>OY282452.1:56521659-57157651 GCA_958295655.1 Palloptera scutellata | reverse complement strand
ATGCACGATTTGCTAGCTTAATATTCTCTACCGCCTGCCCATTATGACAACTAAATACCTAGTGAAATAAATACAACAACAACAACAAAATACTACTCGTATAACAACAACAACAACAACAACAGCTGGCAGATCAAAAACAAAAAATTCACAAAATCGCCCACTCAATTCTGTCGTACCTACGATTTCTTTTGCTTATTGCGATTTCTGCTTAGTTTTTTTCTGTTCCTATGCATTTTTGTTGTTGTTTGATCTTTTCGTGAACTTGTCATAAAAATGTTGTATTAAATGAATGTAGAAAATAAAAAAAAAAAATCTTAATTAAAACTGTATGAGTTTTAACAAATTTCTTTTGCTTGCTTTTTCCTACTCAAAATTTATTGCTATCATTAAGTGTGGCAGTGTCACGTGATGTACTTTAAGTGGCATACATACGATACAAACATACACACACACACACACACACACACACACACACACACACACACACACACACAGCATCAGTTATGTGTACATGGCTTTGTATAGTTTAAACTCATGTGCAAGTTTTATAAAAAAAAATAAAAAAAAATAAAATTTGCCACTGCAAGTAAATGCTAAATTTTTTATTTGATTTTTATAAATATTTTTTTTTTAATTTTAAGAAGAAATTTTCGCATATTCATAAATCAAAATGTGTATGCATTCTTTGTAAACTCATATAAAGAGTGTTTTTTTTTGGTGCAACTCTTTTATTACACACACAAACACACGCACACACAGACATTTGCTCTCGCCGGCTACTCTCGACTGAATGCTGCGTTGCATACATTTGTGTGCTGTAAATCATTTTAATGCTGATTTTAAGTTCAATTAAGTAAGGTTATAAATGTGCAAATACACACACACACACACACACACACACACACACACACACACACATACACGTCACGCTAACTAAGTATATATGTATATAATAAGTACTATATGCTGCTTGTTGCTATTGTAGTCTGGTGTAGTTGAGTAACTAACACTAAAAGTAGCTACCACATAATGGACTTTTGTTAAGTTTATATCTCTTATTATACTGTTGAAATAGTTTTTGTTGCTTTTATCTTTAAATTATGTTCACGAGTGAAATATTTTTTGAGTAGAAAACTGAGTCGTATACAAAACTGATTTGAGTACAGTGTTAATTTTCAGCTGATCATTTAGAAGCATTTGATTTAATTCCTTCTAGAAGGATTAGATTAGACTTAGTAGTAATACTGATACTTTCTCCTAGGCCTCCACATCTGGTAACTTTACTTACTTTACTTTACGAATTTGAATTCCGTAAAAAAGTCATAAGACTAGTGATGCGTTGGGAACGCGTTTAAATCGAAAGAGAAAGAGAGAGAGAGAAAGAGAGAGAGAGAGAGAGAGAGAGAGAGAGAGAGAGAGAGAGAGAGAGAGAGAGAGAAGAGAGAGAGAGAGAAAGAGAGAGAGAGAGAGAGAGAGAGAGAGAGAGAGAGAGAGAGAGAGAGAGAGAGAGAAGAGAGAAAGAGAGAGAAAGAGAGAGAGAGAGAGAGAGAGAGAGTTAGAATTCTGGTAAAAAGTCAGCAGACTACTCGCCTCCCTCGCACATTCGAGGGAGGCTCTATTTCCAACCAAGCTCGTTGTAAATTTGAGACCCTATTTCCAATCAATGGTCGCTGCGGCGTAGTGGTAGTGCGTTGGGCTGCTACGCAGAATGTCCGGGGTTCGAATCTCGGCACAAGCAAAGTCAAAAAGAAAAAAAAGTAAAAAAAAATAATTTTTCTACACGGCACCCACCACCACCTCTTGGCAAGCAATGGCAAACCAACAAGAGTAAAAATTGCCTATGAAAAGCTTCTCACTTCGCCGTTCGGATTCGGCATTAAACTGTAGGTCCTGGTCCCTGCCATTCATGTACAAATACAACACGCACAACATGAGTGGATGCGAAAAGCGAAAAGCGAAAAGCTCGGCTTAGGCCCTCCATGGGCTGTTGTGCCATTACTTAAAAGTAAGTAGGGCCTAAGTTCATCTTGTTAGATTAATAACAACAAGTTTTCCAAATTAAAAACATAAAAACAATATTTGTTTTCCTCCTTAAAAAATTTACAGTGCACCTTTAATTAAGTTCATTAAATGAGTTAATAATGAAACACCTAAAAATATGCAATAAAGTTAGGAAATAAAAATCCTAAAATCATATAAATATTAGTAGAGACTTAATAATAATATTTCTTTAAATAAATAGAGAATAAAGTTGCAAGTTGCAATGCTTTGCCCACATTTACTGACTACACAAAGTCATGCGAATATTAATGAATAAAAATACTCTCGAGACTTTTCAACCCAATTCACACTTTTCTATAATTACAAAAGCCAATATACATAGTATGTACATTTATAAAAAAGAAGCATAAAGTTTTAGTTTGTTACCTAAAAAAATAAAAATGAAAATTCAATTCAATTTAACTTGACACTGTCAAGCACTGAAACACTTCACCCTCTCCATAAACTAGCACCAAACAACCAGCACTCGTGCCATTCCCAATGCACTCACACTCATTTATTACACCTTTCTTTTGCATGCATTTTTAAAATGCATTTCATTTGCCACTACAAGCAGACATTCATAGTTACAACGATGAGAATGAGTTCACGATATACCATGAAAAACGCCGCCTGTAAAATTGACTACACTCTGTGCACTGCTGTAGTGTTGTAATTTAAGTAGTTTGCCTCTTTTCGTTTTTCGCGAGCTCTGCTATTTTGCTGTTGCTTCTGCTTTGCCATTCTGAGAAATGGAAGATCACATTTTAAGATGATTTGCCAAGAAAGCAGAAAGCACTTGTGTATATTTAATTTAAATGCTAGATTTTAATGTTCTGACACACAGCTAAAAATTGCATAGTTTCAGGCACTGCTTACTAAAATTATGTATGATACGCTTGGCAAAGGAAGTGCTGTTTTAGCTAAATTTAATGATACTATTTCAAACTGTTTGTTTCACTTTTCACTTTTCACTTTTCACTTTTCATTTTTCTATACATAAGATTATTGAAAATTATTGAGTTTATATTTTTAGTTCTAGTTTTTCTATTATTTATTGACTGCTTCTCATCTCATTTAATTCAAATTACTCTTTAAAATATGCTCTCAAAGTTGTGGTATTGTTTTATAACTAATTTGTTGGTCTTCAACAATTAAAATTCATTTCAAAGAATGTATGAAAAAGACTAAATGATTTCCGTTCCATTTTTAACACAAATTCCTAAAAGTATGCAATTAAAAGAAGCTTTTCTGCTATACCAGAAAAGAATCATAAAAGTTTTCATCGAAAATGTTCACCTTTCTCAATTACGAATTAATTTTAAACATGAACACGTTTGAGTGTTCACGTAAGTCACTGCATTTATGATGAATGTACGAGTATATTTTACTCAACATTATTCGCATGAATTATTTGCAGTTTGATAGGAAAAATGGGATGGGAATACTTAATTTATACTTGTCATATTTACCATACAACGATTTCTCTGCCCTTTGCCTGCTTTTTCTGCTTTTCTCCAAAATTCATTTCTCATTATAAATTTATATTGCATTTTTTTCACAACATTCATTTTCAATTATGAATTCTGCACTTGCAACTTTTGCCAACTTGCATTTGACGAAGTACGTCGTAGCTTTTATGCAATATTGAAATACTCGTATGCTTCATAGGTTTTGCTTGTCTCTACTTAGTTTTCTCGGAAAATATTATTGACTTCATTGTGAGTTAATAGATAATTTTATACATGGTACATACTTAGTTTAGGAACTTTAATAGAATGGTTCGTTTTGGGTCACAATTTTCAATGAAAATTACATACCTGACTGCTGCTCAATTAAAACTAAGTATATTGTTTTGTTTTCCTTTTCTTCAAATAAATTTATGTGTTAGCAAGTCGGTAAATTAATTGCTTAGTTCCGAGTATATTCTCAAAGAAATTGTACGTTTTATGTTATACCATATTTTCTTCTAATAATAACCATAATAACAATACCTAGAAGTATGCTTCAAAAAATGATGTAATGTAAGCTTGAGTGTATCTCGAATAAAAATGTTTTCTTCATGTTCAAATATACGAGTACAGACTGAAACAAGAACTTTTTAACATATTATAAAATAATAGAATATATTTGTAATAATAATGTAGCAAGTTCTAAAGGCGAAATGACAAATATGTATTTTTCCAATAATTTCTAATTAAATTAAAACTAAAAACTCTTTTCACTTCAATTTCAAGAGTAAATTTTTCAGTTTATTTCAATGAGAATATTTATATTTTGGTTACGTGTGAACGCTGTGGCGTAGTTCGTAGTGCGCTGGGTTCGTACGCAGAGAGACGCAGAGGTTCAAATCTCGATACAGTAAAAATCAAAAAGAGGAAAAACTCAGTTTTCTGCAAAGCACCACCTTTTGGCTCTTGCCAACAAGTCTTACTACGGGCTCAGTAGGCAATTGAGAAGTAGAGCCTTCTCTCGACCGACGAAAATAACGCTCTATAAGTCCCTCATCCTTACCGTCCTAATGTATGGCGCAGAGACGTGGACATTGACTATCAATGATGAGAGGCTGTTAGGAGCGTTCGAGAGGAAGATACTCTGTAAGATTTACGGTCAAGTATGCGTGGACGACGTGTATCGAATAAGATGGAACCATGACAGCTGTATGAGCTGTACGCCGACACTGACATAGTCAAGCGTATAAAACTCCAGCGGCTTCGCTGGCTGGGTCATGTTGAGCGAATGGAAGAAAGCGCTCCGCTCCGGCTAGAAGGGTGTTTTATTCGAACCACGCTGGAGTAACATGCAGAAGGGGACGTCCTAATCTCCGTTGGAAAGACCAGGTGCAGGGCAACCTGACTGCACTTGGTAAGTAAGTACCACCTTTTGGCAGGCAATGGCAAACGCACATGTGTACAAATTGCCTATGAACAGCTTTTCACTTCACCGTTCGGATTCGGCATAATCCACTTCGGCACTTCCATTCATATACATACAAATGGAACACGCACGCCATTAGCACGCACAAGATGAGTGGTTGCGAAAAGTTCGGCCAAGGCCCTCCATGGGCTGTTGTGCCATTCCCAGAAAGAAAAGAAGTAAAGGATTAATTTTTAATATATTTTACAAGAAAAATTACATTTCACATTAATTAATGGCAAATGAAAATTAAACAAAATTTGTTCCAAACACCTAAATGTATGCTTCTAAACATTTGCTTGTTAACAAATTTCCATATGTTTCCAAACTTTTTACTTTTAGGATATTTTACAGGAGTTGCATAACAAGCAATGCATTAATCGTTTAACCTTTGAATGTGATGAATGATGTGCTCTTAATATTATTCAGCTTAAATGCGTTCTCTTTCTTTACTTTACTTTTAATGGCACAACAGTTCATGGAGGGCCTAGGCCGAGCTTTTCGCGTTCTCTTTCAATTGAGTTATTATTTTTTTAATCTTTTTTTTTTTTTTTGTAATTTTGTTTTACAATGAAGATTTGATAGATTTTGAAATCAACTTTAATTACATTAAAGCGTGTAAGACAAGTTGTTTAATTTAATTTGATATTCTTAAACGAATACCGACCTGAAAGTATGCAACAAATTTAATTTAATTTTTGCCACCTTTTGTCATTATTCACACTAAGTAGTTATGCGTTCATAAATTATTATATAAATATGAGTCTCTCTAATTGAATATTTTAAAGCATCTTGATTCAATGCCACTCATTAATCAAACGATTCACCTTCACTCATTACTCATTTCTTATTCATATAATTTGCATGTGCTCTCAAAAGTATGCTTAACTTAATGTTCCCCATAGTATAATGTAAGTATTTGTGATCAAAGGCTTGGTTTTTTCATCCGCATCCTTTGTATCGACTCTAGTGTGTGCGGGAGGGGTGGCGGGGGTGAGGGGATGATGGGGGTGAGTGGTGAGGGGGTGAGAGGGAGTTTAAAGGAAGAAGTATGTGTTAAAACGTAAAAAAAAAATGGTACACTTCAGTAATCATTTTCATTATGTGATGAGTGAATGAGCGTAATATAATAAAAATAAAAAAAAATGCAACAAATCGAGTAACACGAAGAAGAGGAAAAGGAAATCAGTGCATGTTGCTTGTCGTACGGTTGCTTGTCAAACAGTTGAAAAAAATTTTCATGATGATGTTTCACAATCATAACTACGACACTGCTCTTGCTGCTGCTGGCTGCTGCTGGTTGCTGGCTGCTGGCTGCTCCTGCTGTGGCGCCGCCGGTGATGATAATGTTTCAAGAGAGTGTTATATTAAATTACAATTAAGTATTCCGAGATTTACATGCATGCCTCAAAGTATGCTTTTCATTTTTTTATATATTTTAGTTATATTTTTTTTCTTAGGTTTCTTCGCAAATTACAGTAACTATAAATTAAAGTAACTAACTACCTGCCATTTTAAAACTTACAACCCACTTTTTTCAATTTCCTTTTTTTATTTTTATAACAACAACTGATTATAGTACATACATATGTATGTAATAGTTATGTATGTATATAAAAATTGCACTTTATGCAATAATTTAAATTGTCTGGCATAAATCTTTGACGACACTTTTAATGCCAACAAAAATGTGTGATATTTTATTTACATTGTGTTTTGCACTGTTGTTTTTTTTTTGTACTTTGATGTTAGTTAAGGAGCAAAAGCTGAGCTGGCCATTTTTACTTGCATCTGCATATCTGATACTTTTATTCTACGAGCGCAAATTTATAACAGACGTGGTAATAAATTTCAAATGCTATTTTAACTAGTTTCTTTTTGCAAACAATTTACAATTTTTATGCTTTCTGCAAAATATGAGAGCACCAGAAAGTATGCTTTGAAAAATATTCAAAAAGAAAAAAAGTCCTTGTCTTTGTGTAATTCCTGTATTCGAAATTAAAACAAACATATTTTATAATTTGAGCTACCATACTCGCGCAGAAGAGTGGTGAGTAAAACTTTCTAAATTAATTTAAATACATTTTCTTTTATTACCTAACTTTTGCATTTCTGTGTGTGAGAACCGAGTCCTACTGTCGCCATCTATCCATCGACTTATGTTGTATGTACTGAAGCAGGAAAACGTGTAATGTAAAAGGGGAAGGTGAAGGTGAAGGTGATATTAAAGATGGAAGAAAAGTTAAATGATACTTTATTCAACTCTCTGCTGCCAAAACCAATACAAGCCGCCAAAAACTTGGCAAAGAAGTACGATTATTGCGGTGCTTTTCCTTTTGTAGCCGCGCTGCTGTTGTAGTATATTTGCAGAGAGCCTAAAAGCTTCTTACAATTTAAAATAATTAAAATATGAAATCATGCAAATATTTTTCTTTTTCTTTTTGTGATGAGCAATAATTTTTCTAGGTATTTCTTTAAGGGAAATTCATACCTAGGATCGATTAACTTTCACTCTCTAACAAATGAAATTTAAAATTAATAAAACCTAACGTAAACTCACATACACTCACATACACACACACAATCTCACACTATAACATCTAGCCCCTTCATCAAGTATGTCGGAGGCATTCTTGACTACCACCGCATGAACTGTAAGGAGCACCTCAGACGTTCAAGCGAAAAGGCAAGAAAAGTGAGCATGGCCATTGCAAGATTAATGTCTAATGTTGGTGGGCCCGGTGGGCAAAAATTGAGAACTCTTCTGGCAAATGTTAGTACGTCAATCCTAATGTCCGCGGCACCAATCTGGGTAACAGCTACAGAAGTACAAATGCACATGAAACCACCTACCCCAGTGTATAGGCTGTCATCATTAAGGGTATGCTATGGTTTTAGAACAGTGTCGGACGATGCGGCGAACCTCCTGTCAAGCAGATACCCTATACTTAGACATAATGGCAAGAGCAGCTGCAGAAGTCAGAAAAAATCCAGAAGAGGACGGGCAACGGTTGTAGAAAAAAGCACTGAAGCGTGGCATTAACGGTGGGACATCAACGACATCAACGAAAGGTCGGTGGACGCGGACATAGATCCCAAGTGTGGAGAGGTGGGTTTATAGGAACCATGGGAAGAATGGGGCCGCGCAACGGTTGCACTGAAGCGTGGCATTATCGATGGGACATCAACGACATCAACGAAAGGCCGGTGGACGAGGACATTGATCCCTAGTGTGGAGACGTGGATTAATAGGAACCATGGGAAGAAGCGGGGACAGTTCCTATCAGGACACGGATGTTTTCGCCACTATCTGTACGAATACACCCACGTTGACCATCTTTACTTTACTTTTAATGGCACAACAGCCCATGGAGGGCCTAGGCCGAGCTTTTCGCATCCACTCATGTTGTGCGTGTTATATTTGTACATGAATGGAAGGGAACTATATGCCGAATCCGAACGGCGAAGTGAAAAGATTTCATAGCAATTTGTACTCTTGTAGGTTTGCCATTGCCTGCAAAGAGGTGGTGCCGTGCCGGAAAATAATGTTTTCTTCTTTTTGATTTTACATATGCCGAGATTCGAACCCCGAACGGTCTGCGTAGCAGTCCAACGCACTACCACTACGCCACAGCGACCACTAAAGCGACGTTGACCCTCCGTTCTGTCTATTTGGTGATGGTAAAATCGAGAATGTTGAACATGTCTTAAGTACTAGAATGCGGCAGATTTGAGGAATCAGCTCCGGATGATTGTTGGCGAGGTACTCACTCCAGAGGGGCTGGTAAACTACTTGTTGTTAGCAAAAGAGAAATGGCATGAATACAGCGAAGTCATAGCACACATGATGACGCAAGTGTGAAAAGGTAAGCAAGCAGCGAGGTGAGCAAATAATTAAATAGAGAAGTGGGAAACCCTTTACCTGCCCCGCGAAGTCAATCCTTTACTGGTAGTGCCGGCGTGGGGGACACACAGGACAGCGTTCGCAGAAGGTGTGTTTAGTCAGTAGGTGCATGGATGCGAATCGGGCGGGCATGTGAGCAGTGCGGTGATATTCATATCTATGAAGAACCCCACCTACCTGGTCGAAACCGATTAAAACAAAAAACAAAAAAAACACTCTCACATACACGTGCTGCCCACTTTAAGGTCATAAATTATTTTTTACATCTACAATTGTACTGCATTATTTGAATTGCTGCCAGTGTGTGTTCTCTATATGCAAGCTAAGCTATGACATATTTCGCTTACGGAGATTAGCCATGTTATGTGCCTAAAAGCATGCTATAGCAACAAATATTTTAGAGAGATGAAAAGCATATACAACTACACACTACACACAGAGCACATAAGCACCAACACATGTACACACATACATACTATATGTATGCATGCATGTGTATGAGGGCGAGTGCTAGTGTATGTGTATATATGAGTGTGTGTGCGTGCGTACTTACTTCCAGTTAAACATGCACTGAACATTCACAAAAGTAGTTGCATTATGTACATGCAATTTTCATGTAGTCAAACGTGTACTTTGAAAAATTTTTGTAGCAGATTAAATTTTATGAATAACTAGAAGAAAAAAAAACACAAAATGTTGAAAAAGGAAACATAAATGCTAAGCATGCTTTTAGGGTTAATGGTACCTGTATGTTATTAGTACCTAGTTAAATACTGAAAATAATTCATTTAATTAAAATTGTTTAGCCCCTTCTCCCCATCTGCCACTCACAAGGCCGCACTACGAATCTTCACCACTCGATTCACTAATCTCGCCCCACCACTAGCAGCCTTTCAACTCTCAGGACCACCCTACCCCACCAGCACTTTTGCATTCCTTTGAATTTGAATGCATTCTTCAACACTGGTGCATAAATATTTTTAATATTTCTACGTCCATACTACATCTAAATTTAACTCAATGCCTAGAAGTATGCAATGTAAAGTTTAATTTTTGTAATGTAGCTTGCTATTTCCTGTGTACACTCAACTCCCAAGTGTTATTTCAGTTGTCTAGTTTTATTCGTTCATCAGGATTGTTTTTATTCTTGCTATTCTGCGTTCAATGTAAACTATAAATATTGCATGGTAAATTTAAATGTAAAAATGCAAAACAAAAAAGTCAATGTAAACTTGTCGGCGAAGGAACTTCTTTTCTTTAACTTTTCAAATATAATTATTTGGAAAATTTTCAATATTTTAAGGACTTCATTGTCTTTTCATTGATTAATTTTTGGATAATATTTATAAGTATGGTATAATATTTATAAATTCAATTGAAATTTTTGAGGAATTTTTCATAAATTTTGTTGAAGAGTGCCGGATATGTTTTTTTCCCACAAAAGTATGCTTTGATTTACCCAATATCTCCAATATCCCCTTTTCGATAAATATCTCATAAGTTATGATAGTTGCCCCTCAAGGGATCGACAAATTGTGAATCCCACCTGCAGTAATCTACTAGCCAGAGCTATGAGCTAGCTAGAGCTATGAGGTAGCTAGAGCCATAAGCTAGTTAGAGCTATGAGCTAGTTAGAGCTATGAGGTAGCTAGAGCCATGAGCTAGTTAGAGCTATGAGCTAGCTAGAGCTATGAGGTAGCTAGCGCCATGAGCTAGCTAGAGTTATGAGCTAGCTAGAGCTATGAGGTAGCTAGAGCTATGAGCTAGCTAGAGCTTTGAGCTAGCTAGAGCGATAAGCTAGCTAGAGCTATGAGCTAGCTAACTAGAGCTATGAGCTAGATAGAGCTATGAACTAACTAGAGCTATAAGCTAGCTAGAGCTATGAGCTAGCTAGCTAGAGCTATGAGCTAGCTAGAGCTATGAGATGGCTAGAGCTATGAGCTAGTTAGAGTTATGAGCTAGCTAGAGCTAGAATTCCAATTTTCATCTCAGGAAAAATTAACAATTTTCGTTAATTATCTTTCTGCTGCAAACTTGATTGCTGTGGGTACCATACTCACGCACTCTCACGATACAATTTTTAAGTTCCCCTATGCTCACGTGAGAGAGCTGTTAATTTTCACTTACGCTCACTCACGAGCACGACCTAAAATTTGTGACTGACGCACGATCGTGGTCGCTGTGGTGTAATGGTAGTGCGTTGGACTGCTACGCAGAGTATCCGGGGTTTGAATCTCGGCACAGGCGAACTTGATGAGCATTTAATATCACGTTTTGGTGCAGTCAATTGTCGACAATCCAATATATTCAAGGGTATTTACCAAATACTGAATAAATAACCATGCCTAAAAGTATACTTCAAACTTTTACTAGTATACAAAATATCTCTTAAAAATAATGTGTAGCAACTAAACTCCATTTGTTTTAAAAAGAAATTTATAAAAAAAAACTTGTTATGCTATGTGCTGTGAAAAAGTATTTAAAGAATGAATTCTTGATATAATCGTTAGCTTTCTAAGTTTTGGATCCATGTGGATCCTGAGTACGTGCCTGAAACATATACTATTTTACACATTTACCAAGCATGGAAGAGCCCGGTTAACTCCTTGTCAACTTAATTAGTCAGGCATCCTCGTACATCCTCTACCGGAATAAGGTTGTGCTGTGAGACTTATAAGGTTTATAGGTTTAAGGATTTGCTACAATTTAAGCTCTTTATTCACCCTTTCAATCACCTTTAGGTTCTATTCAGCTTCTAAAGCGAACAAATACAAGTTCGGTTTGTCAATTTTGAAACCAATGAATTTGCCCAATTGTGTTATTGTTATTATTATTATTGTTTTTGTACATACTCGTATACAAAAACTAGCAAAAGGTATTTGTACAAGGCATTAAATGCTTATAAATATGTATACAGAACTTATGTAATTTGTACATACAAAATTCATTTTATGAACGATTATTATGCCCATGTCACTACAAGGATTATTTCGAATTATTTACACAAGCCAAGCCAAGCCAAGCCAAGCCAAGCCAAACAAAAGCAAACTAAACCAAACATGAACGAACAAAATAGTATAAAAAAATTTTGTAGTTTAATTTAAAAACAAAAAAAACATTTTAAAATAAAATCAAATAAAAGATTATGTACAGCAATAACAAAAAGTATCAAAAGAAAACTATTACAAAATATACAAATATTTATTATTATTGCCCTCCAGTGTGTGTAGGTATGCCTCATTTATGTTACCTTATACGTTACTTCTTCATAGTCACAGTGAAAGAGGGAACGAGCGAACGAGGGAACGAGGAGGGAACGAGGAAAAGGAGGGCGACATAAACCAAAGAACCAAAGAACCAAAACAACCAATAAAACACGACAAGAGTAGATTTTACAAAACAACAACAACATATTACATAGTATAAGTAGTACATGTCTAGGAAATGCAGGATGGAATAGCGACAGCAACAACAACAACAACTCGACTACCAAAAGTACAACAAACTCAGGCTAGAGATATTTTCAAATGACTACCGCTGTGCAGCCTTGCTCCATGCCCCTACCCCTACACAAATCTGCATACTGTGTATGCATGTAGTTATGTACATATGCAAATCGTTGACCACAATTAAGTTGTTACCAACAAAAATGATTGCCTTGCCTCCTTGGCTACTGGCTATTGCCGCTTAGCTACGCTGTATTGTTTTAATGAATGCAGAAGAAAGACCGATGATGCTATGAGAAATCCAATTCTATAACGAAAAATAAAAGTGAGCACAATAATACCATAAAGGAAGTAGAAAAATATATTTCAAATAGTGATAGTAACCGCATGTTGTGGTGTTAAACACACACACACACACACACTCACACAAACAGACAGCATGACATTTGAATGGCATGAAAAAGGACATGTGAATGTTTGCCATGCCGCACAGAGTACGTGATGTTGCTGTTGTTGCTATTGCTTTAACTTTAATTGGCAGCCCTGTAACCATGACCATGCTGCAGCAGCAGCACCAGCAGCAGCACAAATTAAATTGCCAATTTTATGTGCTTCAATTGTTCTTTTATTATGCTGTTGTTGTTGTTGTTGTTGTTGTTGTTGTTGTTAGCGTTGTTAACTTTTTGCAAATGCATTTCAAAACACATTTCATGTGCAATGCACCGCTAACAAAATTAATGCAATATAATTTTTATTTATACACCTAAATGTATGCTATAAATTGTATGTATTATTACATTGAACATTATAGCGGAAATGTAATTTGTTGGTTAATTGTTGGTCTGGTCTGGTTGGTTTCTGGTTGGCGTCCACAATTACTAGCACACATTAGAGCGGTTCAAAACCATGAAAAACCATTCTTGATGAAGGCTAGTGTATTTGATAATTTTTCTTTATAGATTATAGTTACATACATGTGATGCGGTTGGTTTAGGAAGAATTGTGCATGCTTACGATTTTATAAAAAAAGACATTCTCAGCTCAAATAGTAAATCTAAGAGAAATTAAGTTCAAAAAAAGTGCACCTTTTGTTAGAATTTGTGTTTTAATAACACTTAAGCTTTGAAGTATGCTTCAGAAAGTTTTTACCTGCTATTTTTTTGTATTTTTTTTTAGTTTGCAAATTCAAAGAACCAATTCAATAAACCTGCCTGCATATACTCTTCAAAAGTAGCACCTAAATGTATGCTTCAAATAGTGTTCACATTCAAAAGTTACAATTTCTGTTTAAGTTTTCACACCATGTGCTGACGTTAATTATAAACTATTTGTGGATATTATAACAATTATAATGATTTGCCTTGAAATTTTACAACAGCTCTTAAAGGTATGCTTCGAATATTTCAAGTGCCTACATTTGAAAGAGTAGTTTTTTTATCCTTCATTTTACAAACAAAATAATTGGTTTTAACATTTTACATGAAGTAGTGCCGGAAAGTATACTTCAAAATTTTTTCATATGTACTTTTATACATTTCTCTTTCGTTTAGCTGTCGACAAATAAGGTAAATTAGTTCCATGTAAAATGAATACATATTAGATATAGTCTCCCCATAGCTTTTTTTATCTGTGGTATATTAAAGTATGCTTTAAATTTTTTTTAAACATATCATATATTTTTCTTCGAATTTTATTTCACATTTGCAGGAAATTTTTTTTAAATTCATGACAAACAAATACAAATTTTCCAATAATTCTCAAAATAACACCTGAAAGTATGCTTTAAAATATTAAAATCTATAATTTTCATAATAATTTCACTTGTTTTTCTCTTCAAATTGCTTTGTTTTGAAAAGGAAACTAAAGCTTTTCCATGGATTTTTAAAAACCACCTGAAAGTGTGCTTGGAAAATAAATTTTCATGCATGTTTTATTGGAATTTGCAAAATTTTTTTTTTGATTCTTCACAACAAAAAAATAAATTTTTCAATAATTCTCAGAATAACACCTGAAAGTATGCTTTAAAATATTAAAATCTATAATTTTCATAATAATTTCACTTGTTTTTCTCTTCAAATTGCTTTGTTTTGAAAAGGAAACTAAAGCTTTTCCATGGATTTTTAAAAACCACCTGAAAGTGTGCTTGGAAAATAAATTTGCATGCATGTTTTATTGGAATTTGCAATATTTTTTTTTTAATTCTTCACAAAATAAAACAAATTTTCCAATAATTCTCAAAATAACACCTGAAAGTATGCTTTAAAATATTAAAATTTGTAATTTTCGTAATAATTTTACTTGTTTTTCTCTTCAAATCGCTTTGTTTTCTAAAGGAAACTAAAGATTTTCCATGGATTTTTAAAAACCACCTGAAAGTGTGCTTCGAAAATAAATTTTCATGCATATTTTATTAGAATTTGCAACATTCTTTTTTTAAATTCTTCACAAACAAAAACAAATTTTCCAATAATTCTCAATTTAAGACCTGGAAGTATGCTCTCAAATATTAAAATCTATAATTCTCATAATAATTTCACTTGTTTTTCTCTTTAAATTCATTTGTTTTCAAAAAGACACTAAAGCTTTTCCATGGATTTTCAAAAACCACCTGAAAGTGTGCTTCGTAAAATTTATCCTGCATGTTTCATTGGAATTTACAAAAATTTTTTTTTTAATTCTTCACAAAAAAAAAACAAATATTCCAATAATTCTCAAAATAACACCTGAAAGTATGCTTTCAAATATTAAAAATTATAATTTTCATATTAATTTCACTTGTTTTTCTCTTTAAATTGCTTTGGTTTCAAAAAGAAACTAAAGCTTTTCCATGGATTTTTAAAAACCACCTGAAAGTGTGCTAGGAAAATAAATTTTCATGCATGTTTTATTGGAATTTGCAACATTTTCAAATAATTCTTTATATTAATGGCACACGTGAAACACTAGTATTTTTAAAGCAGCATTCCGGTATCATAAAATTTTTAAGAATTGGTGTACATTTTGATTGAAATCTTTTCTTTTTTTTTGCATTATAATTATAGATAAATAAATAAATTAAATTTCATTTAATGTCAAAATCGAATTAATATTAAAATAAAAATATTATGGTACCACTGAAAGGTATGCTTCGATTTATTTTATTTGAAATATTAAAAGTTTTTTATAATATTCTCTTTTCCATTTTGATATTTCTGTTTTTATTATAAATTTAACGCACATTTTTTTTAAATCCATTATTGTCACACAGTCTTATTATGCAGTACCTAAAAGTATGTTTAAAAATAGTTTTATTTGGCTGTAATTTCATTAATTTTTCTCCATTTTTATCCATTTTTATCCTTATATCTATTGTAACTTACTTGCAGAAACATGAATGACTTTTTATTTCTATCGAGTAATTTTAAATAATATCATAAAAAATGTATGCTTTAAAAATTTATTAAAATTATTTTTTCTTCTTATTTTCTTTCGATTTAGTTTTCTTATTTTCCCTCAAAATTGAAGCATATTTAAAAGTATGAATTTTAATATGTAGTAAATTATATGTATAAGAATTTTCTTCCGCTCATTATTTAATGAAATTCTCATGCTCCTAAAATCATACTATAAAATATGGAATATTCTATTTCGAGTTGTGCTTCAAGGTTTTTAGTTAGAAGTTGGTTGCTAAAATATATATATATATATATTCTCCTTGTGTGTGTAACATTAACCCAGCAATTTGGGTTTCTTGATGTTATGACCTGGAATTTTGAAAATTTCATAAATGTTATTGCTGCATATTATTTAATGCAAATAATTACGTTCATACAAAACAGATCGGTTAACATTTTTTTTTATACCAGTTTGAAAACAAGGTAGTTAATGTACACAAGTTTAAGTGAACTCAACTAAATATGGCGCATACAATGTCATTTTATGTACTACTTAAATGTACAGTGACGTGCAAAACTAAACCATTTAATAGACTTTACACTTTTTAAATCAATGCGTGTAAGATTTATAAAACGAAAAAATAGTAGAAAAAAACTTTGTGATTTAATTCAATAGAAAATAACGAAAAACAAACGAGCCATTTAGACTTAATAGAAAAATAAATACAATATTAAAACTCAGTTTTGCTCGACCATTTGTTGCGCGATAATTTTTGGTGCATACAAAAAAAGAAATTTCAGTAGCTTTAATACTTTGTCCACCCACTCTTTGCATTTAAAACTTCATCAATACTCCTCTGCTTTTACTTTCTTCTAATATTTCCACATAATCCGGATCTATATTTTTACCACTGTCAATCCACTTTCAATCTATCCCATAGTACGACAGAAGACGTTGAATGCTCATAAGCATTACGTAGCTGACAATTTAGATATGCTGCCAATAGATGTAGATCGAATAGATGTAGAACGTGACTTTGTGCTGGCCATTCTAAGTAGTTGTGAAAACGACTGCCTAGAAATCTAATTTTGCAACAATTTTGAAGTTTGCTTCGGGTCCCGATCTTGTTGAAATATAGGATTTCTGTTTCGGGTCCCGATCTTATTGAAAAATAGAATTTCTGTTTCAGGCAAGGGCATGTTGCCGAAGGTGTCAAACAAATCATTTTTTAAAAAGTCTAAACATTAATGCCAAGCCAAGGCCAAGGCCGATCATCGGTTGCAGTGCCAGCTAAGTAAAAAAGTAGTAAATAATAATGCCGGTCCATAATGCCAGATAATTCTGTGAACTGAGCCACACGACATGAGTGGATACCAACAGCTCGCCCTAGGACCTCCATATGGTATTGTGTCATTTAAAGAAGAAGAAGAGCTACCTCCCCAGGCAATCATGCAGTCATGCATTCATGCAGCCCCAAATCATGATAAACCATCCACCATGCTTGGCGGTTTGCTTAATATGTGGATTCAAGCTTTTCATTTGGGCCTAACCATGCCCAAGATTAAACTTGGCTTCGTGTGACCACACAACTCTTCTCCACTGATCCAAGGTCCAGTTTTTCTGATTTTTCGCAAACCTTAGTCTTATTGAAACAATTTTCTTCGAAAGATCTGGCTTTTTGGGTTTTCCATTGATTTAAAATAATCATTTTTTAGAGCACATCGCGCTGTCCACTCACTTATCTTGATTCCAGTGAGTTCACATAGCTGCCACTGTTGCAAATGGTGCATTGCCATTTGAAATGTTTCGTCCTAAATAACTTACATTATTTGAAGAAAGCTTTTTCGGTCGTCTGTCAAGCAACGATGGAACGTCAATGTAAATTTTTTCTTAAATATGTACCTATACTTTGTGGTACGACGAGTTGAAAGTCCTTTTTCTAGTTGTTCTTGCTCCATTGCATTTTGTTTAATTTTACCCATTGAAAATTTTTTTTTTTCAAAAAATTATTTCTCAGTATTAATGAGAAAGTTTATACAAATTTATAGCTTTATGTTCAAGAAAGTATGAAATAAAGTTTTTATTAAGTATGTATCAATAAATTTAAACTTTTTCTTAAAAACAACGAGCCAAGAGTAATGTTACAAAATCACTTTTTCATCGGGCACGAGCATAACTGAGATATGGTAACGGTCGTTTTCTTTTTTTTTTTGCTTCAACAGTTATTCGTGTAAATTGTTTTTGTATTAAGGTTACACATTGAGACTTTCTCTTTCAATGCATGTCGAACAAATAATATAGTTTTGAAGTGAAACTTCTTGTGGGAGCGAGGGAAGTGAAATCTGAATCGGCAAGCTTTTCTGTGTTATTTTTTTTACTAGTATTTTCTTTGGCACCTTCTACGCACACATTAAAAATTACAACAAACTCATTTCTCTGATTTTCTGTGTTGGGGAATATAAAATCGAGCGGTGGGGAGTGAAATGGCATAAGGAAAAGAGCGAGTAAACAAAATCCACTCCTGCAAGAACAACACAAACAGCATACTCTCTCTCTCTCTCTCTCTCTCTCTCTCTCTCTCACACACACATATTTATGTATTTGCGCTACAGGAATTTCTCGCAAAAACTACACGACTAACAGTAAATTCCTCTAAACTCAATCACTCGCTAATATGAAAATTACTCGATTGTTCGCAGTCGACCGCGTATACGAGGTGTGATCAAAAACCGTTATTTTCAAATTTCGGGAGTTACGTATGTTCGATTTTCGCATTTTTTTTTTTCTGTTATGTTGGTACACATGTCTGTAATACGAGTATATGTTGGCAATACCAACCATTTTGGATTGTCAGTTTGTTTTTGACAGATAAAAAGGTTAGTCGTGTTTTGGTGTGCTCTTCGATTTTTTACTATTCGAAAAAATGGATCAAAGAAACTGTATTCAGTTTTGTGTAAAAAATGAGATTAAATGCGCAAGGACATTTGAAATGTTGACTGTGGCCTTTGGGCTTTGGCGAGTCTACTATGAGCAGAACACAAGTTCAATTGTGGTATAACCGGTTTAAGGAAGGCCGAGAAGATGTCAATGACGATGCTCGTCCTGGTCGCCCGAGCACGTCAACAACCGATGAAAACATTGACGCAGTGAAGAAAATGATTTTGGATAATCGTCGAATCACTATCAGAGAGGTTGCTGATGATGTTTGGCATATCGTTCGGCTCATGCCAAGCAATTTTTACGGATGTTTTAGGCATGAAACGTGCGGCAGCGAAGATTGTTCCAAAATTGCTAAATTTTGAGCAAAAACAACGTCGCTTGTGCATAAGTTTTTGGCCAAAAACAAAACCGTTATCATGCCTCAACCACCGTATTCACCGGACTTGGCCCCCGCTGACTTTTTCCTCTTCCCAAAACTGAAGACACCGATGAAAGGAAAGCGTTTTGCTACGATTGAGGAGATAAAAGAAAACTCGAAACAGGAGCTGTTGGCGATACCAAAAAGCGCGTTTCAGAAGTGTTTCGAGGATTGGAAAAAACGCTGGCATAAGTGTATTATATCTGAGGGGGATTACTTTGAAGGAGACAAGATAGTTGTTGATGAATAAATAAATACTTTTTGAAAAAATTTAAAATAACGGTTATTTTTTATCATACCTCGTATATGTATATACACATGAGATGACATTGAGAGAGCTGACGTCTCTGCTTGCATGAGCCTGATCCCTAAACAACAAAATTTTCCCATATGCTTAGTATGAAAACAGTCTCTCTCTCACTGTCACTGGCCATGTATTCTATGATACTCTCTCTCTCGCGCTCTCTCTCTCTCTCATATTTAAATAGCAATTTCATATGAGAATTCAGCGTTGAAATTATTACTATTTTTCATTTAAGTTGAATTTTCCAACAAGTTGCTTTAACATTTTTTCACTGCATTGACTCAAATAGAAAGCACATCGAAATAGGAGAGGACGTGGGGAAATATAGAAAACGAAACGAAGAAAACAGTTTGTTGTAAAGAAGTGAAACAAGTTGTTGGTGATAAGGTTTGACTTCAACCGGGAGTCAAACTCTCACATCTCTTTTTATGGAAAAAAAGAAGTACTGAAATATATCAAGCTTGGTACGGTGCACAGGTGTATGTGAACATTCAGTATGCTGCTTTAAAGTAATAATTGCCAAACAACTTCTCTTTCACTACTTACATGCAAGCATATACTTAATATTCATAGACAGGTAAAAAAAGCAACAAAAAACAAAAGCCCGCCGCATCGCTCGTTAGCTTTTCTTTACAACCTTTTCTAAATTGCACATTTGAGTGGTTGGATGCATTTTTAATACATATATAATTAGCTTCAAGCATATACATACATACATACATACACAGTCGTTTATAGAAAAAAAACAAAAACAAATAAAAATAAAATAAAATAAATAAAACAATGAAAGAGACACAGTTCCTCTTCTTTCTTCATTTTTTAATACGAGTTTACATAGTTACTTATGTTTATTATGCCAAAAACAACATCCAGCTAACTGCACGCTTCTCAAATGTTGACTACTGCAGCTGCAGCAGTAGCGACAGCAACAGCAGCAACAGCAGCAGCAGCTATTTATTCAACATACGAGTAGAACTGAATATTTTTAGTATAAAATACCAAAACTAACAGCGGAAGCGTTGCCTTTTTTTCTCAAAAAATATTTGCCTTCCGTTATATGCTCTTACTCCAAAAACATCCACACGCTTACCGTAAAACGATGAAACGATGGAAATAGATTTACACATGGAGAGCCACAACAACAACAACAACAACTACGATGGGGAAACGCGCAAAAATTGCAACAGAAAAATTGCATAAAAATAAAATACATTGAAAGCAGCAGCATATCCTTGCAGCAAGCTAATAATATTCTATAATATACCATACATGCAAGAAGATGTTGGTATGTGTGGTTGATTGCAAGTATGTGTTCGTATCCAGTATGCATGTGTATGCTCGTGTGCTAGTAGTTGTGCATGCGAATATGTTTATACCCGCATTCATAATAATATTTCCATACTCAAAAACACATACACATACATACGATACATGCATGCATAGGCACATACATACTTAGTATGTATAAATTATAACCCACTGAAGAAAGTAACTAGTTTAAAATGAAGCAGTTCATGGCTAGACTCCTGAGTAATTCAGAAAGTTAGAAATATTCTTAGGTAAATAATCTAAGTTAACAGAAATGCCACCTTACCACCTTTAAACCTTTGTCTGTCCTTTTTTTTCTTTTTTTTTGGTCCAGGCAACACACAGGGTGTGCCCCTATGAATGCATTGTGTTGATTGAAAGGAAGGTTGATTGAGGTGGGAGGAAGAAGGAGGGAGAATGAGAGAGGGAATGCAATCACAGATGCAGTTGAACAGACCCGTGATAAGATCCTTTAGAATATTAGAATATGTACATTTGTGACATAGTACTTAAGTCTCTACATTAGTGACTTAGTAAGTCCCTCGATTGCATAAAGAATGAGCCTGCTTTTATTGCCGATGCTCTAAAAAGACGCTTGGCGGCTCCTACGCAACCTCGAAAAGGTTTATCTGTAATCTATCTTTTATGTCGGTATGTGAATATTGAATAAGTTAAAAGAAAATCACACCCGATTTTCATATATGAAGTGTTTTCATTTCATTTGGTCCTTTACAATTTACTTGGACTAGTTTTTGAATGCAATGTCAATCAAGTGGCCGCTCGCCGATATTAACCAAAGCGAAATGCGCCCATTTTGGTACATCTCGAACATTCGTATATAGCGATGATTTCGGCACGAATGTTAGCCTTGAATTTTTCAATGGTCTGAGGCTTGCTGGCGTACCTCACTTGCTTTTCAAATAGCCCCACAAAACGAAGTCCGGAGGGGTCAAACCAGGAGATCTGGCTGGCTATTTTCAATATTGCCATTTTTTGACACCACACGCCCAGGGAATTTTCGTTGCAGAAACTGCATTGTCTGATGTGCAGTGTGACATGGCGCACCGTCTTGTTGAAACCAGTTAACCGTCCAGACCTTTTTCACACATTTGTGGGCAGACCTAATGAGCCAACCGTTATCCACCGATAACTGATTCCCATCGACTGTTTCGCCTTCTCTGGAGAAAAATGGCCCAATGATGGTTTTGGTGCAAACGCCCCTTTTTGGTCCGGCACTGGTGTTTCATGGATCTCGTATGCATACTCCGTTCCCCAAATGTGGCAATTTTACTTGTCAACGGCGCCAGAGAGTGTGAAATGGGCCTCGTCGGTCATAAAAATTTCGTTCCATAAATAAGTTTCAGTGTCAAACATTCGAGCGACTGTTTGGCCGACCGTATTCCAAGTAATGTGGATGGTCTGTCGGCAATATTATTTGAGTCAATTCCAATTTATAAGGAAACAAATGAAAATTATGCTTCAAAATGCGCCGCACTGTGGTTCCACTGACGTTAAAATCCTGAGCGCGGTGAAGATACAACACATGTGGGTTCTCGGCAAACACTGTCTCTTACCGCTTCTCAACCACTTCATTGGAAGATCATGGGCGTTGATGAACGGCTTATCGACGATCTCCCACTGTACCGTGCTCAACCAAATTCGACACCAAACGTCAAATGGACGGTGTCAGACGGTGCTTGTTGGCCACAATATTTTCAACGACATGCACGTTGAGTTACCACAATTAAACGTCAATGTATAGCGTCACTATTGGCGGCGCGTTGTTTCGTTGTGAAGCGCCTCATGATTGTTAAAATTGTGCGGAACTGACGTTTCAAAAACATCTTTACTCAAGTCAATCGATTGATAAATGTTTAAATTATTCAATGTTTACATACGGACATAAAAAATGGCACACCTGGCTTATATCACAGCCCCTTCAAGTGTCAAAAATAAGTAGTTATGTAGGGGAATAAATATTTAGAGAACTTTAAGTTCACTTAAATCCTTTGGCAACTTTCGGGTTAGACTTACGATAGAGAGAAAACTCTGCTGCCATTGTGGGGTGTGGGGTTTCAGGCATTCAGATATATCAGAAATACTACGTAAGGCTTCTCTAACTTAAATTTAAAGCAGGCAGAGAGGTGGGCAGGCTGTGAGTGAGGCAGGCAGACTGAGCCATCCACTATTACAGGCAGTTTCAGTGACTTTTCCAGCAGAAAACATGATTTCAGATGTTAATCTTTGAATGGTTGAATGGTCCTATTTTGATGACCTTTTCAAGTCCTGTTTTAATCGCATTCAAGGAATAACCCTTTCCTATGGTGAAATATGTATGACGCTAAGGCTCTGCTTGAGACACTTACCCTTTGCTAAATAAAAATCTCGTTCTATTTTCTCTCCTCCATTTTTCTTGACTTGGATTACATGTTCAAAGTAGGATTTCCTTGAGGATTTTCACATTGCACTTGTAAATTTTTTACTTATTGTATATGTAAATTGTAGTCAAGCATATATATTTCCTTACTGGGCTTGGGCTATGGTTATATTTAAAAATATGCTTGTCTGCTTGTATTGAGCAGAGGGAATCCATTGAAATCTTCTTTTTGCAAGTATATAGTACGTATTTATGCTTTTAAAAGCAAGTTATCAAATAGAACAAAAAAGAAACTTCACGGAAGTAAAATTTTTTTTTTTACCAATCTCGCCACTGAATAAAATGATTGCAGCGTGGAAATAAATCTGCAAATGCATATGCTGAAAATGAATAATATTTAATAATATTAATATGTAGTTTACTTTGATTGCCTTTGTAGAGATTGAAAAGGGGATTTAATCAATCAACGTTCAACCCAAATTAAAATCGACACTCAAGAAACTTAAACATAAAGAAATTTTTAGTTACAGTTGCAATTTAAGTGATTTAATTTTCTTTTATACTTGTTATGAATTATAATTTTACTCTTAAATGGAATCGGGATGAATCGCACTATTCAGGAAGCCCAAGACCCCGGTATGATTATGTTTTTCACACACAAAATAAATCTGATCATCATAATACTCGAGGAGTTAAGATTCTCTCGCCTCTCCAAATAGATTATCTCGCCTCTCCAAATAGATTCTCTCACCTCTCCAAATAGATTATCTCGCCTCTCGAAATAGATTCTCTTGCCTCTCCAACTAGATTATCTCGCCTCTCCAAATAGATTATCTCGCCTCTCGAAATAGTTTCTCTTGCCTCTCGAAATAGATTCTCTCGCCTCTCCAAATAGATTCTCTCGCCTCTCCAAATAGATTCTCTCGCCTCTCCAAATAGATTCTCTCGCCTCTCTAAATAGATTTTCTCGCCTCTCCAAATAGATTCTCTCGCCTCTCTAAATAGATTAACTCGCCTCTCCAAATAGATTATCTCGCCTCTCCAAATAGATTATCTCGCCTCTCGAAATAGTTTCTCTTGCCTCTCGAAATAGTTTCTCTTGCCTCTCCAAATAGATTCTCTCGCCTCTCCAAATAGATTTTCTCGCCTCTCTGAATAGATTCTCTCGTCTCTCAAAAAAGTTTCTCGTGTATTAACATTGTAACAATAATTTCTAGGCATAGCCTGATTGGGAAGCCTCATCTACTGGAGATTAGGACTGCTAACGCAATGAGGCGAAGGAGGAGGAAACTATTTTCCACCTTCTTTGCAATCATCCAGCGCTTGCCACAGGTACACTAGCATCATTAGGTTGACTTTTTTTCAACAAGCTGGCTGACCTCAAATCTGTTGACATCAGAGATTTAGAAAAGTTTATGGAAAAAATTGAAAATGGTTCAACTCTTCTGCTCGCATCAGGGATTCTAAAGTTTAGTAAACCCTCATAGATTCTATTTATTTATTTGGCTTAGTACAAGCGAGAAAATTACTTAAAATTTGCTAAATTAAAAATTATTTAAATCTATACTTAATTTAGGGGGAGGGATTTTTTCATTTATACATGCAATCTTCTTAGCCAGAGTAGGAAGGGGAGTAGGCTTTATACAGAGCATTCTTTAAGCTAAATTTGCTAAGTATGGTGAAAGTCAAAAACATTTGGAATGTCGTTGGCTATTCGAAGCATTCTAGACATTGGTTCGTTGTCGCCATAATCTGTTCGGTGAGTATTCAGACGAAAATCGAGCACAGATATAAGGTTACGCTGGTTGGTGTTAATAAAAATAGTTTGGAGCAACGCGGGACAGTCAATGTTTCCAGCTAATAATTGGTGAACAAATACTGTACCGGCGGTTTTTCGGCGTATTTCAAGGGACTGTACGTTAATTAGTTTTAGACGATCCTTATATGGGGGCAAGTTAAAGGGACAAGACCATGATGTTAGGCGACGTAAGGCGAACCGAATAAATCTGCGAGGCACTGCTTCAAAAAATATGTAATAACGATTAGGGTAACTATAGGAACTGTGATCACTGTGGCGTAGTAGTAGTGCATTGGACTGGTACGCAAAGTGTCCGGGGTTCGAATCTCGGCACAGGCAAAATTAAAAGTCAAGAAAAATAGAAAAAATAATTTTTCTACACCGCACCCACCATCACCTCTTGGCAGGCAATGGCACACCTACAAGAGTAAAGATTGCCTATGAAAAGCTTTTCACTTCGCCGTTCGGATTTGGTATTAAACTGTAGGTCCCGGTCCCTTCCATTCATGTACAAATATAACACGCACAACATGAGTGGATGCGAAAAGCGAAAAGCTCGGCCTAGGCCCTCCATGGGCTGTTGTGCCATTGAAAGTAAGTAAAGTAAAGTAAGTAAGTAACTATAGGAACAGCCCACGTGGTATTACAACGCGCCTAATTATGCCCTAATGCCCTAATGCCCTATTAAAGGGCACTCAATCAGACCTAACCTAATCTCACCTGCCTGAATATGATTTAATTTAAAACGTCTATTCAAATTGTATTGGTACAGGCATAACAAAAAAGGAAAAAAATATCACTCATACGTCCCGTAGTCTACAGAAGATCTTTTTTTTCTTTGTTTTTTTAAACAGCAGCATTTATATGTCATATTGCATTCATTCCATTAAAGCAATTTAAGTTTTTCTTTTGTTTTTTATTTCTATTTTAGACCTTTTCCATTCTCAGTTTGATTGCAAAAGGTAAACTAGAGTAGGTAAATAGTACGTGAGAAAAAGCGCATGCTGATGTATGCTCAATTATTTGTTCGTATGCAGTATGTACATGTATGTACTGTATTATTCAGCAAAAAGAAAGCAAAGAGAGGAGAGAGAAAAAAAGAGAAAACTTGTAAATATCATAATGAATGTGTGTAGTACTTAGAAGCATAGAGTAAGCCTCTCATCTAAGGGAACATATTCCAACTGTAAACTTATAGAAATACTAACCTTTCGTAATGTGAATCGACTTGTTGCTTTCACTCCAGAGGGCACATGCATTTGTATGAATTTTATGGATCACAAAAACGAAAAACGAAAAAGAAACAGAAAGTAATTGACTTTTGGCTATTACTAGCGACCCTTTCAATGATAGCCATTTCATGGCTTAACATTTCTGGAATGGCAACTTAACTTAAAACGGTCGCATATCCTCCATACACATTTGATTCCGCGAAAATATATCATTGGTTCAGTAACAGCGGAAATGTTGGAAATTATATGAAAAAATTCTTTGAATTCCTGTCGCAATTTACATGCTTTCTTCATCACATATCAAGTGACAGCAACGCTTCCAGCTTTTATGTATGCAAATTTTGGTTCACTGCACTGGCTGCGTGCTGCGTGTCGCTACGTTTTTTTTCTAGCTCCGTGTGGGTATGAAACGAAATCATGATTTATGAAAGAGCAACAGAAGCACTAAGCCTCGCCCTTGTAAACACAGTTGAGCAGTTTACGCTTCCAAGAAGCGTTCGGAAAAGGAAGGGCAAAACAAATGGTAATGAAAATGGTTTTGCAAAATGAAATATTATTTGAAATTAGTTGACTTGGTTTTGCTGATGGGAAAATGGTTAAATTCGCAGAAATTGCCAAAAACATTCACGGTGGTACTTTTGTGTGGTAAGGATGTTGCCGTGGTCTATTGGGCTGTGCTCTTAAGGAGAATTTTACTAGCGCAATAGCAATGGTATCAATTTGTATAGAAATTGGTCGCCTCTTTTATAGATTCATGTAGAAAATTAGAAAATTTTCCTTTAAACCTCGCGTTCATGGTGAAAAATGGTCAAACGTTTCTGGTAAACATTCTAGTTTATTCATACCTAGTATTTTAGTATCGAAAACTGTTTTCAATATACTCGTAGATTTGCATAAACTATGTTTTATATGCATGCTTGCATCAATGCTTGTCTGCATTGACTATATTGACAATATGTTCTCACAAATTTTTGTTGTTATTGTATTATTATTATCACAAATATTTCCGATATTGTTTCCTGATCTTTTGTTGTGTGCTTTTAAAAAATTTCCATACAAAATAAAATACCAGCTGAAATACACAAAAAATATCCCTAAACACACTCATTCATGTACACACATACACACACACACACACACATGCACACACACATATACTTAAACAAATAAAGAAAACCTTTTCCATTTCGAAATTTTTACAGAATGGAATATTTAATATAGATTAAATACAATCTGTGTTTCAGATATTATCCTGTATTTACATAGGTTATAAAGGGTGTCCCAATGTGAGTGCATGTTTTAATTAAAAAAAATATATATGCATATTTTTTGAGCGGTGGTGAGTGGTGATATTTTTATTGCATTGTTAAAATAATCTGATCATCCTACGAGGTCAAATTCTCTCGCCTCTCCAAATAGATTCTCTCGCCTCTCCAAATAGATTCTCTCGCCTCTCCAAATAGATTATCTCGCCTCTCCAAATAGATTATCTCGCCTCTCCAAATAGATTTTCTCGCCTCTCCAAATAGATTCTCTCGCCTCTCTGAATAGATTCTCTCGCCTCTCCAAATAGATTCTCTCGCCTCTCCAAATAGATTCTCTCGCCTCTCCAAATAGATTCTCTCGCCTCTCTAAATAGATTTTCTCCCCTCTCCAAATAGATTCTCTCGCCTCTCGAAATAGATTCTCTCGCCGCTCTGAATAGATTCCCTCGCCTCTCTAAATAGATTATCTCGCCTCTCCAAATAGATTATCTCGCCTCTCGAAATAGTTTCTCTTGCCTCTCCAAATAGATTCTCTCGCCTCTCCAAATAGATTCTCTCGCCTCGCCAAATAGATTATCTCGCCTCTCCAAATAGATTCTCTCGCCTCTCCAAATAGATTCTCTCGCCTCTCCAAATAGATTCTCTCGCCTCTATGAATAGATTCTCTCGTCTCTCTAAAAAGTGTCTCGTTTATTAACATTGTAACAATAATTTCTGTCGCTGTAGGTCCCTTCAATTCATGTACAAATATGAGACGCACAACATGAGTGGATGCGAAAAGCTCGGCTTAGGCCCTCCATGGGCTATTGTGCCATTAAAAGTAAGTAAGTAACAATAATTTCTAGGCATTGCCTGATTGGAAAGCATCATCTATTGGAGATTTGGACTGTTAACTAACGACGTCTGCAGAAGCTACCGCGATGAGGCGAAGGAGGAGGAGGAGAAAACTACTTCCCAGCTTCTTTGCAATAATCCAGTACTTGCCACACGTACACTAGCATCCTTGGGTTGACTTTTCTTCAACAACCTAGCTGTACGCAAACCTCAGCTGACATCAGGGATTTAGAAAAGTTTGTACAAAAACTACAAATTCCTTCAGTTCTTCATTATCTTTATTGCATTGTAAAGTAAAAGTAAAGTAAGGTCCAGGAAATGGCCCCCGCAGCTCCGATTACAGACCATTTCTCTTTGCATGCAATTTGGCTCTATCTCATCGATGAACCGATGACATCTCGACAACTCGGCCTTGAGGTCACGAAATATTTGTGATTCATTCGCATTGAGTTGGGATTTCACAAAATCCCAAAGAAAGAAGGCTTTAAATCGCACGATCTTGCTGGCCAGTTGACATCGGAATTTCGGAAGATGATTCTATGTACATTCTGGAAATCGTTGCTCCAATAAATCGATTGTTTCATGGGTGGTGTGAAAGGTGTGACAGAGTGACAGACAGCTGTCCTGTTGAAACCACATGCAGTCCAAATCCATACCGTCCATGAGTTGAGGTCACAAGAACTTCGTTAACACGAATGCCATTCCCAGTCTCTGCTTTTTCGGTCTCATTTCCTCAATGATAACGCGTTGTTCCTTTGTGTAGTGCTCCACTTTTAATAATTGGAACAATCGTTGTCGTAGACAACAGTTGTTAAATCTCAAAAAAAAGAAAGGAAAATGCCACAAATCATTAATTTTTTTTTTTTTTTTTTTTGGGACACCCTATACATTTTGTATGTAGTTGAAAATATGTATGTATTCATTTGTAAAAAAAAAAATAAAGTTGACATTTTCAACCAACATATTTTTTGTATAAGCTCATCGCATTCTTCAATGCTCAATATATTTTTGGGGTTTTCTCCCTCCTGCCACCCCCCCTCCCCCGCCCCCCTCAAAAAGTAAACTTAACCATTGTCATTTGTTTAATCATATGCAGTTGAAAGTGGAAGCTTACCACTGAATTCGCCTTCATCTTTCTTACTTACTCTCGTCGTTTGTCATTTTCTTACAATATTTCGGATTTGGCGAGTTGTGCATTTTTGGCTTTTCTCCAATGTCATTTGCTGTTCATTGATACAAAATATCTCCTCTATGTACATACTTACTTCATTTACATATCAGGGTATGTATGTTTTACTGTTAATTTATCCAAGCTGACATATGATTTTTGTGTCAATTGAACCTTGGTGAACGAACCGAACGTGTTAATATGCAAATTGTCCATTAAAATTGACTGTAAAGCACTTCTCCTTGGTGCATCGAACATTGATGATAAAATTGAGTAGCTTTTGATTTTCATTATACATATTCAGTTTTTATACTTAGTTTCTGTTGTAATGCTTTTCCATACATTATCGGATAACAATAATTTTAACACATAAGTAATTGTGTACAGCATAATTTCGTTGTATAATTTAAAATTCAGTAAAACACAATTATAAGTAATACTTAATGAAGCTTTTAAACGAAAGAAATTTCTACACTTTTTCCTGGAACAATATAAAAACTAAAGATTTCTTTATAATATTGTATTTCCCTAAAACCACGTCAGTAGACATAAGATAAGGGCGTATTGAGGGCTGCTGTAAGAACTAAAAATGTTTATATTTTTATAGGAAATCACTCGTTCTTAGGGATCAAACGTTCAGCTTCTGAAGTTTTAATGCTATTACCCATTGATTGTGGTGACTAAGGTTCTCTGTTCGTGAAATTCAAATATGAAGTAACAAACTCGGGCATACTGGTCTATAACTTGCTTACCAAAGTGCCCGCCCCCTTTTGATATTATACCATACTATCGTTACTTACTTACTTACTTAACTGGCACTACAACCGATGATCGGTCTTGGCCGCCTCTACAAAGCTTCGCCAGTCATTTCTGCTATGCGCGCGCTGGCGCCCGTTTGATAAGGCCAAGTGCAGTCAGGTTGCCCTGCACCTGGTCTTTCCAACGGAGATTAGGACGTCCCTTCTGCGTGTTCCTCCACCGTGGTTCGAATAAAACATCCTTCTAGCCGGAGCGGAGAGCTTTCTTCTTTCGCTCAACATGACCCAGCCCGTGAAGCCGCTGGAGTTTTATACGCTTGACTATGTCAGTGTCGGCGTACAGCTCGTACAGCTCATCGTTCACGCATACTGGACCGTATATCTTACGGAGTATCTTCCTCGGACGCTCCTAACAGCCTCTCATTGGCCATCATTAATGGTCAATGTCCACGTCTCTGCGCCATACATTAGGACGGCAAGGATGAGGGACTTATAGAGCGTTATTTTCGTCGGTCGAGAGAAGGCTCCACTTCTCAATTGCCTACTGAGCCCGTAGTAACACCTGTTGGCAAGAGTTAGTCTCAGCTTGATCTCAAGGCTAACATTATTGTTGGTGTTTATGCTGGTTCAAACTATCTGACGACTTCAAACTATCGTTATTCCATTGTAAAAGTATCGTTTGACTAGCAAACAGCATCAACCAATCAACCATCAAATGTTAGTTATAACTTCATGGCAGTTAGACCAGTACTAAAATTTCTATAGGATAGTTGGCTTTTGGAAGTTACAGTACTTTAGAGGCACAACAGATCCTTCAAGTCGCAGTGCACTTCCAAACAATAACAACAAAAATGTTATAGAAAACAAATGCAACTAATAAGTGCCACCCACCCACATGGCGTATGAGTAACATTTTCAAGTATTAATTCTTAATTCTTATGGGAGAGTAACTGAAATCTGTGTGAAGTTTGCCATTTGAAAAATTGAATAGAATTGCTTTAAGTCCTGCAGCACTTTTAGCAATATAAGTAAATAATTTAACTTTAAAGAATTAGTTTTCAAAAAAACACAACAAATGAAATAAACAAATAAATAAATAATAAATAGCAAATTTTACAGAGGTGAGAAGGAACGGATGACATAAGGAGTGCGTCGAATAAAATTGTCTGGTACAAAAATGATGAAATCTTTTGAACCAGTAGACCGATTTTTTTAAACTTAAGTATTTTATTTTGCAAATTATCTTTAGATTAAAAAAATAAAAACAAGAAACCACAAATTATTAGTTTTTAATAAAAAGTTTTAATTTTTCAGGAACCCCTTCCATTAATGTTTTTATGGTAGTGTCCAACACCCTCACAGCTGCTGCAGATCACTTTCTTTTGAAATCTGGAAGTTCTTTGGCCACTTTTCTTTGTTACCTTCATCTCCCTTTTTACTAAAGCCCAGTACTTCTCAATCGGCCTTAGTTCTGAACAGTTTGGGGTAGATTGGCTTCTCTAGGGACCAAAATCACTTCATTACGTTGGAACCACTCTAAGGCCGTTTTGCTGTAGTGACATGAGGCGAGGATAGGCCAGCCAAAAAAACGTGGACACTTCATGTTGGCGTAAAAATGGAAGCAATCTCTTTTGCAAGCATCCCTTCAAATATATTTCGCCGTTGATTGTACCCGATGTCACGAATGTGCTGCTCTTTTTGCCACAACTACAAATTGCCTGCCAAACAAGCAATTTCTTTGGGAATTTTGTAATTTTTTTGGCTTAGAATTTTTCAGCGACATTTGCTCGAGAATCAGCTGTATAAAATTCCTGGCCATGTAGCCAGGGAAAAGTCCGCTAAAACATAAGTTGCATCGTCCATTATGCAGCATTCAAATTTCTTGACAAAATCTCGGCTCAGCATTTTCGCTCGTTGTTTTGCGGTTTCATTCTTCGCGGCGTTTCTATCCGGAAATTTTTGAACTTTGTACGTCCTCAGCCCAGCTTCCTTCTTAGTCCTGCGCACGAAAGATTCTGAGCAATCAGCCTTCCCCGTCAATTTCCTTCCCGAAATGTTTGGATCTCTCTTTAAAATGGTCACAACGTTCTTCGCCTTCTCACAGTCATGTGGCCCCTTCTTTTTACCAGAACCTTTCTTCCGATCAATACGCAGTTCTTCCTTAAAACGTTTAATAACGCGAGAAATGGTTTTAGGGTTAGCCCCTACTTCTTTGGCAATTTTTTTGAATGGCCAGTGAGGTTGCTTTTAAAATATTTTAATAATATTTTCTCGCACTTCCACTTCGTTTGCCATTTTCGCGTTAAATCAATTTCTATTGTCTTTAACTGGCACATAATATTTTCTGACATTTAATTGAAAGCTACTAAGATAAAAATTTTGTGATTTTGAATCTTTCAATAGCACAGTATGGGAAGAAATTGAACGGACAATTTTATACGACACAGTCCTTAGTACGATGTACACGAAATAAATGAATGCTTTCTACTTTGATTAATCAAAGCTTTTCATTTTTGATTCAACTATAATTTTAAATATAAGTATATTAGTAAATTGATAACATTTTTTGCATGTTTTGTATTTGGCAGTTGCCTCAAATAATCACTCATGTGGCTTGATTTCAAGCACACAGGGTTCCTGCAATAGATTCACTAATGCTGTAGTTTCACAATAGGAGAAAATTCTCTTCATATTTTCTCTACTTTCTTTCTTCCTTTTTTTTTACTTCAGTTTCCTTCTCTCCTCCCTAACACAAATACAAATATACAAAATAATGAGTCCTTAGTAGCCCACTCAAACTGAAGCATAAGTACTCTTCGGACCACTGATTTCCATTTACCTTTCGTTATTTCTTTTGTATACGTTTTCATTTCTCTTTTGGTTAACTCTTTCCATTGTCACCTACATACAATTCCAAAGGATAGTCTTTGTATATTTTATATTTCTCACCAAACAAAACAAGCAAGCACTACAGGTACAACATGACGTATGAGTGACACGTTCTTGGTTTCATTTCGAAGAAGTTGCTCTTCATTTTCATCATTACATAATTAATATATGAATGTCTGCTTTTGCTGTGCTGTGGCAGAAATCTAAGTAGATACCTTTCACACACAATCAACTTCTTTGAAGTTTTCGCTCATGATAAAAACAAATAAAATATTTTTCAAAACTTATCACAAGTACGAACAAGTTTCTTCTTCACAAAAAAAAAAAAATAAAAAAAAATAATAATTTCAAGAAAAAGCATTAGTCTCTAATTAAAAACTAATTCACTCTATTTGAAAGAAGATTAAGTGTTTCCATAATAATCTCTTGAACCATAGCAGCAGCAGCAAAGCGCAAGTCAAACATTATTCGTAATGAAATAAAAAATATCCTTCGCAGCTACTTTGATATGCTTTAGCTTTTCAATTTCTTGCAATTTCTTGCAATTTCTTGCAATTTCTTTCGTTTTCTTTTTTCTTTTTCAGTTTTCCTTTTTCCTTTTTCATTTCTCATTTTCTTCTTTAGCTTCTCTCATTCCTTTTGCAAATTATCTACATAATTAAAACTAGTATATTTGTAAAAAAAAAATAAGAAAAAATTACAGTCAAAATGACAACTATTCTCTAGCGTAATTAGCAGCATTTTCTTGTCACACATCACAGACTAAAGAGGAGATGAAATGAAATGAAATGAAATGAAAATGCAATGATATTGAATTAGAAAGTACTCTCGTTGGTATTATTTTGTAATGCAATGCTTACAAACATGCACACCACACTCAGGCATTTCTTGGAAACCAACAACGTAAAAAGAAAAACAAAATCCCCAAATTCAATTTGTTGGAATTCTTTTTTTTATACACAGTATGCGATGAAATTCTTCACACGCCTTCACTGATTGACTTACTCACACACACACACACACACACACACACACACACACACACACACACACACATACACATATATATATATATATATATATATATATATACGAGTATATATGTTTATAGAGAGCCGCAAGTATTGCTCAACTAACCTGTTTCCAATGGACTCAGTTCCGATTGCATGAGTATTACCATTTCCATTTCCATTACCATTTCCATTTGCTGCGCATTTATTCTTGACTTAGTATACGTAATACAAAATGTTGTGTGCAAAATATACGAGTATTAAAATATACGTATGTGAATGTGTTTGGGAATGTGTGTGTGTGTGTGTTTATTTTTTTGTAATTCGGTTTCGATCAGGTAGGTGGGAATCTTCATAGATATGAATAACACCGCACTGCTGACATGACCTCCCGATTCGCCTCCATGCACCTACGGACTAAACCCACCTCCTACGAGCGCTGTCCTGTGTGTCCCCCACGCAGCACTACCAGTAAAGGATTTGCTTCGCGTGGCAGGAAAACGGGTTTCGACCCACTTCTCTATTTAATTATTTGGTCACCTCTCCACACTAAGGATCAATGTCGTCTCGTCCACCGACCTTTCGTTGATGTCTCTCCCATCGGTGTTGCCACTCTTCAATGCATTTTGCTGCAGCAGTTCTCCTGACTTCAGTATATAGGGCATCTGCTTGCCGCATCGTCCGACACTGTTCTAAAATCACAGCATACCCTTAGTGATGACAGCCTATACACTGAGGCAGGTGGTTTCATGTACATTTGTACTTCTGTAGCTGTTACCTAGATTGGTGCTGCATACAGTAGGATTGACGTACTAACACTCGCCAGAAGAGTTCTCAATTTTTGCCTACCGGCCCCACCAACATTAGGCATTAATCTTGCAATGGCCATGCTCACTTTTCTTGCCTTTTCGCTTGTATGTATGAGGTGCTCCTTAAAGTTCATGCGGTAGTCAAGAATGACTCCAAGATACTTGATGGAGGAAGGGGCTAGATGTTATAATGTGCCCGCCAGCTCTTACTTCAATCTTTTCCACTTTTTTTCGGCTAGTCATCAGAAGCGCCGATCAGTTTTATGGTCAGCTAGCTGCAATCCTGCTGTCGGCAACCATGCTTTTACACCAGCTATAGTGTCATTGCAGATTCTGGCCACATCCGCTATCTTTTTTGCTACCACCACGATTGATTGGGAATGGTATGTGTGTGGGTGTGTCGGTGTGTGGGTGTTTGTGTTTGTGTTTGTGTTTTTTTTTTTTTTTTGGAGGAGGAGCATTGAAAGGAGAGCCTCAGTCAGTGTGAGACCCCCACCCACTAAAACCACCTCCCATGTCCGGACGGTAGGTCTTTCCGGAACCACCGTTAAGTATTTCGTCGGGAGGCCGTCAGAGCATTACTGCTCAAGCGTCAGTTCTTGGTAAGTCAAGTTAGCTGTCTTAAGGGTTGCCTGAATTAATGGCATTCAGGCCTACGTTGCGCAGACGGGTGCGCTCCATATTACGATCACGTTCAATGCGGCGAAGTGCTGTCATTATTCTTGCTGTCGCTGTCTGGACTGCTTGCCACTTATGTAGTGTGTGGCACAAGTCATTGATAATATTAGCCAATGTGGGGGCCTCCCAAAGGCTTCCCTTATCTCGGTGCGTTCGGCGTCGAAACGCGGGCAATAAAAGAGGATATGTCGTGCGACCTCGATATCGTTAGGGCAGATCGGGCAGGATCGGGCAGAACGGCTCTTCCTCGTATTTGAAGCGGTGCAAATAGTATTTGAAGCAACCATGTCCACTAAGTAGCTGCGTCATGTGAAAATCTATTTCACCATGTTGACGCGTAATCGAACTTTCAATATCCGGGATAAGTGCAAATGTCCATTTGCCTTTGTTCGCCCTTTTCCAGCGTAGCTGCCACTTTTTTATGCTGTGTTGTCGCTCCTCTGCCTTTGATGCATTTGGGCCTGCTGCATAAATGTTTATGCTTTCACTTGCTAGTATGTCTATGGGTATCATGCCTGAGATAACACCGACTGCTTCATCCGACACTGTGCGCAATGCACTTGCAACTCTTAGTGCGCTGCATCGATAGGTCGCCCGGATCCCGGCAATGTGCGTTGCGAGTTTGCGTTGCATCAGCCCATACTGGCGCAGCAAATAACATTATAGAGCTTGTAACACGTGTTAGTAGTTTTCGTCTGCTGGACCGCGGCCCTCCAATATTTGACATTATCCGGGATAGAGTGCACCATTGACCTTTGAAGCCTTTTCACTAACTGCCAGTAAATGCTCCTTATATGTCGTTCTGGCATCGATTAGCACACCAAGATACCGCAGGTACGGTTGAGAAATAATCTCATGCTCCTCCACTCTAAATTTAGTGACCTCGCGTACTTTCCTGGAACTCAAGAGAACAGCTTCCGTTTTCTGCGCTGCCAACTCGAGATGTACACTGCGTAGCCATCTCATTATCCTTGACACCGCGTCACTGCATATCATCTCCAGCGTATTAATATGCTTTGCTACCACCACCAGTGCAATGTCATTAGCATAACCACCGACCAATGTGGCACCTATGGGAAGCACAATCTTTAGGACGCCATTATACATTATGTTCCACAGTGTACGCCCAAGAACGGATCCCAGTGGTACAACTCGGGAAACGATGTAGCGCTTTACACCATCATCAGTGCCATGCATCAGCACTCTCCGTGTGTGTGTGTGTGTGTGTGTGTGTGTGTGTGTGTGTGTGTGTGCATCTCCAGAAGACGCAAATAAGATTGAATGCGTATGTGGCTACGTAAGTAAAGCCCAAAAGTACTTGCGTCTGCTTTATGGTATAGCAGTTTCACTCACACATAGACACATGCTCACCGAAAAACAAAAAAAAGGCATTATTCCTCCGAATGACGTCAAAAGCAACAGTTGCTAGTATTTACTGTTGTTCGGTGATGTTGCTTGTGCTGCTGCTGGTTAGTTACTGTTTGTTGGTGGTTTCGCTTGACGGCGGCGGCGGTTGTGTTTCAGTTGTCTGGTGTTGCTCTCTGGTTTTGTTATTTCCGCATTTTCAATTCACTTGAAATTTCCAAAACGCCATCGCCATTGCTATCGTCATCAACATCATCATCATCATCATCATCAGTGGTAATGCTACCATCAAAATCATCTGTCTGTTATCCACCACCAACAACGGGGAAGCCTAAATGTTGATGGTAGTATTAATGAGAAGCAGCAGCAGTAGCATTAGCTTCAGCATCAGCAACAGCCAAAGCACTGAACAGTAGCTACCAGTGAAGGCAACATTCTACTTCCTCTCCTTTTCTTGTATATTTATTTGCTCTTTCTTTCTTTCTTTTTTAATGTAATTGCTTTAGTTTATGTACACATACATTCTTCAACTCACACTTAGGCAAAATATTCGAGATGCTTATTTTTATTGTTTATTATGAAATAGTTGGGGTAACTACCAGCAGCGCGCTTGTTCTTTAAATTTTTTCAAAAAACTATTTTCTCGCTGAATTATTTTTTTGCTTGTGTTTTCTTTTGCCTTTGTTGTTCTTTAATGTTAATTAAATATGCCTGCAATTGTTGTAGTCTTTTTCAGTTTTTAGTGCAATTAGCAATATGTGTTGCATGCAAAAATTATGTTACTCATACGCCGTGTGTGCTCATGGGGCGCTCGGTATCTACGCAATTCTTGAAAGTTTCTTTTCAATCCTGGCAAAGGCAAGGCAGCCACGATTTGGTGGAATTTGTGAAATTTAAATATTTACTATGCATATGCATTTTCGTTTTATTGCTTGAAAAGTTGGCAAAAGTTTTGTAATTGTATTTTAATAAATTCTGAGATGTAATAAGCTTTTTCTTTTCTTTAACTTTTTATTTATTTTAATTGATACATTCAACACACAGGGATAGGGGTGCACCCTGTGTGTTGAAGGATGTACCCCTTGGAAGGAAGATTGATAGGTGGCAGGAAGAATGAGAGAGGGAATGCAAGCGCACGAGTTAATTGAGTTAAATATCTTTGTTTTATTGTGTATGTGTGTATTTTTTTACTTGGAGGAGGAAAGCATCGCAAGTCTCAGTGTGTGTGTTTGTTTGTGTGTGTGTGTTTGTAAGAAGCATGTGAAATATTTGAAAGTATTGGAAACAAACTTTTTAAATATCATACCAGAGGTTTTATAGTCACTGTACAGATTTTCAACATTCTTTTGGAGATCTAAATTTTGATTTGAATTTAGATTAGCTTAAATTTGTACCTGAGCTATCGTTTGGTTATTGGTCTGATGTCTGGTCTGACTTTCGAACTTTGAACTTTAATCTGATTTTTTTTTTATTTGAAGTTTGGTCTGAGTTTGTGTGTGCTTTTATAGTTTGATATTTTGGTTTTATTTTTTTTTTTTGGTTTTTATAGGATTTTTTTTTTGTTTGAATTGTGTCTAATTTTTAATCAGTTTTTGATAGTTTTTCCTTTTTGTTTTTTGTCATTGATTGTTGGTTTGATTTCTGGTCTGAATTTTATGTTCGATTTTCGGTATGGATTTTGAGCTTATTTCTGAATTCTGTCTGAATTTTTGTTTAATTTTTGCTTTAATTTAGATCTACTTAAATTGTGGCCCGATTTCATATTTTTGTTTTGTTTAGGTCGCCCTAGCTTAGTCGATAGTGGTCTGGACTGCTACGCAGAGTCCCTGGCTGCTGGCAGGCATAAATCAGAAAGTAGAAAAACAATTTTCAGGTACAGGCATAAATCAGTATGTAGAAAAACTATTTTTCTATACTCCAAGAGTAAAAATTGTCTAACAAAAACTGTTCTTTTCACCGTTCGCATTCGGCATAAAAGGTCCCTTAAGGTCCCTTGCATTCATGCAAAAATATACTTAACAGACACATTTGAATGGACGCAAAAAGCTCGAACTTGGCCCTCCTTCGGCAGTTGTGCCATTAAAAGAAGAAAGATTTTTGGTTTGAGTTAAGACATGAAATTTATATTGATTCTTTGGTTTCGTTTTTAATCTGAATTTTGGCCTAATTTTCGGTTTACTTGCTGGTGTGATTTTTGGCTGGTGTGATTTGTGGTCGTTGTGGCGTAATGGTAGAGCATTGGACTGCTACGCACAGTGTCCCGGGTTCGAATCTCAGCACAGACAAAATAAAAAAAAAAAAGTAAAAAAAAATATTTTTTCTACCCGGCACCACCTCTTGGCAGTAAATGGCAAACCTAGAAGAGTAAAAATTGCTATGAAAAGCTTTTCACTTCGTCGTTCGGATTCGGCATTAAACTATAGGTCCCAGTCCGTTCAATTCATGTACAAATATAAGACGCACAACATGAGTGGATGAGAAAAGCTCGGCCTAGGCCCTCCATGGGCTGTTGTGCCATTAAAAGTAAAGTAAAAGTAAAGTAAGATTTTTGGTTTGAGTTTAGGTTTCAGTTTAGGTTTCAGTTTAGGTCTGATCTTAGTTGATTTTTAGTCTGAATTTCGGTCTAATTTTTAGTGAGATTTTTGGTGTGTTTTTTTTGGTCTAATTTTGTTTTCAGTTTAGATCTGATCTTTAGCTTGATTTTTAGCGTTAATCTCGGTCTAATTTTTGTTTTAATTGTTAGTGAGATTTTTGGTGTGTTATTTGGTCAGATTTTGGTTCAAGTTTAGGTCTGATCCTTAGTTTAATTTTTAGTTTAATTTTTTGTGTGATTTATGCTCTGATTTTGGTTTAAGTTTTGGTCTGATTCTTGGCTTGATTTTTAGTCTGAAACATGGTCTAATTTTTAGTAAGATTTTTGGTGTGATTTTTGGTGTGAGTTTTGGTGTGAGTTTTGGTTTGATTGTGGTTTAAGTTTAGGTCTGATCTTTGGCTTGATCTTTAGTCTGAATCTTGGTTTAATTTTTAATGAGAGTTTTTGTGTGATTTTTGCTCGGATTTTGGTTCAAGTTCAGGTCTGATCTTTGGCTTGATTTTTAGTCTTAATATTGGTCTAATTTCTAGTGTGATTTTTGGTTTGATTTTGGTTCAAGTTAAGGTCTGTACTTTGGCTTGATTTTTAGTCTGAATCTTGGTCTAATTTTTAGTGAGATTTTTTGTGTGATTTTTGATCTGATTTTGGTTGAAGTTTAGTTCTGATCTTTGGCTTGATATTTAGTCATAATATTGGTCAAATTTTTATTGAGATTTTTGGTCTGATTTTGGTTTGAGCCTGGTTTTACTTTATTTTGATTTTTGGTATTAATTTTGGTTAAAGTTTTTATCAGATTTTTGGTTTAAGTTGTTTTGGCTTTAGGTTATTTTCTATCCCGTGGTTTTTATTCTGAATTAGTCTGAAATTTTCTCTGAGCTTCGGTCTGAATTTTATTTTGTTTTTCATTTTATATTATGGCCTGCAATTTGATCTGATTTTCAATATAACTTTTGGCTAATTTTTTGGTTTAAGATTTCTGCTAGATTTTTGTATGATTTCAGGTCTGACGGTCTGATATTTGCCTAAAGTATGATTAGATTTGTAAGAATTTTGGTCTACATTTTGATCTGGTGTTTAGTTGATTTTTAGGTTGATTTTCAAGCTAACCTTTGGCCTTCTTTAAGCTCGTATTTTCATATACTTAATTCTTGTTCGATATATAAAGCATTATACCAATAATATCTCACATACTTAAATGCGAGTCTCAGATGGACATTTGCCTGAATTTTGATGAATATTTCATTTATTCAGTTTTGTTTTGTGCCTCTTCATATCTACATACTATGAATTACTTAGTTATCCACAAGTCAAGTGACCCCTGTGTCTCTTATTCCATAATTCTTGCTTCTTATACTAAGCCACTGTTCTGTAGATAATAACTTTCGACCATGAAAGCCTTCAAGTAAATTCATCAAGGCTTTGAACTAAAAACCCTGCTACTAAATTATAAAGGCATAACAATTTAAAGGTATGTAAAATTCAACCTCTAACCTTTCAAGTGAAATATAATTGTTGTTGGTTTTATACCTTTCTTTCCATACATGCACTTAGGTAGATTTTTCTAAGCAGCTTTGCCACCGACCGCAGGAAATGCTAAAATATCATTATTTGTAAAGGAAGTTAGTTGAAAAGTTATGCGTCATTTAAAAAAAAAGTTTTTCTTTTTAAATTACATTTACGCACACTTGCAACACTCTGTTACACACACATACATGCATACATGGCATGAGGGCAAATAGAAAAATACTCATACATAAATAATAAAATAAGAACAAAGAGGAAAATAAATTGTAAAAAACTTAAATAAAATAATCAACAATCACACAAAAAAAAAACATTTAAAGCTCTCGTACTTCGCAAAACAAGCAAGCACACATACATATTTATTTATAGCCATATGTACATATATATTTATACAAGTACGAGTACGAATGTATATAAACTTTATAAGCAAAGCACGAGCAGCTTTAGCTTATGCGGAAGGACAATATTATGCTATTGTTGTTGTGTTATTGTTTAAAAATAAATATAAATAAAAATATAAATAAATATAAAAACAAAACACACAGCAATTCACTTATAACAAGTAGCTTTGCGGATTTGTTGTTGTTGTTATTATCGTTGTCAACGTAGACGATGCGTGCCTGAGCAGCGCGTGTACGAGCAGCGCTTATGAGATGCTCGCTCTCAAACGTGTAAATGCATGAGCGATCAAACATTTTTCATTTTCATTTTTCAAGCTTTAAATTCGTGCACCTTTTTGTTTTTTAAATATATATTAAGTATAGTGAATCATAGCAGCATTAAAATTGTAAATAAATGCAGAAACCATTTGATTTCGGCTGTGTTGTATTTCTGTGTCTCATGCACACCTGGGGCGTATGAGTGATATTGAATGTTGTGTAAAGTTGGTAGATCAGTGTGAGGAGCAACATAACATTTTGAAATATTTTTATAAACAACAATTTGAAACTTTCTTACTATGAAAACAAGAACATAGAAAACCAGAATCAGAATGTATTGATATGTAACTTTTTACGCGAGGATACTGCAATCTGGATCGGTAACCTTTTGTATGGCACGCATTATTTTAATTTGTTTGGCTCTCTATGCACACACCAAGAAATTACAAACAAACTCATTTCTCTCACTCATTTTATTGACAAAAGAGCGAGTAAACAAACTACACTACTGCGAAAACGACACGAACAGCACTCTCTCTCTCTTTCTCTCTCTCTCTCTCTCTCTCTCTCTCTATTATATTTATGTACTTATATTAAATGTATTTCTGACAAAAACAGCACGACTAACAACAACAGTAAATTCCTTTGAAGTCAATTACTCGCTAATATGAAAATTACTCGATTGTTCGCAGTCGACCTCGTGTGTATTTACACATGAGATGACCTTGCGAGAGCCGAAGTCTCTCCTTGTATTGCATGAGTCCGATCTTTATACAACTGTTCATACACTCTATGATACTCTCTCTCTCTCTCTCATATTTAAAAAGGAATTTCATAAGAGAACTATGCGTTGAAATTATTGCTATTTTCCATTTGACTTGATTTTTTCCGAAAGTAGTTTTCACATTTTTGTGATTGCATTGAGTCAAAGAGAAAAAACATTGCAATAAGAGGACGTGAGGAAACATAAGAAACGTAAACAATAAATAGATTGATGCATAGAAGTGAAATAAGTTGGTGGTGGTGATAAAATTTCACTTCATTCGAGTGAAAACAATTAGTCGTGGATTTACTACTCTCTCTTTCTGTATCTCTTTGTCTTACCCTGCATCTACATCTACCACTGCTGGCAAGCCTGAGATAAATATGCACGAATAAACTGTTAAAAGACTGAAAATTTTTGTGCATGTGACGTAAGCGTCCTGCCACTAATCATGCCCATTCTAACAAAATATCGGCCATGCAAAACCGAACACTTTCTTATACAAGTTTGAAATTCTCTCTTTCTTTTTGTTTCTTCCTCACATTTGGCAGAAATATTAAACATTACGGTCTTATAGCAAATCGCTGATAGCTTCATTGCGATCCAAATTGACATGCCATCGACTCGACCCATCACCAAATGTAAGTGTATTAGTTGAAAAGTGTGATTGTGTCTATTAGTGTTGGCATGTCAGCAGTGGCAGATGTAAATGCTGCGTTAGATCTCAGATGCTATATTTTTGAATCATATTTTAACTCATTTTAATCGCAAGTGAATTACAAAATCCTGTCAATTCACCTATCGCCATGACAACAAAGTTCCTGAAAATAACAATTCCTTGCTAAATATTTGCATATTGATTTAATCTTATTATAATTATGTAACTTTTTGCAAGTTTATGCAACAACTGCAATGACTGAACTTATGCCATTGTTAGTTAGTTAATACGACAATATTGCCCTTTCATATTATTCAAAAGATTCCGGAAATTTGTAATTGTAAGATAAAGAAAATTCACAGAAATCAGATTTCTACAAACTTTTAATGTTATAATAATAAATCGTTTCTAGTGACAATAATAAGCAAAACACGAGATAGTTGAACAACAGGGCGTATGCGTAATATAATTCCATATAAAATAATAGGTGTTAAGTCATGTGGTTGTGTTGTTGTTGTTTGTAACCTTGTAATTTCATTAAATGCTTAAGCAAACTAACAATTTAAATTATATTTATTTACTTACACACATACATACATGAGTAGATATGTGCGTGTGTGTGTGTGTGTGTGTGTGTGCGTGTGTGTGCGTGTGTGTGCGTGTGTGTGCGTGTGTGTGCGTGTGTGTGTTTGTGTGTGTTTGTGTGTGTCTGTCGAGTGTTTCCTTACTAATTAAATTACTTTGTTTAAGTTTTTTAGGTACGTTCGGGTTCGGCATGTATTAGTGTTGCATTCGAAATTGAAATTAAGATCTTAGGACACTGAGCATTTGCGGTAATGTCCCAAAAATATATGAATAATTAAATGTTATTCGATATTCATGCACAAGTGGTGAATTTATTACACACATTTGCCTGTACTCATGAACAAATTTACAGCGTGTTCAGTATATGTGTGTATTTATTGTATTTGTAATTCCTGTCCACTGTCAGTTTGATAATCGATTTTCAAATGAAATTGCAGCTAACCACCTATATACCTACATATGCAGATATGTGATTATAACCCAGTGGTAAAAGATTTGAAATGAAATGCTTCGCTGAAAGAAATTTGTAGACAGTGTTGAACTTTACATTTTTGTGAAAGTTTTGTGAAAATAAAAAAACAAATTTTCTAATTTTCGAATTCCAGTAATTTTTATAGATAAGATGAAACCTTACATACTTATCTTGGAAATATGAAGCTGGGCTAGGGCTTTTATAGCAGACCAATTTTCACTGAGTGGCGTAAATTTCTAAGAGACTCTTTTTTTTCTGAGACTATTTAAAATGAAACTTCTTTTGGGAGGATACTGAAATCTGGATCAGTAACCTTTATATGACGAATTATTTTATTTTTTTAGGCTCTCTATGCACACATTAAAAAATGACCATAAACTTTTTTCTATCACTTTCTTTATTGAGGAATAAAATCTGAACAAAAAAAAAAAAAAATAAACAAATAAAAACATAAAAGAGTGAGTAAATAAAATGCACTCCTGCAAGAGCAACATCAACTGCACCCTCTCTCTCTCTCTCACTCTCTCTCTTTTTTTTCTGTATTTGCACTAAAGGAATTTCTCGCAAACACAACACAACTAACAGTAAATTGCTCTATAGTCAACCACTCGCTAATATGAAAACTACTCGTTTTTTTTTCTCAGTCAACCGCGTGTATATGTACACATTAGATGACATTGAGAGAGCCGACGTTTCTGCTTGTATTGCATGGGCCCAATCGCTATATACTTAGTATTATATATACTTACTCTCACTGTCACTCTTCATGTACTCTATGCTACTCTCTCTCATATTTAAAAAAGAATTTCGTATGAGAATTCACCATTTGAAATTATTACCATTTTACATTTGACTATAAAATAAAAAATAAATATAATAATAAAAAGAGTCTAGATGTGATTTTGTGGGCATGGTACGATGCAAAGTTTTTAGTATTAGGTTTAGTATTTTAGCTACAATTTCTGTCAATAAGCAAATTCTATGCCGCTTTTTATATTACGCAAAAAAAAGTTTGAATACACGCCCCAAAAATCTTAGAGGGTCTGTACTAACAGACCCTCTAAATGTGTGATTTTGTACGCATGATATTAGCTTTTTTATGTATTATGATATTAGCTATAACTTAGCTGACAACTTAGCTGAAGGCAGTTAAGACTTTCAGGCAGAAAGTCAGCGATTTACGTAGCTTTCCACAGCACTCACCTTCCCCATCGGTTCGGTGCCTCTGCAAGTAAACTGCATCTTTTTTAACCTGCTTATATTTCACCGTGCCGCATGTGTTAAATTATAAATTTTACAATTATTATCCTTTCAAATATCAAATTCCTAACTTTTGTGTCGGTATGTGAATGCCAAAACTTTATGTGATTCATTTGCTGATGTTATGATGTTTTTGGTGGTGTTGTTGCTGCTTTTCCTACCACTACTGCACCACAACTACTCTCTGCCTCCAAAGGTCCTTGTTATTATTGTATTTATTTGCTTATTTAGTCAATGTTACTGCTGCTTCTGCTGCTGTTGTTGTGCTGTTGTTTTTCTTGTTGTTGCTGTTGTTTTCTGTCGATATTTTACCTCAAGTGATTTATCAATTTTAAATTGTGAATTTATTGCATGAATTTACCACTGACAAAGAGCAGAACGGAAAAGAGAACGAAGGTGAGGAGAGTGAAAGAAATTGAGAGAAATGCTTTCGCTTTGTAATAGTAGCTGAATTATTTGCACAAGGTGGAAAACTATTTATGAAGCTGGGGTAACTGGAAAAAACAAGAAGAACAGATTATAAAGGGTGTTTTTTTTAGAAGTGTGGTTTTCAATCTGGCAATACTTTTTTCGGAGTTTGTCTTTTTGACAGCTGTCACTTGATTTATGCTCAGTTTAGTTTGCCATTTCATAATGAATAGACTTACTCATGAACGACGTTTGCAAATCGTGCAAATTTATTACCGAAGCAATGGTTCGGTTACCGCGACGCATCGCGCGATGCGTCCAATATTCGGTTGACATAATCGCTCAGCAGAGTCGGTAATTGGAGCAATCGTGGTTCGGTTTCGCACTACGTTTACTCCAGTGGATAATGCGCATCTTCAGAGACGCCGTACAGTGCGCACCGAAGACGCTATTGCCGATGTGGAGCAGAGTATCGAAAAAGACCCGAATGAGTCCATCCGCCATCGCGCGCAACCATTGGAGCTGTGCCCATCCACTTTATGGAAGATTTTGCGTAAGGATCTTGGTTTGCGATCTTACAAAATCCAACTCGTGCAAGAATTGAAGCCGAACGATCATCAAGCGCGTCGCACTTTCGGTGAATGGGTCCAAAACGAGATGGCCACCGATCCCGATTTTCACAAGAAAATTTTGTTCAGCAATGAAGTTCACCTTTGGTTGAGTGATCATGATCCATAAGCCATTGTTGAGACGCCGTTACATTCTCAAAAAGTCACTGTTTGCTGTGCTCTATGGGCGGCAGAGGGAATCATTGGTCCATATTTCTTCAAAGATGAAACCGGTCATAATGTTACAGTCAATGGGGAACGCTATAGAGCCATGATTAATGACTTTTTCGTGCCTGAATTGTGAATTGGAGGATGTTGTTGTGGACGACCTTTGCTTCCAACAAGACGACTCTACATGCCATACAGCCAACGAAACAATCACAATCAATTTATTGAAGGAAACTGTTGGTGAGGGCATTATCTCGCGTCGTGGGCCTGTGGCGTAGCCTCCAAGATCGTGCGATTTAACACCGCTGGACTGTTTTGTGTGGGGTTGTGTGAAGTCGCTTGTCTACGCAGATAAGCCCGAGACGATTGACGCATTGGACGAGAATATTCGGCGCGTTATTACTGACATATGGCCCGGCCCCAATTGCTGCAAAAAGTGTTCGAAAATTGGGCCTCTCGGCTTGAGTTTATTCGAACCACTTGCCCGAAATTGTTTTTAAAGCATAATGGCAAATCCTTATCTTTATAATAAAGCTAAATTCTTGGCCATAACATTAAATTATATGCGTTTTATTTCTTCTTGAAAACCACATTTCTAAAAAAAACACCGAAACACCGAAACACCGAAAAGCTCGGCCTAGGCCCTCCATGGGCTGTTGTGCCATTAAAGGTAAAAGTAAAACAAAACACCCGTTATTATCTGTAAGTAGCATTGCAATTCAGGGATTAATGATTTGCTTTTTTCTCGTTTTATACACTAATTAATTAAGTGTAAAATGGTGTGCTTTGGAGATTAAGCTATTGATATTTTATTACAGTAATAATATTTAATTTACTCATATTTACTTTTTATAAGTTATTTGTTTATTTCTTTATATGTATGTATTAATAATGTATAATTATTAGTAATATTGTATTTAGTTTATTGTTGCTATATAATTTCTACACATATTCATTTAATATCTAATATGATTTAGTTTTGCAGAGCGACCTTCAAAGCAAAGACACATCTATTTAATTATTGATTTATTTCAATGATTTGACATTTTATGCATTTGTAGCATCTCATCTCGTGACGTAGCATCTTCCATGCTTTACACTTTCCCTCAGACTTTACCTTATAATTACGAATGTGTGGGCAATTGTTTAATTTAAAGCGTGGCCGGGCCATCCCCTGAAAGGAGAGCTTGTCCAAAGCTTGATCTACTACAAAGAAAACACAATAATAGCCTAGCATAATTTTAGGCTCTTATTGGTAATTAGTATTCATATTTGCCGTGAACGTCAACTGAAGCTACTTTGATTTAAGATTTTTTGTGCAGCATACTTTTCAGGGCAAATTGAAAAAAGAAGTCTACTGCCTTAATACATGCATTTTTATTTATCAGCGATTTCATTCGGTTTTCAGAGATAAAATTAAGAAAATTAACCTAAATTAAAAATAATTTCCTGCATTTATTTTTTCCCCGATTTATTTCCATGAATTCACAAAGTTTTCATGGCACACTTATTTTTAATGCAAAGCAGAGCAAGCAAACCGGCACTCAGGCCCATCCAAGACTTCATTCATCTGACAATTAAAATATTATGGTAAAATAAAAAGAAAAGAACCAAAAAAAAAAAAAACGAAAGAAGTGCAGAAAATCCAAAATATAAATTTTCTTTATTCATACTCAAATCAGTCGACAAAAATCCTTCGTTGAAGGATGCTTACTCAGCTGTTTTGGTTGCTCTCCTTTTCAGCTTTATTATTTACTTTGCTCACACACACACACACACACACACACACACACACAGAGAGAGAACGAAGCTCACAAACAACAAGAACAACAAAGTAAAACATGAAATGAAAAAATGAAAAACAAAGAATGCATTTCCTAATGATGCAAGGTTGCATGTTAAGTAGTTGACAAGTAAATATGACAGAGTCGCCATGAAAGTAAGAAAAGATAGAATAAGAATGGAACTGAATAAAAGCGAATAATTTTTTGCTATTTTTTTCTCTCTACTTTAATTGTTATATTAAGGAAACATTTGACTAAATTAAAAATTAAATAGGATTTTGATAATGTGGCAAAACAATTTTGAGTGCATTAAAATGAAGTCAAATGCAAAGAAGTTGCTGAAAAGTTAGTTTTGGCTAGGGATGATGAAATGACATCACTTGTGCTGTTTTAGGCACCAGCAATTTTTTGTTCTTAAACTTTTTTTTTTTTTGCTTACTAGCTGACAAACCCAAAGTCCCTCGGTATACCTAAAGTGCCTTGACAAACCTGTAGTTCCCAAGCTACCTACGACGACACCTCAGGCAACAGACAAAGAAAAATCACTCATGCCATTTGTATCAAAGTTAAGAGCGAAACAACTCTTGATGTTGAACCGAAACGGAATCTGAGCTAACACAGGATTTCTTACTGGGCTCTGCCCACTTAGGAAAGATCTTGCTTGCTGACATGAGAATAACTCGAGATTAATTTTGTAGATCTTGTGACGAAGACGAGGAAACAGCAGAGCGCAATCTGTGTCACTGTGACAAGTTTGCAAGGCTTCGACTTCCTCCCAGCGATATCTTAGCATTTTTATATCCAACAAGCGTAGGAAGAGTATCTTAGGTTATTCAGTGCGCTCGTCGCAATAGGTCCTTGTAGGCAGCAGTTGTTTTAGTGCCTTTTTCCCAGCTTCTATTTCAATCTAATTTAATCTAATCTAACCTGAAGTTCCATGATATGCTTGCAGGCCGATGACATATCTGAATCTTATATATGGACCTGAATCTACTAAGCAAGTCTTAAGCCCCATACTTGCCTGGATTTCAGATTAACCTGAAGTTCATTGGCAACCTAAAGCACCTTGGTAAACCTAAAGTTCCTTGACAAACCTGAAGTTTCCTGGTAAGCTTGCAGTACCATGCCATATCTGAAGCTTTTAGATGGAACCCGAAGTTTGTGGGTGAACCCGCATCTCCTAGGCAAATCTGAATCACCTAGGTAAGTCTTTAGCCCCATAATTACCTTGATTTCTGAATAACCTGAAGTTCATTGGCAACCTAAAGCACCTTGGTAAACCTAAAGTTCCTTGACAAACCTGAAGTTTCATGGTAAGCTGGCAGTACCATGCCATATCCGAAGCTTATAGATGGACCCCAAATCGCCTAGGCAAGTCTTAATCCCCATAACTATCTAGATTTCAGATTAAGCTTAAGTTCCTACAACAAGCTTAAGAATCTTAAGTTTAAACGCGTTCTTGAACCTGCCAGGCAAATCTAAAGGTCCTAGCCAAATATGTGCCTGCTAGACGATAACTACCTTGACTCTAGATCTCCTTAATATCGTGAAGCAAAATGTGTGTTCTTTAGCAGTTCTGGTTTTCCACGACAAAACCCCAACTTCCAATAGGATCCTGAATTTATTCAATTATTTTTGAGTTTCTTGGTATCGAATTGAAGCTTCTGCAAATACGATAAACAGAAGCGGACAACTCGATTCAATAACATTTATATTTTGGAAATCATCTATTCTAATTCCAGTTTTCGGCACTCTCATTCGTTACAGCAAATAAACTCGACATACAAGATTATCTCCCGATTACGCATCACACAAACGTGCGTCGCCAGCACGCCTTCTCCACTCCCACAGAATACATTCGTACACACACAAACACACCATCACATTGGATTACGCGCAGCTTTATTTTCGTCCAGAGCCAATTAGTGGCCCCATACCGCAGCAGTATCAACAGCAACAATATCAACAACAGTATCAGCAACTACAGCAACAACAGCCACAGCAATATCATCATATCTCTCCATCACGATCCACACCCACACATCACCAGCAAAGCACCAGCAGCCACAGCAACAGCCACAGCCACAGCCACAGCAACAGCCACACCCACAGCAGCCTCTACAGCTACAATCCAAACAGTGCATACAGCAATTTTATCGGCAGCAGCGGCATCGGCGGACTAACGCCCATCGGACGAAACTATCGCTTCTATCAGCCGCTCGGCGCCAGCGGTTACGCAGCGGGATCGATTATAAATTTCGGACGCATATCACCGGCAGCAGCACACACCGGCCCGCTACTAGCAACATCGGCAGCCTGCTCGAGTGGTGGTGGTGGTTCGACCAGGTACGATTACGACGGCGCCGCATACGTCTACAAGAAGCAGAGACGCGAGAGCGGCATTGGTACAGCATCGGAATATTTGCTGGCGGCAACCAGTGAGCGAGACTCGATACGGAATTCGCCGGTGCGTAAGTCACCGGTGCGCAGTTCACCAGTACGAAGCTCTCCAGTGCGAAATTCCCCATCCGAGCCGAAAGCCAGAAAACTTTCTTCCAGTGGCGCCGCCGTTGCGATCGTCTCAAGAAGTGATTCACCAATATCGCAGCAGCAAAAGCACAAGCACCAGCAGCAACACCAGCACCAACAACAACCGCAGCAGCACCAGCACCAACATCAACAGCCACACCAACACCAACATCAACATCAACAGCAACATCAACAGCAACATCAACATCACCACCAGCAACAACAACAGCAACGTCGCAGCAGCAGCTCACAGCGTGCAACCACACCAGACTTTTACCAAAATCACCGCCAACACCAGCAGCAACAATACGAACAGCGCCAACAGGAACACCAGCAACAGCATCACCACCACCGCCACTCCTCCTCCTCCGACGTTAACACATACAGCGACAAGACGCCACCACAACAGCAACAACAGGCACATTTGCCACAACACGACGACAGTTGCGAGGAGTTCAACAACATTGAAGACGACACGACCACGTGCGTCGGCAACAAAAGAATGATGGTTAGCAAATTGTGGAACAGTTGCTTTCCCGAATTTACGCCCGAGCATGTGCATCGGCATAATTTCTATTTGTGTCAGGTGAGTTCCCCCCGCCTCCCGTCTCCCGTCTCCCGATTCCCGTCTCCCGCCTACCGTCCCCCGTCCTCCTCTCTACTCTTCTCTTCTCATCTTCACGTATTTATTTGCTCTTGCAGTGGCAACGCAACACCCAGGTACGCATTGTCTACCTTTTCTACCGTTGGATAACCGCGATCACTTGCCTGGCGGCGCTGGTCTGCTCGCTGCTCGACGTCGGACGCACCGATGAGCATTTCGAAAATCATTACGCCAAATGGTGGATATATTTAACACATTGGGGTCTTCTATTTTGCACGATTCAAGCATGGCTGGCAGCGTGGATAGTGACGCAGGGAATGATGGTCGAGCGAGAGGACTTTGAAATTGTACGGCAGGCAAAGAAGAGCCGACTGCATCATCTATACTGGGTGCTGTACACTTGCGCCACAGTCTACTCGTTCATTGTCACCATGTGCTATTGGCTGCTGGTACACAATCCAGGTGAGTTTTTAATTCTAGGTGTTGATTCTAGGTGCTTCCTGGTTACATATTCTACTGAGCATCACTACCAATGGAGTTGGGCATCAATAATCTACGACCTTTTCGAGGAATAATGCAGACTTTGAGATGATTCTTGTGGAGAGTGAATAGTTTTTGAGTACAACAGGACGTAGGACGTACATATGGAATAAAAGGGATCCATGTACTTTACTCGTACTTACTTACAAGTCCAAATTGTTCTAGGTTTATAATTTCTCATTCTCCTTGCCACTAATCTTTTCTCTGTCCACTTGCAGATATTCACAAAATCGATACACTAAACATAATGGTGCATGTTTTCAATTCGGTGATTATGCTCATCGATTTGGCAATTGTTGGGCATCCGATCAAACTCAGCCACGCCTATTTTACTACCGGCATTGGATTGGCCTATGCAATATTCACGGGCATATACTTCCTAGCAGGCGGTACCGACAGGCAAGTACTCTCATCTAAGCATATAATGCCCTCCTTTCAACACACCCTCTCTCTCTTTCGCTCTTCTCCATTTAAATAGAAAGAATCAAACCGCCATTTATCCCATGATGGACTGGACTAAGCCGGGCAAAGCGATCATCGTCACTGCATGCGCGATAATTTTCGTTTTTGTTGTGCACTTTGGCTGTTACCTTCTCTATCGCGCACGCGTCTGGCTCTTCACGAAACTTTGCATACGCGGCTCACATAATCGGGACGGCGACATGGGCGAAGGCCTCAACGATGACTCCATTTCACGTATTGGCGCCGGCGGCAGTGCGCAGGATTATGCGCACCAACAACAATATCCCATACTGCATGCAGAGCAGCCGCATCACTCGCATCATCCACATATGATGGCGGCGCAGACGGTAGCAGTGCCACCACCACCGCCACCATCGGCTACGACAACTATGCTACCGCCGCCACAGCACCAGCACCAGCACCAGCAGCACCAGCACCAGCACCAGCACCAGCAGCAGCAGCAACAGCAGCAACAGCGAGAGCAACAACAGCCGCTAGCACAGCAGCATCATGCTGGCACACCCTCGCACACCTCACCGCAATACCATCCACAATATTCCGGCTATCAGCAGCAGCCGGTGGTGGCGGGCGTTAATATTGGTGTGCTCAGTGCGGGCGGATTCTATCAGCAGGAGAACAACAATAAACTGAAGAGTCATCAGTCGTCGTCGCTGAGTCGCACCGTTGCCCATTTGGATGCAGCGCAGCGTGAGCAATTTCTGAATCCGAATAAAATTGTGGAATATAAGATGTAAAGGCGTTGTACCCGGCACCGGTATACGTTCCACTTGTCCATGAAGTTTCTCGAAAAACATTGTGCACAATGTCAGGCGGTAAAGCGGAGGGCAGAGCAGCAGGCGATGGCGATGGCAATGGCGACAGCGACAGCGACAGCGACAGCGACAGCGACGGAGATGACGATGACGTCGTGGGTGGAGACAGAGGGGGCCGATCGTGAGGGGAGAGCGATGGTGACGGCAGTAACGACTACGATGGGGGTAAAAGTGAATGAGGGAAGGAGGAGGGGAGTGGGTGCGACTGCAGGTGAGGGAGCGGGAGCGGGTTCGGGAACGGGTGCGGGAGCGGGTTCGGAAACGGGTGCGGGAACGGGTGCGAGTGCTGTAAAGAAGGAACAGCTACGCAAGAAACTACCGTGTGAGCAGTGCTGTTAAACAAATGAATCCAAAGCCGAAGAGGGAGAGGGGGTGGGGGTGGGTGTGGGGGCGGGGCGCAGGCGCAGGCGCGTAGGAGGTGCCGGGTATCATACAAATGAATATAGTAAGTGTATTGTGAAACTGGGGGGAGGCAACGGGGAGGCATTGACATTGTTCACATTGTCTGCATAATAATTCTATACTAAAAATTTTATTCGGGAAATTTTGGGATTTTTTAAATTTTGTATAGACACAAGGAAAACAAAAACAAACAACTGTTAATATTTAAGCTTATAGTGGGGTGGTTTTTAAACAGAAACACAACTAAAAACATACATGTTTGGGTAATTTTTTAAGATATTTCAATAATGGTTAAAGTGGAACCCAAAAATCCTAAAAATGTTCACAGTATTCTCATATATTATGTATTTATTTTTCATTTTTTTTTTTGAATTTTTTTAATTTTTGAATTTTGTTTTTACTTTCCCATACTATAGCTAGTATTTTTTCGTTTACTTTATGTTGTAAAATATTTATGAATAGTAGTTTATATTGTCATTGATTGTGGTACATTTACACTAAATAATACATAAATATTTATAGGCCACAGCATGTTCGAATATCTGCCAATTTAGTTATTTTAGAATACATACTTTTGCTGAAATCAATTGAAATCAAATTTGTGTTTTAGCCAAGGCTGCAAGCAAAGCGAAAGGCTCAATGGAAAACTAACTAATTTTACAAATTGGCTCAATTTTTTTTTTTTGTTTTAGGAGAAATTTTACAAAATTGTAGTTACTAAGAAACTTTTTTGGTAATAGCTTTACTTTTAAGTATTTTATGTATTTTGTAATTTTAACTTGTTGTATGTACATATGTATGTGTTGTGTATACATAAATATTTAATTTGCATTGTATTCAGCAGAGTAACAAGCAAACGAACAAAGTAGCGCAATAAGTCAGTTGTAGTTGTATGATTTTAGGTGACGACTGTGTTAGTTAAAATGTAATTAGTTTTTTGCTTTTTTTGGGAGCAGTAGTTGACTTGTTGTTAAGTATAAAAAATTGAATTTTAGACAATAGCGAGTATGCAATACTTGATGGAGAAAGTAGGCGTATTTAGTTTTACTTAGCAGGGGCCTGATCAGCTATTAAATATTCAAAATCAACAAAAATCAACTTAGTAGATAGAAAATGAGTTGGCGCGAGGAGGGAAAAATGCAATGACAAAAGTGCCATCTCGATGATTTCCTTCAATATTCTCTCGCTTTCGCGCAGCACAACTTATAAAGAAGTTCTTATGCATGTATGCAAACTGATGTCAACTCCAAAGAACAGCTTATAGAAACAGTTCAAAATCGCCCCAATAGAACAGCTTACAGAAGCATTTCAAAAAGAAATAAACAAATATTATGCTTACTTACTTTCAATGGCACAACAGCCCATGGAGGGCCTAGGCCGAGCTTTTCGCTTTTCCCATCCACTCATGTTGTGCGCGTTATATTTGTACATGAATGGAAGGGACCTACAGTTTAATGCCGAATCCGAACGGCGAAGTGAATAGCTTTTCATAGGCAATTTTTACTCTTGTAGGTTTGCCATTGCCTGCCAAGAGGTGTTGCTGGTGCCGTGTAGAAAAATTATTTTTTCCACTTTTTTTGATTTTGCCTGTGTCGAGATTCGAACCCCGAACACTCTGCGTAGCAGTCCAACGCATTACCACTACGCCACAGGGACCACAAACTTTATATTTCTTCATATTTGATGACACAAAAATCAGAAATTAAATTTTACATAGAATTCTGGCCTCGAAGAAGTGTTGGTCAATTTTGATTTTTCTATTCACATGTAAATAGGCACACATTCTCAGCCGATGCAATGCTATCACACGCAAACTATAAACTTGTTCGTGTTGCTTACGAACTATTGACGGACAATAAGACTTCGAGCGAAGTATGAGAGTAATTTTCTCAACACAAATCATGTTAGGTGACTTTCAACATTCATGTAAGCAAGAAGCAAGATTTCGCTGTGCAAACTGCTGCGGTGTTGTCCCTCTCTCAGATACACACACAAGCATGCATGTTTATGTATTGGTTTCCCCGACATTGCTGTAGATTAAAGAGCAGAAATTTTTGATAACTAACCAAAAAAAAAACCGTTGCTCGCTGCTTTGCCGCAGCAAGAACGAGTAATGTAACTCGTGATTACTCAGCGACCACACCAGCCAATGCACGCATGCCAATACTAATACACTCACAGTTTTTCCGCTAATATACTCTCACTTTTTTCAGTGGCAGAGTAACTGGCTGGCATATAGCGAAGGTAATCAAGGCTCCAAACGATTTGACGTAAAAGCACAACGTTTTAGATTTTGTCACATGTGAGAAAGAAACAAAGAGCAAGAGAGAAGAAAAGTGCACAAATTTGAAACTTGTTTGGCTTAGTAGTAGTGTGCTGAACTGGGTTCGTATTTTGGCACAGCCAAACCTCTATGAGTAAAAATTGGATAAGAAAAGCTCTTCACTTTGCTGACGTAGGAGCACAACGTTTTACATTTTGCCACATGTGAGAAAGAAACTAAGAGCAAGAGTAAAAATTGGATAAGAAAAGATCTTCACTTCGCCGTTCCGATTAATCGGGATACAACTCTAGATCCTCTCCATTTATGTGGAAATTTAAGTTGTACAACATGAATGGATGTGCCATTAAAGAACAAGTGGAAGAATGAAAGTATTTATCGACATTTGGTTAGAAATGAACGGGCATAGTAATTGACAGGGCGCCGACTATTTTCTTTTTAGCAATTTTTGATAGCTTATACAATATTCTCAGTTGGCATGCCAGCATTGGCAGGTATACCCGCAGCGTAAGGCTTGACAAATTTTCCATTGCGAAGAGCTTCTAATTTTCAAGACGTCATTATAGAGTGAGTATATGTGAGTTGTAGTTTATATCGAAGAACGCTTAATGTCCTTGGTCCCCATTTACATTTGTCAACTATTGAATTCAACTTTCTGATTTTGTAGGTTAGAGCGGACAAGAAAGAGCACTAATACCCTCAATTTTTTCGGCGCTCACCGCCAAGGTGAAAAAATTTGTTGTCAAGAGTTGACAAATGTAAAAGCGTATGTACTGGATGTAGTTCGTTGGTGTGCTGAGTTGAAATTTCTTCTAAGATAGAGAGTATGGAAAATGTTTTTCCGCCATTGCTCGTTAATGCTGAGTTTCTGTTTTTTATTAGACAGAAATCAGAGTGAGGGGGAGAGAGATAGAGAGTATGGATATAGTTTTTTCATTATTGTTCGCCACTAATGAGTTGTTGTTCTTTGTAAAAGAAAAACAATGCATAAAATTTTTCCGTTATTGTGCCGCGAGGTATTTCCTTCTCTCTTTCTTTCTGCTTGTGTTAACTATACTCAATTTTGAGTACACTTCAGGTCATTACAAACTCTCTCTCTCTCGCACACACTCCTTCTCTCTGTATGTGAGAATCAAAGAGAATCTCAAGCTCTTAAATATGGTATTTATAGTTTTGCGAGAACTTAGACAAATTTTTTTCGGGTCCCTGCTTAAAAATGAAATGAGTAATGAGAAATATTATACAGTAGCATTTATTTTTATTTTTATTTAATGTTCTATTTATTTGCGAATTAGCAAAAATCCTTCCTTTAAAATCATAATGTGTCAATACATGCAAACATTATTGTTCTATGTAAACATATATATTGTACATATACATACATAGAATGTATGTATATACATATATATATATATATATATATATATATGCTGTCAATGTATGTATATATATATGTATATCAATATATGTATATATCGGTGCAGGATAAAAACGTAGTAGAATGCCTTTTTTACGTGTAAGCGTAGCTGTAATTTTTGTTATTCTAAAAGAATATATTAAAAAAAAATATGAAAATGGTTAAAGAGATATAAAAAATAAATTTAGTAGCTGAACAAAAGATATAAATTGTATTTACAAAAAATAACAAAAAAACCAAATTAAACATAAAACAACTAAACTGCAAAACAAACAAAACTGAAGTTAGCGCGTATGTATTTGTATTTTATGAAAAAAGAAGAATTATGAAGAATTGTATTTAAATTAAATGAAAAAATGATAATTTCTAAAAATTATTAAAAAATAATATTTATATTTGTGCGACTGAAGATTGTCAATGAAACTTTTAGCAACTGATGGATTTCATTTATTCGTTTTTTGCTAAAAGTTTTATATGATTTTTTTCGTTTTGCTTAGCCGCTAATAATAATTTTATTTTTTCTTTACTGTAGTTGCGTTTTAGATATTTTACATACAATACAAATACAATGCAAAAGAGTATTTCAAAAAATAGAGCATAAATTAAAAAAGGCGAAAAGAAGAAAAATGTGTTAAAAACTTATAACTATACATATATTAAATATAAATATATATTTAAACTTAAATTGTAATATATTTATGCTAAATTAAACAAAGAAAAAACTAAAACAACAAGACAAGTAAATATTTTAAATCAAAAAAAAAAAAAAAAAAAAAAGAAAAAAACAAGGACAGAAAAGAAAATATTGTTAAAACTTAAACATTTTATTATATTTTTTTCTAGTAAGAAAAAATATATATAAAAAATATATATAAAAAATATATATATGAAAATGATATTAAGCATAAAATATCTATAAAATATGAAATGCAATATTGATTTCCTAAAATTGTTGCAAGCTAAATTTTCGGTTTTTATTAGGAAAGAATAAAATTAAAAGCAAAGATAAAACACAATATAGCAAGCAATATGAAGTTGAATCAAACCTTTTTCCTTTTCCATCCTAATTGCATACATGCATACATAAGTACTACTTATGAAGAAATATAAAGGCCGCTCTGTATGTTTAACATGTAGGAAAGGAAGAGGCTGAGTGAGAGATAAAGAGAGAGAGAGAGTAAATAATATAATGCATGCTCAGATTAGTACTGAGCACAAAATCAAAGCCAAAGGCAAGAGAGCGGAGAAAAACTAAAATAGTAAGAGCTGGTGAACGTAAAGAAATAAAGAGTATACAAGAGTATACTTATACATATGTATATAAATGATACATACATGATACATATATACCATAAATGCAACTAACCGCCAGTTCCAGTACTGACACTTTATAGAAGGGATATAACATGGCACAACAGCCCATGAAGGGTCTAGGCTGAGCTTTTCACATCCACTCATGTTGTGCGTGTTATATTTGTACATGACACTTCAACGTTTTATAGAAATATTTCAAATTTTAACGGTATGTATGCCTAGATTAATGATGGGCAAAAAGTGGAGCCAGCTGCACTCTTTCAATGCATTACGTACGATCATATGTTAATCTCAAGTACATAACTTGCTTTTCAAAAATTTAAAAGAGGCGCTAAATAAATCACCTTCATCACATCATATAAAAATTGATGAAATATTAATAAAAAATATATATTCCATTGTGGTCGCTGTGGTAGTGCGTTGGAGTGTCCGGGGTTCGAATCTGGACACAAGCCAAATCGAAAAGTAGAACAAATAATATTTCTACACGGCACCCACCATCACCTCTTGGCAGGCAATGGCAAATCTACAAGAGTAAAAGTTGCCTATGAAAAGCTTTTCACTTCGCCGTTCGGATTCGGCATTAAACTGTAGGTCCCTTCCATTCATGTACAAATATAACACGCACAACATGAGTGGATGGGAAAAGCGAAAAGTTCGGCCTAGGCCCTCCATGGGTTGTTGTGCCATTAAAAGTAAGTAAAGTAAATATATTCCATTAATTTCTTCACCAACAGTTTTTTTCTTGTATTTAGAAAAAAACACAGAAACTTTGATTATAATTAAAGTAATTATATATATTCAATTTTTAATATTAAATTATTCCGAAGTGTGTAACGAGCGGTCAACGTGTGACCATCGATATTGCATGGTCAAAAACCGTTCTATATGCTAGTGCACTTTATTAGAGATGGGTAAAGAGCGTAGAGAGCTTAAAACAGTTATGACCATCAATATGGAATACTCAAAAACCGTTATGTACCATTATGCTTGTTCTCTATATAAGATATGGGCAAAGAGCATAGAGAGCTGATGCTTAAAACAGTTATGACCATCGATATGGAATACTCAAAAACCGTTATGTACCCTATGCCTGTTCTCTATATATGATATGGGCAAAGAGCGTAGAGAGCTTATCCTCAAAACCATTATGTTCAAGTACAAGGGACTGCCTAACAATGCACAAATTAGTATATGTAGCCTCCACTCTCTTTTGAAAATCGCAGACTTGATAACTTGCGCAGAGAGCGGTCAACCTGAGAGTAGGAACACAGAAGAAATAGAAAAACAAAACAAACAAAAAATAAACGTGAGAACATTCAACGACCTGCAACTCATGTTCTCTTTCTCAGTTTGTACGTAAGGAAAAGTTATTGAAACGGGTATCATACTTATGCAAACTGACTGAAGCACTCTCCCTATATCTGTCTCTCTCTCTCTCTCTCTCGCACCCTCTCTTATAGCTCATATCTCATGTCAAGTGTACATAGTGGCTTATCTTATTGCAAGCCAATAATAAATTGGCTTCAATTAAATATGTAATATATACAAATATTTTTTTTTTAAATAAATCCATATGAATATTTATATAAAAAAACACACATAACACAAATGTTTAAAGTTTTAAATAAATAAAAACTACAAAAACAACTCAAAATATAAACATATTTATCAACAAAAAAAAAAAAAAAAAAATATAAATATAAATAAATAAAAATTAACACAAAAAATTGTTTTAAAAACTAACCGCAAAAACAAAAATAAAAATAAAATAAATTAATAAAAAATCTAACTATACTAAAGATTTGCAAAATGAAAAACAAATTCAACTTATTGTAAACTCGTCAAGAGGAATGTGTTAAAAAAAAGTAATATTTAAATGAAAAACAAAGAAGAAAAGCTGAAAACAAAAACATCTTAAAACGTGACATTAAGAGCAGTTTGCTCTTAAAAAAAACTGAAAATTAATTAACCCTTTACAAATGCCAAACACCAACACACACACTTAAAATATTTAATGCTTTCTTTCGCTAAAATGAAATTCTCCACCACTCACGTGTGGAGTGTATTCGATTTTAAAATAATATTATTAATTACTACAAAAATTTGTGCAATTTTATATTTTTCTTTAATAAATTTCCACCAATACTGTATTTGAATTGTAAAGGGTTAATCACACACACTCACTCACATATGAAAGCCACACCAAAAAAGCTTTTCCCGGAAATAGTATTATAAATATTTTTACCTTTTGCAATAAGAAAAATGTTAAAATATGCTCACTTTTATTGTAAATAGCAATTAAACATTAAACATTAATAGCACATCAATTTAATAAATTTAAAATTACACAAGAGAAAAATTCCAATTAACAAAAAAAAAAATTAATAATTAATATTTAAAACGTAAACGCAAACGCAAACGCAAACGCCACGCCAATTATCGAGCACCCTCTTGATTTTGATTACAATAGTTGAGGATAGTTCGACAAGAGCTTTCGTATTTGATTTAGAGGATATTCATGTCTTCCATTTGCTGCCTCTACCGTAAATAAACAATTTCGCGGTTCGATTAATTGAATCGATTAAACCAGCAACGAAAATAGCCTTCCCTAGCCTCTTATCTTTTTGCTTTTTTTCTTTGTACGTTGGCAGTGAATTCAAAGATCGATCACTTAACCAAAACCGATTGCGGTTTGAATACTAGAACCAGTTCACAATTTCCAAATTAATGCCAACGATTAGACACTGACAGCATCTCCAACCCTGGAGATGCCTATTGGAATGACCATAAATCTCTTATAAGCTATGAGAGAAGATGGCGAGCAAAGTATCCAGCAGAATATGGGAAAGTTCTTGTACAGTTCTTGTCCAATTATAGCAGATATATGTACTCGTATATCGGGTTCTGTGTCCTAGAAGAATTGCCACGACGAATGAGCTTAGAATTTTGAATTATTCTCTCGCTCGTGATAGTCAAGCTATAAGGTATAGTTTCTCTAATCTGTGCAGGTCATCATGGGCAGGGTAAGGGTGAAAAAACGTATTATACCATGTTGAAGTAGAAACCTATGTTTTGTTACTTCAGCTGCAACCCTTTGTTAGTATTCTCTTGCTCTCGTTTTCTTCATGACAAAAGCGACAGGCTACTGTCCTGTACTATGCACAGATTATTCATATCTCAACACCCCCTCTGAAGTTTACAATACCCAGAAAGAGAACTTGTAGTGATTCTGAATTTGTTTTTACATATCTTATCTTAAGACAGGGAGCAGCACTATTATTATGATTATTTTGAGTTGAAGTCCCAAATTAGTATGGGTAGCTTATGCATTTGAGTACACACGACTATCCCACAGATCCTTGCATCACGTCTTAGTTCATCTTTTCACATATAGTGTTTATTCCTATACCTAGAAATGGTTGGCCCCCAAATGTAATTCTTCGCTTCTTTCTCCCTTGCCAGGCCAGGGCAACAAGGGCCATATCGTTTCCAGAAATTCCTGTTTGTTCAGAGATGGTTTTCCAATGTAAGTCCTTAGAAACCCGTTTCCAGTAAACATGGCAAGAAAAATGTAATCTAATTAAGTCACTAACATGAGTTTTTGAACTGTAGCATTTGTTTTGATAGCTGAAGAAAGTAAGTAAAAATATGATTTCATACAGTTCATTTTATTGAATGAATTTTCTTCTTCATTCCCTGCGGCTTCTCGTAGAGAGCAGTGCCTCAGTAGCTCCCTCTCACTTGCTGGTAGGCCGAACGACTGTGATTGGTTAATTGAAAGTATTGCATGGGCTATTTTCTCTCTTTGTCTGATTGCATTTTTAGTAGCTTACTCTCATTTGCTGGTAAACTCAACGGCTCTGATTGGTCAATTTGAAGCATTGCATTGCTATTTTCTCTCTGGTTGTGATTGCATTTTTCAACTGTGTGTTTTCACAACCAACTATACTTGCACCTATGTGGCAACGATATTACTATGTCAGCAATGAGCTGAAATTATGTAATCGCAAATTATATTCTATAATTATATATAATTAAATATAAAAACCCAGTTCGAACAAAAAAACGGAAATGTTTTTTTATGATCTTTTGATTCTATTAAATTTCCATTTAATTTATATAAAAAAAAAAAAAAATTATATAGACTGATTAAAAAATAATTAAATAACAAAAAAGAAATGTTTCTTTTTTATACTATATGAGTTTTTGTTTTTTTTTTTTTTTTAAAAAAAGTTTTTCATTAAAAGAAAAATATAATTAAATTTTCTAATTTGTTTTGAATAAATTTTATAATATACAAAAATGTTGAGAATTTAACAAAACAAAAAACAAAGTAAAGAATATAAATAAAATATATAATTCAAAGTAAAAGAGTAAGGGTAAAAAAAAGAGCAAAACATAAATAAATAAAAATAGTAAGGGAACTAAGACAATTGAGAACAGTAAATGAAAGATACTCAAAATACTAGAGAATTCAGAGGGTACTTAGACCACAACAACACCGAAGCAGAGCTACATTGAAACAATTTTGTTTTGAACTCTGGTGGCGCCCTCTCACTGCTCCTTAGCTAAAGTTCCTAGAAAGTTGTGACCATTCATTAAAAGGGACTTCGTTACAAGTCTGAAGATTTAAAACGTCTGCCAAAAGACTCTTTTTCTCTCCCTATATTTCTCAATCCTACCTCTCATTAACTGCGCATTATCTTGCTTCCTCTCCGCCTGAGTATCACTCCTCCCCCACTCCGGTATCAATCTTATGCTTAATACATAATAAGATTAATACGTAATCTTAAGTGAATACGTTCAATACATTTGACACTTCTCCTTCCCCTGCACCTATTCACTGTCTGCTGCGGCCTCTCACTTTCCCCCTCCGCCCCGGGCCAAACAGTTCTCCCTAATGAACTAGAGAACTAGAGAGAGGGTACTTAGACCACAACAACACCTAAGCAGAGCTTCATTGAAAATTTAGTAATTAAATTAATCTTAACCTGAAGAAAATTATTGCTCAACTGAAACTCTGAAACTATGTGGAATAAGAACAGTTTCACTTACGTAGGGGAAAAATGTTAACTACAGTGGTGGTCGCTGTGGCGTAGTGGTAATGCGTTGGACTGCTACGCAGAGTGTACGGGGTTCGAATCTCGGCACAAGCAAAATCAAAAAAAGTAGAAAAAATAATTTTTCTACACGGCACCACCAACACCTCTTGGCAGGCAATGGCAACCCTACAAGAGTAAAGAGTTGCCTATGAAAAGCTTTTCACTTCGCCGTTCGGATTCGGCATTAAAGTGTAGGTCCCTTCCATTCATGTGCAAATATAACATTTACAACATGTGTGAGTGAATGCGACAAGCTCGGCCTAGGCCCTCCATGGGCTGTTGTGCCATTAAAAGTAAAGTATGAGTTCTTCTTTTTTTCTTTTTTTTTTTTTGATTTGATTCATTAACTCTTTGTAATGTTGTAATGTTGTAAATTTCGACTAGTGTTGTTTCTTTTTCAATCGGGTACACCGAATTTCGTTCACACTAACTCTTTGTAATGAATCGAATTTTCCTTTACTTGGTCTTTGGGATGATTCCGAAAAATCGGACCTCATTTTTGCAACAATTTCGGCCTGATTGAATTGTTTCTTGCTCAAGCGAAAATTGTCTTGGTCTCCCTTGGTTAAATATTTACACAGCACTTACCAAACTAATATTATTCTCAATATTTATTTCACTGCTAAATAAAACTGAGTATTAAATATAACTAAAAGCAACAATACATTCGTCATTCGAAATAAAACAAACTTGTTATATGCTACATACTCGTACGAGTACATATGGTAAGTATGTGGCAAGAAAGTATTTTATTTGAAATCATAAATATGCTAGCATAATTTTAGGCATCAAAAATTTGCAGGTTGTTTATAGGGCTCACATATCAACACATACAAAAAAAAACAAAAACAAACAAAAAAACAAAAATAAACAAAAAAAACCATAACAAAACAAAAACGACAACAACTCGAAACAAAAATAAGCAAACAAATCTCCTAATGATTATTATTTACATGAAAAAAAACAAAACAAAACAAAACAAAATCAACAATTGAAGAAAACAAAGTATTATATTTACAACACAAAATAAGAAAATTCCAAATCCAAAATATTCACATTCTCACTCAAAGAATTATAGAAGAAAGTTATGTACGAGTATGTATATGAAAGTGATCGAAAACAAAAATAATTCTCATATTCTAAAATGAATTTTACATACCTCATCATGCAGCAAAGTAACAAAACAAATTAATAAAAATAAAAAAAGAATCGAATGTAAATGTAAAATTTAAATATTTATATTTTGTAGAAATCAATTACAGAAAAAAATACCCACTATTAACAAAAGTTATTTAAAAAAGAATTTAAGAAATCATGTTTTTGAAACACAAAAAAAAAAAATACTCACTTTTTTCTTTTTTTTTTTTTTTTGAACAGAAGTTAAATATTGAATATAACAGAAGAAATATGAAAAACATGTATGTTGGCAATATACATATGTATGTATGTAGTACATGCATACATATTCTTGTTGTATTACAAAAAATCCAACAACAAAAATACCAATAAATAAATAGAAAAGCTTTAAAAGAAATGTAACAGCGATGGAGGAAAAATGAATGATATAATACACACCTATACATACATACTTCTTACATTGAAACATTCTACTTACATACTATACATGCATACACACATACACACGAGTGCATACCTACGAGTGAATACATACGAGTGCATAAATACCTATATGTACATACATAAATACTTAAAATTTTATGAAAATCCATGAACTTGCAATAATAAAGTTTAGTTGGAATATGCATATACATGAAGTAAGATTCAATAAAACTGTTTCAATTTCATTTAAAAGAAGTATCAAAAAAATAGAAATATGTATGTGGCGTACAAGAGAATTCCAGCAAACATGAATGAGAGACAAAATGGCCGCTCAATAAGTGAGAAAAACGCGTTGAAAAAAAAATAAATCTGCACTCGTTTAAGAACTTGCGCGGGTAAAGTGAAACTTATCACGACCAATTTGCATTTCACGTTTTCTATGTTTCCTCACTTCCTCTTATTTTGATGGTGTTTTTTTTTAATTGACTCAATGCAATGAAAAAATTTAAAACCAAATTATTAGCAAAATGAAGTCAAAGGAGAAATAAAAATAATAATTTCAATGCCAGCATTGTCATATCAAATTCTTTTTTTAATATGAGAGAGAGAGAGAGAGTATCAAACAATAATGAGAGACAAAATGGCCGCTCAATAATTGAGAAAAACTTGAACTAATTGAGCGCGTTGGAAAAAATAAAATCTGCACTCGTTTAAGAACTTGCGCGGGTAAAGTTAAACTTATCACGACCAATTTGCATTTCACGTTTTCTATGTTTCCTCACTTTCTCTTATTTTGATGGTGTTTTTTTTTTAATTGACTCAATGCATTGAAAAAATTTAAAAGCAAATTATTGGAAAAATGAAGTCAAAGAAAAAATAATAATAATAATTTCAATGCCAGCATTGTCATATCAAATTCCTTTTTAAATATGAGAGAGAGAGAGAGAGTATCAAACAATAATGAGAGACAAAATGGCCGCTCAATAATTGAGAAAAACTTGAACTAATTGAGCGCGTGAAGTGAAACCTATCACGACCAACTTGTATTTTACGTTTTCTATGTTTCCTCACTTTCTCTTATTTTGATGGTGTTTTTTTTTAATTGACTCAATGCATTGAAAAAGATTTAAACAAATTATTGGAAAAATGAGGTCAAAGGAGAAATAATAATAATAATTTCAATGCCAGCATTGTCATATGAAATTCCTTTTTAAATAGAGTATCACAGAGTACATGAAAAGTGTGAGGACAGTGAGAGCGAGAGAGTGAGAGAGCAAAGTATTATGATTGGTCTTTTCTCATACTAAGTACAGTCGTGTCTGGGTATAGTGAACACCTCGATATAGTGACCACCTCGATATAGTGAACACCTCGATATAGTGAACACCCGCTATAGTGAATACATAAATTTTAACATGGAGTCGTCCTCTAAATGGTGAACAATCGAAAACCTCCAAATTATGAACAAAATTTTGAAAGCAATTTCAAGTAAAAAGAATTAAAAACCAAAACAAAACACAAAAAAGAATCATAAATGAAAGCGGGTATTCGCCTAAATTGTACTTTTGCTGTTGATTGCTACAAAATCAGCTATTTCTTGACGTTAGTATTTGTTTTTTGTCGAGTGCAAACCGTTTGTGGACAAAAGCGTTGTTTTTATTTTTTATTATGAGTATTTAAAAGGCGAAATACAGATCAGAAATCCTGTAAAAGCTACTGAACCTACTGAAATTTCGATAAAGCTATCGCATAGGCTGCTGGGGCCAACACTAAGTACTGATTACTGCTGGTATACTAGCACTGTGAAGCGTACGCGAAAAAGCGGAATAAAAGCCAATTTCTAAAAGCAAAAAGCAAACATCTATTCGCAAATTATTTACATATGTACATTTCTATTTGAATACAAATTTATTCTAATGATCTCTTGCATTTACATACACACAAATGTGTGTATCTGTTACGTTTTCATTTATATTCATTTTTCGATTAATAAAAAAGACATTTTGTGTCTGAATATTTTGTGCCTAAGACCAGGAACAAGTTTTGCATATAAAAACTAATTTCTCAAAGACCTAGTCCACCCACGAGATCGAGATAAATAATGCTGCATAGCCAATTAACCCTTCCTAGTTGGTTTAAGGCATCGATATACATGTCAAGCATATATTGAAAATCTTAAGTGTTTTCTAAAAACTGTATTTTCTCATGGCCATTGAAATCGGCATACATGAGTTATATAGAAATGATTTACACTTTATTGACGGCTGCAAATTTAATTCAAAGATTTTCAGAAAATAAGCTCAATGCTCTGTAGCTACATTCCGATAGTTGTGTAAATGCATGCAGGAGCTTACTCTCTTGAATAATGTTTCTCTTACTAACGCTCTCATAATCTTCTCTTTACAACTTGTACACTTGCAAAGCAAAACTTGGCAAGTCACAATGGCTAAAAATTGATCGCCAAATTAGCAACTCAAAATGGCACAAACAACTCAAAATGGTAAATCGCTGTATCTGGCCACTCTGAGTATATATTACTATAGTAGTAGTAGGTACACGTAGGAGAGCGTCTCTTACTATACATTCTTACGTTCTCATAATCTTCTCGTTAAAACACTTGTACACTTGTACACTTACAAAGCAAAAGTTGTCAAGTCACAATGGTTACAAATTGGTCGCCAAATTAGAAACTCAAAATTCCACAATGGAGTTGAATCGCCATATCTGGCCACTCTGAGTATGTATTACTATAGTAGTAGTAGGTACACGTAGGAGAGCTTCTCTTACTATACATACTTACGCTCTCATAATCTTCTCTTTACAACACTTGTACACTTGTACACTTACAAAGCAAAAGTTGTCAAGTCACAATGGTTACAAATTGGTCGCCAAATTAGAAACTCAAAATTCCACAATGGAGTTGAATCGCCGTATCTGGCCACTCTGAGTATGTATTACTATAGTAGTAGTAGGTACACGTAGGAGAGCTTCTCTTACTATACATACTTACGCTCTCATAATCTTCTCTTTACAACACTTGTACACTTGCAAAGCAAAAGTCACAATGGTTACAAATTGGTCGCCAAATTTGAAACTCAAACTGCCACAATGGCGTTAAATCGTCGTATCTGGCAACTCTGAGTATGTATTATGTATTACTATAGTAGCAGTAGCAGGTACTCGTATGAGAGCTTAACTCATTGTAATCTTCTCTTACAAAGTCTCTCTCATATTTACGCTCTCATAATCTTCTCATTACAACTGGTACACTTGCAAAGCACAAGTCACAATGGCTACAAATTGGTCGCCAAATTAGAAACTCAAACTTCCACAATGGAATTGAATCGCCGTATCTGGAGCCACTCTGAGTACGTATTATGTATTACTATAGTAGTAGTAGTAGGTACTCGTATGAGATGAGAGCTTAAGTTAAAGTTCTGTAAATGTTGAAGATCTACAGAGCTTTGGGATAAATTTGAAATTCGGAATTTCAGAAAGAAATTTTCCAGTTTACAAGGGTTTGTGAGGTTTTCAAAAGCAAAAAATCTTAAATAATTATTATTTTATGAATTTAAAAGAAATGTGAATGCAAATTTCTAACAAATTGTTTGGTGGAATTCAGTAAAAAATTTTCACGAGGAAAAATCTTAAAACGAAAATTAAAATATTAAAAAGAAAAATTTATATATGATATATATAAAACAACATCATAAAACCACTGTAGCAATACATTCTGCAGGCACTATTTTTGTAGCGAAAAGATGAGCATAAAAATACTATATATAAACCAATGAAGAAGAAATTGAAAATAAATACATTAAAGTTGAAAAAGTATTTGAAAATTAAAAAAAAAGAAAAAACTAATCCAAAACCTAGAAAGAATTAATGAATGCATATTAATATTATATACATACTATATATTGAAAAAATAAAATAAATATATAAATTTGAAGTAAAACACATTTAAAACGTAAAACGCAAAACAATAAAACAATTTATATATTAAAAATTGCATTTAGTATTGAATTGTTTTATTTTTTCATTAAAACTATTATTTACGTATAAATTTAAAGAGAGGCAAATAAAACAATTAAAAAATACATAGATTAATTAACAAAAATTAAAAATTGTATTTCTACACGAAAAAAAAAACAAAGAAAACAAAAAATATATTTATGTAGTTTTGAAATTAAATTCTAGTATTTAGTAATTTCAAAATTATATAAAATAAAATTAATAAAAAAAAACAAAACAAAACAAAAAAAAAATTTTGTTTGAATATAAAAACCATTGCAAATTATATATGAAATCTAAAATTATTTTGCAATTTACAAAAAAAAGAAAGAAAAAACAAAAACAAAAACAAAAACAAAAACAAAACAAAAAATAAAATAAAAGTATTTAATTATACACACAAAAATATAATTAAAAATTAAATAATAATAATTGAGAATATTATTATATATTTATCATTAATTACAAATTATGTATTATATACGTATGTTAAACTAATAACAACAACAAAACAAAACAACAAGAAAACCAACCAGAACAACAACAACAAACAGTAACAACAACAACAGATAAAACAAACAAGTAAATAAACAAACCAACAATATAGTATTGCAATGACAGTATGTAATAAAGAGAAAATTGTATTTAAAAATTGATGAATTACGGTGTTTCATTCGTAGCAAATATTTATAAAAATAGGAAAAGAAATAATCGTTAAAAAATAATACTTAGGAGGAATGATTGAATTTTTGGCATTTTTTCCTAGCTTTCAGGGAAGTCATTTCGATTGGCAACGCTCTAGAATGATAAATTTCCATGGAAATTTCCATGATTTCCTGCAAAATAACATAATGTTCTAAAACTTGTAACAATATTTTCAAATTATCCCAAAGCTCTGTAAATTTAATCAAAGTTCTTTACATTAATTTTGGAATGAACGCTCATCTCTTTTTACTCCGCCGCATAGGCTCTCTCATACAAGCCTGCCGAGAGAGTGGTTGCGACACGAGTAGACTCTTGCTTTTGTACGAATTACCCATGAAGGCGACTCTGCAGCATTTACTCTCTTTCACATACGTACATAATCTCGCCGACTCTTTCTTCGGGTGATTATGAAGGAATATCTCACCTTCTCTTACTCTTTCATATGAACACTCAAGGGAGTAGATGCTTAGCTTTGTTTAAATTACCGCAAAGTTCTGTAGACTTCTGAAGGTTCTGTAAATATATGCAGAAGACTATGTAACACTTACTCTCTCTCTCTCTCTTTGTATATTCATATCGATTCATTCTAAAGAAAACCACACTTGAGTAGCATCCTACAAAAATCCTTTTCAAAAATTTAGGTAAGTGTCAACGTTTTTACATATGCTTATGAGGTTGTTTACTTCTCTGATCTTCTCATACTTACACTTCAATACTTACTCTCCCACATTCTGTGATCATTCATATCAGCGAGTTTTTATAGTTATAAAAATATAAATAAAATAAATACCCATTTAAAAATAATGAGGTTGAAGGGTTGAATTTTTAGAATTATTTGATAGCTTTAAGTGAAGTCATTTCGATTGAAAACGCTCTAGAATGATAAATTTTCATAGGAAATGTCCATGTGAATTTAAAGTTTTCCTGCAAAATAACAAAATGTTTTAAATTATTTTCCAATTATCCCAAAGCTCTGTAAATTTAATCAAAGTTCTGTAAATTCAGTTTGGAAACGAACGCTCATTTCTTTTGACTCTGCCGCATAGGCTCTCTCATACAAGCCTACTCTCTCACACAAGTTGCGACACGAGTAGACTCTTGCTTTCGTTCGGATTACCTATGAAGCCAACTCTGCAGCACTTACTCTCTTTCCTTACTCATACTTACATAATCTCGCACACTCTTTCTTCGGGTGATTATGAAGGAATTTCTCACCTTCTCTTACTCTTTCATACGAGCACTCAAGCGTGTAGATGCTTGGCTTTGTTTAAATTACCGCAAAGTTCTGTAGACTTCACAAGGGTCTGTAAATATATGCAGAGGGGAGTGTAAACACTTTTTCTCTCTCACTCTTTGTATGTTCATATCAAGAAATTCTAAAGAAAACCACACTTGAGAACTTTTGATTTACCATATACTAGGCATCAAACGGAAAACCTTTAAAAAATTTATGTCATGGCTTTTTATGGTATACATATGTACGTGAAGGAGTTTGAATGTTTTTATATATGCATTTGAGGTTGTTTTCTCTTCTGATCTTCTCATTGTACACTTCAACACTTACTCTCTCACATTTGTTGTACATTCATATGAGCAAGTAGTTTCACAGTTCACAGTTATCAAAATGCCCTTATAAAATTTCCAAATATGCAGGAACTCTCTACTCTCTACTGCTTTCTGCTGTCTCTTACTCTTTTCTTTTAGTGGCACAACAGCCCATGAGGGCCTAGGTCGAGCTTTTCGCATTCACTCATGTTGTGCGTGTTCTATTTATAATTTGTACATGAATGGAAGGGATCTACAATTTAGTGCCGGGTCCGAACGGCAAAGTGGAAAAGCTTTTCTTAGGCAACTTTTGCTCTTGTGTAGGTTTGAAAAAATTGTTTATTCTGTCGTCTATTTTTTATTTTGCTTGTGATGAGACTTAAACCCGGGACACTCTTCTTTTCATTATTTGCTGTACATTATCGTTGTATTTGTATGATTGGAGAAGTTATTGTTGATTGTACCGCGACCTGTATAATCTATTGTTCATTCCTCTTTTTTGTCCAGCCCAATCTGCCTAGAGTACCTCATCCACCGCTTTGTTTCCCTTAAGAAATTGAGTTTTACTCCCTTATCCATAGAAGCTAATTCAGTAATATGCACATGGTACTTGCCCAGGCATTTCATTCTTTTGTGAATCAGTACTGCCAACTGGCGCCAAAATCTGTTCTAATGATTCTTCCTCCTCGTTACATAACCTACATATTAACCTTCCTACAATGCCTATTTTACAGAGCTGCTCTATGTGCTCACAGTGCCCGGTTAGGTAGTATACGCAAGCTATTTTTCTTAAGACCAATACAGAATAGATATCTTCTTTTATTATTTATTAGTTACCCAAAAGCACTTTTGTTTCAGAAAATTGCTGAATAATTCTTTCATCTTGTTTATCTCTTCCTGCCTGAGTTCTTACTTCTCTCATTATGCTCTCTAATATTCAACAAAATGGTTCAGGTTCACAAGAATACTCTCCCTTATCATAGTGAGAAATAAACTTTCTGAGAGCAACTTGTTGCGCTTCTCTTGCAGATGTAAACTTCGCCTACGGCCGCTTTTAGACGATGAGACCAAGTCTCATGAAACTTTTTGACATTTGTACGCTTTTAGACGATGATACTAGTCTCTTTTGAAGAGTTTCATGTAATCTTTATACCAGTGTTCGGCAAATTAACACATTCAAACAGTTGTCGTTGTGTGAGTCGCTGAGTGAGAGTAATGCAAATCATAATAATGTCGAATGATATGCTCTAATGTCGAATGATACGCTCTTTGGTTTTGCATTTCCACATGCGTGTGAATATTTCGGCAAACATCGTGTGTTGCTCGTGCGAGCTCGGCTACATATTTTTCTGAGAGAGCGCTCCTCGAGCTAAGTGGTGCCGAACACTGCTTTATACGATGAGACTAGTCTTTCATGAAACTTCGCTATATGTTTTTATTTTTAGATAAAAAAAAAATAAATTTTTCATAAATTATAAAGGGTGTTTTTTCTACAAGTGTGGTTTTCAATTTGGCAATACTTTTTCGGAGTTGATCTTTTTGATTTATGCTCAGTTTGGCTTGCCATTTCATCATGAATAGACTTACGCCTGAACAATGTTTGCAAATTATTGAAATTTATTATCAAAATTCATGCGCTGTGAAAAATGTGTTTCGCAAGCTACATCGCAAAATTGTCTTCAGCGACGAGGCTCATTTTTGGCTCAATGGATACGTGAATAAGCAGAATTGCCGTATTTTTGGAGTGAAGACCAGCCAGATTCAGCAATTCAGCAGCTAGGAATGCATCTCGAAAAATTCACTTTTCGGCGCGATTTATGAGCAGGTGGCATCATTGGGCCGTACTAGATGCTTCTTCGAAGACAATGAAGGCCGCAACGTTATGGTCAATGGAGAAAGATACCGTTCGATTATAACACTTTTTTTGGCCGAATATGCTAGAATTGGACTCGGCCGACATGTGGTTCCAACAGCACGGTGCCACATGCCACATACCACACTGCACACGAAAGCATGCATCAATTGAAAGGCGAATTTGGTGAGCAGTTAATCTCACGTTTTGGTGCAGTCGATTGGCCATCAAGATCGTGTGATTTGACCCCGTTAGACTATTTTTTGTGGGGCTATGTTAAGTCTCTTGTTTTTAGCGACAAGCCAAACACGATTGCTGCTTTGGAAGCCAACATTGAACGCGTCATTGGTGACATTCTCAGATTCCGTCTGAAATGTGTGAAAAAGTGTGCCAAAATTGGACCTTCAGAATGGACCACTTGAAGCGTAGCCGCGGGCAACATTTAAGTGAAATTATCTTTAAAAAGTAAATGGCAAATGGAATTGATTTATCGTTCACTTTTGTAAAATTTCTGTGTTTTTTTTTTTCATTTTCAAAAACTAAACTCTTATAAAAATCACCTTTTATTATTAATTTACCATTCAAACACTAAATAATTACTATTCGATGAGATCGTCATGCTGAGAGTTTTAGAATAAAGAATTATTGTTAAGGCAATGAAAATATGCAAAGAGAAACATTTAAAAGTTTCAGCACAAGTTTCTTGCCCGAGAGATTTTGTCTATCCGCCTGACGTTTCTCTTCTCTTCCCAACAATTGCCCGTGTTTCATGAGACTAGGCACATCATGTAAAATGTAAAAGGGAGCTTAGTAGTAGTTGGAAGAGACTAGTATCTACAATGTTATTATTATTTTTTTTTTTATAAATAAAAAGCATTGTCTCATTTGGATTTCTCTAATTAATTATGTTATATTATTTTATTTTTTTTTTTTAATATTTATGACTTTATTTATTAGTTATGATTAAAATGTGTAACTATTTACAAAAAAAAAAAAAAAAAAAAAAAATAAGCAAATAGAAAACAGATTTTGATTAAAGAGTTAATAATATTTTCTGTTTTATTTAAAATTATAAATTATATATTAATTTTAAATTTTTTATTTTAATTAATAGTTAATAATGATTTTAATATTTATATTAACATATGCTTGAAATTTGGTTTTCTTTTTTGTTTTATGTGTTTGCTTAAAAATTAATAAAAAATATCCATTAATAGTATTAATTATATTTTGTATAATTTAAATATAATCACTTATCTTTTCAGTTAATTTAATAAATTGTATGTTGTAGTTTTAATTACCATAGATAACTTTCAAGGCAGATTCAAAAAGCAACCAACGACGGATATTTTCGACTATGATGTTACAAATTCCATCGCAAGCTGATTTCAAAGCCTGAATTGATGCCTGAATAATGATTTTCTCTATTTATTTTTTACTACTTAATTATTACCGAATATTATTTTAGCGAATGTTTGCAACTTTATTGTATGAAGCTTGGTTTTTTCTTTCTTTTTTTTCTTTACGTGAATGTGTGAAATACAGTAGTTTCAACAAGAAAGCAATCGGCTCAAGTCACTGAAAAAATTAAGGTATCTAAAAAAAAAAAAAGTACACAGCATCTTGAAATGATTAATTATTCATTGCGCAAATAAGGAGTGAGATCGAAACAATTTTAACATACGAGTATATAAAATTCAATAATTTTTAAACGGTTGATCTTAGAGTTTTGATTTTTTTTAAAATTTAATTCTTAATATTTTACAAATTACAGAAAACTATAACTTTTATAGTTCTAACCACTATTTATGAACTCGTGGACCTTTTTTCTGGTAAGCCTTCCATTAGAGATTTGATAGTTGTTTCGGACACCTTTGCAGATGAGCAGTTTGCCCATCTCCTTTTAAAATCTTCGATATTTTGGGACATCTCTTTTGTGCTCTTTAAGTTTCTTTTCACAAGAGCCCAGTATCTCTCCACTGGTCTTAGCTTCGGACAATTTGGAGGATTGACCTCTCTTGGTACAAAAACTATGTTATTACTTTGGTACCACTCCAGAGCTTTCTTGCCATAGTGACATGATGCCAAATCGGGCCAAAAATATGTGGACACATTGTGCTCTCTAATGAAAGAAAGAAGCCTTTTTTTCAAACATTCTTTGATGTACTCGTATATTTCGGTATTTATAGAGCCCACTGTAACAAATGACTAGCTTATTTTGCCGCAACTGCATATAGCTTGCCTTGCCATACCAGGCGTTTTTTAGGAAAAATGTTCTTCGACATTTCCGCGAGCATCAGCAACATAAACATTTTGACCCGGAAGCTGCGTAAAATCTACCAGTACATACGTTTCGTCGTCCATTATGCAACATGAATATTTTTGCATGAAATTCGCATTTAATTTCCGAGCCCTACATTTGGCATCTAAATTTCTTGCAGCATTCCTGTCTGGAACTTTCTGGACTTTGTATGATTTCAAACCTGCATTGGCTTTAACTTTTCGTCAGAGCACTGGGCTAACCGGGCAGCTTTTCGAGCAGATGTGTTTGGAGATCTTTTCAATATGCTTTCTATTTTCTTGCCTTTCCCAATATCATGTGGTCCTTGTTTTCTTCCCGAACCAGGTTTCCTATCTATGGTCAAATTCCACTGAAACAGTTTAATAACATTGGAAACAGTTTGACGGCGGACTTTCAATTCTTTGGTAAATTTTTTGTAGGACCAACTTGGATTTTTTTGAGAATTTTTAATCATTTTAAGACGTACTTCTTTTTCTTCGCTCATTTTCATCAAACTCACAATAAATCAACATGTTTGTCATTAAAAATAATAACTGGCAAATTTTTCAAAGAGAACTAGATCAAAGAAATTTTTAAATTTTACACCCAAAAAAAACGAGTGTTTTCGAGAGAGATTTTTTCAATCTCACTCCTTATATTAATATGGCGTCCAGTTGCCATCATTCTTTGTAATTTCATTACAATGGAAATGCATGCTATCGACTAATTTTTCAGCATATGACCGTGTTAAACTTCGCCATATTACCCTAAGAAGCCGTTTCATAAGATTTATTGAACGTATCTTTTTTCCACGCAGTTTTAACTTCATAAGAGCCCAAACATTTTCGATCGGATTCGCATCTGGCGACTGTGAGGGCCAACCCAATGAAGTTATGCCGTTTTCCTCTTTCCAACTGCTACACAAGCGACTGCGATGTTTTGGGTCGTTGTCCTTTTGAAGAACGCAATCTTGGCTTCCTGCCTGAAACCACATATCCGTTGATGGCAGAAGTCCACGATGGTATATCGTGGTCATGAAGTTGGCATCCAAATTCCTCGTGAACATGATTAAATTGCCAAATCCTTGTTTTGTGAAGCATCCCCAAACATGAACCTTTCCTGGATGTTTCACTGATCATCGCTGGAGCATCTTACCGTCTTCAGTGGACCAAGCATGCGTAATAGTGTTTGTCATCCAAAAGGAGGATTCACCACTTGGCTCCAATCTTAATCCACATGTTCAGTTGCCCACTCTTGGCGTTTTTTTATTTGCTTTGCAGTTAGTAAGGGTTTTACCGTCGTTGCTCAAAATTGGATCTGAAACTCCCTTCCCTCAAACGGTTTCTTATTGTATTCATAGAGTCATTTATTCTCTTTCCAGCCTATTTTCTTTTAGCTGCTTTCAAGGATATGATTGGATTAGCTTCGAAAATCCTCTTTATAACCAAGTCCTCCTGTTTCGAGGTAGCTCTGCAAATGCCGCGATTAGGCAAGTCATCCACATTTTTGTGCACCAAAAAGTGCTGGTTCCAATGCTGGACAAACGCCTTCGACTTTTTTAAGTACTTCGAAGCACGCAAGTGGGACATCTTGGGACCAAAGAAAGACTGCTTCAAAACGTTAAGCGTATACGGAACTCATTTCTTAAATGCTCAATGCTCTTGAGACGAAAGCGTATAATGATGGACTGTTTCTACAATTGCATTGCAATTGCATTTACAATGAAATCAAGTTTTTTGAAAATCAAAGCCTACTTGATATTCAAATTATTTCATGCGAAAAAGCCGATTGCTTTCTTCTTGAAAGTACTGTACTTAATCTGTTTCATACATTTCTTTTTATTGACTTAACGTTTTGTTTTGCTTTATTATTTTTATTTATTCAACCGGTTTTCATTTCAATTATTTCCAACGCTTCTCTGCTTTTTATTTGATTTGTGTACAAAGTAACTACAACACATTGAAATGATTAAAATTCTTAATATAGTCTTTTAGAATTTAATGCAAGTATGTATTATTTTTTTAGGTTGATTATTCTTTCGGTGTGTGTGTGTGTGTGTGTGTGAATACTGTTGCATTCATGCTCAAAACGCTTTTCTTTTTTCTTTCTTGTAGTTTTCATTCTATGCCTATACGCAAATGAAACTAAAATGAATATATCATGTATTTCTTTTTTTGTTTTCTTCTTATTTATATTACATTCCTAACAAAACAGAAAAATGTTAAATAAGAAGCGTTTACCAACTAACAACACAGTTTCGTTATCATCATGCTTTGAAATTCTTCATGTCCGCGTGGGAAGAGTTTGGATAAAAAAAAAGGAGTGAATAATTGAGTTTTTAATCGTTTAAAAATCAATATTAAATTAATATCACGTTTAAAAAATACAAACAAAAAATAAAAAACGAAAACATTAAAGTTCCTCAGCGCAGAAATATCAACTGAACGTATTCTTCGAACAAAATGTTGTTGAAAATCAATTAATTTGTTAATTGTAAGTAATATAACGAAATTTTTAAAAACTTATTGATTTAGAAATATATTTTGTATTTCTTTTTCGGGAAATATTGAATTGCACATTTTTAATTGTACAATTCTCAATATTTATGATGCATTAGTTTCTCAATGCATGTGCTTCATTTCAGTATTTCAGTTTTATGAAACTGAAAACACAAAGTTCTGCAAATAACTTTATTAATCTTACAAGAAAAAATAATAATAAAAATAACAATAATGTTTGCCAAGTATTTTTCCAAGTGTCTGGGGTGTGTGTGGGCGTCGCAGTAATTCGCTTACGATAGCTTCAAATATGAAGGAGGTGAACATTTTTTGCGTAGGAATTTTATAATATACAATGGCAAACATGATACTAAAGTGATGATTGAGACTTTCCATAGAAAATCGTAAGACCAAATGAATTCCCAGTCTGAAAGTAAAAAGAGAAGGAAAATTTAAATAAAGCGTTGACAAAAAAATATATGTACCTAGTCCTGCCATAAGTTCTGTTACAATTTGAATATAGTGTAAAAATTAAAGAAACGAGTTTTTTTTAATGTATTGTAATTTATATTTATTTATTGGTCGCCTCTCGCTTTAATGCACGCCTTTAGACGATCAGGCCATTGGGCTATAGCGGCACGTATTGTTGTTGCGATGGGTATTGATGACGCTGCTGAAATAAGAGCTTTCTTAAGACTCTCCAAAGCAGGACACACACCCTCTAGCTCTGACCACAATTTGTAATCAAGGGGCTTCAAATCTGGGCTTCCCGAGGGCTTTCCAATCTTCAGCACTAATAAAGGCTCGAATATTCTGACGTAACCACTCTTGAGTTGTTTTGGCTTTGTGTGCCGGTGTATAGTCTTGTTGAAAGATCCAGTACTCTCCATTAAAGAGGATTATTGTCAAGTCTTTCACCACGCCTTCCAAGACATCTTGTTGGTACACTTTTGCCCCAGTTTCAATGCCCTTTTCGCAAAATTGCAAGGCACTGACGCCTTTATGGGATACTCCCCACCAGACCATAACGGATGTTGGATGATGACCTCTCTGAACCCTTGGCACAATAAATTTACCTTCTTCAGATGTTCTCGCATGGATTTTGTCATTTTTCTTATTAAAAACTTCCTCCACCGTAAAAATTTTTTCATCCGTAAAAAGGATATTTTCATGATCGTTTCTTGCGTGCCACTGCAAAAGCTTCTTACATCTTTCCAATCGTATTTGTTTTAGCCGTGCAGTTAAAAGATGGCCTGTACACCTGCAAAAGGCCTGAAGGTCATCACGGATTAGTCGTGACATGGATCTGGAAGACATATCCATTTCTCTAGCCATGATCTTTTGCTTTCTTAAGGGATTTCGGCGAACCCGCTCCCGCACAGCTTTTATGGCTCCACTCGTACGAACAACGCGAGGTCGACCACTTCTCAGCCTGTCTTCCATTTGAGACGATACCAAGAATCAATCTATGGAACGATAAATAAACATTTTCGATATTTGGGGATTTTTTAGCAACGTGAATGTTTGACTTGCGCTATTTCCGCATTTGTGCAATGCAATAACCGCGATGCGATTTTCGTTATTGCCCCACTCCATATTAATAACGCCAAATTTGAAACCAAAATGATTTGAATTTGTTTTGCAGTAGAACATTATACCCAAAATTGCGAATAACGGGATCATACAATTTAAAATTTCAAAGCCTACTACTTTGAAAAGCTTGTAACAGAACTTATGGCAAGACTAGGTAGTAGGAAATAGTAGCGCTGGGGGATTAATAGAATGTTTGCGATTAATCAGAAGCGGAAATAAGCGAATTATAAGAACAAAGTCAAAGAGATGATGCAATAGTTTAATTTACGGTCTGTTCAACAAAAAACGTTACTCTCTTACTCACTTAACTTCCAAATAAAAATCGGAATGTGCTATTTTACACAAATACACATTGTTGCGGTTGTCGACGCATACATTTTAATTTAGTTTTGTTTGTACTTTCCACTGAAACACGTGTAAACAAAATGAGTGTGCAAGTTCAAGAAACGTTTCGAAGCGAGCTTTTTAACGTAGCAGCCCAAAGCGCCTTAATGGTCAGTTAAAAAAACTGCAAAATATCTTAAAACTACTTGCACATTTGTTAAGAGGTGGTCAGAATGTTATTCAGAAATAGGAAACTTGGACGACGAACCAGGAAGAGGCCGAAAGCCTACCACCTCCACGCGGCAGGATAAAGCTTTTTGAAAAAAATTCAATGATCAGTTTAAAAGGGAACCAAAAAAAATGGGGATAGATATATTCTTAAAAACGATTCGCGACAGACTTCAGCAATCAGGCATAAAACGTAACAGTAGTTTGTCAAAACCATTGCTTTCACAAAAGCATGTTGAAAAGCGTTTTCAGTGGGCTCACACAAACATCGATCGCGATTGGACCAGAGTAATATTTACAGATGAATCCACTTTTGTGTTGTTAAATCCAATTAAACATGTTTGGTTGAAAAATGGCGAAAAATTTATTCAACGAAGTGTAAAACATCAGCAGAAGGTTCATGCCTATGGATGCTTCTCTGCCCAAGGATTTGGATTTCTTAAGTGCTTCACGGAAAATTTAGATGCCATTAGAATGAGGAAGTTGTATAAGGATTGTCTATTAAAGTCAGCTGAATTATTATATGGGAGAAATAACATCGATTGGATCTTACAAGATGACAACGACCCGAAACAGAGAAGTAAACTATGCACTAAGTGGAAAGAGGATCACAATATTACAACTTTGGATTGGCCCTCTCAGTCACCAGATGCAAATCCCATAGAGAATGTGTGGGCTCTAATGAAAGCTAAGATATCCAAAAAGAAAATAAAATCATCAAAACATTTTATTCGATTGCTCAAAAGTACGTGGAGGTCTCTGTCCGTGGAATATGCTGAAATTCAAGCTGCAAGTTGTCGCCAAAGATGCCAAGCCATTATAGACAATGCAGGATATTGGACCGCATATTAAACTTCCTGTCGAAAACCATAATAATGTGTATTTCTCGAAAATAAAACACTTTTTCAAATAAATGTAACATGCTGTCTGTTGGAGAAAAACGTTTTTTGTTGAACAGACTGTATTTTCAAGTTTGATGAATCGATTATTGTGGATTCGGACTAATGACGAATGAATTCGATGAATCAGAAACGTTGATGAATTGATTATTGTTATTGTTATTGATGATTGATTATAGAGAATTCCACTTAAACAAAAAGCTCGATTCATAAATTATTGAGTAATCCTCAAAGTTCGATTCGCATGTATAAACTCGATTATTCAATTATCGATTATTCAATTTGCTTAGCTGAAAAGTTGTAGTCGGAAAAAAGCAATAGTTTTTCTCCTAATCCAATCGATCGAAGAATTCATATCAAAATTTAGATGAATCAAAGAGATTAATGAAGATTCTGAATTGATTATAGAGAATTTAATTAATTAATCAAAAAGATTGAATAAACAATTATTGAAGATTTTTTTATCAATCAAAAATATTAATTAACCGATTATTCAACAATTTGATGCATCATAAAGCTCATCGTGCTTAATCAAAAATCGATTATTTAAAAGTTCTATACATCAGAGAAATCGTTTATTATTTTAATGACCATGTTGATTAATCAAAAAGTTCGTTTCGATTATTTAGGACTTTAATTACTCAAAAAAAATCTAAGATTGAAGATTCTCATTAGGAAAAGATTTTGACTAATCAAAAAGTTCGATTATTGGATTATTCGAGAAATGGGTGCATAAATCAACTTGATTAATCGATTGTAGACGATTTAGTTAGAATTAAAAAGGTCAACTAATCGATTATTTAGAGGTCTACAGTGTGCGCCATTTTCTCTGTCGGTATGTGAATATTGAATAATTTAAAAAATAACCGATTTCCATATATCAGGTATTTTTATCTAATTTGGTCCTTTACGATTTATAGTAAGCTTTTGAAAACAATGTTAAACAAAATATGCCCTTTTTTGCTGCGTTTTCCATCACGTTTTTGAGAACTGCATTATTTGATTTGCTCTGTGGCATGTCTTGTTGAAGTAGACGTCCAGACCTTTTTCACAGTTTTGTGGGCAGACATAATGAGTCAACCGTTGTCCACCGATATCAATTCCCATCGACTGTTTCGCCTTCTCTGAAGAAAAATGGCCCGAACGCCAGACCAAGAAGTCACTTTTTGGTCCGGCAAGCAATGGTGGATCTCGTATGGATTCTCCGTTCTCCAAATGCGGCAAATTTTGCTTGTTAACGGCACCAGAGAGTAAGAAATAGGCATCGTGGTTATCAATATGTCCTTTAAAAAATCAGGTTCAGCGTCAAGTATCCGAGCGGATGTTTGGCCGTATTAATGAGTCGCCAGTTGGTTCCACTGGCGCCAAAATGCTGAGCAAGGTCACGATACGACATACATTGTTTTCTCGGCAACACTCTCTCTTTCCGCTTCAACCAGTTCATTGGCACGTCTTGGTCGTTGATGAACTGCTTGTTGACGATCTCCCACATTCCCGCGCTTATCAACAAAAGTTGACACCAAGCGATGAATAGTGTTGTCAGACGGTGCCTGTTGGCCACGATATTTTCGACGACTGAAAAACAACTGAACGACTATTTTTAACATCACTATTTCGGCGCATTGTTTCGGAGTGAAGCGATTCATGGTTAAAATTGTATTGAATAGATGTTTCAAAAACTCAAGTCACTGAAGTCAATCGGTTGATAAATATTAAAATTATTCAATGTTTACATACCGACATAAAAGATTCAGCGAAGGTGATCAATGTATCGGTTATGTAAAATAATAAATATCCCGAAAGTTCAATTAATCAATTATTTTATAGAATTACAATGAATTGATTAATCACACTGCCCTAGTAGAAAATAGAGTGGTAAAAGGTGGACACTGCTTACCGAAATACTCATGCAGCACAGCCAGTGATATAAGATAAAGCGCCAAGCTGAATAATTCAGCGAGTACCATTAATCTGCAAATATAAGAGTTAATAAGGAAAAAATTTATAACAATACTTTTGGAACAGTGACACATAATTTTCTTAGGACCTAGTAAGTCCTATTATCAGTCATCCACTCACCGATGCCACGTGCGCACTGTCAGTGCCACCATTATCAGTTCGGTGACAATTAACGCTGAGAAACTAATCGCCACAATGTGTATGAATTCATCTTCGAACAGTATCAGGGCGCCATACATGATGACGCCCCCCTGATAGATGCTTATTAGAACCCATATGAAAAATGTTTTATAACTCAAGCTTCGTCCCTTCGAGAGATCTTTATATAGCTCCGGATACGTGACCGCCGTAATTGAAGTGATATCCTGATCCAGAACCAACGAGAATACCGGAAACATTGTGTACAGTGTCGAATAGCCAACCATGAGAAAACCTTGATACAGCGCTACTGAACTTAAATAGAATACCGCAGAGAAAACCGCTTGCAGCGTTGTAATGATTAAACCGCGATGTATAACGAATTGTGAGAGTGCTGCGGAACGTTTATACGAGCGACGGCCGTGTACGAGTAGCAATTTGGCAATATGCGCAAATTGTGGTATGCTGAAATCGCCGGCCAGCGAAGCTTGACGCCCCTCACGTCCTTCAATGCCTACACCGGCATCAGCTTGTTGTATCATGCTAACATCATTGCCACCGTCGCCCACTGCACACGTACGCTTGCCAGTGTGCTTCTGAATGAGTTGTACCACCTGCGCTTTTTGAGTGGGACTGCAGCGACAGCAAACAACCGCAGGGCTAGCGGTTGCTAGTTCCAAGAATTCTGGTCGATAATATTGTAAGCAAACCTCCAATGATTCTCCGGAAATGACAAGCGCTTGGCCTTGACGACGTCGAAATTGATTCAACTCGAGATGAGCATCGGTGCGTGTTTTCACCGAGCGCAGCACATGCAAACCTTGATTGCGTCCAATTAACTGAGAGGATTTCGCAATGCAGCACGCTGTCTCCAGCTTGTCGCCGGTCAACATCCAAACACGTACGCCAGCATTGCGGAGCAATTCCAAAGTGGGCCGTACACCCTCTTGTAAGCGATCTTCAACACCTGTGAGTGAACGAGAAAATATGAATTAACGAATTTGATAATGGCTGTAGTAAAACTTGCAACGCAATTCCTTTTTGCAACTGTGAAACCATCTGTGACAAATTTTGCTTACCTGTCAAGCACAACAGTTCCATTTCACGCTCCAGCGATTCAATTACTGCCGCTACTTTGGCTACACGATCGGTGACACTCAAACGCGCCGCATTGTAGCGTGTCTCAAAATCGTTATACTGATCATCGGAAAGTAGCTTTTTGGCAACCACCAGCGTGCGTAGTCCCTCGCGTGCCATATTGCCCGACTCTTCGCTCAGCCAATCATTATATTGTACTATGGATTGCATCACAACATCGGCACCTTTCAAATAGAATGTGATTTCGCCAGAATGTGAGTCCTTAACGATAGTGCCCATGCGTTTGCTTTCGCTGGTGAAAGGGAAAAGCTGCAATATTTGAAAGTGTAGCATGCTCTCAGCTTCATCTGAAATCGAATCGATAAAATTATTGTATGTATAAAGAGCGATTAAATGATTTGATAAAATTCACCTTCAGCGCTCTCATTCTTCGTTTTCAATTGTAGCGTCATTGAATTAATATCGCGCGCAATCAACGTTAGACCCACTCGCTCAGTCCACTTTACCAGCGCAATTTCATCGGGCGATGAGGCTTGATATTGATGCCCGGTCAGAGTGTTTTCAATGTCTATCACAGATTTTGTAGGTGAATTGGAACCAGCTGTGTGGAAACGAGAAGCAAATATGTTCATTAAACAATCTAAACTTAAAGTGCATATTCCTAAATTTGGCATACCCGCTGAAGCAGTATACGTGGATGCGGTCGACACTGAATTGTTGTCCTCCTCATCACTAACAGGTGTAACATTATGACATAACGCCAACGCTTTTACTGCCTCCCATTCACGCCATCCCTCCGGATGGCGCATACGATTACCCGAATACATAGTTGGTTTCTGCGAGAGCAACAACGGGGGATCACTACTCATACCACCGCCGGCATTTCCTCCACTTCGATTCAATACTATGGGCGCTAACGATTGTATTATCTGACCAATATGATGAAAAGTATCGCTGTCATGTGACACTATTCCCAGATGTATCTTCTTGAAGACCATTTCATTTTGTGTTAGCGTGCCAGTTTTATCTGTCAGCACATATGAAATGCGTCCCAGCTCTTCGGGTATTGTGGTGGAACGCACCACAGTGCCTGGTATTTCCTTATCATTTTGTATTTGCCATGAATAGAACGCTTTACCCATATCCAAATTAACACGCAAACTAATCGGAATTATATAGGAAAAGAGTAGAACAAAACGGAACATATAACGATACCAGGGGCCACTGAAACCTTTAAGCATCATCATGACGAGCGAGAGGCCGAGTACAGCGCAAAAGAGAACCTAAAAGTTTACAAGTGGAAAGTTATTGATTTGAACTTAAAATCATTTATGGTACATAATGAAGAGAACAATTTCTACCTTTGTTAAACCATTAATTTCAATATCGAGCAGTCCAACTTTTGAGCGTGGCTGTGAATTATTCATAACACTGCGTGTCTCACAGCCTGTGTAAATAACAATGCCAGTGGCTTGCCCAGCAGCGACCACTGTATTCGCCCAGAGGGTATTCTCAACATTGAGGCCGGTTTCTTCGCTGCTGTCACCCTGAAATTGAGAGAGAAAAATGTAGTGATACTCACAAAATTACCAACTTTCATCCTCATCATCATTTCAAAAACTCACCATTGCAAACTGTCCAATAAACGAATGTATATCATTTTGTGGCTTCTCAATAAAGACGCTGGCATCAATATTAAACAAGTCGGAATCTTTATTTAGTTTTTGCGTAAGTGGCACGGCCAAACGTAATTTCCAATCAGTTTCACCTGTTGCCAAAAGACAATAAATTTCAATACTTTCCTTCCAACGGCACAGCTCAACGCTCTACCCTCTACTCTACTCACCATCCAATTGATCGGTACGCACAAACACCGAACCACTCTTATCACTTGTACGCAACAATATCAAATCTGCCGGTACACGTTCATTCTTCTCCACCACAATCATATCGCCCACTTTCAGTTTCGACGATGGTACCATCTCGTAAGCGTGCGTCTCTGATACAATGAGGCGCTTGTATTTTTGTGAATTCACTTCATGATCGCGTTGATGCCGTCGCAAGTCATCGACCGCTTCACGGCCAATTGTTACCATCAGCACAAAGCTCAATGGTCCCCAATACGTGTACGGATAACCGATACGAATGTCCGGAATGAATTGTGATAGCGCCATTAAAAGGAAATACAAATTCAAAAAGAAACGGAATTGCTCAAAGAGCACAAGCGGCAGGAACGTTATAAAATTATACTTTTGATTTCTGATCTCGTTCGGTGGGAATTTTTCAGTTGTCGCTCGACCGAGAACTACGGTGCGAGTGCGTAGATCGCGCGCTGCAAACCATTTGCGCCAGCAGCTGTAAATAGAAGAGAATATGGGTTGTTGAAAAGTTTCTATTGAAATAATAATTAGTTTTTAAAAATAAATAACTTAATAGTTGGGAAACCCATGCTGATGATTCTTTAGAGCTTTACATAGAATACGAGTACATACAAAGATGCCCCTAAGATTCGACGAGTATGAAAAATAATGAAGATAAAAGATGAAGATTTGCTCGATAAATTTCTCGATAATGTGTGAGTAAATAGAATATGAACAGATTTTAAAGATCATATAAAGATTTTTGAGTTTTATGTTCCGATCTGAAGAGCTGTAAAACTTTGTTGAAGATCTGAAAGACTCAGTTGACAATCTGAAGAACTCAGTTGAGGGTCTGAAAAACTTAGTTGAAGATCTGAAAAACTCAGATGCGGATCTGAAAAACTCAATTGAGGATCTGAAAAACTCAGTTGAAGACCTGAAAAACTCAGTATAGGATCAGAAAAACTCAGTAGAAGATCTTGAAAATTTAGTTGAGTATATGAAAAACTCAGCTGAAGATCTGAAGAACTCAGTTGAGAGTCTGAAAAACTCAGTTGAAGATCTGAAAAACTCAGCTGAAGATCTGAAGAACTCAGTTGAGGGTCTGAAAAACTCAGTTGAAGATCTGAAAAACTCAGTTTAAGATGTGAAAAACTCAATTGAAGATCTTGAAAACTTAGTTGAATATATGAAAAACTCAGCTGAAGATCTGAAAAACTAAGTTGAACATCTGAAAAACTCAGTTGAAGATCTGAAAAACCCAGTTTAAGATCAGAACGTTTCAGCTGACGATATGGAGATGACAGTTAGTGTAAAAGTTTATTCAATTTTTCGTCAAAGACGGAGACCGGCTAAACATTTTTCATTCCAAAACTTGAAAAAATTTGAGTTACGTGGTTGAGTCAGAAACGAGTCGATATGTAAATACAAAGGTTTCAGTTAGAGATCTGTGGGTTTCAAAGACTGATCCATATTTCTACTTTGAGTCTCTGTTAAAATAAGTAAGTATTATGAAGAACGTTCAGTTGACGATATAGAAATCTCAGTTAATGGTACATATGTGGGTCTCAGTTAGAGATCTGTGGGTTTCAGTGACGTATCGATATTTTACGTGAAAACTTTGAGTCTCTGTTAAAAATTATTAAAATTTATAGTTATTTAAAACAAAATCAATGCAAGTCGCAAACAAATAACGATATTTTCAAAGTAACTAATGCATTCAAGCATTAAGAACTAATTTCAGAGACTAGAAATTTTCATTTCTGATAGCTTTAGTTACTCATTTATATAAATGCATATACAAACAGACAATTTAAAAGGTGCATTACACTTAAAATTACAATATTACAAACAATTTCAATATAGAAAAATAACAAACAATAAGTTAATCAGATACTTCGTATTCAAATGAGTTCAAAAAATGGAACAAAATTGCATACGTTTGCATAAACGAAGAAATATAAGTAAACAGAAGAGAATAGTTAATGCAGCTTTAATAAATACATACATATATAAGTACTAGCTGTGGGTAGGTACTTTACCCAACCGAATTGTATTGGTACAATTAATAACATAGTGAGTAAATTACAATCGATCATTTACATAAATATATTTACATATGATTAAGATACTCGTACACCTTCATAAGTTAAACTAAGTATCAATAACATTAGTTTAAGAAGAAGAAGAAAAAACACAAAACTTATTATTACAAAATGGTAATGAGTCATATTTTTGTCAATTTCATTATCGATTTAAATCAGAAAACCTTAAATAAAAATTTATTGACATATTCACGGGTATGCGTGAAAAGTGAAAGGAATAAATGATCTTTGCAAAGCGATTCAAGTTCTGTTTAAAGTACCGATACTGAATGTTGCTTACGAGCAATTAACAAATAAAAATAAACAAATCCATAAATGCAATAATGATAAAAAAAAAACAAACAGCAAATGCGATAACATTGCAGCTGCGATAGCAGAAGCAACAGTTGGAATTAATCATTGAAAAATGTTGTTGACGTTTGTAAGCGCTGATAAATCATTATGGAAGTTTAAGTATTTTTTTTTACAAGTAAATTCTCCGACATTCTGTGAAAAAAGTACTGGCAGTAAGTCAATAAACACAAATTTATATTGTATAACCTTAAAAAAAAATACTACACTTATGCCAACGAATAATCCAATCATCAAAACACTTTTCAAACGCATTTTCCGTAATCGACTTCAGTTCTCGCCGCGAATTCTTTTTTCTATCGACTGAAAACAGTTGCCTTGAAGTGGTTACTAAAGTTTTGGGAAGAAAAAACATAATCAGCCTGAGCCATATCAGCGATATTTTCTGAGTTTTTAGCGAGCAATTCTTTCACAATGATAGCCGTGTGAGATGGTACGTTGTCGTGGTGCAAAATCCATGAGTTTTCTTTGCATAAACTTGGCATTTTTCCACGAATTTGCTCTCTCTCTCTCTTTATTTACCATCTGAATTACTGTCAAGAATTCCGAATGCACAACCACGCGTTAATCAAAGAAAACAGTCAACATTACCTTGACTTTTGATCGACTTTGACGTGGTTTTTTCTGCCACGCCATTCATATGCATGAGTTTTCGATAAAGTCGATTCACTAAAAGCCTTCTGTAACATTTCATTGTAAAAATCACACACAAAATAACACACTTGAGATGAACTGACAAAATCGAGCCCTGTAAACAAAATGAATGACAGATTGTGCTCAAGCTTCACGTCAGGATATACGACAATGGTGTCAACTTAGCGACAGCATGTTTTTTTCCAGGTATTTTCCCATAATCGATCATAAAATAACTGTAACAACCCAAAGGGATGGAAATTTCATATTTTTATTGGTCACACACTTCATATGCTCTCCTCTGTATTCAAATCGAATCAATTCTCCTGATTCTGTTTACTTCTCCAAAGTATTAGTATTTAATAATCGCTTTACATAATTTCAGTTAACACATGTATACCATCTTTCGTATAACAAACTATTAATTTTTTATTTAATTCGTTATGAAAACTTCAAATTCGAATAGAGAACACGAAATGGTTGTTAGTGCATTCTCTGAGAGAAATGGTAAATTTTTTTGATAATAAACTCTCCAGAATGATAGGAAAGAGACAGCGCATTTTCTTGGTCAAAACTGAAATCTACTGCGCATGTTCGTCATTCCAGACGCTATACCGTGATGTTATTGGCTTTAGTACGATTTTAAATGACGAAGAGAAATATGAGCAAGAGATTCTGCTAAGCAAAATGTAAACAATGGTACAATGGTATGACGTATCCAAAAACTAACTATTGTATTCTATCATACTTGATGATAAACACTCATGAATATATACGAGCTGGTTTAGTTCGAATAAACATAGTAATACGCTTCTTGCCGGTAAGATTCTAGAGTACAAAATATCTCATTTGATGCTTGGTTGAAATACTTTTCTAATATTTAATGCAATGGGCATATTTTCAATTCCCATAACATAAAATACGTATATAGAGGCAACCAAATGCAGCTTGCATGAAGTCGACACACGTATACTATAAGCTTCTTCGTTACAAGAGAGTAGATTTCGGGCAGAGAGAAAATGCCTCACGGTATGTTTACCCAATCACTAACAATCACTTTCTTTCGCTTCCATTGACTAATAGTAAAATGTTCTCTACAGTTGCAGTAGAAATACGAGCTTAATTTACATGTTCACTTGTATTTTTTTTTACAAAATTATACAACTTCGAAGTTTGAAGAAAATTTAGTGCCTCTCCATGCCGTTTAAAAATAATCTTAAGAATGTGCTGGATTTAAATTAAGCATATTTTTCGCGGTCTCTAACATCGTCGAATTCTACAGGCCAACCTCTTTCGATTTAGTGACTTTATTTGCTCTTGAAAAATATATAACCTTTAATACCAATTACAAAATTATTAAACATTTGTAGATAAATATACCAATTATTCCCACTCCACATAGCTTTTCATTGTGACTAGCTGCGTATAAGTAGTTACTGCGTGGTTAGCCTGTTTTTAGTAACACTCCACTCCTTCCACATCCTATGGAATTAATATCATATGTTTAAATTTTAAATGGAGTTTGTAAACATTTGTAGTCACCGAATCGCACATAACTTTTTATTTATTTTTTTTCACGTTTTATGTCTTTTTTTGTAGTTATTCTTGTAGAAAAACCCCTCAAAGTAACACCAGAGATACGCAGGAATAACAAAAGAGAATAAGACTGAAATGAAGTCATTGTGCTGCTATTGGAGTATAAATTGCTCAGTATATAATATTTGTGGTTTATTTGATATTCTTGAATCAATAAAATACCAATTAAAAATTCAAATAAATAGGCCAAAGTGTCACGCAAAGTCTTAGAGAACAATGACAACTGGAAAGAGCAGGAAGTTGAAATGAGAGTTGCGAACAAAATGACAAACAAAAGAAAAACGGAGAGAGAAAGGAATTACGTGAGAGCATAAAACTATGAATGAGAACAGACATACATGACAATTTGGCTATATGGAGCAAAAAACTAAATTATAAATAAAAAAAACTAATATAAATAAATAAAAAATAAAAAACGAAGGTCAAGCTTCATAACATATGCATAAAATAATTAAATAAATTACTTTTTCTTTAATTGCCAACAATAAATTTTTAATTTTATTGTTTTTATTGCACTTATTAACATATATTTCATGACTAAAGTGCATCATTCAATTTCACGAAAGCATTTAATAACTTTCTCTATATGATAGTTTCCCAATTAACTACAACAAAAAACAAAAAAATAAAAAAAAAGTCTAGCATGAAGAAGCTCACTACTGTTTTGTGAAGAAGTGGGGTGGGCTGAAAATCTCCAGAACTAGTGCATAACAATTTAAATTCAATTAATCAAAATATGTACTCAAAATCATTGATAAATGGCAAAAGATTGATGAATCACCTGAATGCAAACCAACGTTGTTTGGGTCGATTTATCAACGGAATATTCTCACGAACAATTGGAGTTGTTGCGGAACTGTGTGAGGTTCCGTCGTCCATTTTAGATTTTTTTCTTTTAGTTAGTTTTTAAGAGTTTGTCGTTTATAAGCAAGCAAAACACACACACAACAAAGAAACAGTGCAATAATGAAATTCTTTCACATTTGTTTTCTTTTATTTAGCACTTGAAAGTGCACAATAGCTCTTAAATTTATTAAAAAATCACTTTTATAATATTTTATTTAGGCAATTTTCGCAAATTTCTTTAACTTTTTTGCAATTTTTCTAGTGAAATTCTTTGTCACAAACATAAACTACGTTCGAAAATATAAAAACTTAATGTCAGACTGAATGAGAGAATATGTGAAAAAATATTTTCACTACAGTTTGTGCTTAAATCAATATTGTTATAAGAAGGTATAAATGAGTGCGAGTGAATACAATATATGAGAGGTATCATATTCGGAAGTTTATGTGTAAGAAGATATTCACTATGTGTGATGTTTTGTAACAGAAGCATTAGGGGAAAATAAACAAAATTGGCAGCACTGTAGCGCGCTATGTGTTTTGTTGTTTGTTTTGGTTAATTTATATTTTGTGTAGGCATTCGCATTATTTGACAGCTTTACTGAAGTAAGAAGAGTGTATAGTGAGAGAGTGGACACATGTTAAGAGATAGTGTTGAATATCCTCGTGAAAATTGTATTATTAAACTTGTTCTCTTGAACTTTTTTGGAGAAGATGTGCGATATGATAAGGATAAGGATTTACTGGGGGTGCTGAATTTAAAATCTGATTACTATTAAAATAAACTGAGACAAAATTATTTGGCATATTAATATAGAAATAATATTTTAAAAATTTCTATTTTGTAGATATGTACAATGTACATTGTACATACATACGAGTATGTATATATAACTATTATATTATACCATATACCTAAAGGATGTGGTAGTTATAGCCCCTTTTTCGACTATGTGGATGTAATACCTTCCCAGCATAAGCACTGAAGATTTGAAAAAAAGAAATATCGTTTGTCTGCAAAAAGTCTTATATTATATATACATAGTATGCATAGTGTCTAGCTAGCTAGTATGCAAATTTTTTCTATTTGTTTGTTCCATAAAATCTAATGTATTTGTAATAGTCCAAAATAAATATTTCGTAATGTTTTTGTTCAAAGAAGTACGAGTACCTCTACGAATTGCCTGGAAGAAAACATTACAGAAGAGTTGATAGTAAAAAGTCAAGATATGTAAATAAAAACGATAGACTCTGCTACTTAAAATTATGCTAAATTGTTTTAACACATTTATGAGACAATAGAGGTAATTTATTCAGTATAAAAAACAAAATTATATGTGGTATAAAAGAGGTATTTATGTACACGCTTCCACACCCAACAGAAACCTGAACCTTTCTACTTCCATACTATCGAATAAGGTTTTTGCATGAATGAAAAGGTCATAGCATGAACACATGCCGCGGGTGTCTTCCCATTTTATGTCTTCCTATGTATGTACTTATGTACTCTAGAAATTTCTGCTCAACTTACAAGTTCTATTTGCAAATGTCAGTGTATTTAGCGTAGCAGTCGCGGCGTAGTTAGTAGTGAGTTGGCCTATTGCGCAGAGTGTCCGGGCTACAAATCTCGGCTCAGGCAAAATCAAAAAGTAGAAAAAATTATTTTTATACACGCCGCCACCTCTTGGTGGTGGTAATGTCAAACCTCCTTCAAGAGTAAAAATTACACTCATGTTCAAATATACTTATTACGGACAACATGAGTGGATGAGTAAAGCTCGGCCTTGGCCCTCCATGGGCTGTTGTGCTATTAAAAGAAGAAAGAAGAAGATGAAGTGTATTTGACTTTCCCATTCCATTTTTCCATACATATTTGAAATAATTCCATATAGTTAATACAGGGTAACAATTAATACAACAGTTTTCGAGAAAAATTTTTTTGTAATTATAAACGAAAAACAGTCTGAAGAAAGAGATAACATAATACATGAGTAAAAATATATTTAGCCGGTTTCGAAGTGGCCACCCTTGGCACAAATGCACAGCATCAAATGCTTGTAAAAATTTTTGGCTTTGGGCCGCAGCTCCTCCATTGTTATTCGGTCCCAATCACGATGCAACGCCTGTTTCAGGGCGCTAAATTTTTTTTAAAAAGGACCATACGCTGTTAGCAATCGGATTGAGATCCGGCAAATATGGTGCCCATTCTTGAGATGTGATAAAATCAGGAAAATGAGCCCTGCTTTATTCTTGTGTCGTTTTGACTCTGTGAGCTGCCGCAGAGCCTGGCTGGAGAGTCCAATGTTTATCGCCAAAGTGCTGTCGGGCCCAGGGGAATACCACAGCCTCCAACATTTCATGGCGGTACACTTCTTAGTTGATTTTGACTCCTTGTTCCACAAAAATCAAGGATGTCTTAACATTTGTCCAAATCCCACCAGATACCATGACGGATTGTGGATTTTCGCGATGTTGAATGACGAATGATGGTCCAGGAGCATCTGTTAATCAGCTTCTGTCATTTTGACGGTTATGCGCTTGTTCAGCAGTAAACATCTTTTCATCTGTGAAGACGCCCTACGTTGGCGACATCTTTGGAGTCGTCCACGCTCGTTTTCATTTTTTGGTAAGTGGCGTTTTTGGAACTTGTCCGTTTTTTTTGCTATGAGTCCAACTGATTCACAGTTGATGCAGTTTCGTCAGCAATTTTTCTCATGGACGCTTTTGAAAGGAGAGAGGATAAGTTAATTTTTTGAAGGGAAATTGGTGAGAAAATAAACTAAAAATTATATTGCTTTAGATTAAGCACACCCTATTTTCAAGAATGATTAGTTATGTAAAGATGATTTTATCAGTAGCAGTAATAGTAAATAGTAAAGAGCAGCCAGAACTTGGAAAATTTTGTACCTAGACATTTCGTGTAAATAATGTGAGTGCATGTTGTTTTGGACGCGCTACAAGATTCATTTTTACATTCGCCTAATTCGATTGTTAAAAATATAAGTAAATATTTATTTAATCTGATAATTCGTTTACCCTATCAATCATTGTCCATAGGGAAGCTCATTGCAGTGATGCTTAATAATAGCGAGTATCAAATATCCAGTTCTAAAAAATAAATATTGTAATACAAAATGTGTAAAATAAATTTCTATGTATATGATCACTGCTGAGAACAGTGGAGGATTTCGAAACGATCGTTCCTTGAGACAGTTGAGGATCAAAGACATTGACCTCTTCTTCTTTTTTAAATGACACAAAAGCAGCTCATGGGGAACTAGGCCGAGTTCTTCACAAAAGTACACTCTTTCATTGGTAGACCAACCTCAAAAAGTCCACCACAACTCAAGTATAAGGTTTGTGTCCAGACTGATACTAGACTAATTATAGTTAGTGATTTTGATATTCGATATTTCAGAGCATTGCATTCAATAACGCTGATAATTTGGGAAAGGTTGAAAATACAAGGCCTGTCTGATTAATGGCACTATCTTTATTGTTGAGTCTTCTTCTTTCTTTTTAAATAAACAGCTTAGAGTAATGAACTTACAAAGAATACCGATGCTCTGGTATTTATTTCTCCTGCACAACAATTTTAAATAATTTGGTATAATTCTGAACTATCGTCAATCCAATACAAAAATCACTTGATACAAAAAAGAATTTTACTGTTCAATATTTATTCTTTGTATTAATTACTCAAATTACTTTTAACACAATCATGCGAAATAATTGTGTAAACAGAAATGAAGTAAACATTAGGTACCAACACATACGAATAATTACATACAGAAAAACTTCCATAACTCGGATCACTATTACCAGAAGAAAAAGTTCAACTTACGAGTATGCAGACTTTGAGTTAAAAAAGTTTCTGTTTTTTGTTTTGTTTAAAGAAACTACAATTACTCTACATACCCAATAGATAGATTTCAAATTACTTATATATTGGGTCATATAAAAAGTATGGGCGGTATCCACAAATCTTTCGTGAAGCTGATGTTTAGTGACTCCACTTTCTGCTGCCAGCTTGTGTGTCCATCTAACTCCACCAGTTGCAAATTACATCGGCTTTTTCAGTGACTGGCAGACCAGAGCGAGGTGCATCTTTGATATCGAAATTTCCGAAACGGAATCAAGCAAACCACTCCTGGGTCCGACGTTCGCTCACAGCATTCTCACCGTAAACCACACAAATTTTCGACATGTTTTTTCAGCGGTTTTACCTTTTCTACAATAATAAATCATCACATATCGTATTTCTTCAGATATTTCACTCATTTTCAAATCAATGTAACTTTTTACACTAGCTACAAATTACACAACTGTCTTCACAGAAAATGTAGCCTGAAATACATGTTAATCGGACTAGTGTTGCCAGATTTGTGGGTACCAAAACCAAAAACTGCGATTACCCAATATTTATTTATTCCATTTATCAACTACTTAGTTTTCAATGCGCTTGAAATCGTATCTACTGATTCAGAGCTATAATGTTCAAAAAATGTCATCATCTGTAGGAAAGCATGATGTGCAAAGCTCATTATCCATTTCAATTTAATCCGGAAGAGTATAGCATTGCAAGTTATTTTATTTAATCTTAGCTGTGCTTCACAATCAACTTCCATCAAGTTTCGATTTTCGTCAATGTTATTCTCGCAAACCAAAGGTATGTCATCTATGAGGAGCATAGAACGAATCTAGTTTTCTTGAAGCGATTTGCTTGCTATCGTTTGATTGCTGACGTCAATATACCAAGCATTTGATACAATCTATAAGTGTAAAATATAAAGAACTTTCCCAAACAAGAAGAAACTCAAAACAAAACCAACTTAGCTTAAGGTAAACAAATAATAAAAATAATATTAAAAAAAAACAGAAAAACCAAGCAATAATCTGAGATTCGGCTTAGGCCTAGTTGACAGACATGACGAGAGTGGGAGATATCAGGGTGATTGTGGGATATCGGAGAGAAAAGCAGTGAATCATTTGATAGGGAAAGTAATTTTAATAAACATACAAATTCTAAGTTATTTTAAAAATCCAAACATAACAAAGCTGCAAATGACACAAGAATGTGTGAGTCTCAGTGTAACATACTACCAAAGGTAAGGTAGAAGTTTTTTGTTTTTGGCAAACCCCTCCTAATATAAACAAGGGCTTACACAGAATGTACATGCCACTATTTTTATACTAGTTATGGAGAAATTTAAATTATGGAAGTTCGAGTTACGGTAGTAAAACTGTATGTAAGTAATTTGCTCTCTAAACGCGTTTGCCACTTGATATACGTACCATACCTAGTTTGAGTTATGGAAGTTTGACTGTAAAGTATATGAAAAAAATAAAACGTGGGTGAAGTAGCAATTTCCGAAATTAAGAAGAATATAAAAAAACAGCTGACAATGGCGATATAAAATATCAAAACCAACAAAAAAAGAAAAAACTAAAAGCACCAACGGCAAAAGATTAACAGCAGCAACTATGAATAAAAATCAATTGCTTCTTTTTACAGAATTTTATCTATGAAATGTGAAATATTAAAATACAATTTAGCATCTGTATGCTAAATAAATAAACAAATAGAAGAAAAACGAAGAAATAAAAAAAAATAAATAAAAAATGCCATAAATAAATAACAAATAAATTTATTTATGGCATAGTACATAAGTATGTACAGGGTTATCCATTTTGTGGTTTCATAAACGTTGTGTTGGCATTTCTGATATGCTAAAAATGCCTGTCATTGCAATTATCATTTATTTATTAGTCTATTGTCTCCGAGATTAACGAAAATAGATTGTTTATAGTTTAAGCATTGAATAATGGGTTAAAATTGTTAAAGCCTACCATAAAATGGGTGAACCTTGAGTTGTCACTTTTCGCGCTTTAAGGGGCAATTAAAGGGTGATTTTTGAAGAGCTTAGTTTTCGACAATTCAAAAAAACACAGAAATTTTACAAAAGTGAATGAAATTTTTAATTGGATCGATGAATCCACTCCTGCCATTTACTTTTTAAAACTTTTTTTTATTATATGTTGGCCGCGGCTACGCTTTTTGGCACTATTTTACACACATTTCGGTCGCAATCTCAGAATCTCACCAATGACGCGTTCAATGTCGGCTTCTAAAGCAGCAATCGTATTTGGCTTGTCCCTATGGACAAGAGACTTAACATAGCCCCACAAAAAATAGTCGAACGGGGTCAAATCACACGATCTTGGTTTCCAATCGACTGCACCAAAACGTGAGATTAACTACTCACCAAATTCGACTTTCAATTGATGCATGCTTTCATGTGCAGTGTGCAGTGTGGCATGTGGCACCGTCCTGTTGGAACCACATCTCGGCCAAGTACAATTCTTGCATTTTCGGCAAAAAAAAAAGTCTGTTATCATCGAACGGTACCTTTTTCCATTGACCGTAACGTTGCGGTCTTCATCGTCTTTGAAGAAGTACGGCCCAATGATGCCGCCTGCCCATAAACTGCACCAAACATTTCGGGATGCATTGGTAGCTGGTGAATTTCCTCTGTCTGGTCTTCACTCCAAAAATACGGCAATTCTGCTTATTGACGTAACAATTGAGCCAAAAATTAGCCTCGTCGCTGAAGACAATTTTGCGATGTAGCTTGCGAAACACATTTTTCACAGATCACGAATTTTGATAATAAATTTCAATAATTTGCAAACGTTGTTCAGGCGTTAGTCTATTCATGATGAAATGGCAAACCAAACTGAACATTGTTTTACTTTGACACATGCCAAGAATCACGCGTTCTTATTCCTTCACGTCCAAAACCAAGTAGCAAAAATTCACCCTTTATAACATTCATCCTAATCCAACTGTGCAAGCAATTGGAAAGATAGTGAAGAAATGTAAAAAACTGGAACCGTCAAAAGGATGTGCAGAGGCTTGTGCATCATATTGTGAAAGTGTGGCCGAAGAACTGAATTGGATAATTTCCTGATGTTCTCAGCAATTGGGCCTGTCTTACTACTCATAATGACGATTTACACCTCCATCCGTATAGAGTCCAGTTCACGCAATAAAGACGGCATCATAAGCCACACAACTCGATTTTGGATTTATTGTGCGAAAAGTTTCCAGAATGCGTAATTTCATGTTTCGGACACATCAATTGGCCGAAGAAGTCATGCGATTTGACGCCATTGGATTTTTATTTTTTGGGGCTATGCAAAATACTGTGTTTATAAAGATAAGCCTCAAGCTTTAGAGTACTTAAAAGCCAACATTCATGTTATGCCCGCGATACCGACCGAAATGTGTAGAAACGTGGTCGAAAATACCCTCAAAAGAATTGATTGTTGCAATAGATCTCGAGGCGGCCATTTAGATGATATAGTATTTTTGACATAATGTCAAGGTCCAAAGTTTATAATAAAAAATAAAATTTTAGCATAAATTAAATTGTATACCTTTTATTTACGTTTACTTTTGAAATCACAATATGGATAACCCTGTATGTGTCGGCATGTCGGTATGGCCATAAGTATGTGTTCATATGAATAAGTAAGTCATATGAATTAAGGAATCGGTTGAGGTGCTTACGAAGCTATAGGAGGGGGGAGAAAGGTGCTGATTGATGAAATTGTTGATTTACCAAACGAAATATAAAACATGTTTATATTCGATTTGCTTTCAAATGAATTTCTGTGTGGATTAAGAGACTGTCGCTGTGGCGTAGTGGTAGTGCGTTGAGTATTCGGGGTTCGAATCTCGGCACAGGCAAAATCGAAAAATATAAAAAATTATTTTTCTACACGGCACCACCTCTTGTTAGGCAATGGCAAACCTACAAGAGTAAAAATTGCTTATGAAAAGATTTTCACTTCACCGTTCGGATTCGGCATTAAACTGTAGGTCCCATTCATGTACAAATATAACACGCACAACATGAGTGGGTGCGAAAGGCTCGGCCTAGGCCTATCAATACATAGTATGTACATATTCGGGTGCAGGGTAGTTATTCACAATTACTCGTTACTTTTACACTAATAACATCTCATAAGTGTTGTACATTTTTCTTATTCAATAATTGTATACCGATGTCAATAACATCATTGGATAAATATGTGTATACAATCTATGAAATTACCTCCTAATGTTCAAGAAATATAGTTAAGAAAATTATAAGAGTATTCGTCCGTCTGTCCGCCCATCCACTTGAGGTAAATGACATTTTTATAGGTTTTTTAATGTGTGTTTTCATTCTTTTAAGAAAGATATAAGTAAATTTTAGATTATGCCAAAAAAGAGATGAGTTAAGAAACATGTATGCTTGAGTGACATCATCATGCAGACAGGAATTGGCAGGGCATGGAGCCAATCGATGATTCAACGAATTTAATCAGGAAGAGTGAACCACGTTATGAATGGCAAAAATTCTCAATGAGTAACTGTGATTTAGTATGAACATAAAATTATGTGATATTTTGCGATAACAGTATATGCGATAACAAATAACGTAATGTCAAATTAAAAGAAATCAAGTCATCAGAAAAAAAAAGTTTCGTACAAAATGTATTGTAACAAATATATTTAAAAACTTCATTACTAATCCAGAAATTTGAATTAAAAATAGTTTAAGAATGTTATGAAGTTGCTATTAAAATTATAGGAAACTTTAGCGGCAAATTAATGTTAATTTTTTCTATTGATTTAGGAAATGTAAATAAAGCAAATCAAACCATTGAGAAACATCAAAAACTAACATTGAAAAAAAATTATAGTAAACTGGAGAGTATAATACTCTTGATTGCCAAATCGAAATATTGATAATCGTGTATAAATCAAATAAAATTGCTATACAAATTATAGGAAATCTTCAACGGAGTTGAAATTGCCATATGAATTATAGGAAACTTCGTTTATCCCATAATTACAAAATTATATAGAGAACTACAAAATTATTGACTATCAATATTATAATCGTGTATAAATTTATATCAAAAATAGATTTCCCTGTCAAATAAAGATGCTATAAAAATTATAGGAAAACTTCAACGGCGTGGAATTTTAGTAAACATAACTGAAACCAATTAAAACATTCAGAAATATCAAAAAATCGCATTGAAAAAAATTATAGTAAACTCGAGAAGTATAATATTCTTGATTGTCAAATCGAAATATTGATTATCGTGTATAAATCAAATAAATTTGCTATAAAAATTATAGGAAATCTTCAACGGAGTTGAAATTGCCACATTAGTTATAGGAAACTTCGTTTATCCCATAAAAATTACACAATTATATCGAGAACTACAAAATTCTTGACTTTCAATATTGTAATTGTATATAAATTTATGCCAAAAAGAGATTTCGCTGTCAAATAAAGTTGCTATAAAAATTATAGGAAAACTTTAACGGCATTGAATTTTAGTAAGCATAACTCAAGTAAATTAAACCATTAAGAAACATAAAAAAATAGCAGTAAAAAAATTATAGTAAACTTGAGAAGTATAATATTCTTGATTGTCAAACCGAAATAGAGTATAAATCAAAAAAATTGCTATAAAAATTATAGGAAATCTCCAACGGCGTTGAAGTTGCCATTTGAATTATAGGAAACATCGTTTATCGCATTAAGAATTACAAAATTAAGTATATCGAGAACTACAAAATTTTTGACTATCAATATTGATATTGTGTATAAATTTATACCAAAAATAGATTTCCCTGTCAAATAAAGTTGCTATAAAAATTATAGAACTTCAACGACGTTGAAGTGATAATTATGGTAAGAAACACTGAAAATTGTCAACAAATACGTTTGAGCCACCCTATTACACCTTCTCTTTCCTATTATTGCTTCTTTTTGTGCTATTCTTTCTTTTGCTCTGTTTAAGTTCTTCTCTCGAACATTTTCGCACTGTTCGGCTGAGATATTAAATTTTTATTGTACATTTGAAAGTTCCATTTTTTAATGGCAATAAATTAATTCTTTTAAATTTAAATACAAATTCCTTGTGTTTTAATTTCAATCAATTAAATAATTCATCCTGGAATTAATCAGGGTCATTCGAGCCGGATTTATAAATAACTCTCCCGGTGTTATTCATGCAAGATTTATAAATAGCTCACCCCGGAATTATTCAAAATTAAAGCTCGGTGTTATTCATGCAAGATTTATAAATAGCTCACCCCGGAATTATTCAAAATTAAAGCTAAAGAAAAATTTGTATAAAGTGTTTTAAAAATTATAGGTCACTTCATAAGCCCCATTTAAAAGGAACTAAAATTAACTAACTAAAAGAAATACATCGACTATCAATAAAAACCCAAACAGTTTTTTATTTTATTCAGAAGAGTCGCTATAATTTGTATAGAAAAATTAATAAGTATCCATAAAGTATCTTTAGTGAGAACTAGTATCTACAAATTTATAAAATATACAAAGAAAAAGTTAGTCAAAGCTAGTGGGATAAGTTTTGGTACAATATGTACCATAAGTACATAGCTATAAAAGCTATGTAGTTATAACAAATGCCATAACTAAGTATATATGTACTTAAATAATGAAAAACTAATGTATGTAAAAAATTTAAGTTAGTCTATGAACTAAAAAATAATATGGCATTCTTAGTTAGTGGGCGGCAATAAACGTTGATCGGTGCAATTTGAGTTGAGGATTGTGTTTACACAATTATACCAAATCCGAGAATAAACATTTTTAAAAAAAATATTTAATCAATATTTGCGCCCACGATTATTTATAAGCTAGAAATTTTCTTTATTTTTACACAGAAATTTGAATGTCTTGCCATGAAAAATATAAGAGATTGTTTTTATCCGAAAATAATGAATTTATTAGAAATTATTAATATGAAAAAATAATTATTTGATTTGATAGCTTCATATAAGATTATCGAAAAGGAAATAACGCCAGCTTCAGTCGACATTCCACACATAAATATGTTTTGAGTAGAGTAAAAAGATAAAGTATACAACGTTGTTAGTTAGTACATGATTAATAATAAAACGTATGTATGTTAATCAAAAGCTTGCCATAAAAATAATAAAAAAAAAACTTTAACACTTAACAATTGAAACCAAAACAAGTGAATAAACAATTATTTTACAAATAATTTATATTTTAATTGACATTTGCACAATTATTTTCAAACTAACTTGCTATAAAGTGCAAATACTCGTAAGTAGGGTACATAATAGTTATTATGGGAAATCAGAATAGCGTAAATTATAATAAATTTTCAACATGCAACTAAAAATATATAGAAAATTATAAAGAAAAGTGACACAACTAAAGCAGCGCAAAGATAATCTGATTTATGAGTAAATACAATTGACATTTTCTATAGAAAATTATTTACCTGCACTATGGTAAAACACTGAAGGGCTGACTGACTAACTGGCTGACTAATCGAAAAACTGCTGACATAATAAAACTTCAAACAAGTAACACAACAACAAAAAGTGTAAAGTTTACATTTTGCCACATTTTTAGACTTGCTATAAAAGTTATAGCAAACCAGAAAAGCATAAAAAACACTAAATTCACTGACTAAAATCGATAAAACATGAAAAAATATGACAAAAACAAAAGTAAAACTAAAAACAAAAAGACGAAACGTTAAACGTGTAAACAAGTAAACAAATGCAAATAAATAAATAAATATTCTATTGTTTACAAAATATCTACTCTTTCACACAGCAAAACTAAAAAATTTTGCAACAAAAATCTAGATACATACATACATATACACATACATATTTATGTAGTACTCGTATGTACTAAGGTAAGAAAAAGAAGCCGAGAAACAACACAGAGGCCAACAAATGATGTCGAAGTCGTTATTTGGTGATGATAATGATGAGGTGGCATATAAAATGGCAATGAAGCAACAGCAGTAGTATTACTTGGTAGTAGTAGTAGTAGTAGTAGTAGTAGTAGCAGTAGTAGTAGTAGTACTAGTAGTGGTACTATCATAAAGTACTTATCCCAGTGGAAATGATGCAATGCAACTGACAATGCTTGTAGCAAGATTAGCATCATTAGCTGATGTGTTGTAGGTTTTAAATTTGAATCTAATTGTAGGCATTAGACTCATTTTTGACTGGGCTAGGCTACACTTTTTAATGCCAATTACGTACACGAATGGGAAGGATCAACAATTTTATGTTGAATCTGAAGAGTAAAAAAAAATTGTCTATGAAATTTTTACTTTTGAAGAAATTAAATATTGTCAGTCAATAGTGTGTACCCTGGTTTGCATGAGGAATGAATCTTTATTACGTATACTTCATAGTATCCAATCTTAACTCAAGTGATTATAAATCGAATTACACTTTAGCAAATTTCCTGGCTAATCCATTAAGTGTTTTTCATATTTCAGATAATTACTTTATTCTTTTGCAGATGGAGCAAAAGTAATGTCATTATATGAATTGCCTGACATTTTGTTAGAAAAGAAAACAAATTGGGTTCTGTTCTCACGGAAAGTTTATATGAAGTTTAAAAAAATGATATCGCTCAAATGAGGTGTGTAATGCTGCTTTGCTTTTTGTCAACTTATTCTTTATCGGTCTACAACATAAATGTCAAGGCACAATGACATTTGGCGCAATTTCTACAAATTATGGCACATTCAAATTATGACATTACTTTTACCACACCTTGTATATTAGGACATTATATAAATAGCAGACACTACATCATAGTGAAATAGAAAGAATAGAGAGAACACCAAAACACAAATAAATAGATATGGCTAAATGGGGGGCGGAAAGAGAACAGACTGAATGATGAGCAGGTCAACTTACTAACTGGGAAGCTTTGGGTGGTAATAATATTATTATTACTACAAGTTGATATGAGCGCATTGTTTTTGTTTTTCTATGTCAATACACAGCGAAGAAAAAACGAGCAAAAAAATGACAAAAATTATGACAAAAAAATATGAATTTATAGCAAATAAATACAAAAATAAGAAAATGAAAGCATACAAAAATAAAAGCGTAGGAAGTAAGTAGTATGTACTTAAAATGTGTGAAAAAATGTAACTCGCATATGGTAGGTACTTATTAATAAGGAGAATGTTGAAGCAAGGTTCTGCTACGTGAGTACTAATGTAAGAGAGAGGTGGCTACCAGTTGCACTCGACAGCAAGAAGTATCAGCTGTAACAACAACAGCAGCGGCAATGCAGATTGTCATTAGCCTAGTTACGGTTATATTTACTATTATGATGAATGCATGCCTGTGAGAGATGAGAGAGTGGGAGTGATGAGAGAGAGAGAGTAGTGGGTGAAAAGTTTGCTAACTAAAAGATAATGCACATGCATACACATACACATAGGTATAAATATGAATGTATATGAAGTATGGTAAGTAGCAAATAGTGGTAAATATAAAAAGTCAAAGGGGAAATATAATAATTATAATAGAAACAATAACAAAATACAAAAAAAAACAAAAAACAAAACAAACAATACTAATAAGTAAAGTAACAGCAGATACTAACAACAACAACAACGTAAACTGCAAAAACCCGCATGGAAATGATCAATTATGACAAAGTAATGTATGTAGTAGAAATACAAGCTGAAATTAAGTTAACCGCTGGAAAAGTAATACATAAAGAAAACAAGCAAAATACATCATCATACTTAATATGCAGAGACAAAGAGAGAGAGAGAGAAATAGAGAAGAAACTACAACAACAACAAAGATATAGAAAAGCCAAACCAAGTAGAATTGCGGGTGAAAGGTGTGGTTGGGCATTCGCTGAACGATTGCGGCTAGACCAAGCCTTGGCATGACAAGCCGCCACCAAAGGAAAATGTCAATGTTTATGTTTAATAATAAAATGTCGCATAAACGATGCGGTGGCCAAAATACATACATACATACATACTAGCTCACACAGCCAAGCGAAACACACATACAAGGAAAATTGAAAACTGCACAAATTAAAAGTGAAATCATTTCGTGGAAAACTTAAGAAAAACGAATAAACATATTTACAAACTGAATAGAACAGAAAGAATTAGGGGAAAACGAAGAACGCTACAAAGAAAATAGCTTAAAAAGAAATATTGTAGATAGATAGTATTTAAGAATTATAAAAATAAACATTGCAAAATCGAAAATGAAATTTCTTCATTTATACTTTTTCAAAAAATGGCGCCGCTACGAGAACTACACACACTAAAAAAAGAGCAAACAAGAAATTAAACGGAAAATGTGTATTGTGAGGAAAAATATATGAAAGTCCAAGTGGATGAAAACGATAAATAATATGTATGTTGTGTGTTGTATTTTCAATACGCACATAGCCGCATAAAAAAGAAAGAAAACATTTAAATTTAATTTAGCAGATTTCTAGAATTTAAAGAAAAGACACAAACGCCACCATCACACAAACACACACAGACACACATACACACATGGCTGGGGTAAAAGCATGGTTGCAGCTAGCTGATCATCAAAACTGAAGCGTTTTTGATGACTAGCCGAAAAAAAGTGGAAAGAATTTATGCAAGAGTTGGCGGGCATAACATCTAGCCCCTTCCCCCATCAAGTATCTCGGAGTCATTCTTGACTACCGTTTGAACTTCAAGGGGCACCTCAGACATTCAAGCGAAAAGGCAAGAAAAGTGAGCATGCCCATTGCAAGGTTAATGACTAATGTCGGCGGGCCAAGGCAAAATATGAGAACTCTTCTGGTAAGTGTTAGTAGGTCAATCCTACTGTATGCAGCACCAATCTAGGTAACAGCTACAGAAGTACAAATGTACATGAAACCACCCGCGTCAACACTAAGAGTATGCTGTGGTTTTAGAACAGTGTCGGACGATGCGGCGAACCTCCTAGCAAGCAGATGTCCTATAGACATAATGGCAAGAGCAGCAGCAGAATTCAGAAAAAATCCTGAAGAGGCCGCGCAGCGGTTGCAGAAAAATGCATTGAAAGAGTGGCAACACCGATGGGAGAGACATCAACGAAAGGTCGGTGGACGAAGACATTGATCCCTAGTGTGGAGAGCTGGGTTTATAGGAACCGTGGGAAGCAGGGGGGACAGCTCCTATCAGGACACGGATGCTTTCGTCAGTATCTGTACCAATACACCCACGTTGCCCAACCGTACTGCCTATTTTGTGATAGTAAAATCGAGAATGCTGAACATATCTTAAGAGCTAGAAAGCGGCAGATTTGAGGATGCCAGAAATCAGCTCAGGATGAGGTGAGCAAATAATTAAATAGAGAAGTGGGTCGAAACCCTTTTCACGCCCCGCGAAGTAAATGGCAGCGCTCGTAGGAGGTGGGTTCAGTCCGTAGGTGCATGGATGCGAATCGGGCGGGCATGTGATTATTGAGGTGCTACTCATATCTATGAAGATTCCCACCTAACTGTTAGAAACCGAATAAAAAATAAATAATAAATAAATAACATACACACATACACACACACACACACACATAGACACACAGGCACACGAAACACTACTAACATACACCAGAAATCAATAAAACAAGCCGCGATAATTAGCAGGCATGGAAAGTGCACATGCCGCTATTTTACCTACATTTTTGCTTTTAAATATGATGGAAAATGAAATAATGCATATTCTAAAAATATTTAAAACTACATAAAACTAACACACGAAATGGGGCGAAGCAAAAATACAAAAAAAACTACCCAAACGAAATTGATTTTTGTACGTTGTGCTTGAGTAAGTTCAAGCGGCATTTTTCTATTGAAAAATTAAATTGAAATTGTAATAACTAATGGCAAAAGTTGTTGGCAAAACATATAAGATATTTTTAGTTCTGAGATCCAGAAAAAAAAAAAATAGAAACATGTTACGCCTACAAAGAAGAGAGTTCGGTCATATTACGAGTCCCATGACTCACCAACAGAGACCGAAAGGCATGATTAAAAAACGAGTTGGAAGTGAAGATTCCATTGTTACACTAAAAATAGTTACTTCTTCTTTGAAAATATATAGCTATAGCATTTTAGAGTTTTTGACATCGTAAGGCATATGGTATTACATGGTGATCGCTGTGGCATGGCTGGTAGTGCGATGGCCTGCTACGCACGGGGTTCCGGGGTTCAGATCTCGGCACGGAGAAAAATCAACTTTTCTACACGGCACCACCTCTTGGCAGTCAATGGCAAACCGACAAGAGTAAAAAAAGCTTTTCACTTCGTCATTCGGAATCGGCATAAAACTGTCTGCCTTTTCCATTCATGTAGGAAAATATAACACGCACAACATGAGTGGATGCGCAAAGCTCGACCTATGCCCTCCATGGGCTGTTGTGCAATCAATTAAAAGAAAAAAGAAGGAATATTGAAAATAAATGTATTAGTTATTCAAAAAGCACTTCCACAATCTCTTACAAATTTATCTTCTTCTTTTTTGAATAACAACACGTGTCCAATGTAAGTATGTAATCTTTGTACAATATTTTTGATCCTTCTAATATTCACAGCTTTTTGACTTTTTTAACCAAACGATCAGAAAACGTTCACCAAATGTAATTAGAATTTTTAGCACTAAAAACAGCTATAAAATTATAGTAATTTCTTAAAATGAAATTAAATAAAAAAAATAAAAATTATACATATTTTGCAAATTGCTATACATTTTTATGATATTTTCAAACAAATTCTCTATTTTTTCTGCATTACAATAAAGCCTTTGCTCTTTATTGTGTAAATATTTATTAACGTTCATGGAAAGCCTATTTAAAAATACATGCATAGATTATGTACTTATGGTATATACTCTAACAGATGAACTGAATGCTAAAAATTGGGAAAATAATTTTACAAACTGAAAACATATAAAACAAACAAATTTATTTATGAAATATTCATAGAATATAATTAAAATTAACAATAATAATGCAATACAAAAAGTTACTATAAAATTATAGCAAGTTCTTGATTATGTTTAAATCGTATTTGAATAAAAACTATAAAAGTGTTATAGGACTTTGCTATTAAATTATTATTTTTAATATTTTTGGAGATAAAATTACGTTTTTGTTTTTCAATATTTTTAAATAATGCTATACTTTTTCTTTTCTACAGCTCTTACAGAGGCCATTGGGGCGGCTACGTTTTTGCTCTTTTAGTCATGAATATTAATAAAACATGCACAAAATACTATTGGAATGTTCAATATTGGAATACTGAAAGTTGCTATAAAATTATAGCAAGTTCTTAAGCACATCGAAATTTATATTTAATACAAATTTTAAAAACTGCTTTCTAGGGCTTTTATATAACATTATCCATATTTTGATTTATTTTAAGTATTTAAAGAAAAATCAATTTTTTTTTGGTATTTGCAGGGGATTTTCTATATTCTTTTTTACTTTCTCTGCTTTACTTTCCCTGGAAAACATTGTCTCTCAGAATTTTCTTTCTTTTATTAGCGTTAAAATTTATGCAAAGTAATGGATTATTTTGGGAATTCAAAATAATGCCAAACTAAAAGTATCTATAAAATTATAGCAAATCTTTTAACATTTTTGTAAATTTTATTTTTTAAAGCAGCTCATTTTATATATATATTACTGCCTTAACTTGCGAAAACCCTAACATCAAACTTTTCAAAATCGAGTTTTTCATGAAGTATGATTAATAAATTGTTTTTTCTACTTTTTTGATTTTGTCTGTGCCGATATTTGAACTCTGGACATTATACGTAGTAAGCCAGCGCAGTACCAAAATTATGCCACGGCGACCTTAATTTATATTGTAAGCTAATACTTTAAAAATGTTTCCTTTTTTTTTGTTGCATATAACTTTTTGTTAATCAAAATGTTAATATATTTACTTTTAATACTTATGTATATACTTTCCCATTCTATCGATGTAGGACAATGGAGGTACCAAAGTATCATATTATATATTTAGATACTCAACCCTTTTATGTTTTTTTTTTGGTTTGCTATAATTTTTCATAGTTTTTCTTTTAACTTGAGGCCATTCAGGTATTAGTGTTTCTGATTCACATCTTTTAATATTTAAACTAATTTATAATAGTACAAGACTCCACGTCTTGGCAAGCAATGACAAACCTACAAGAGTAAAAGATTGCCTAAGAAAAGCTTTTCACTTCGCCGTTCGAATTTGGCATAAAACTGCCTGTCCCTTTCATTCATGTACGAAAATATAACACGCACAACTTGAGTGGAAACGAAAAGCTCAGCCTAGGCCCTCCATGGGCTTTTGTGTCATTAAAAGAAGAAGAATAAGGATAACATAAAATTTGTTGTATTAAAAATTCTCCACTCAAAGATGCTATAAAATAAAAGCTAGTAGTTGGAATATAATAAAAATGCTTTAAAAATAAATGTATATGTATATATATTTTCTAATTTCTTTTTTTGCCTTAAAGGTAAAGTACTTTTGGCTTTATGAGCTATTTATAAAATTATAGCAAGTGTCTCAGTATAATAAAATGCTTTGAAACCACATTTTTAATTATATTAAAATGTAAAAGGTGTGGTTTAAAATGCTTTTGGTGCGCTTAATGCAACTTGTTGTTCCAAGTTTGACATTGTTTTTGTAATTAAAAGTTAATAGCTTTACAAATTACCTTAATATTTATTAAAAAAGGTTTGTGTTTTGTCTGCGAATTTATATTTTACGATAAACCGAATTGTTTAACTATGTTTGTATTTCTGTTTCAGTAAGTATACCAAATAAAGTCTAAGTTTTAGCAAAATACAATGCAAGTAGTCATCTTCATCTTATTTATCTAAACGTAACCTTGCCATAGAAACAAAAGTGTGTGCTAAAGTGTGCTATAATTAATATGTATGAATGTTTGTAACTTATAGTTAAAGCTATACATACATAGTATTTAAGTATATATAAAAAAGTACATAAATATTAAAAACGTGCCGGGTAACTTTTTAATGCCGCAAAATTGCCGAAAAAGGAAACTTGCCATAACTTTTTATGGCAACTTTTTTGTTTTGAAAGTAATTCAAAAATTACACAATCACGAATTGTTGAAAAAAAAAAAAAATTATTTTTAAAGTAATAATAAAAAAAAATTGAGCTTAATTCAAAATTCATCTCACTTTACTGTGCATAATTTTTAATATGAAGTGCATACAGGGTGTCAATTAATTAGGGTAAACAACATAAAGTAATTTTGTAATTAAAAACGAAAAGAGAAAGATAGCATCATGAATAAAAATATATTCAGCCGGTTTCGCGAATATACAGCTTCAAATGCTTGGAAAAATTTTTGGCTATGGGCCGCAACTCCTCCACCGTTATTCGGTTCCATTCACGACGCAATGACTGTTTCAGGGACTGCAAATGTTTATGACTTTTAGCACAGACCCTGGCCTCTAAATGGGCCATATTCTATAATCCATTGGATTGAGATCCGCCGAATATGCTGGCCATTCTTGAGATGTGATAAAATCAGGAAAATGACCGTTGCACCATTCTTGTGCCGTTTTGACTCTGTGAGCTGGCGCAGAGTCTTTCTGGAAAGTCCAATCTTTATCGCCAAAGTGCTGTCGGGCCCAGGAGAATACCACAGCCTCCAAAATTTCACTGCGGTATACTATTCTAGGTGGATTTAGACTCGTTGTTCCATTAAAAATCAACGGGGTGTCTTGCCATTTACGCAAATCCTACACCATACCATAACGGATTGCGGATTTTGGCGATGTTGAATGGCGAATGATGGTCCATGGAGCCTCTGTTGACCAGCTTATGCCATTTTGACGGCTATGCGCTTGTTCAACGGTAAGCAGCTTTTCATATGTGAAGACGATTTTTTCCAAGTCCAATTCCTGCGGTCTGACATTGAAGTAAGCCACGCACTTATTTTTATCCGTCAGTAACTGGCCTTTTTGGAGTTTGTAAGCATTGAGTCCTAGAATTTTTTTTTTTTTTTTTTTGCTTTGATTCGATCTGCTTCACGATTGATGCCAGTTTCGTGAGCAACTTTTCTCATGAAAACCGTTGAATTACGCTGCACCCGCTTTTGAACGATTATGCGATTCCTGGCAGTATGTATGGACGTTGGGTGTTTTCTGCATCTTCCTGGACGATCACCTTCATGACCCAGCTCCTTAAACTAAAGTTTAACTGCACGAGAAACTAACGAACGAACAATGCAGCGAAGCTTCCGCGCAATCTGACAAATTACCTGTGCCTAGCTGGTGTGCAATGTTAAACTAGCTGACTGATTATTTGACATCGTAAAATTAATAACTAATTGAAATCTGGACCATGCACAAATTAAATGAGATGTGCTCTCGATTATGTATAATAATGCAAGAATGAAGAAAATTGCAGAAAAATTGCAGTACTTTTTCTATAGCGCGAAGAAAGTTGTATACACTTATTAATTGTCACCCTCTATATGCAAAACTTATAGATTTCGCTATGAGCATTTAATCATAACAAATTGTAAGTTTGTAGTATCTAAATACCTAAAAATACAATGACTCAATAGTTGCTTTGAAACAAAAACAAAAAAACAAAAAAACAACGGATTACAAAACTAATGTTTTAGGTCATTTCTAAGTTTTCATTATTTATACATTTCAAGGTTTTCCAAGCACTAGTTATACGAAAAGTTTCGTGATTTGTTCCACAACTGATGATGAGGTGAGGTTCAGTTTCATTTTTGTTTTTTTTTTCGCTAATATCGTATATGAAAGTAAATTTGAAGCATGTCGTTTACAATTTTAAAGCAATAGAATTTGAAAGTACTCGGAATGAGTCAAAAAGCGAAAAATGAGAATAATTTAGAAGAGAAGTAAAATTTAAAAAATTAGAAGAAATTATTGGCAAAAGAAACAAAAAAGTATACAAAAAAAAGTAAGCAAAAACTTAGAAAAAAAATTAAAATGAAACTTAATTTGAAAAGAAACCTGAATTCAAGACTACAAGCAAAGATACATATGTAGATATAATTAAAAAAAAAAACAAAATAAAAACCCTCACTTGGTGTTGGTTGCTATGTCTATTGTACTGGCATTGAGTCGAGACTGAGACGTCAGCGAGCGTTGTTTTGTATCTGTTCGTAAGTATTGTATTTAGTATATTTTAAAGGTTGTTTTTGTTTTTTTGGTTATTGCTGAAGCTTTGAACACCGACTAGATGCCACGCTTGAAACCTTGCCAAGCTTAACGATTTTGGTTTATGATTAGAAAAAAAAAAAAAATATTATTATAAAACTATTAGGTTTTGGATTTTGTGATATAGTATGTGATTTTGATTGTTTTTGTTGTCTTTCTTTTTTGGGTAATTTTTGAAACTGTTACTGACACGCAGTGACGTACGCGCGCGCTCTCGTCACTAGCACACACATTCACAATCTTTTAAAACGCACTTGTTGGCGGTTGGGAAGCGCGAAATTAACGTCTGGAACTAAACACAAATTTTGCAATCATAGAAAATAGTAAAAAATTTCAAATATTATTTTATTAGGCGTGCAAGGCAAACACATACATACATACATACATACGTACGTACGAGTACACATGTACCTACGAAGTCTCGCTGATATGCGTTTGAATGACCTTGAATTTGAAAATCATATATAAAAAAAAAAATCATTTATTAACAAACAGAACTAAATTTTTTTCACTTTGATTACTTGGGATTTGTATTAAAAACAATTAATTTACATTCTAACTTCCGAAGCCTATAATTTTATTGCCTCGTTGGACTTACTATAAAAATTATAGCAACTTTTCTATATCAGAAAAGTATATTAAAACCGATTTATAAGCTTACTCACATGAGCTTTAGGTTATTGGGGCAAATTAAGCGCACTGAAAGTTACTATATGTTTATAGCAGGTTCAACTAAAGAAAATACGCAAAAAAAATAGTATATATATTGTTTAAGTGTCATACAAGAGATGTAATTTGAAAATTTTTCTGTGATGAAAAATCGTTTGAGACTAAATATTATAGCAGTTTGTTCGCAGAAATGTCCTTGGAAAATGCTACTTAAATAAATTTTTAAATCTTAGTAAATCACATTTACTATTTATAGTCAAATAAATTTATTTTTTGCCGTGCTATAATATTATAGCATTATTTTCATACTAAATGTAAATTAAAAATGCTGGCTTTGAATTACTTTAAGAACTTGTGTGATACACTTTTTACAAGTTTTCTTCAATATTTAGACTCTAATCGACTTAATCACTCTGATGAACATGGCATAGTTATAGCTAAAATAGATATAATTTCATAGTTTTTATATATGAACATGAAGAAATTTTACTGCAAATCACTTTAAATGTTTTAATACACAAATTTTTTAATACATTCCTTTCAAATTTTTGATTTAAAGACTTCCTATAAAAATTATAGTAACTTTTAAAACTTAAGAAAACATAAAAAAAGGATTTCCCCATAAGATAAACATAATTCACGCACATTTGATGTTTTTCTTTGATAAATTTATATAGATATTTAGATCATTTAAATTAATATAATATTATTATTTAGTAGTGGGGAAGATTAGGTAGTCAAACACTGAGTGCAGAAAGATTTATTGCACTAAACATTAATTAGGAAAGAATAATCTAATTGAATGGACTGGCAAGGAAAGCTTCTACTTGTTAACCCAGCAAGTGCTGACAAGTATTAACTTTTGTCACAGCTATTATCACTGAGACAAATCGGCAGTGTTGTAGAGTGTTAAAGATATTCTTTACCATTTTAACAACTTCTAAGAAGATTTATTCATTACGAAGAAATCATTTTCAGTCACCATAAAAGAATCGAAGCGAAAGACACGGACGTACACAAAAGCAAACAATAAAATTTTAATTTAATTTTTTCATTGAAGGAATTTTTTTTGTGTTTTTTGCTCAGTTGCTACAGCAAATAAAGTAAGCAATAATTTTCATTTGGGATTGTAAAGGCAGTTATGATACGATTTGCTTCAAAGTCACTGTAGCATGCCACGCACAGCAGCAGTCTCAGTTATGCAATTTGTTGCATAAAGTCAATGTTTTTTTTTTTTTGTTTGCTATAAAATTTATAGCACAAAAATGAACGCGTCTATGACGGTGAATTTTTAATACACATAAATTGGGGGGAAAAACAAGTGATTCAAATGAATTTTCTACCTATGCCAATTCAATGCACAACACTAACTAGCAACAAGAGCAGCAGCAGTTGCTATGAAAATTGTAACTACCACTAGAAAAACCTAATTTATTTCTTTATTTTCTACTCACCCGCACAAGCACATCTTGCATAGATTCGCCAATGATCTACGTTTACTGCGTCTGCGATTTTTTTGATAGTAAACTGTTGCTGAGCCATTCTCCGGATCAATGACAGTTTGTAACACATTGCTGGTGGTGCCACCAACTCCACCCCCACTTGCAATGCCGTTATTTGCACTTATTGCACCGGCCACACCACCACCACCACCACTACTAACACCACCACTATCACTTTTCATTGCACTATTTGGACTACCGATGGCATTAAAAGCATCAGCTGTTTGTGATGCTGCCACGCCCCCTCCGATGCTGACACCACTACGATTATACGCTTGCGTTGTTTGCGCCAGTTTCGCGTTCGCGTTACTCGACGTTCGTGCTGTGTTTGTTGATAGAAACTTTGTATTTTCGTTACTACGACTACGTTCATTTCTGAGACGTATCTGTCCGGCGGCAGCCCGGCCAATACTATTCGTTGTGCTACCAAAGAGATTGCTGAGAAAGCCACCGCCACCGCCACCGCTACCACTTGCTAATAACAACGTAGACGACGACGACAATGTATTGTAGCGTAGACGACGATTTGCCGATGTTGACGACGACGACGCCGAATCGTTATAAAATGCTGCCGCTACTGCGGCTGCCGATGACGAAGAAGAAGCAGAGGGATGAGCGATACTAAACTTTTTACCACTACCTCTGTTGCCAGTGTGGCGTATAAGTAATTCAGTCTCTGAATCTGAATCTTCAGTTTCTTCATCAAAATCACGTAATTGCAATTCACTATCCGCTACCATGTTTGAGTTTTAAGTTTTATTTTGAGGTTGAGCTGGTTGTTGCTGTTGCTTTTGCTGTTCCTATTGATGATGATGATGATGATGGTAAAGAGAAAGATGATGATGTTTTCAAAGCTAAGTATGATGAGAACGTAACTGAGGGAATTGAGTAGCAATAAAGTATTATTTATTTACTTTTAGAGAGTGAGAGAGAGAGCGAGAGTGTGGTAGTAGTATCACGAGAGAGAGACAGAGAGAGAGAGTACAGTACTTAGAGAGCGTGTTAACAATTGTTTACTTTTTGTTGTATTCTTTCAACAGATATCGTTGTTGTTTAGCTTTTCGCTTTTATTTCTTCTTTTAGCTTATTTTTATATTGTGTGCTAGGCAAAATGCTACTTGTTCTTGGTAGTTATTCGTGCTGCTCAAGTGCTGAATTTGCTTTCAAGCATTTCCGACTACTTCATCAGTTTGAATGTGCTTGAACTTGTTTTTTTAGGTTGTGCATTATTTTTTCTTGGTATGTGCTAATTGTTGATCGTCTGGTTGGTTGTTGTTTTGGTGGTGTTGGTGGAAGACTCTTACTTTGAATATATTTTTGTGGTTTAATTAAATCGTTATTATAATTTTTTAGTATAAGCTTTACTGTAAGTTTAAGTTTTTTTCAGTAGATTCTTGGCATATTCTTTAGCATAAGTATTACAGAAAGCGTCGATGCATATGTGCTACTTTCTAATTACATTTGTTAATTTAATTTTTGAGTTATATTTTAATGGTTTTTTAATTTTTATATAACTACATATATATCTTAATATTTTTAATTACGGATAAGTATTTAAATGCATTTTCTTGTATATTTGATTAAATTTGCATAGTTTTATAGGTACATACATACATATTTATATGTCTTTCATATTTTTATAATTTTTAAAAATCATATGAACATTTCTTTTAGATGCATACGAGCACCTCATGTATGTAACGTAGGTTTTTGAACACTTTAGATTATTTTATTGAGTCTACATTATATTTAAAAATATTTAATACTGCCGTAAAACTAAAGGCGTTTCAATAAGTTATTATTGTTTTTGTATATAATTAAAATTTTATTTGAGTTTGTAGTTTTTATGCTGAGTAAAGTTTATTCAGATTGCTATACAGGGTACGCCCTCCTTTGTATTGGTATATAAACATTGAATAATTTCAACATTTATTACCCGATTGACTTCAGTTGAAACGTCAATTCAGCACATTTGGCTTTGGTCATTAAGAGCACCCATTTCATTGACTTCTATTCAAAAACTAGTCCAAATAAATTGTAAAGGACCAAATTAAATAAAAATATCTCATTTATGAAAATCGGTTGATTTTTTTAAGTTAACCAATATTCACATACCGTCATAAAAGATGGCACATCCTGTACATCTATGTGATTTTCCATTCTTTATGTCTAAAAACTTTATGAATAGTAGCTATGAAAATAATTAATCACTTTATTGGCTATTGGAAGATGACATGGCATTTGTGAAGAAGATCCGAAAATCCTCAAATAATGCATGAAGAGCCATACATCCTCTCAATGTCACTATTTGGTGCGCTATTAACGGTGAAAATGTGATTGGCCGGCAAGACTGCTAATGTGGCGATGGTGAGCGCTACAAAACCACATTAAACGAGTTTCTGCTATCAAAAACTGATGAATTGGGCTTAGAGAATATGTGTTTCAAGCAGGACAGTGGAACAATGGACATTATGTGCGATATACAGTGCACTCGCGGTAACGTGAACTAATTAAAACCAAGGGAGTTCACGTTGGTGAAAATGTGCGCGTTAACGATTGTCGAATTTGAAGACGCAAAATAACTTCAAATTGCTAAATTCAGGATTTTTACACATTTAAACGTAAAAGTATCTTATTATTGCCATTAGTAAAATATAATTTTTTTTATAATTATAATTCATAAAAAAACAAAACGAGATCAAAACAAATATTCATGGGTATGAATATACCTATTAAATTGCGAATAAAATTTCACATTAGATATGTTGTCCATATGTTAATAAAAAAGTGTAGTGAACAAAAATTTTGTTCACGTTACTGAGCTTTCTAAGTTTGTTCACGTTACAGAGTAGTCAATGTAAAAAAAAGCGTGTTCACGTTAGACGGTGTTCACGTTACCGCGAGTGCACTGCATTTCAATAAAATAGAATAATTGATTACCTTACTTAATTCTTTGCAAAACAAAACAAATATTCAGCGAATGCTTTAGGAGCATTTATTTCCGCAGGCACATTATGAGCCACTTTCATTTATCTGTTTCATAACTTTACGCTGGGCCTAGTATTTCTTCTGACCGAAAATACCCAGGAAAATCAACGACCAATCACTTTATTAGGTCCAGAACATTGCTAGGACTGAAGAGGCGATTAATTTGGCTGAATTGTAATATGCTTAAAACAAACAAATAACTTATTGATAATTTGTTTATACTTCAATTACGTTGAAATGCATGTCGGCATGGGCATGGGCAAATAGACACTTCAAGCGCTCGGAAAAACCCCTCGATAGTTAACAAACAAAACTGATTCACAATTTATAAATGCTTATCAAATGCTCATATTTATAATTACTTGCTGGTTATCACTTTATTAGTGTATTGATTAGTAGTTATGTTAAAAATATTTGCTCCCAATTTTAGTGCACCAATAAAATTTTCATTTTCACCACTTAAACAAGGCACGGGCAACATTTTCACATTTGCACACGTTTCTTTTGTGCTTCTGCGCTTTAGTCGCCTTTATCAATATTTGGGCTTTAGTTTGCACAGGTATTTCTCTTAAACTTTTATAAGTTTAACACAATTTTTCCCAAAAAGTTATTTAGACAAACTTCATTTTGATTGGATTTAAGTTTTGGGTGCGATTTGTTTTTCTCCTTCTCGCTTTTTAATTTTGACGTTTTGGCAAATATGTTCAGTTAGATCAGCTGTTTATTGAAATGACAGTAGTTGGCAACGCATTAATGGAAGTTGTACAAAAGTGTTGAATTTAAAGAGAAAATTGAAAGTGGTCATTTGACGAATTTCCCTTTTCATTTGTGGGGAAGCGACTAGCAGTGAAATTAAGGATAGAGTACCATGGCACAATAAAGAAATTACAGGAACCTTATTCTTCTTCCCGATTTACTTGAACTATTCATATGTTTAAAAAGTCAGCTTTTTTTTTACTATTTCATGAATGAAAATAAAAACGATTATTTTAGAAATATACTATAATTTCCGAAATGTTGCAAAGTAATTCCCATTTTAGTAAGATAGATTTTATCACAGAAGTTATGTCGCCAATAACACGTAGCGCTAGCTCCTCCGCCACTACCGCTACAGCTACTCCCACTGGTGTCACCACTGTCACTGAAGTTGTTCAAGTTTCCTCCTTCTTATACACCAACTGCCCGTCCATGTAGTGGACTTGCGATATCGATCACCAGCATTAGCAGATCTGCTTGTTGCTGTATAACATTTGTTGCTTGCTGCTGTTGATGAAAGGACAATTCTTTTGCTGTTCCTGCGCTGTCGGTACATTTCTTTTGTTCAGTTCAAATAATTTATTATAAATGCTATTAGAATTGAATTTGAAAATTTAATTTTCTTAGTAAAGACAAAACAATATAAACGAAATTTATCACAGTAAAATATTTTAGCTGTTTCATTATGATTTTGACGGAAGAATCGGATTTCTAACCCTGCTTATACAAATAATATATACGGTAGATTTTGTTTTCATATTGCGAAAAAAATTTAACCTTATTATTGAGCCACATGTACAGTGGTAAAATGACCTGGTACTTGAATGCTTCTTTCGATACTCAGTACAGTCGAAATGCCAAATATTGGAAATTTTTTTAAATGGCATCACTTCTTGACTGGCAAATCTTCGCATAGAGATTGCAAAGAGCTTTCTCATTCGACACTAAATGGGCTAAAAAGTAAGACTTGTTGTTAATTACTGAAGCTTTCTAACACTGGTTACTGGTTCACTAATTTTTGTTATTTTTTTAATCATATCTGATAACTCAAGACTGGCAATACTCTCTTTTTTTGTTATAATAGTTGGCAACGCATACGTTTTGCAACTATATACGAAAAATGTAAACAAATATACGCCGACTCTTTCAACTCCAATGTAGTGAAAGAGATGCATGATAGCTATTGTTTTTGTGTACAATGCATATTTGTGTGTCCTTTTTTTAAATGCACTAATGTCAAATTGTTGGAAGAGTACCGGAGCTCAGTGAAAATTTGATAGCTAAAAAGATAGTAATAAAAAGTAAAGTAAGTAAGTGCTCTATGTAAGTAGCTGCTTGAATATAAAAGGAAACTAGAAGTAGTATTTCCAAAAAAAGTTAATTTAATAGAATATTTGTAATTCCAATAAAACTAAATACGACAAGGTTATTAAGATTAGCTTTAATTTAATAGAATGTATTTAAAATTGTTTTGAACATTTTAGTATGCTAAATTTTATCAAAGAAGTTATGTCGCCAACAACACGTAGCGCTAGCTCCTCCACCACGGCTGGAGCTACTCCAACTGCTGTTACCACTGCCGCTGAAGTTGCTCAAGTTTCCTCCTCAATGAAGGGCTACAAAATCACAGACAATGAGCGTTCAAAAAAATATGGCATTGGTGCAAATTCATTGAAAATGCTCAAGGATAAAGCTAAACTAAAGTTTCCTGTAAGTTTTTATTATTTCCTAATAGAATTGTGCTTATATGTATTTGCAGTGGAAAACAAAAATTTAAATTGCGTCGTTTTCATTGTCAATATTTTTCTGGAGACAACACACTCAGAAATCAACATCACCACCAACACCCACACCGCACACGCATTTATCAATGGCATGCGCTTACTACCCACCACCCACCCCCAGTGTTCAAGGCCAATGTCATTTTCAATTTCAATACTTTCGCTGTGCACAACACAAAAAGCAGTAGCAATTGCTCGGTCGCACCCAGGCCAAACAATAGTATATTGTAGTAGTTAAGAAGAACCCTTTTTTCTTTTATTCATACTTTGTTTTCTCGCTTCCGTTGCTTCTGTTTGTCAAATTCAATGTCAGGCACGCGATGCGCATGTGCCCGTATGTACTACATAAAGAATTTTTGAAATTTTCTCTTCTTTTCAATGCAATTTGCAGCAACCACTTGTTGCTGTTTTGTTGCTGCTGCTGCTGCTTGTGCTGAATATCCTTGAAAGATGCTGGCATGCCAGTCAAGGACAATAAACTTTTCTTTGTTATTGTTTTGATGCAGGTTTGTTGTTGATTCAACTTCAGAGAAGCTGCTGAAGAAGGCCAATGTTTGAGCGTCTTTTGAACTATTAGAAAAACTAATAAATCGGTCAGGGTCTTCTGTTTATTTGACAAATATGTACTTAAATTGATTGGAGGCTGTGCAACTTTATGAGTCAGGGTCTGCATTTGTGTGTGTCACATTAAATTAAATCACTGTAGTTCATGAAATTGATATTGATTTATTTGTTACGCTCTATTTCTCGTTCTGCTCTAGATCAAAGACTTACGCGTTTATCTCTCCGCTGATGGTTTTGAAATTTCTGATGAAGATTACTTTCGCACACTTGAATCGCAAACGTTATTCATTATTGCAGGACCTGATGAAATTATAACAACAGGTATTAAAAAAAATTTAATCTACACTTTACTCCTCTAAAACTTTTACTTCCTTCTCCACAGATTCCGACTTCGAATTTGAAAAGCTACGCCAGCACTCACCGCTGCTGAAAGTTGCCGACATTATCTATGAGTTTATTGAGAAAAACCCAGACAAGTTTCGCAAAATGATAACAGACTATGAAAATCGAAGGGTGCAACTACAGCGACAACGCCCTGACGGCAATGCCAACAACTACAGCAACAGCGACAATGTCTCGAGCACAAAAACCCACCTGAGTCTGAAAGCAGAACACCGTGAATGGTTTGTGGGCCAAGAGGAACGTTGCCACTCGAAAGAAGAAGCAATGGCACGACGTGCACAAGATCGTATGCGTAGCTATTATTATAAAACTAAAGATGAGCTAACTCACAATCATCTCTATCGTCAAAATCGGCAGGCGCGTCAAATTTTCGACGCCATACTGGAGCAGTTTCGTTATCTTCTAATTGGTTGTGATTATTTCTCAATGATATTCGATCGGAAATGCGACAAGAGACATGCTTTTCTCCAGCATCAGCAGCAGCAGCTCGATGACGAGACCGATGCACGTGCCGTGGGTGTACTGCCCAATAAGCGGCTCAAACAAATCATCAAGGAGTATACGGCACGCCATGAGATACTCGATGAATGGTCTGTCTCACTGTGCAATGATTTGGGGGAATTCTATTGTCAGGGCTCGTATTCAGATAATGGCAATTGCTGCTCCCTGCAACACACTATCAATCCGTATGCATCACGTGAAAATCTGATATTATTTCAAGTATGGAATCTGGATCATCAAATTGAGCTGTCACGCTCTATATTGCCTGCACTGATTGAGAATGTACGCGAGCTCGTGGAGCAGCCGCAACGTAAGTGCGCTTTACACAAACAGCGCCGTGTTGTCGATATTTCGGTATTGGAATATTTCTTGGAAATATTTTCATTGAAAAATTTGAAGCTCGTGCATATTGTGTGCCATGAAAAAGTACAGCGATCGAATAAATCGAATGGTCGTTTGGTGTGCGATCAGTGTCATGAATATAAGATTGTGCAGGAGCTGATGAGTGTGCACTACGGTAGTGGTGGTGGTGGTGGTGAGTTGAATGTGGTGGATGCTGTGAGTTATGAAAGTACTGTATAATTATATATAAATTTAGACAAGCATGCTCGGAAAATCCAATCCATTTGAATTGGAAAGTGCATTATTCATCAGTTGAAATTGCAAATTCCATTCAACTTGAATCCTTTTGAAAAAAGAAAGTTTATAACCACTTCTTGTATGCTGCAAGCAAACAAGAAGTGGTGACTAAACTGAGACTTATTTGAAAATTAGTTCTACAGCAGCAGGTACTCATAAAACTTCTTCAGCCTGTTGAGTTTGCAGTAAGTAGCACATAAAGCTCATTCAATTCATTTAATTTCTTAGCTTTTACTATCAATATTTTCTACATACTATGTATACTAAAAAGTTTAGTTCTTTTGAATTTATTAACCCTCTAGTTCTCAAGCAGTCTTCTTACGATTGTAAGAACGCTCCAGAACACTAGCCTTGATGTACACTTTACCATATCGTGTATAGTGAACTCCCCAGATTTTCATAATCATGCTATGAGCTGCGATGTGTGTTAAAGCTGCTGGAAACAATCAAAGTCAAAAATGTTCGAAAATCTTTGGAGATTGAGTTGGAGAATTTTAGTTAAAAATAAAAACAAATAAGTAAAATACTTCCCGTGATATTAACGCTATATAAAACAGTCTTTAACTAGCTAAGTATAGAAATATTCAATAGAAAATGTTGTAAACATAAAAAATAATTTTGTAACACACTCAAACAACCACAATTGCTTCATAAATCCACGTCAATTAATTTTTTTTTAAGTTTTTGAGAACATGTGTAGTTTCTAAATCGATATTTATCTATTATAATTTATTTAGGTCATTCAAAATTTTGAGAACTAAAAGCTTAATGGAACTTTGAACAATATAGATTTTTCTAAATGATTGACAACAGATTTTATTGTACTTTTAGTTAGCGGAAAAGACTGTGTAGAGATTTAATGAAAATCTGTATTAAATGGAAAATTTAATATACATATAAAATAACAAATTTAGGGTGTGCGAATTTATAGCAATGCCCGTTGTTACTCCTTAATCGAAAAGTGATAATGTTTTAAGAATATAAAAATGTTAATAGATGAATTTTAATGAGCTCTCGGCCATCATTAAAGAATTGTTATGAATTTTGTGATTTATTTTTATTATATTTCGGTCAACGGGTTACAATAATCTTACAGATTATGTAGTTACTTACTTAACTTTCACTATACATAAAGAAATATAAATTTAAGTAAATCTTTTTTTTTTATTGATACATTTAACTCACAGGGTGTACCCTTATGAATGCAGAGCATTGTGTTGAATGGAAGGAAGAAGGAGGGAGAATGAAAGAGAGAATGCAATCACACAGGATACCGATAAAGAGATTAAAGCAAAAAGTTGTGGGGGAAAACTGTTTTCACTGATATCAAAATCTAAGGCATTGCTATAATTATAGCAAGGACAATTTCACTTTGCGATTGACTCGTTGAAAGCATAATGAGTTCTGTGGAAGGATTCAATGGAACGTTGATTAGTTCTTAAGTTACAGTATAGAGTTGAAAACTGAAATAAATTTTACAATTCTGAACATTGAATTCTTATCGTAAGAAGTTTTTATAGACGAACAGCACTGAAAAACTTATTCGACTATAGGAAAGTGTCGGTAATCCCAATGATTATCGCCTTGACACACAATGAGGGATCCCATCTGGCCAGTGTATTTTACATAGCGCATATTTTATGAACATTTTCTCTGTATCGTTTCTATGCAATTAGAATGAACATTATAGTGGGAATTCCAAACGATAGAGCAATAGTCGAAGTCATACACCAAAATATAAAAAGATAAGCTAATTAAACTACTGGGTTCATACTCCATTTATAAAGGTTATATCCCTTTTCTTTTTCATTTTTAATAATTCATCAAAAATTATATTTTTTATAATTTTAACTATAGGAACTTTAATTACAGTATCCTCTAACTCATGACCAGAACTCGAGGAGTACAAAAGCTATATAAAGTGATTTTAAATTTTTGAATTTTTTTTTTTTAAATGTTATAAAATTATATAAAAATGTACAAATATAGCGTTTATATGTAATATTGCAACTATGTAGTTATAAAGTGTTTACTAACTAACGAGCAATTTAAGTTTAGTTCAAATTGATAGTAACGTATATGAAAGATAAACTTCTCCCCAGTGATGCAAGTAATCTGTTCTCTGTTCTGTGGGCTTCGTCCTCTTAAGGCGTCGCCCCGTTGTGTTTATTTCGAAGAGTTAAGATGATTCTTCATTTATGTATGTGAGGTCGAAGCTGTTCATTATATGTAGTTACTACTTTGGTTATTTCGTGGAGGTCTACCATCTGCACGCCAAGGTCTCTGTATAGATCTGCCATTCGTACGTACCCGGCTGCATTGGCCTATGTTGAGTAGAACTTTGTTTTGAAATCTTTAGATTATTTGAATATTGCTTTGTGTGTTGTATGCCATAAATCCGTATGGGTTTCAAGATTAAATTATATAATGAGAGCTTGTTTGATGTATGGTAGAAAGTGGATGATGGAGATGTTCTCTCAGTACATTTTTTTCAATTCGCGTTCTTTTCTTTTTGACATGTTCGCAACATCGGAGCTTTGCTTCTAATACCCAAGTATTTGGCGTTATTAGAATATGGTACTTGCATTCGATCTACGTATATAGATTGGCTTGTATCTAATATTTTTTATAAAGTCTTTAATGAGCTCTTGGCTATCATTAAAATTCATCTGTTATAAATCCAAAGGCAGTCAAATATTACATATATTAAAATCTTATTTGAATTCTATATCTTATACTCAGTTACCTAAAGCGTGAATCGCAATTGTTTTTCTTTCTGCATTAACAAAAATCAAAATTTTAATAATATATTTTTAGATTAAAAATGGTTTTAATTATGGCATTTAAACTATGTGTATTTAGCACATTTTTCTATATTTCTATTTAAGAAACAAAAACACCAAGAAAAAATCTCGTAAATAAATTTCGTAATTGATTGTGAAAATCGAAATTAACTAAACAGCAAAATAGTTATAAACTAAAGTTTCAAAATTGATTGGTAATCGAAACTAATTAAACAAAAAAATATTTTTTGAAATTAAAATTTCGTAATTGATTGTGAAAATCGAAACTAACTACGCAGCAAAAAGTATTTGCATTGTAATAACGTTAAACATTTATGTTAAAAAAAAAAAAAAAATTCTGTCCGTCTGTGGGAAGCCCTACAGAAGTTTACTTCTTCAGAACATTTACGTTTAAATTTCTAACGATTTTTGTTTGAAATGTTAAATTTGATGGGAAACTGATGGGCAGCGCCCTCTATCAATCGAGTGTATACACATAATTTTTCATATGCTAAGGGCGCTACCCTTCATGTGTGTGTATACACAAGTGTATCTTTAAATTTTTTTCATACTCGATTGATAGAGGGCGCTGTTGCGCTTATCATTTCCGTGACAATTTTCGCTGCGACGATCATCTTTGGCACCCCGACGTAAATATAAAAAACGATTCGAACGAAGTAAACTTCAATAATAACAATAATAATAAATATCAGCAATATATTCTTACATACTTACTTACATATATTATATACAATTAGCAAATATATACATACATATATACATACAATATATTATACATTAGTAGAATTAGTAGTTGATAAAAAGTTAAATGTTAGCAAATCAAAAATTATATTATATATACAATATATACATACAATTGAATTTTTAAAAGCTTGTGCCATGTGCAATTTAAGTATACATAAGCGCTTTTAAATGTTTTAAACCAAAAGTAAGTAAATGTTAATGGCTTGGCAATAATGTAAAATCTCTCTGTTAATAATATTAATAATACTGATAAAAGAAAAAGGAAAATATAATATACTATTGTATGAATTTAAAAAATTTATGTAGAATTTTTACTACTGATAGCCTGAATCTCTAGTAGATCTCTTAGTACTTAGTACTGTCTGTGACACCATCCATGCGACGATTAGCTTCTAAGTTAGTAGTATCCTTGAAAAAGTTTAAATATGCCAACTAACTTTTGATTGATTGATTTGATTCCCAATCGAACTTTGTGTAACTTAATAAACGCAATGTTTTCGTGTTTAATCAACTTAAAGTGATTTCAAACATTCAAAAGTCTTACAATAAACTAAAAAGTTAACAATAATATTATGTAACAAATGTATTTTTAAAAGTGTGTTGCCATAAAACTTATAATATTTATATAACTTCAACTTAACTGACAAATGAAGAAAGAGATTATGTAAATCATGTTTTAATATATGTATGTACAACCTCGGCGCAATACAGGGTGACAACTAATAAGTTTATGCATCCAATTTGGACATAAAAGAACGATTGTAATTAAAATCGAAAAACAGACCGAAGAAAAAGATAACATAAAGCATAAGTAAAAACATATTCAGCTGGTTTCGAATACACTGCTTCACACGCTTGGAAAAATATTCGGCTATGGGCAGCTCCTCATCCGTTATTCGAAAAATTAGCCCCTTTTTGGACTGTTTGAATGACTGCAATGTTTTCATGACGTTTATCACAGACACCCGCCCCCCCCAGCCTCTAATAGTGAACTCCCCAAAACTTTCATAATAATGCTACGGCTATGTGCTGCGATGTGTATTACAGCTACTGGAATCAATCAAAGTCAAAAATTTTTGGAAATCTGTGAAACTTAATCGTCAGATTGAAGTCCAGAGAATTGTGGTGTTCATTCTTGAGATGTGATAAAATCAGGACACTATTCTTGTGTGCCATTTTTGCTTTATGAGCTGGCGCAGAGTTTTCCTAGGACTTTTTCTATTTTTTCTTCTTTTAATGGCACAACAGCACATGGAGGACCTAGGCCCAGCTTTTCGTTTTGCTGGAATGTCTAATCATTATCGCCAAAATGCTGCCGGGCCCAGGGGAGTACCAAAGACTCCAGAATTTCACGGCGGTATACTTCTTAGTTGATAGTTCCATTAAAAATCAACGGTATCTTGCCATTTGCGCAAATCCCACCCCACACCATTACGGATTGCGGATTTTGTCGATTTTGAATGATGAATGATGGTGCTTGGAGCCTCTGTTGACTAGCTTGTGTCATTTTAACTGTCATGCGTTTGTTCAACAGTAAGCAGCTTTTCATCTGTGAAAACGATTTTTTTCACGTCCAATTCCTGTGGTCTGACACTGAAGTAGGCCACAACTTTGGAATCATACGCGCTTGTTTTTATCCGTCAGTAACTGTGCTTTTTGAAGTTTGTAAGCACACAGTTTTGTGAGCCACTTTTCTCATGGAAACCTGCAACCTCGTTTGAACGATTTTGCGATTCCTGGCAGTATGTATGGACGGTGGGTGTTTTCTGCCTCTTCCTGGACGATTACCTTCATGACCTAGCTCCTTAAACTAACGAGCCTCACAATTGCTTCTGCCCAGCTAGTGCAATGTTATAATAGCTGACCGATTTTTTGACCTCGTAAAATAAACAACTAACTGAAATCTAGACCACACAAAAATTAAATCAGTTTGAAGAAAATTGCAGAAAAATCACAATACTTTTTCTATAGAGCGAAGAAAGTTGATATAAGTGTAATCAATTGTCACCCTGTAATTAGCACACCCTCACCAATAATCGTTATGACCATATCATATTTTTACTTATGTAGCTTGTTTTGAACCTAGGCGAATAGCTCAACCTAGGCCTTCAATGGGCTGTTCTGCCATTGAAAGTAGAAGAAAGAAACGTTTTTTAAATTTATTATTTTTTAATCTAATTTTGAAGGAATTATACTTTAATAATGTTTAATAAAACAATATCGAAATCGGCGATTTTTTTTCTGAGACGTTATGAAAAGGAAAATATAAATTTCTAAAAAAAAAACAAAAAAAACGTAAGAAAGCTTAGAATGTTCAGAAAAGTGAAATATCAAAGTTTACCCAAAGTACAATAACTCTGTAAGTACTGATCCGATCTGGCAACTCTTTGTTGCTAAAGGTAGTTGATATCTCTGAGAATTATAATCATAATTTTTACCCATTGATATTTCTTCATTATTCAACTATTTTAACGTCACTAAAATGACATCAGAATCGGAAGAAATTCGTTACATTTTACTTTATTTCTTTGAAAAGCACAATACGGCCGCGAAGACTCGCAGAAAAATTATGGACAGTTAGAAAATGGTATGATCAATTCGGCTTTGGAAATTTTAATGTTAAAGACGCATACCATAAGTTCTGTTCGACCATGCAGCGAAAAAGTGGACGAAATTCTTGAGAAGTTTGAGTAAGACCGAGTCTTCGGCAGTCGCGATATCGCTACGAATCTTGACATTGCTCATCAAACGGGTTTGAACCATTTAAAAAAGGCTGGCTATTCCAAAAACAAAAACATATAGTTATTTGGGCGCCACATAATCTGAGTGATAAAAATCATACTTTCAGTACGTGAATCTCTTCTGAAACGGACTGATCTCGAATCATTTTTGCACAGTTAGGTTACTGGTGAAGAAAAATGGATCTACGTACGATAATAATGTACGAAACAGAGGTGATGGTCAAAACGAGGTGAGCCGTCGCAAAGACGTAACTGACGCCAAGGAAGGTTTTGCTTAGTATTTGGTGGGATTGCAAGGCTGTCCTGTGTACTACGAACTGCTTTCGAGTGGCCAAACGGGTAATTCGGGGCTGTACTGCCGAAAATTAATAAGATTGAGTGAAGAGCTCAAGGAAAAACGTCCGGACTTAGTCAAACAGAAAAGCGACGACTTTCATCGCGACAACACTAGACCACCACATACTTCTTGGATGAACCGCCAAAAACTGAGGGAGCTTTTTGGCTGGGAAGTTTTAATGCATCCACCATAGAGCCCAGACCTTGCACCTTCGCATTGCAATTTGTTTCACTCGTTGCAGAATCTTATCTTAATGGGCTAAAGTTGAATTTCCAAGACAGCTGCAAAAAGATCTTGTCCGAGTTGTTGTTGAGCAGAAACCCCAGGAATTCTTTAAGGTCGGTATTATGGTTTTGCCCGAAAGATGGCGATGACAATGGAAAATATTTGACACAAAAAATTTAAGAAATTTTTTAATGAAGTATTTAATTTAACGAATAAAAATTTTACATTAGTTATTCGTCAAAATGTTCGACTTTTCTTCCATATACTTCACATTTCACAACATATGTGTTGAACATAGGGTGTGCTAATTAGATCTCACGAGCTGTACAATTCCATTCGAAATTACCAAAAAATAAAGAGAGAACCAAAAAGGAATATTTAAATTTCGAATGCGACCAAATTTTAATTTATTTTAATTTTATGAGTACCTATTTTTCTATTTTTTTTTTTATATTAAGAAATGTATTTACTAAATGTTGTAATGATTTACATAATTCATTTTACATAAAAACTATTGTTATTAAAAGCTGCATAGCACAAAAATTATAAGTATAATAAATATAGAGGGATTATTAAAACAACAATTATATAAAGTTACAACTATTAAAAAAAAATATATATTATATTGTATTATTGCAGAAAAATATACCTATTTAATGAAAAGTTATTATTATATATTACAATATATTAAAATGTATACCTAAACAATAAAAACATTATATTACAAATATTTTCTTATCAGATCTGGGTAAGAATTTGTGAAGACTTTCACAATTGTTATGGTTTATGTCTATTCTAAATTTTCTTCTATTTCTCAGAGATTGAAATTAGTTGTACAATGCAGAGAGGAACTAGTTCTACTTGGTCAAGGGCTAGAAATTACTCTAGTATGGGTTCCAGACCTCACAAAGTGGACATTTCTCTTTGGGGTTCAGATGCAGAGACTTACATTGATTACGACCTTGTCTTTTACCAAATGAGAGGGCCCTTGATATCACTACAGCGGAATCTGTCGTTTAGCAATGTTAAACTCACTGTTGCTTCTCACCTCACCTCATTATAGCCGGACTGACTGACTACCGGCGCCACGTCTAGGAAAACGTAGCCACTAGATAATGTCCTCAGGACAAAACAACTGATAGATTGATCTTTTCCCAATATTTCACGCATTATCGCTATTCTCTCAGGCGTCACTGGTCAATGGAAGGTGGGAGAATGTGCAGCAAGACTTAGTCTTCCATTTAATACTTCCTGTCGTAGCTGTCAGGAAGTGGGAGAGACGGAAAGTTGCTTTCACTATTTATGTTCCTGCCCAAGTTTGGCAAGAGGAAGACTTCGTCCATTTGGGAAACCATTCCTTTTTTTTTGATACATCAACCTTTAGGGTGTACCCCTAAGGCCCTAAGGGTGTAGGGTGAATGCAGAGCATTGTGTTGAATGGAAGGAAGATTGATAGGTGTGAGGAAGATTGAGAGAGGGAATGCAATCACACAGGACACCGATAAAAACATGATTAGTTTTCGATTAAGTATCCACGAGTATGAATCAAGCTTGATTGATAAAGGGCGGTGAGTCTGAATCATACTCGATTGATAGAGGGCGCTGCCCATCAGTTTCTAGTAAAACTAGACATTTCAAAAAAAAAAAAAATCGTTAGAAATTTCTAGAGCTAAAAGAATGAGTATAGACTGAGACCAAACAAAAGCGAGGCACAAACAAATGGCGATTGTGTAGCGATAAAATGTCCAGCAAGAACAGCGGCTGCGAGACAGCTAAAATGTAGACTTCGTCGAAAATGGAGGCCCAACAAAATTCAGATTCTGCTATCGTGAAAAATGATGATGGTAAGATTATAAAAGCATGCAAATAAATTCGCATGCTTTGAGTATGAATATTTTAATGAACATGATGATTTTGAAGAGGGCGTTGCATGAATTATAAATGTAAACGAAAAAATTAAGTTATTCCAGATGTAGCACATCAAGGATCAGAGGATCATCAATCTGAGCTATTCAAGGCGTATCGTTTGCCTAAATCAGCACATCGTTAAAAATTTCTTCGGCCACGTCTTTAAGGCTGGTTAGACTTCTGCGATAGACTCTGGTTTTTACAAGATTACTAAACCTAACCTGAAAACCCAAAACGCAAACGTTCTGAAGAGGTAAACTTCTGTAAGGCCTACCGCTGATGCACACTATAAATTTCTTATTGAAATAACGGTAATTTTTTTTAGAACAAATCTCAATTTTTAAGTTATTAACGCAATATTTGATGAAAATTAATCTACTTAGTTGAAATTAAAAGTCTGGTCAAGTAATTTCAAGAAAATTAAACAAAAATTCCATAAAATACATAATTTACGCAACTTTAGTGATTTGCTTCGTTAAGATAAGAAAACCAAAATTTGTTGTTATATTTAAGTAAGTACCTTTATTTTCGCATAAAAATGATACAACACAAATTTAAAATCTTTAAATGTTTGTATGCATAAAAATAAGTTTAAAAAAAATTATAACATAAATATTATATATAAAAGGTCTAATCAAGAAAAAGAAGATAGATAAAAATAATAATGACACTTGACTTGAATAAGAAATTACAAAATTTAAGATTTTGCATAATATTAAGAAAAAAAATAAGCAAAACATTGAAGACAGTTTCGTTTTTAAAGAATTCCTATAAATATATTAAAAAAAAAAAACTTAAAGTTAAACAAAAATTAAGTATAATTTAATAAAAAAATAAACCAAAACAAAAAAAAACATGAGCGAGTTAGCGCGTATTTCGTAATATTTTAGTCGATATTATTTTCAAAAAGTGTTTTATTTCTTTTAATATTTTTTCCAGTTTTTTTTTTGTGTTTGTTTTTTGCAGTGTATAAAGTTACAATTCGTTACCTTCAAACCTGTTGTTAAGTATTTTAATTTTTAATTTTTTTGTAATACTTAAAAATTAATGTTAGTGCTCTACAATTAAAAATAAAAACTTTTCGTTTCACCATAATATTTTCTTAATTTTTTTTCATTTTTGTTTTTGTTTTTTAAATTTTATCCACAAATTTTTTCACTTAACTTCCACTCCATTTTTGTAGTAGTAGATCCCGTTTTTATTTTCTTTCACTGTTTTGCTAATGTTGGACATTTAAATTAATTTCCGAAAAAAAAAATTATTATTTAATAATAAATCTATAATTTATTTCTATTGAATTGAGAAATAATTATAGATCCGATTGTCCAGGACCTGTAAATAGAAAGGAAGAAGAAAGAAAATGGGTAAAGGTATTAGTAAAATTATGAAACACATTTTCATTTTATAAAATTTTGTAAAATAATAACATTTAAAGCTAAAAAAGTATTCAAGAATATTTAAAATATTGACGAAAATTAAGTAAATCGAAAGAAAAACGTAAAAGGGTAATAGTTTAATTGAGAGGAGAGAATAAAATTGAAAACGTATTTGAAAAAGTGTAAGGGAGACAAATGTATACACGCTGCAAAAGTGAAATGTGAGGGAAATCGCTGTTGTTTTGTAAATAATTATCAAGAAGTCAGAGTTTCAGCGATGGCGGTAGACTCTCTCTAGTAAACTTTTAACAATTCTAGAAAGGCTAGCCTTTCCTACAATATTTCTAGATGGTGAATCGCTTTGCTTTTCAAATCGCTAAGAGTAGATTTTTTGATCTACTTTTTAAATCCCTTAGAGTTTTTCTTTCAAATATTTATGTCAAGGTCAGTTTTGTAAAATTCTTGCAGGTTTTAGTACTAGCAGAAGTTTTAGTCTGAGTTCGATTTCTAAGTCGCTGGAGCACTTTGATTGAGTTTATTTTCTAAATCTCTAGAAGTCCAAGCATTGTTCAGCTGATCCGGTGTGTTTTTTTTAACCCCAAGTCCCCTTTTCCATACGGTAAGTTTTCTTGAAAGAAAGTTGAGTTTGGGAGCAATTGAGAAGAGACTAAGGAGACAGGTATAGGCTTGCTCGTAACGGATTCTTTGACATTTCTTATTCTCATTTGTCAATTTAAGTTGACTGCACATTGATTTGACTGCCATATTGGAAAAATAAAAATTTGTGAAATGAAATACCAATTTTAAATGTATGAATAATTTGTTAAAGTAAAAAAGTAAATACAAAACTTCATAATTCATTCATAATTTCAATGTTATTTGATTGAAGATTACTTTTATTTTAGCCAACAGTATTTCAAAAAATTTATTTTTTATTCACAATGAGAATGTCAAAAAAAAAGTAAAATTGTTCAAGAAATCTTGCTGTGTGGAAAAGCAAAGTGGCAAGACCAAAAGTAAAAACTGGAAAATTGATTGATTTCAAGAAAACCTTCCGTATTTAAAAGGAGGAGATTCGCTGCATCTTCTAGGCAGCTGAATCTCAAACTTTCCAAGTACTCGAAATGTAAAAAGCCTAGAATTTCAAAAAGAAATCGAATTGATTACAGCAATCGCAGTAAATGAGTACATGAGTAGAAACTGAGAGGAATTTCAAGTCATTTTTACAAGACGACGCCACATTTCCAATACATTAGATTAGATTAAAACAGGGTCCGGGCACAATCACTGCGGCCTAAAAAAGCTTATTGAGAAGAGCCCATTGATTATCATAAGATTCACTTCCTAGGCTTGTAGCATTTCAAAAATGCTAAGATATCCCTGGGAGTTATATTGCCCTCTTCAACCGTAGTTAGGTATGCCATGGCAAGATTACAAAGTCTAAGACTTGAAAGATTGTCGCAGAATGCGCTCTACTGTTTCCTCGTCTTCGTCAAAAAATCTACAAAGTTCGTTTCGAGTTATTCTCATGTTAGCAAGATGTTTCCTAACTGGGCATTGTTCTGTAAGAAATCTTGTGCAGCTCGGATTCCATTTCTGTTTAACATCAAGAGTTGTTTTATGCTTAACTTTGATACACTTGGCATGAATAATTTTTCTTGTCTGTTGCTTGTGGTATCGTCCCAGGCAGCATGTGTCGTTCTGTTCAGCCATGTGTTGAGATTGAGCTTTGTAAATCTCCAAACATGGGTTCGGATGCCCATTTTCTGGCTAGCTCGTCAGCCATTTCACTGTCTTCTCAATACCACTGCGTCCAGCCACCCAAATTAGATGGACTCTATTTTGTGATGCTACCTTGATCAGTAGTTGAAGGCATTCCCATAAATAAGTTTTGAAGTAACTTAAGGCCAGTAGTGCAGCCTTATTGTCCGAGAGAATATACTAAGATGTTTCGTTTACACGACGGCCTTTCTTCATATTTTTATATTATAGTCAACACACAGGGTATGTGCATTCATAGGGGTACACCTGTACTTCCGCCTGAAAAACAATGAGTTTCCTTGGCTCATACTAGCAATACTTAATATCCTTTCTCGGCCTAACTCCGTAAACTCCCGTTCCAACTCTCTCCTTTGCTTTTGATCCATCTGTGTGTACCACAGATGGTAGTCTCCAACAAAGCGAGGACATTGCTTTTCCCAAGTATCTCTACAAGGGAATATGTAACATATTGTCTTTTTCTAATTGAGCTATGTACTTCTAAGTACACACCACATAAGAGTAAGTGGGACAGCAACTGTGATTGACTAGTGAATATTTCTAAGACCGAAAACCAAGACCGCAACTGACTGTACGTCAATGAAATCAATGAAGGTTTTATCTAAGTCTAGCATTTGCCTTTGCACGATGCGAGAGTAGCACAATTGACATCCCTACAACGAAGAATCATCTCCAAAACTTTGCTATTCTTTGAGAGAATCTTAGAGAATCCCCCTATTCTGTTAAAATTATCTCATGCACTTTTTCACTCTTGCAGCATTCTGGGAAATATCATTCAAACAACAGAAAAATAAACATTACATATAAATTCTATATTCGTACACTTAGAAAAAAAGAATTATCAAGCAGTATAAACAAAAGCAACACGAATCTTTGCAAATTAAACAATTAAAAAATGCGATAATATGTAAAATGAAAATTATGCAAAAATAAATACGAGAGAAAACTTCACCTTTTTATGCAACTTTTTAATTTTATAAATCTTTTTTTTTTTTGTTTTTTGTTTTTTTTTTTTATTATTATTTTAAACAAAAATAAAAAAGAAAAGGTAAAAAATCATGATCATCATAGAAAAGCCATTCATATTTTATTATAAAAGTAACAATATGTTAAAGGTTTTTAATAAATGTGTATGTGTGTATCTGTAAAAGTTAATTGTTAAAAAAAAATAGAAAAGAAAAAACATTTAATTAAAATGTATTTAATGATTTTTGTTAATGAAACGAACGACTTTTTTTTTACAATTTCTTCGATATATTTTTGTTTTTAATTTTTTTTATTTGTGTGATAAAATAAAAAGTTTCATTTGTTTTCAATATTGGTTTTATAAATTGCAAAACACAATTTCTTTTTTTTATAATTTTTCAATTAAACGCGAAGACTTGCTTTTATTCTAGTTTATGAAACCAAAGGTGGAGTTTTTCTCTCCATTGGACCACGAAAAATAAAAAATAATAATTTTCTTCTATAGCTAAATAATTACAACAATTGAAAGCAATTAAAAAAATAACGACAGGAAAGAATTTGCGATAAAATATTTGTGATTCTTTGTTATGTAAATAAAAAATTAAAGCTCTTTGTTTTGATACAAAAAAAGGGATATAGAAAACATTTATATTAATACAAAATGTTTAATTGTGAAAGACATTGAGGAATACAAACCTTTACTATAAAATTAAAAGAAAAAAATTTATTAAATATTTCAAAATTTTCAATTCAATTTTCAACGTATACAACAATTTTTCAAAGTGTATTAGATATGGTGAAAGTTTATCTTCAGAATATTTGAGTATTGAAATTTTTAAATAACTTTGAATTGTAGTGGAAAAAAATTCATATGTATATTAAGCTTTGGAAAGAACGATATAAATATAACAAATATAACAGTTACATATATCTATGTAATTTATTGAAATTATTATAAACATGAAATTTTTGTGAAATGTTTTAAGTAGATTTTAAATTTCACATGCATATTTATATTTTATCGCAAATATCTTAACAATATAACAAGAAAATGTAAATAAAAATAAAAAAATGAAAGCAGGCTACAAAAATTACCCTACACCCACATACATACATACATTTAGCAAAATGCAACCCTGTTTAAAATGTAATCCGGTCCTGTCTAAATGCAACTTTGCTGCATTCAAATCATGGCTCAATAATAAGGTAATTTTGTAGCAGTGCTACAAAAACAAAATCAACCGTTGGAAATCGAACTTCAAACGATTCGGTCAAATTCATAATGCATAAAAAGATTTTAAATTATAGTTTAATAAATATGATATATAAAAATTAGTTGGATGTATTCAGCCGAAGGGAAATTTCCACGCTTGGTTGATCGAAATGCTCCGAGACCACTCCACGCAATCCGAAATAAAGACGTTTATTATATGTTAATAATATAATAACACACTAGAATGGGAAACAAGTGTATGGATGGAATCACAGATGGCATCAGCTATTCTTGTTTGGAGTCATGAATGATGTATGCCGGAAAGAAGTGGTCGACGGGGAAGAAGTGGTCTACGAGCGAGAAGTGGTCTGCGAGCAAGAAGTAGCCTGCGAGCAAGAAGTAGTCTGCGAGCAAGAAGTGGTCTGCGAGCAAGAAGTGCAGGAAGTGGTCTGCGAGCAAGAAGTGCAGGAAGTGGTCTGCGAGCAAGAAGTGCAGGAAGTGGTCTGCGAGCAAGAAGTGGTCTACGAGAAAGAAGTGGTCTGCGAGCAAGAAGTGGTCTGCGAGCAAGAAGTGGTCTACGAGCAAGAAGTGGTCTACACACACAGTAGGTTGTGTTTCCAGCGGTCTATGTGACACACCACTAAGACCACCTGCACTCATCAATCGCGACTTTAAGGTAAGACCCCTTTAGCAAACTTTTTATATTGTTTCGTTTTTAGAGGGTGTTACTGCACTCGCCAAAAATGTTTCTATTTTTTTTTTTTTTAAATTAACTTTTATAAAATGTTTATTTGCATTTTAATAAGAGTTGAATAAAACGATGCCCATTTTTTTAATTCGTGAAAATTGAATTCACACCAAGCCTGAACTTTGGGAGCATTTTATTCATATCGGTTAAATCAGAATTATTTTCTTATTACCGAATCGACAATATTATTTGGTCTGGATTAAAGTGCGTGAGCCTAAATCTGCAACTTTCTTGTAAATAAAAATATTATTCCCATGAAGAGTTTCAGTGTGTGGGTATAGGGTCTAAAATAATAATAATAAGAAAAAAGAAAAGAAAATTTTCACATAAAGCAATTGGCATATAGGTAAAAAGAAAATTAAAAAATGAAACCATAAAATTTTAGACTAAATAGTTCGTTTTTTAGGTACCTTAGGATTTTGTACTAGTTTGGTTTTTTATTTTTTACATTATTTGATTGATGGATGGAATTGATTTTTGGATATCGAAAATATTATGATTGTAAGTTCGGCAGAGCTACAAAATTAACTGACTAACTGAGGTAACGAACGAACGAATGAACGATTTATGTTGTTGCTTTCCATTTTTTATTAATTTTTTTTTTCAAACTTTCGAATTATTTTACAATTTTTTTTTACATATTACTTTGTGATTCATGGATTTATGGATGTTTTCAATGAATTAAAGTTCGTAGAAATATACAAAAATGTTTTAAATGTTGTATTCTTATGAATGAATATGATTCGTTAAAATGGTAAAACTTTGGTAGTGAATAGTTGCGTATTTGCATTGGAGTATTTACAAAACTAGAATTCGTAATAGCCGTAGCAAAAAGTGTGCTGGCAGTGCTGGGTTCAGTTGCTTTGTTTTCGTTGCGAGTTTCTTGAGTTTGAGCCCCAGTAAAATGCGATCGAAAATAGTAAGAGGTGCGATCAATCAGCGCTCTCTTTTTTCGAGGTAATCGTTTAAAATTAAAGTATAAAAAAGTGCTTAATTTATTCCCTGTTAGTTTGTTACCCTGTATACTTTATGTGTATATCGTACGTAGTGTAAGTATTCAAATTTCCCCATCCCTATCGGGTTTCACACCCTATACCTTCTTCCATCGACTCACTGAACCCTCACGTGACTGTGCGAAGCATTCCGGACTCTTGCTACTTCTGGAGAAGATCTCCGGTGATTCAGTGACACGCGACAGGTCTCGATTAATCGTTTTGGAACTTAGCACTCGCGGACAACGTACCGACCACGGGCTACGTGGTAGTAGTGGTCCCTCTTTCAGTGCTCGAAATGCTTTTGACGGTAAAATTTCCCCCGTTGCGCTAGCATCTGACCATGTGTCATAGTAATCTGAATAACTATTATCATTCTTCATGTCGTTGGGCGTGGGTGCCGGCGTTGAATCAACCGATGTATTCTCCAGCGAGTCAAGCTCTTCTTCGAGCACGCGCTTAGCAGCCGCTTGTAATTTCTCCATTGGTAAGTGGCGCAGGTGGCTGCTATCGCGTTTGAGCAGCAGACTCTGCACCAGCTCGTTAACGAGTTTATCGCTTACTACACGACTGTTGGCCGGTTGTCCCATTATCGGCGAGGCCGGACTGTTGGGTGTTGATGGATTATCGGCATCAATGCTGATGTTCTTACGTAGCGGCAGCGAGAGCCGCTCACGTCGCTGTGCCATTGTTTCTGCTTCAGAGAACGCTTTCGGATTCTGTTTGCGTGTTATGGAGACATTGTGTACAATCTTTCGACGACTGGGACGCAATTGAAACTCGTCGGCCAATTGCTGTAACGCTTCTTTATCTTCGTCGAGGACATCGTCGTTCTCGTCTTGCAGCAGCTTGAAAAGTCTGGAATGTGTCGCCGCACGTTGATAACTCGTCATCTTACGTAGTTCGGGGAAACTTTCGGATTCTGTGTCCGTTTCGGAGAGCATTTTATTCATATCGGTTACACCAGAATCCTCTTCTTCCATTTCGGATTCGGAGCGTTGTGAGCTGTTGTTGCGCGAGAGTGAACTTTTCGGTGTGCAGCTCTCGACGGAGAGTGAGTGCGTTTTAATGTCAGGCTTTTTACTTTCCGGTGGTTCAACAACGCCAGTTTCGAATGCGAATATGCGATCACGTACGGAAATTTTGTTACGTTCTTCGCTCAAACTTCGGACACCCAGATCGGGAAGTCCGTTAGATAAAATTTTCTTCTGCAGTGTGGGTTCAACGTAAAGTACTGGTGTCGGCGCGAGTTTCTTTGACTCACAGATTGTGGGCGTTGAGTTCCTGCCAGTACTGTTAACAGTCTCAGCAATCATGGAGTTCCTATTCGAAGTAGTTTCCGTAATCGAATTGTTTATGCAATTAGTTTCATTGGTTTGCCAATAAAACTTATTCGAGCCTTTCTCAATCATTGAATTCCTATTCGAAGATCTGCCATTGGGCGGCTTGGTGAATTGATAATTTTCGCTGGTTTGCCAATTGACTTTTTGAGTATCCTCTTCAATCATCGAATTTCTATTTGAAAGTCGCACACGTCTCTCCGCAGTTTGCTCCTGTTCTTTTTGCTCATCCACGGAAGTGCTAAAGAAGGCCATTGCTTTGCGGTAATTACTACGCTTGACCTCGAGCTCATCACATGCTTCAGGTTGGTTCGCTGTTTCTATTTCAGCTGCTTCTGTCACATTTTCGTTTGTTGTCCAATAATTGGTATCATCGTTAGTTTTGTCGGCCACATCGGCCACAATCGATTCATGCACTAAAGCTGTTTCCATCATGGTATTATTTAACGGTTCTTCCTCATCAATATCAGGTATTTCATTGAATTCTTCTGCCAGCGCCTTTTCCTCTTCTAGCACAGTATCAACTATAACAGGCTCTTCGCCTCTGGCAGACTCCAATGCTGCCCATAAATTTACATCGATCGTTTGCTCTTCATCCGGCAATTTAGCAGAGAATGCCGATTTATATGGTGTCTCATCAATTGAGTTCTGACGTTCTCGACTAACCCAAAATGTGGCAGCTTGATAGAAGTTTACATCCTCCACAGCAGTATTATTCTTTTTAGCTTCAATTTCCGCCCAGAAGTCAATTTCTTCATCAGTATCAACTTCACGCGGTTCTTCGGGATATTTGGAGGGATCGAATATGAGTTGCTTTTTAGGCTGCGACTTAGTTTCATCAATATTAACCCAAAAGTCGACATCTTCGGGTTCTTCAATTTGTGGCATTGAATGGTCTTTGATGTATGTTTGTGAAATAGGCTCGCAAGGACTAGATTTCTTAGCTTTCTCTACAGAAGCCCAGAAATCTTCTTCTTCAGCTTCCTCCTCATCCTCTTCTATTGATTCTTCTTCCTCCTCTTCCGCAGAATCTTCGTCTTCAACTTCCTCCTCATCACTTATTGATTCTTCTTTCTCCTCTTCCTCAGAATCCTCTTCTTTCTCTGCAGCTTGTATATATGTCTCAGCAGCCTGTTGTGGAAGTGGCATTGTTTCCACTTGTGATTTGAGCTCAGTCGTCCAATAATTTACCTCCTTCATATCCTCACAAACCATTTCAGTTTTTCTTACTATATTTGTATTTTTGTTTAATTTCCATTGATCGCTTTGCTTCGATTCTTCAATAGCGGCCCAGAAGTCAACTTCTTCTTCTTCACTTTTCGTGGTTTCTACAGTTTCTGGTTCAGTTTCCAGTGTAGCGGCTGCCACTGTTGACCAGAAGCTATTGGTCGCTGATTCTAAAGATTTCTCAGTTTTCGTTATTATTTGTAGCGGCGGTAAGATTTCTTCTTCTCGGTCTGCCCAAATATCGACAATTTCAGCGGTTTTAGATAGAGTGGCTTCAATCTTTTTATGGGAAGAGTTTTCAATTAGTTTTACTTGCTTCTGACCGGCAGCAGTTTCCTCATTTTCGGCCCATATATCTGCAATTTCTTCAAACTTTGTTTCTTGAATTGTTTCATTTGGTTCGTCTACTTTATTTTCGGGTGATTTTCCCCAATAGCTCGCCGAAGTTTCCATCATTTTTTGTGCTTGCATTTTGGTTGCCATCAGTGTGGCAAAGAAATCAAAGTCTCCTTTTGGTGGCTCTGTAAGTTGAGTGGACTTTGCAGTTTCAACGAGTTTGGGTACTGGTTCTGTTTTGGCCAGCTTTACAGGCTTTGACGACTCGACGCCTTTTGGTTGCTGTGCTTGAGCTTCTTTGCTGACAACCTCTGCAATGTTGTTGGTCACCCCATCATTTATAGTCTCACCCAGGAATTTATTACGCATATTAAGCGAAAGTGACACCGAAACATCGTCACTGTCACTATCGTTTACACATACCTGTGTTGGAATATCTTCGACTGGGTAGGCAGCAGAAATATTACGAGGTTCCGATTTTCTATCCACGGAGCCAGAGCGGGATGAAGTTGTCAAGCTAATTGTAATACTCACATCACAATCATCATCATAATCTTGTGCTGCAGCATCGTACTCCTCATCTGAATCATTTTCGAGTTTAGCAATGCTAAATGAGTTGCGTTTTGCTTCACTGATGCTATGTACGCTAGGTCTTCGTTCTTCGATTTGCTGTGAGTTGCCCACTTCAACGGTGGCGATATTTTCATCATTCGAACTGCGACTAAATGAGAATTTCAATGGCAAACGCACAGTAACTGATGTTGAGTCTTCAGTCTCGTCATCATTCTCTTCGATTAGTTTTTCCAAATCATCGCTCTTGCCAAATATAGTAGCATCGCTGGCATTCGAAGAACCATCACGTGTTATCACAGTTTTTGGATGTTCAGTGCTACGTTCTAATTCACTTTCTTCTTCATAGATAACGCTCAAGTCTTCTTCCTCCAGATCATCATTGTGGTCATTCTCTTCAATGCATTCATCTAACGTAAGCTCTTCAAGGACTTCCTCCTGCTCGTCATCCTCTTCATCGAAGATATCGCTCTCACCATCGGCAGTTGTGACATCATCATATTCGTCATCATCCTCAGCATGTTCAATTTCTGTAGCGTGTCCATTATATACTTGAATATTTGTAACCGATTTTATGGCCTGTAGTCCAACTTTCTTCTCCTCGCCTTTTGGCGTGACATCGGAGTCATCATCGTCGTCATCAGAGTTTTCCAAATCATCGCTATCTTCCGTTTCCGTCGCCGACTCAATTGTAACGCCATGATTATATGTCGGTGAAGTGTTATCGATCGGTGACTTCTGTCCAAACTCTTTATGATATTCGCCTGCATAGTTTTTCGCAATATCTTTGGATAAATTCAAATTGGCCATATCTTCTAAACGTTTGGAAAGCACATCAATTACAGAGCCTTCGCGCTGCTGCCTGCGCAATGTTGCATTATGCGTTTCACTGCCAACCTCTTCAATTTCTACAGAACTTGCGCGACACCTTGGCGCTTTCTCTATCTTAACATGATGTTGCAGTATAACCTGCGAAGGTGCATCGTCTGTGCTTGGTGTAACTATTATATCGGGTAGCAGGCTACTAGCGCGGCTAGAGTTCGCGGAACCTTGACTGTAGCTGGGTGCTACGGGATAGGGGTATGCGGCGTGCGGCGGCACAAATGGTACATTATGGTATGTCGCATTGGGATCATAAATTAGATTTTGCGAATCATATTCATGTGTAGGTGGCTGTGGTGCTAGAGAAGGTGCATAGGGATAAGGATAATAATAGGGATAAGGCGGATAATGTGGTGGCATCGGAATATTATCACCAGACTGTGGCGGTGGTGGCATAGCATAGGGATATGGATGCCAATTAGGAGGAAGTGGTGCATTAGCATCACCATTTGGCATATTTGCAGCAGACATTGGCGGATACCAAGGATAGGGATATGGATAAGCATAGGGTGGATAATGATGGGATGATGGTGGTGTGGGATATGTTGTTGGATCTGAATTTATTGAAGATGTAGATGAGGTTGTGCTGATCGGTGGAGTTCTATTCGAATTTTGTTCATTTTTTGTTATTTCTTCCGTATCCGTTTCGTTACTATTACAATTATTATGATTATTGTTATAAATATTATGATTATTGTTGTTATTATGAATATTGTTATTTTTCATTTGATTTTCGTTCAATTCACTTTCCGAGTCATCCATCTCGGCTAACGTTATTTAATTTTGGTTAACGAGTCGTTGTAATAATCAAATAAATATAAAGAGAGAGAAAGAGAAAACACAAGTGAGAGAGTAATTTTAGGTTATGAGTTACAAATGTGCGAATATGTAATGTCTTAGTTTTTTTTTTTTTTTGATATTTTGGCATATTCTTTTAGCCAAGAGCAGCTTTCTCAATGCCCGGTTTATCACAAATGAGAACTTTAACCGATGGTTCTGTTCAAATACCCGTCAGCTAAACTTTTGATTAGTGCTTAATCAGGCATTGAGAAAACGGCCCTAATTGAAGTATGGTGGAACATATGTATGTATATGTGGAATGTGAATGATAAATGTGAAAGCTTTTTATGACTGAACAATAAGCCGAAATATATATGTATTAGACATATTCCGAAATCTTGACTCGATCGAAACTGAAAATGCATTCGGTTTGTGAATTTCGAAACATGTCTGAAAGACTAAATCCATTTTGGAGAATTTTTCTATTTTCATCTCTTAAGGAATGATGATAGGGATTTTTATGAAGTGATTTTTTACAACATGCACTTTTCTGTTTTACTTTTAAATATTTTTTCTTACACAAATTAGTTCATTAGTATCAAAATTTTATAAATATGTAAATATATATTCGGTTAAAAATTATCCCAAATGGATTAACTTAAAAATATTGTTTATTTGTTTATCAATAAACAGAAAACTAAAACTTCTAATGCAGATAAAAAATATAATAAAATTCCTCTAAAAATTTATACAAAAAAAGAAATTAAATAAAAATCATAAAAGTTGCAAAAAAGGTGAAATTTCTCTAAAAAAAAAACTTAAAACAATTAAATATAAAAATAATCAACACTGAGGGAAATATGTGTGCCATTATGCATGTGTGTGTTTGAAAGTTTTTGTGCGATTTGAGTGGGTATGTATGTATTGTATGTGTCTATGTATGGTATATAATGAATGATATTTACAAGTTTATATGATAATGTTAAATGATCTTGACTGCATAGACTGAAATGACATGATGCTTGTTAAATGTTCAGTCTCTGATTCTTATATTGATCACATTAAATTCATATTAAATTGAAAACATTTGAGGAAACATTTTACTGATATTTTTTACACCAATTTTTATTCATATTTCTTAGCTTCATATAAAAGTTGTACTAATATGGATAATATAACGTAATAAGAAAATTAATTTATCTCACACTAGTGAGCTTCAAGAATGTCTCGTTTATAACTTTAACTAAAACTAAAATAGAACTGAACTAGAACTGAACTAGAACATGAATTAAACTGGAACTGAACTAGAACTGAACTAGAACTGAACTAGAACTGAACTAGAACTGAACTAGAACTGAACTAGAACGGAACTAGAACTGAACTAGAACTGAACTAGAACTGAACTAGAACTGAACTAGAATTGAACTAGAACTGAACTAGAACTGAACTAGAACTGAACTAGAACTGAACTAGAACTGAACTAGAACTGAACTAGATCTGAACTAGAACTGAACTAGAACGGAACTAGAACTGAACTAGAACGGAAGTAGAACTGAACTAGCACTGAACTAGAACTGAACTAGAACTGAACTAGAACTGAATTAGAACTGAACTGGAACTGAACTAGAACTGAACTAGAACTGAGCTAGAACTGAACTAGAACTGAACTAGAACTGAACTAGAACTGAACTAGAACTGAACTAGAACTGAACTAGAACTGAACTAGAACGGATCTAGAACTGAACTAGAACTGAACTAGAACTGAACTAGAACTGAACTAGAACGGAACTAGAACTGAACTGAACTAGAACTGAACTATAACTGAACTGGAACTGAACTAGAACTGAGCTAGAACTGAACTAGAACTGAACTGGAACTGAACTAGAACTGAGCTAGAACTGAACTAGAACTGAACGAGACATGAATTAGAACTAAACTAGAACTGAACTACAACTGATCTATAAGTTAACTAGAACTAAACTAGAACGGACTTGAACTAGAACTGAATTAAAACTAAACTAGAACAGAACCAGAACTGCATTGGAACTAAACTAGAACTGAAATCAAACTAAACTAGAATTGAACTCGCACTGAACTACAACTAAATTCAAAGAGCAAAAATCTACTTGGAAAGTTATAAATTAAAAAATTAATCACTAATATTTAGAGCTACTAAGTCTAGAAAAAAACCGGAATAATTTATTTGTCATTGAATTCCACACAGCTTTCAATTTATTATGGATTGTCGCATTATATTTTACGATTATAAGCAATAATTTGAAATAAATAAAAATGGGAAGAAAAAAAATAAAAATAAACTACACAAATCAAAACGGAAAACCGAAAGTAGCATTAAAAAGACTTACCGGCATTTTCAGGTGTTGTCATTGCTTGTAGAATTTTGAATGATCGACTTGGTATAGCGCTACCTGTATATTTTTTCGGTTCGGGTACTTGCTGTTCACTAGGAGGAACATATTGTTGAGGCATATCTATAATGTTGAAGAAACTCCATATTAAACCATATTCAAAATATTCAACTCAAAATTACGATAACAAAATATTTATGTAGTATGTACATATATGTACATATGTAAAATAACTACAAAGAAGGCGCATCATATAAAATAAATCAAAAAATTTTGTGCAGTAACTCCGGCTCTCATGATTTTTGCAGTGCGTAAGGCGCTCTTTGTTTAAGCACGTACTTGAATGGTTGAAGGAAATTGTTTTTTTTTGGAGAAAGTGCAGATAAATTTGTATCCTCTTTCTGTTCAGATGTCGCCTTCTATATATTATACACATGGGTACACAGTAAACCCCGGCTAAGTACCGCCACTTGTAGGTGCCGCTAAGGAAATTTCCATTTTTAATTGCCTTCCCAACTTCAGTACCTGAGAAGCCTAACATCTTCATCTGAGCCACACTTAGCCCGCGGTTTACTGTATTTTTTATTAAAATATAGATAAACAATCAACAACTACGAGTATTACGACAACAAACTACTACTCACAACATCTACTGCATGCGACAGTCAATCACTCTACTTTAATAATTTAGCCGACAAATTGAAATACATAAAACCTACATACCATTATTATTATTATAATTATTATAAATATTGCGTTGTTGTTGTTGCTGTGGTGGTTGAATAAATTTATTTTGTTGCACTTGAGCATTACCTGCAAGTAAAAAAAAAATGAATTTAAATTTGAGGATAAAATCATTTGACCATTTCCTATTGGTGATATATATATACATAAGTAAATTCGTGATTTCTAGTTTTATGTATTGTTAAATTAATTAATTTGCTAAAGCTTAAACAATTCAAAAACAAAAACCATTATTAATTTCAAAACTAAAATATTAATGGAAGAAAGAAAATGGCATCAATGAAGATTATCTAAGCTTAAAGCTTTTAAACAATATATTATGTTAAAAGGCTTTTCTAGCAATAAATATTGGAAGGGATAACTTTAAAGATGAATAGATAGTGAAAGACAAACTTCCGTGCAATTATTTCTGAAACTATTATATGTATAATGACGAAGTAGTACTTTTTATCCTCCCATCTCGTTAACTTATTACTTTTCATATTCCCCCTTGTCTTGTTATATCTGTGCGTTACAAATTTTAATATTACCAGATGTTGTTCATGTTAAAAGCTTTTGAGCTGGCCATTGCAAACTTGGAACTTAAATATAGACTTCCCCATTATATATTTTATTCCCCTTCGCTGCTATTTCAAAGTTAATCGTTTGTCATCACAAAATTGTTCTCAATCCTTATAATTATATTTTCCCAAATGTAAAGCTTGTTGAAGTCATACAATTTTTGTATGGCTTTAGAAGTATTTATAAGGTATAATAAAATTTTAGATAAGAAGCGACACACTAATTATGCATATCTCTTTCTGATCACGAACTGTGGTACTTTCACCACGTAGATACTTCTTTTTTTCTTTTACTGGCACAACAGCCCATGGAGGGCCTAGGCCGCATCCACTCATGTTGTGCGTGTTATATTTGTACATGACTGGAAGGGACCGAATCCGAACTGCGAAGTCAAAAGCTTTTCATAGGAAATTTTTACTCTTGAAGGTTTGTCATTGCCTGGCAAGAGGTGGTACTAGGTAGAAAAGATGTTTTTTTTTACATATTAATTTTCCCTATCGAGATTCGAACCACAGCGTAACAGTGCAACGCACTACGCCATAGTATGCCATAACGACCGAGGAGATCCACATATATTAATTAAAACTTTCGAAAGCTATATATCGATAAAAGCTATAAATTTTACATCGGTAACTGTAAGCTCTACACCGATAAAAGCTTTAAGCTTTACATACCCTTCTTCAATCTAATTTCCATTAAATTTCCTACAAAATTTTACTACTCTCTATGCGTAATTGTAAGAATAGCTAGCATTGATCATATTTTTCAATACTTCATCTACCAAAGCGTTTGGTGGAGAAGGCAGAAACACCCACCTTGATTCCATGTCGGTGAATGCGGCTGTTGTTGTTGGTCTTGTGCAATTTGCATTCGTCTCATTTGCTCAATTGTTGGACTATTTCGTGCTTGCTGTGCGCTCATTTGCCGCGCAAATGTTGGTCGCTGCAATTGTGGTTCCGCATCCACAAAATGATCGCTTTTATTGTTGTTGCTGTTGTTGTTGTTGCTGCCATTTATTGCATTGTTGGCGTTGTTATTGCTGTCATCAATGGTATCGGTAATTTTTTGTAAAATTCTAAATGATTTCGATTGCACGGGTGGCGTACGTGGATCACTAGAAAAATTTGTTGGTTTTTTTTTGGTGGTGAGTCAAAATGGTGGATGATTAGTGGCGAAAATAACCAAAATTAATTAGTATAGTATGTATTTTTAGATAAACATGGAAGCTTGAAACTAACTGTAGGTGATGAGCTGAAAAGCCTTCCAAAGTTAAAGCACTTAAGGTTAAATTTAGAATTACAAACTTTAAAGCATCACATCATGTACTCATAGTTACAGAAATGTAGAGAAACTTGAATGAACATTTAAGGTTTTTAGTTTCTTTTTTTTTTTTTGTATTTGTTAATAATGAATTAATATGGCGTTATAATGGCCAACAAATTCTCTAAGCACAACAGTAATCATGAAAACTTGCTAGAAAATTTCGCGACGGCTTTTTCCTGTGAAAGTTTCCAAAAAAAAAAACAACATATAATTCAAAGCTTTACGTGTGGTGGTGGTGGTGGTGGCTGGTTTCATATTGTGAAATATGTAGGTAACCTATTGAGCTTGTTCTATGTATTTTAGTCACATATTCAAATGACATTCAACGACAACGACGATGACAACGAACGACAATCAATTTCAAATGAGACTACCTGAGTCGATTTTTTCTGTAGCATATTTCCGCCTCAAGTGGACAATCATATACAATAAGATTATAATTGCTCCTATATATTTATATTGCAGATGCAGGCAGTGGTGGGGAAAGGGGGTCGTAAATATAAGTAGCAAAAAAAAAAAACAAAAAAAAAAATATATAAAAAAGAAAAGCAAACAATTTAAAATTGAAAAAAGTATAACTCAAAAAAATCAGCTTTAACGAGCTTTGAAAATAACAACTTCAGCAAAAGCTAACTACTAACACGTAAAAGCTTCTTCAAAGCTTCTTTCGTGCACTTACTTTTGCAAGACAATTGGTGATTGTGAAATGGGGCCACGTGTGCCGTCACCACCTTCCACTGTAATTGGTATAACGCGCGTTCTAGCGCCACCAGCACCCACGTTATTATTATTGCTCATTTGCTGTTGCTGCTGATTGATCATGCGTGGTGCATTCAATTGTTGTGTCGGTGACATAACACGTTGAGCGCTTTGTTGCTGCTGCTGCTGTGCTGATGGTGGATAATTGTTATAACCTTGATCGACAAATTGATTAGGTGAACGAATTATATAACCAGCAGGTGCTGGAAAAGAAATAATTGAAATAAGTATAGTATTAGTAAAGCTAAATGCCTAAAAGCTTTTCAAGCTTTTTGTTTTTTTTTTTTTTGTTTTGACTACTTACCAGCACTAGCACCACCTGGACCATAATTTTGAGCAATATTAAAATTGGGCTGTCCGGCTGAGTAAGTGGGTGTCTGTTCCAATTGTATGGGAATAACGCGTTCCTATAAATAAAATAACTGTACATAGCAGAAGCTTCTCTAATGAAGGGAGGGGAGGGGGGGGGGGGGGGGAAAGCTATTACTTACCCTAGGGCCACTAGCACTTGTCATATTATTATTGATGGCATTAGCATTGATTTGTAAGCGTAAGCCGCCGATTGGTGCATTTACTGGGTGAGCACCAAAGTTTTGTTGCATTTGCGAGGGAGCAAAGCCATTATTGCTACCCTGCATGAATTGATATGGCTCCTGCTGCTGTGGTTGTTGTTGTTGTGGCGCTTGCTGTTGCGTCTGTGGTGGTGATGGTGGTGATTTTATACGTTGCAACGTTGATGGCACAACATTACCATTCTCTTCGGGACGTACCCATTCTGGTTGCTCTTTGTAGCCTTGTTGCTGTGTAGTCATCCAGCGTGCAGGTTGTCGCACTTGTTGTTGCTGTTGCTGCTGCTGTGATGATTGCTGTTGTTGCTGTGACGCTGGCATTTGGTGCATTGGTGAATCGCGTTGTTGTTGTTGTTGTTGCTGTTGCAATTGTTGTCGTACAATATTTTGTGCCTGTGGCTCAGTCGGAGGAGCCAATGGTGCAATATACAGGGTGCCAACATTTGTCTGAAAGTGTTGTAAAAGAAAGCGAACATGTTCTTTAAAAAAAAGTACTTTTAGGATAACATGCACGGTAAGAAGAGCTGAACCAGTCATTCAGGTGATAACTCGGCTTGCAACTCAATTGAATAACACGGTTGAATTTTTCCTTACTTTAAAGTGATTTCCCCTAATGATGAAATCTATAAAAATGTCCAATTATGGGATTCGTATAGATTTCTTTGTTTTTATAAGTACAATATTATAATTGATCTTCTTCAATACCTTGCCCCCGTATTGTGGGACTTTAAAATCAAGAAGATGGCACCCAGCTATCAAAACTAACTTGAAGATTCTACGCACAAAGAACGATTTATAACCCAAATCGAAATTATTAAAAACTATTTCGCCTAGGCAGTTAAAACTTTTTATTTCACATTTCAAGTAAATAAACTTCTTTTAAAATTTTAAATGTATTTATAAAAAGAAAAAACTTGTGCTGAAGCAACATCCGAATATTTCGTATCTGGTCTGTTGTTGATTAATCAAGCAACACGGCAACGTCTGGGGATAAATATCGAACAAATATATCAAAGAATTTTGCAGTTAAATTGCAAGATCAAGGCAAATCTGTATTAACCGGAGGCGGGAATTTCCTAGAATACAATTCATTCTATCGGCAGAACATTAGTTTTCAATTGAATTTCGTTGAAACCCGGCCGAAAGTTCGGTTTAGGGAATGTGTCGTTCATTCCTATTATGAGTCGCATTCAGAGGAACCCATTGCAACAGTCAAGCCGACGGCGAAAGTTTTAAAGAAGAAAACGATAGTCAAAGTAAGGCGTCAACCAGAATCTTACTTAAGTAAAAGGCTTTCAAAATTTTGTACAGTTGTGGTGCCAAACTCATTGCACGGATATCTGAAATGTACAGCAAAAAGTCCATTGGTAACACTAAACAGGAAACCTAAGATACCAACTATTGTAGTAGTAAATTATATGTAGAAGGAATGTTTAAGCTGCAAGCTTCGCTCGGTGCTTAATAGGCTCAACTATGATGCAAGTAAAAAACTTATTCGCTCTATTTTTACTCAATAATTATGATCTAACATAAAATAAGGGAATAGTAGACCAAACCATGTACATAATTTCACGAGAGTGTTATGCAATAAAAGCGAAAAATTCTTCTTCTTGTAATGGGCTGTTGTGCCATTAAGAGAAGAAGAAGAAGTTAAGCTAAAAAAAAATGTGTTCTCGGATTTAAAAATTTTGTTTTTCTTTGTGTTCAAAAGTGCTGATGACCTAATTGGGGCTCTTACCTAATTGGGGCTCAAGGAATTCAATGGTGCTAACCGTTTAGTCAGATTGGTTCGAGTTTCAAGATAAGTGAATCAAAAAATTGTTACATTTGAGCAAATAAGCTCAAGAAACATTGAAAAAAAATGTAAATAGTTTGTTAATTTGTCTGCTGTTTTTAAACAATCCATACATACTCTACTTTTGTATTCATAAAGATTAAACCGTTTTCGATTTCAATGCCAATGAAGGCAAACATTAAAAAATTCTCGAAAACTCAAACCAACCAACAACAAAACGATTGGCACCTCTTAGGACCGTATTAGGTAAGATAAGCCATCAAAATCTTTGCACAGATTTGACAGATTTCATATTTTTAAAAATTTTAGAATTTAGCCTCAGAGTTGTGCTTCCTTGTTTTACCATACTATGGACTAAATCTAATCATAAAAAATATTGAGTATTCTGAAAACTATTATATCAATAAAAATAATAACAGCCGAATTTGAAGTGGTTTTGTTTTTCATCGATGAAAGTAATGCATTTTTTCTGTAATGCATTGAACTCTTCATTATCATTAAAAAGAAATAATGCAATAACCCAAGGTAGCAGTATTTTTATTTCCTCATTGTCTACACTTTATCTACTCTGATAGAGGGCGCTACCCTTCATTTATGTGACAATTTCCGCTTTGACACGATCATGATGGTGTGTACTTACACCCGAAGTAATTTTCCATTTCAAGTAATGGTATGGACCGCTCATGGATGCTGTCCAATTGTTTTTATCGAGCCTGGTGTCAAAGTCAATGCGACTTATTATCGGGAAAATATTTTGTAAGCTGTTTTAAAGCCGTGGGCACGCAAACATTTCGGTCGTACACTATGGACGTTCCAAAAAGATTCGGCACCATCTCATAAAGTTCATGTGAACCAAGAATGGTAAAAAAAACCATGTTCCACACTTCATTTCGTCCACACAATGGCTTTCGAATTCGACAGATGCAAATCAGATGGACTAATCCATCTGGGCCAAATTTTAATTGTTTAGTTATTTTATCCATTTGTGTAAAACTTTCCCCGAAAAAAATGTCTAGTATCGTACTGGATATGTATCATATCTAGTAATATTTTTACACTTAAGTTTTCTTGGTATACACAGAGTTTCTGAACGAATTGCTTTACGAGTAGTTTGACAGCTGAAATATCGTGAAACTCTTACTTGGAACCAATTTTAAATAAACAATAAAACCATATTTTCAGCGGGACATACTGATGATTTAACTCAAACTTTACTTACCGGTTTTGGTCCCTGATATTGTGGTGATTGAGTGCCATACGACTGCGTATTTGAATCTGAAGTTGGGCTAAAGACATCACGAGATCTCGGTTGTTGTTGCTGCTGCTGCTGCACATTATTATAAATTGCTTGTGTTGACTGCGCTTGATTGCTGCTCTGTGGTGCTGGACTTCGCTGTGTACGCCATGGCACAGTTTGTTGACCTTGTGATGGCGTCTGTGTTGCCGATTGTTGTGGTGCCTGTGCTAAGGGTGAAATTGTTGGTGGTGAGCGCTGCTGTTGTTGCTGCTGCTGTCCAAATCTGTTGGGACTATCGGTAGCCCGATGCTGGGTTGCTATTGTTGGTGGTGTAACATCTGCAGCACGTGGACTATCATTTTGACGTGTATAAACATTGACAGCCGGTGATTGTGGTACAGCAACACTGCGAAACTCAGCTGGACGTGGTGATTGTTGTCGTTCTGGCTGATGCTGATACGACTGTTGCTGTTGTTGTTGCATTGGTTGCTGGGTTTGTGGTGGGGTTTTGGGGGTTGTTGGTGGTGAATTGTATTGTTGTTGTTGTTGCACGTACTGTGGAGTAGTTTGTTGTGGTGAAATTTGTTGTTTTTGATTGTAGCTATTGTAAGAATTGTTATTGTTCGTTTCAGGTTGTTGGTGGTTCGTATATGATTTTGGTATTGATTTTTTCAAACCTAATGAAATAGAAAATTGCATTAAAAAATTTAAAAGTGTAAAGTTTTGAAACAGTGACGGGGCAACAAACACTTAGGCTGTCGGATAAAAACGAGCTTTTAAGCTGTTTATGTGCAAGACATCCGAATCTTAAAGCTCTAGCTTAGCTTCAAACCGTCACTATTTCATATGGAATCAAAATATTATGCAGATTGTTTCTGGGATGTTTTAGTGAGCATTTGGAGATGGAAGTTAGTGTCCGTCACCTGTTGGCTGGATTAGTAAAGATGATATTTGCTTGATGTGCGCTGAAATTAGGACTTTTGTTCCAAATCCATACACCTGTGGATGTTTTTGAAATCTTATATGATTCTCTAACCGTTTCGTTTTTGTACCAAAACCATTAAGATGATAAAAAAATATTTAACTACCAATGACTTGTAATTCTATAGCCGCTGGCAAACAATATTTGGCGCTTCTCGTATGTGTGACATTAGAGGAGCCCCAAAAATTGAATGCCTGCGCACAACTTCACTCGTCACTGATATATCCTAGCCAATAAAATAAAATGTTAGTAAAATAAATTAATAATTCAGGGTTAGTTTATCCGGAAGCCCTTCGCTTTTAAGCCTATGCACAAATCCGAGTTAGAAAATCTGAGAAAGCGTTGATAATTTTATTTTGTTTTTCTTTGAAACCAAAACCAATGAAAGCTTTTAATGAATTCAATCAATCAATCAATCAATCATACTCAAACAAAGAAATTCTCACCAGCTTCGTTATCAATGTTATTGTTGCAATTGTTTGCATTATCGGGCTGACTATAACCAGCAGCAGTTGTACCGTTATGTGGTGAACTACTATCGCGTTCATTATCACCCACCATCGGACTTTTTGAGCGATCTTTAACATACTCATCCTTCCAGAATGTATTCTTCTCGACCGGTGGCGGTACTTTACGCAAAGCAGCCATCGGATTGGATGGTATTTTGATTTCCGGTCTAAAGCCAATTGGTGGTGGTTCGAATCTTTGCGGTGTGGGCGAATTACGTGCAGCATTCGGTGAACCGGGTGCACTACCCGAGCCGCCGCCATTATTTGTATTGGGTGGAGCTAATGTGGATGGTGGTGGTGGTGGTGGCGGTGCGCCTGGCATACCATTTGCATTCTTACCCGCAGCCATTGCTGATGACGGTGGTGGTGGTGGCGGTAACACCTGAAACGGCATACCCATGGCGGCAGCACCCATTGAAGCAGCAGCACTATTTGTACCTGGTGATGTTGGATTTGTTGGTCTATTGAGTTGCGAAGCTCCGGTGGCACCTTCAGCTTGTGCATTGCGTGCCAAACGTTTTGCCATGCGTTCCGATTTGATTTGTGAGAGATCAATGCCACCGGGTGTGTAGGTGAAGGGTTTCTTGTCTTTTGTCATCATGGCATTTTGGACACATGAGGGTGCCTCATAACCTACGCCACGTCTAAAATGAGAAAACAAAAACAAGTGGGTAAGGTATCATTAAATAAAAAATTTAAAAAAGTAATTAATAAAAAATTTTCATTAAAATTTCTTTATGATTTTACCAAAATTTCCTTGGAAAAGAAAGGTAGTAAAAAAGAGCGCAAACTTAAAGATCTTTCTTACTACTTGACTTTTCTACCTGTGTCTCTCGCACAGTCTAACATTTTTGCGACAGTGTAAACAACCATTGAAGATTTTCTTTAAACCTAATTACATGAGCTACCAATTTTATTAGTCATACATTTTCTTAATGCTAATGATGATTCTGCTGCTGTCATCAGCACCACTTTCCCCTTAACTCAGTTGCACACCCAACAAACATTTCCAATTAGTGTTGCCAATTTTTACTTCCCTGACTAAGGCAAGGGATTAGTGTCACACATCATAAACGTGATAGACACTTTCTCTCTCTCTCTCTCTCTCTCTCGCGCTCTCCCTTTAGCTCTCGCTGTCAGTTTAAAATATCACGGACAGCTGTTTAATGCATGTCATCATAGAAAAAAGAACCAGCCGTATTTATAAAGAAAATATCTAAGTAGATAGTCTCTGGTATGTCATAAAAGTATTCAGCGCAAATTTTAATCATTTATTAACATTTTTCACTATTTTCTCTAAAGGAAAGCGGTTTGCAAATTCTTTTTCTGATTTTAGTTTTTATGAAAACAAATCTTTTAAGTATCTGCCATTTTCTTATCAGTAGAAAAATGTATAGTGAGACTCATTGACGTCACATGTCGCTAAGAAATTTGTCTGCCAACATATCTGCTTGACGTTTTTATATGAGTACTATTTTCGAGAAAAAAAAACGATTTAAACTAACGCCGCCGCAATCGTTCAATGCAATTTTCTTGTTTTAAACTGAAAACACAATTTGACGCGTGAGCTGTCAATTATGTTTATTTTGTGGTTTAACTTTAATAATAATTTATTTTTTTTAACAAACAAAAAAGAAATAAATAAATCATCAACACGTGCACTTGGTAGCACTGTTGTTCATGCTTGCTCTTATAATTTTTTTTCGACATTTTTAAGCATGTATTATTTACACATGTTTGAGCGTTGCTGACGCACTCACGCACTTACCGGTGAATTCCTTAATTAAAATTTGGCATAACTTAACCCTTTACAAAATATAATATTCTAAAATAATTTTGCTAAAATTTAACTCAACAAATATTATTTTCGAGATTTTTTAGAGTTGATTGTGAGGCACAATCAAATGACGATTGTGTTACGATAAAATCTCCAGCACCAAAAACTGGAGCTGCGAGTTCTCAGACCGGCAAGTGGAAAATTTTCCACCTGTTGAAATCATATCTGAATCTGAATATTATGATGATGGTAAGATTATAATTATAATGATGTAGCAAATAAATTCGCATGCATTGGAAATGCAAACGGTGTCAAAACGAAGTTAATCCAAATGTAGCACACCTGAGAATCATCAAACTGGACTATACAAGGCTTAGCGTTTGCATAAATCAGTACAGAAACAATTTCAAAACATGTTCGTTCAAAATCCCTTTGGCCAAACCTGTAATGTCTGCGATAGACAAGTTTGCTAAACCTAACCAGAAAACCCAAAACGCAAACGTTCAGAAGAAGTAAACTTCTGCAGGACGTCCCACTGATGCACAGTTCAGCCGTTCAGTTGTGTTAACTCAACGTACATATCGTCGCAAATATCATGGCCAACAAGCACCGTTTTGGCAACACTGTTCGACGTTTGGTGTCGAATTATGTTGAGCACGGGACAGCCGGAGATCGTCGACAAGACGTTCCAATGAACTGGTTGAAGCGGTAAGAGAGAGTGTTGCCGAGAACTAACATGTTTTGTATCGTCACGGCACTCAGAATTTTGGCGTAAGTGGAACCACCTTGCAGAATGATTTGCATTTGTTTCCGTATAAAGTTCAATTGACTCAAATAATAGACAGACCATCCACGTCGCTTGGAATACGGCTAAACATTCGCTCGAATGGTTGACACTGGACTTAATTTTTGGAAGGTAATTTTGATGACCGTTAACAAGCAAAATTACCGCATTTTCGGAACGGAGAATCCACACGAGATCCATGACCAACACCATTGCATGGGCCTACGTTTGCGCCAAAACTATCATTTTACCATTTTTCTTCAGAGAAGGCAAATCAGTCGATGGAAATCGATATCGGTGGATGTTAGCTCAATATGTCTGTCCAAAACTGAGCGCCATGCCACACTGCAAATCAAATAATGCAGTTTCTGCAACGAAATTTTCCTACACGTGTGTTGACAAAATATGGCAACATTGAAAATGTCCACCCAGATCTCTAAATTTGACCGGATTCTATTGTGGAGTTATTTGAAAAGAAAAGTGTACGCGAGCAAGCCTCAGACCATTGACGAGCTCAAGGCAAACATTCGTGCCGAAATCATCGCTATATACCGCTCGAAAAAATGTGACTTGCATGGGAAGAAGGTACCACGTCATTTCAGCACTTTAACAAATGTTTATAGTAACACGCCAAACATTTTCAAATAGTCTTTCTTTCTACATAACTAGAACTCCAAAATATACAGGTTGCAAAACTTTTTTTAGATTTATATTTTTGTTTATAGAAAAAAAAAAAACAAAAAACAATTTATACTCGTGAGAAGAAAAACAAAAAACGGAAATATGAGAAAAAGTTTTCATATTCACAAAATCGCGCATGGAAAAATGTAGAAAAATGTTGTATAATATGAGTCATAAACAACAAATGAAGGGGGAAAAAATATACCATATCTAGTTACATATAAACATGAATATATTTATAATTGTAAATAACAATATACATCATATAGTGATACAATGTATAAAATACCATAATAATAGGTAATAAAAAAAAAAAAATTCAATTTCAATTGTTCGCTCAAGTTTTTTCTCAACTCTATGCTGTATGCCTCTTGTTGGTTGACCCACCCTAATTTTGATTAATTTTTCTTTCAAGCGTAATCAGTTTTTGCATCATAATAAATTCATTTCATTTGAATGCGGATTTATTGTGCAAAATCTTTTCACGAGTAAATAGAAAAAGAAAATAAATAATATTGTTTTTTATATTACAGTTGTTGTTTTTTGTTGTTAAGCCTAGAGGGCGCCACTTAAATCGTATCTACTATAAAATCGCATTCAACTGTTGCGTGATTTATGCATAATTTCTTATTGAAGCACTTTCTTTTTCTTTTTTTTTTTGCATTTAAATATTATTATAATTTAATTATTTACATTTCTATTGTTGCTTAGATCCTGCAGCTGTAAAGTTTTGTTTTCAAGTGTTTCTTTTTACTTTTGTTTTTTTTCTCTTCTTTATAGGCATTGTTGTTTTGAATTCAAGTGGTAGCTAATGTTCCACTTTTTCACGCGCTTGGTTTCAATGTGAATGACACTTTTGACAATTGATTTGGATTTGATTTTGTTTTGCTGTTTTTTGTTGTAGTCGAAAAACGCTCACTTTTGATGTGTGATAGCTTTTGTGGTTTAAGAGTTTACATTATACATATATGTATAAGTATTGTATTATGATATGGGACAGTAAAAGGCGAGCTATAAAGCAAAGTTGGAAAAGAAGAAAAAAATTATTTGAAAAGTTAGTACCTTTTTTCCATTTCTATAAAGTGCAGCTTAACTCAGTTATGGAGAAACAAAGAAGCGCATTAATCTGTCCAAAATTGTGTGAATTCAGAACATTTTTCAATAGAGAGGAAAAATTGGCAATAGGTGTAGTGGTAGTGCGTTGGACTGCTACGCAGAGTGTCCGGGGTTCGAATCTCGGCACAGGCAAAATCAAAAAGTAGAAAAAATAATTTGTCTACACGGCACCACCTCTTAGCAGGCAATGATAAAACCTACAAGAGTAAAAATTGCTATGAAAAGCTTTTCACTTCGGCGTTCGGATTCGGCATAAAACTGTAAAATGTACAAATATAACACGCACAACATGAGTTGATGCGAAAAAATCGGCCTAGGCCCTCCATGGGCTGTTTTGCCATTAAAAGTAAAGTAAAGTAAGTAAGTAAGTAGATTTAACCAAGGCAGAATAATACAGGTAGCCACATCCGAGAGGCAATCTATATTTAGGCCGTGGTTATGTTCAAATTTTGCTCGGCGAGCACCATGAAGTTGTTGTTGCACCGAACACGAAGAGAGAGCTTTTGCTCACTCTCACAACGAACACGATATGCTGGGTGTAAATTGGATATTATTTTCATTATAAAACTATGAAAAGTATTCAAAATGTGATTCAAATGGTTTTAACTTTGTTAACTTCACTCTTCAATCTTGATAAAATTGTATAAAGTTTGTTTTCATATACCATTTAGTGTTGCCGTTGCGCACAAAATAGTACTATCAAAAAGTGCATTTCAACCAAAAGCAAGTTTGCATCGAACTCGAATGTAACCGCCACACCGAGCAAAAGAGAGAAAAATATGATGTACACCAACATAACCACGGCCTTAACTGTCAAATTATAAAGAGAGCTGACAATTTCGGCAAATTATTTGTATTTATTATTTTTTCATTCAATATTGTGTGCCACATTTTTATACATTTCGGCCGGAATCTCAGAATCTCACCAATGACGAGTTCAATGTTGGCTTCCAAAGCAGCAATCGTGTTTGGCTTATCGCTATAGACAAGAGACTTAACACAGTTCCACAAAAAATAGTCTAACGGGGTCAAATCACACGATCTTGGTGGCCAATTGACTGCACCAAAACGTGAGATTCGCATGCTGCGTGGCATGTGTCATGTGGCACCATCCTATTGGAACCACATCTCGGTCGAGTACAATTCGTGCATTTTCGGCAAAAAAAAGTCTGTAATCATCGAACAGTACATTTCTCCATTGACCATAAGAAGTACGGCCCAATGATGCCGCCTATCCATAAACCGCACCAAACAGTGCATTTTTCGGGATGCATTGGTAGCTGCTGAATAGCCTCTGGCTGGTCTTCACTCCAAATATGGCGATTCTGCTTATTCACGTATCCATTGAGCCAAAAATGACCTAAGTCGCTGAAGAAATTAATAAATTTCAATAATTTGCAAACGTTGTTCACCCCTAATGATGAAATGGCAAACCAAACTGAACATTTGTTACTCTGACACATGTCAAGAATCAAGCGTGAACTATCAGAAATATAAACTTCAAAAACTAAGTAGCAAAAAAATCACTCTTTATCTCTTTATTTCTAAACACTTTTTCATCGCTCTCACACTAATGTCCGCAGCAGTATACATTACTACTGTATACTAAATGTCATGCCTACAAACACATAACAACTTGCTAGCTTCAATATGTCAATTTTACTTTCAAGCCACTTTCCAATCACAAACACGATCGATTCTATTTCCTCAACATTGCATAAATATTTATTAGAAAACATTTCAATAAAAAAAAATTTAAGACATCCTAAAGCTTTACATTGAACCAATTTCTCCCCAAAGAAAATAGAAAAAAAGTTGATGCACTTTACTACATTTCTTAATTCAAATATTTCTACTTCAAAAAAAGGCAGAAGTTAAATTCGAGTAATTTTTAACCTAAATTGTTGACCCACAGACACGGCGTCAACAGCGACGCTATGCAATGAACATGAGCATTTTGTCGTTATTTTATTGAGCTAAAGCTGATGGGGAAATATGACAAGAACCTGTCAGTTTCACACTAGGCCAATACCATACGAAACGATGACGATAATCATCAGCATTGTCGTCATCGCCATCATCATCGCCGTTATCATCATCATCAACATCATCATCGTTATCATGATGGGCACTTTTCTTCGTTTCTTCGAAGATTCGCACTGTCTGGGCTGCTCGTTTGCTGCTTAATTATAAAACTGTCAACTTTAAGAAATAAGGCAACGTTAAATTTTACATACAACCAATTATTATGACAATAAAGAAGTGGTTTTTAATGGGTAAAATTTAGTTTAGTAAGTAGTAAGTACATACATAAGTGGAAAACTTGAATTTGACTTTACTTTTGCCCACTTGGCAAAGTAAAGTGTTGGTGCCATGACATTTGCGCACAGTCATGGGAAATTTCTACTTGACAGTTGATTCATGTCTAGTGACATACTTTTCCAAATTGGAATTTTCAGCTGTTTCTTTTTAATATGTATTAATAAGTATGACATCAAAATGATGGTACTAGAATTTTAGGCTAATTGCTTTCTTGTTATTTAATAGGCAACAATGAGAAGCTTATGTGTGTTTTTGATTTGATTTTGCAATATATATAATTTATCCAAAATATTTATAATTTGATCATTGCTGACAATGATTTTTGCTCAATTTAATAGCGTGTTCGTTTCGCTCGCTTCCGTTACTCGCTTACGAAAAACTATATGAACAATTGGTTAAAATATTTGAATTAAGTAGGATATTTCATATTTCAAAGTTCAAAGTTGTTGCAATGTTTAATGCTTAATTGCATTACCGTGTTAAATGAACTAGAGATTATTTAATATGTCTACACCCACTTGGTAGATACAACGATATACAGAAGTATCCTGAATTTGTCAATACAACCCAAAATATTTATTATTCATTCAAATTTATTGTATCTCCTTCAATGTAGACCCCTTCCTACAAATACTATACTTACATATACCAACGAATAATCCAATTATCAAAACATGTCTTAAACTCATTTTCCGCCATCGACTTCAGTTCTCGCCGCGAATTCTCTTTTATGTTTTCTATCGACTGAAAACGGGTGCCATGAAGTGGTAATTTGAGTTTTGGAAAGAGAAAAAAGGTCAGCCGAGGTCATATAAATAGAATACGGTGGTTCTTGTGGTTGATGTTTGTTGAATTTTTAGCCAGAAACTCATTGGCCACAATAGAAGATAGTCTGGTGATTTATTTCCACAAACTTTAAGTTTTTCGATCAATTTGTTCTCTCAAACGACATATAACGCAACCAGAAAATGTTCTTCATTTACCGTCTGATCTTCTGGGAAGAATTCCGAGTGCTCAATACAATCGATAATCAAAGAAAAACAGTCAATATCTTCGACCACATCTCGACCGCTTTTGAATGCACTGTACCACTCATATGCACGTGTTTTTGGATAAAGATTCACTGTAAGTCTTCTGTAACATTTTCAGCGATTAGGTACATAAAATTAAGTTTGCTTTACAAAATTTGAGACAATTTCTTTGTTAGATTTTTTTTTATTCTTTTTAAAAATCGCATAACACACTCGCGATGATCTAACAAACTCGAGCACTGTAAACAAACTAAATGACAGATCGCTCTCACTTTTACTTTTCGTCAGGATAAAGGACAGTGGTGCCAACTAAGCGACAAAATGAATTTTTAGAATCGCTTGGATTTTCAAAATGGCAAGAAATTCAAATAAGAGCATGTTAAGATTGATACAGATGAGAACTGACAAAATCGAGTACTGTAAACAAACCAAATGACAAATCGCGCTCAATGACGCTTCACGTGAGGATAGAGGGCAGTGGTGTCAACTTCGTGACAAAAACAAATTTTTACCAACTCTAGTTCTGTTGCAATCTCATTCCTACATCTTTCTTTCTTTCTTTTAGTGGCTCAAACAGCCTATGGAGAACCTAGTCCGATCTTTTCGTGTGTATTAATTTGTTCTATTGGATTTGTATTTGCTTTATCAAAATGACAAGCAAGTCAAATAAGAGCATGTTAAGATTGATACAGATGAACTGACTGAATCCAGCACGTAAACAAACTAAATGATAGATCGCGCTCAGTTTCGCTTCACGTCAGGATAGAGGACAGTGGTGCCAACTAAGCGACAAAATGCGTTTTTAGAATAGCTTGGATTTTCAAAATGGCAAGCAGTTCAAATAAGAGCATGTTAAGATTGATACAAATGAGTACTGACAAAATCGAGTACTGTAAACAAACCAAATAACAAATCGCGCTCAGTTTCGCTTCACGTTAGGATAGAGGGCAGTGGTGCCAACTTCGTGACAAAAACAAATTTTTACCAACACTTTAAGATGCCTTTCTATATGATCATTTCCTGGTACCTAGTTCTGTTGGAATCTCATTCCTACATCTTTCTTTCTTTCTTTTAGTGGCTCAAACAGCCTATGGAGAACCTAGTCCGATCTTTTCGTGTGTATTAATTTGTTCTATTGGATTTGTATTTGCTTTATCAAAATGACAAGCAAGTCAAATAAGAGCATGTTAAGATTGATACAGATAAACTGACAGAATCCAGCACTGTAAACAAACTAAATGACAAATCGCGCTCAGTTTCGCTTCACTTCAGGATAGAGGGCAGTGGTGCCAACTTAGCGACAAAAAGTATTTTTATAATCCCTTAGCCCGCTTTTTAAATGATAATTTCCCGGTACTTGTATGTAGTTATTCCAAAATATGAAACCAATTTCTGTTGTAATCTCATTCCTACTTCTTTCTTTTTTTCGTTTTAATGGCACAACAGCCCATGGAGGGCCTAGGCCGAGCTTTTTTGCGTATATAAATTTGTTTTATTGGATTTTTATTTGCTTTACCAAAATGGCAAGCAATGTTCTTAGCATTTATAGGTTGATTTCTTCAGTTTCGTTTCCTTCTTCAAGCGATTATTAACTCAAATAAGTAATACGAAATTATTTCGAAATCTTATAAGTATTGCCAGCTATTGTAAAATAATATATTTAAAAAAGTATTAGCTACCGCAAAACGCAAAAACTGCAATAGAGACTCAAAATTACCACAAAATTATGGTTAAACAAGTTGAAAAAACTTTGTCGATAAGTAAATTAGTAAATAAAAATTGCATAAATATGAAGGTAATTCAAATACGACCATATTTATGTATTAAAAAATGTCGCAATATTGTGTAGATGAATAGAAACGAGTATGTAGAGATAGTCACTAAGTATAGGCTAGAACCCCGGAGAACAATTGAGTTCACCCACATTTGAAAGAAGCTCAAAGTCAAATTGAGGTGACGCAATGTGGTGGTGGTGGTGGTGGTGGTGGTGGTGGTGGTGGTGGTGGTGTTGGCGGTGATGGTTGTTTGCGGTGTTTTATATTTACATACAAGTTTATTATTTTCTTTTCTCTTTTTTTTCATTGTTTTAAGTAAAACAAATAATTTAGTTATTTAGAGTGGAAAAATAAATATGACAAGTAAAAATAATGGGTAGAGTAAATAATAATATTAATAAAAAATAAACTCAGGAATGTTGCTCCTAAACAAATGTTGCCATAATGAAATGTTAAAATGGTAATAACTGTTAAAAGTTATAGACTGCGTAGAAAATATTATATACTATGTAATTTCCATTTTTAATAATAGGAAATTTATCATATAATTCACATAAGAATTGTTCCCATAAATAATTTCTACTTTAAGATGCTAAGCCATAAACAATTAAAATACTTATTGCCATAAATGTTATATTAAATTGTATTTGTAGCATCACAATTCAGAATGCCGTGACTTTAACTCTATTGTGAATAGTTTACATTGAAGTTTCCATTTATGGTAAAAATCAAGATTTCCTTTTTATTAATTCTTTTCAATAGGAAATCATCTCATGCGTGTTTTTGAGTGTGTTGTTTCGGATCGTTAGTCGCGAGTGTGTTCTTTTGACGATTTACTAACGATTTTATTGACATGGTTTTTGTCATTGTAAGTGTACAAGTTGTGGTTGTTATTAATTATATAATAATTTTTATAAGTGAAAGGGAAGTAATTTTGATAGGAAACGAAGCACAAAGAGATAAATGTTTAGATTTAATAAATAATTTCTGAAGCAGTTGGATTTATGGAGGAGTTACAAAGAATAGGTCTTGATTGAGTACCAGTACTTTTTGCAATCATGGACCATGAACTACGGACCATGCACGGCTGGAGAGAAAGGAGCATTTGCGATAATCAGGCTGTGCTTAAATCGTTGCTTACTCCTCTAACTACATCAAAACGGGATCTGTATTATAAATATATTGAAGCTTCTAAGAGGCCGCGCTATCCGTGTTGTGATAGACAGAATTGTTCGGAAAATCTTGCCATTAATGCTGGAGTACCGCAGTGTCCGGTCCTCTCACCTACGCTTTTCCTTATCTTTATTCAAAGACCTTCTGTCATTAACGAAGAATCCCATTTACTCGTTATTTGCAGATGACAGCACCATTTCTCATTCATATAACTTATCAAAGCGCCCTAATTCTTTGGAGATTGAAAGGAAATCGCACGTTATGAATGACTCACTCAATAAAGATCTCCAGTCAATCTCCGTGTGGGGTCTCACGAGTAGAGTTAAGTTCAATGCGCGTAAGACCCAATGTTGTCTTTTATCTCACAAACGAGTTTCTCAACCTCCCGTTAAACTCCTAGATATGGATGAGGGGGTTAGTGTTGCGAAGACAGCAACTCTTAATGTTCTGGGCATGCCCATCTAATGTGATTGGAATAAACATATTTTTGAGATGTCGAAAGAAGCAGCCCGAGACACTTGACACTTTCTAAGGCGGTGTAAGAAATATTTCACTCCGACTGATCTCCACATGATCTACACCACCTAAGTATTTACATCCTAATTGGAGTTTAATTCTTCGCATCTATTGACTGGAGCTTTATGAACGCAACTGGAGCTCCTGGACCGTATCCAACATTGAGCGATAAAGCTAATAGTAGACAGTAGAGTTTCCAGCCCTATTGACTCCTTGCCTCTCTGTTTTACCGTTACTTTCACGATAGATCTTCTGCTGAGATGCGCAAGCTGATGCCGCCTGTTTGTGTGTTTCCCAAACCAGCAAGCAGAACTCACGCTTGAGGGGTTGTAGACAGACAAAGATCGTGTTACCTGTCATCTTGAATCATCTGACACACTTTCTGCTATCACTTAACAGATTTACACAGGCCGTTTCTATTGGAGCAAACATTTAAATACAATATGTCTGAGAGCCAATGCTTTCTGTGCTGCTTGTAGTTCGAATGAAGAAAGTGAAGAGACGCTAGACTACGTTCTTAGTGTCTTCCTCGCTTTCTGTCGCACCAGAATTAGAAAATCTGGCACTGGAGTGTCGAGGGCCGAACAGCTTGAGCTCTTGGACACAGCAGGATCTACTCAGGTAGTTCTGTTAGATTAAAAGAATAGCAAGAGGGATTACAAGGTTGTACGATTGCAGTTCCAATATAAAAAAAAAACCTGTCACAGCGAGGGGAAAGACGAATACATTTCCCAAATCGCTCTATGTATCACAGGTTGACTTAAATATGTAGCATATATGTAGTTATTTTGTAGTGAAGCTGATATGAAAAGCAAACCTTGAATTATGAATGCCATTTCACGAACTCTAAATGAATAAATAAATCTACAATTTGAATATCTCGCCTAGATTATAGAACTTAAAAAGATCTATCGCAAACTGATTGGACTTTATCAGTGTGACTTCACACCTGGTAAGTCCACCATTGAACAGAAATTCACATTACGCCAAATCCTAGAAAAGACCCGAGAAAGACAGATCGAAATCCACCATCTACATATGTATTCATCGATTATAAAGCTGCCTTTGAGAGCACGATTAGGCATCACTTGTACGCCACAATATCTGGTTTTGGTATCCCTTCAAAGCTCATTCATCCTTGCAAAACAATACTGACCGACACAACCAGCGCAGTGAAAATTGGAACATAACTCTCCGTGCTATTTGATATCAAAAGAGGTTTCAGACAAAGTGATTCCATATCGTGCGACTTCTTCAACCTTATGCTGGAGAAAATAATACAATCTAAAAAACGAGTTTCTTTAAGAGGGTCTTGTGGTAAACGAGGGCAAAATGAAATAGAGAAGCAAAAGTCTCTCTCTCGAAGGACGCTCTATAAATCACTCATCCATTCTATCGTAATGTTTGGCGCTGATGAGACGCATTCGAGAGGAAGCCATCTGTTGGTCCAAACACTATGTTCGACCATTCGTCCATTTGTCACCTATTCACATACACATATACATGTATCGTGTATGTATACACATATACACATGCTCAGACCCAGAGCCATGTACATAGATACATCGGCAAGATCTATGGTCCAATATACATGGACGACGTATATCGAAGAAGATGGAAAAACTAGCTCTGTATGCCGACACTGACATAGTCAAGTTCATAAAAAATCAGCGGCTTCACTGGCTAGGTCATGTTGAGTGAATGGAAGACAATCCTCCGCTAGGAAGGCATTCTTTTCACGCGAAGGTGGTGGCACAAAAACTCGTTAGTGAAGTTTTTCTCTTGGGAAAGACTAGGTACAGGGGTATCTGATTGCATTAACAATTTGTGCTGGCGCGTGCATAACAGAAGCAACTGGCGAAGCTTTAGGTAGTTTTGATCGGTTTTGAGGTAGCCAAAACCGATCACCGGTTGTAGTAAGTAAGATTATACATATGTAGAACAGTTCACTTATGAGGTTGAAAAGAAAAGGTTTTGCATAAAGAAAGGGATTTGACGAGCTATGAACAGGCGCAACTTTCGGTTCTTGATTATTGTGAATAGTTGACTTAGATCGAATTAGGTCCTAATCTGTGAAATATTCTAATAAATTTTATCCAAATCATTTTCGTTATATGAGCAAACTAAACTAATTTTATAGCCCAATTAAAGGATTAATAATTTATTCATAAATTCTACTTGTTTGGAACTGAAACAATAATTTTTTATTCATGGATTTTTCAAGATAAATATAAAATGTAAAAAAATTTTAGGGCATCGATACTAAGTATATAAAAATTTTTTAATTAAATTAAATTTAATGTACATATGAGTAAATATTTATAAAACAAAAAAAAAAAATTATAATAATAATAGAAACATATTTTGATTTGTCAACAAAAATATTAAAATACGAACATTGGACATTGAATGCCAACAGAAATTTCTTCTTCTAGTTATGCACTAAAAATATAATTTTAAAAACATTTGCGTGAGTAATTCTTTTGAAATTGCATTCACAACAATTTTCCGTGTCTCTTTTCGCTAATGATTTATTTTTTTGTTTCATATGCACCGAGCATTTGTTTTGAAAAATATTGTGTTATTTTTGGAAACGTGAAATGTGCGAAAAATGATTTTCGTAATGAGTGTTGCTTGTTTATTTTTGTAATGAAAAATTCGGCTGTTTTGAAGATATTGCGCATTACGGCAAAATGTTTCAGCGTTAAATATGTACAATATTTGTAATATATGGCAATATTTAAAATTTTAAATGTAGATATTTTCATAAAATGCGGGAAAATACATTGGTATTTTTAAGATTTTTTCGATTTACCATATTTAAATTTATATTTGATAAATGAATTTAAAAAAGGAATATTTATTTCTTTGATTTATTTTTTAAATTTTCTGTATTTTTTTTTTGTTAGTAAAGTAATAGAAAGAGTTGGACAAATGTCACTGTTAACAATTATACTTTTGAAGTCTTCAAGGATTTCGTTTGCCTAGGATCCAGCATTGACACCGATAACAATGTCAGCCTTGAGATCAAGCGGAAATTGTCTCTTGCCAGCAAGTGTTAGTACGGGCTCAATAGTCAATTGAGAAGCAGAGCTCTCATCTCGACCGATGAAAATAATACTCTATAAATCCAACATCCTTCCGGTCCTAATGTATGGCACTGAGACGTGTACATTGACCATCCATGATGAGAAGCTGTTAGCAGCGTTCGAGAGAAAGATACTCCGTCCAATATGCATGGATCCAATATGCGTGTTTGACATGTTGCGAAAAAAAATGGACAGATATAGTCAATTGTCGTAGTAGTAGTTCGTTAAACTGTTAAGCAGAGTGTCCGGGGTTTGAATCTCAGGAAAAATCAAAAAGTATAAAATACAATTTTTCTACACAGCACCACCTTTTGGCAGGCAATGGCAAAAAACCTACAAGAGTAGAGAAATTTGCATATGAAAAGCTTTTCATGAAACTGTTGGTCCCTTCCTGAGTGGATGGGAAAAGCTCGACCTAGGCCCTCCATGGGCTGTTGTTGTGACATTAAAAGAATATAGAAAAAAAGAAGAAGCCATATTCAAGCACATAAAAATGCAGCAAATTCGGTGGCTGGGTCATGTTGAGCGAATGGAAGAAAGCGCTCCGGCTAGAAGAGTGTTTTATTTGATCCAAGGTGGAGGAAACAGCAGAAGAGGACGTCCTAATCTTCGTGTGAAAGACCAGGTGCATGGAGACCTGTCTGCCCTGTTCCGTCTTACCAACTAGCGCCAGCGCGTGCATTGCAAAGGCGACTGGCGCAGATTTATCGAGGCTGTCAAGACCGTTCATCGGGTGTAGTGCCAACTAAGTAAGTAAGAGTGATGGAATACAAGATAAGGTATGCTATTTTTTGGCTACGTCATATCAGACCTTTGTTTACATTTTGCTTAGCAGAATCTATTGTACTTATATCTCTACATCAAGTGAAAATGTATATATTATAGCCAATCAGATCACAACATATGGTCTGGTATGACGTACATGCGCATTAAATTTTAATTTCGACCAAGCAAATGAACGATTTGTTTTCTATTATTATTATTCTCCCCGGACACCTCTCTTAGACGGACACTCTTTGAAGAACGAAACATTTCCTTGCTATAAGAAGATACATATTTATTTTTCAATAAAAATAACTTAAAATTAATCACACGTAAGTCATTTTGTTTGTGTTACTCTTATTATGTGCTTTGCTTTTAATGGGGCAACAGAACATGGAGAGCCTAGGCCGAGCCATTCACTTATTATGCACCTTAAAGATTTTTCCTCTAAGTCCGGAAATCTCTAGGATTTAGAGAGCAGAGAGAGAGAGAGCAATGTTTATTTCTTTTTTTGTATTGAACTCGGCTAAACAATAACAATTACTGCTTACTTGTTACAGAGTTAGTGGTGTTTTGTATAGTGGAAACCCCGATTAATCTTTAGACATTTCATGTACAGCATAATCACTTAGTTTATATAATAAGACATCATTAAAAATTGTCTGGCTTATGATGTGTTCATTAAATATTACACTCGCACACACAAAACAGCAACACTTATGGTATTTCTCAGATATACGCAAATGGGTGCAGAAAATTGTTTCATAAGTAAATCTGCTCATTATCGCACAATTTATTTCCAAATAAAAAACTTCAATATTCAACAGACGAGTACAAATGGATTTATGAATCGCAAAACTTTTTCCCAAGAAAACAAAGCGTGAGTGAGTAGTGTGTATATTAGTACAATGTGCAACATGAGGCATTTGCAGCGCCTACAGTTTTTCTTTTGCTTTCTTGGAATGCATTTCCAAGCGATCGTTGCACCAATGATCACGATCACCGCCTTGCTCCATCAACTGCACAGCTTTTTCTTAAATACATTTCTGAATCATTTTCGTAGTTTTTTTTTCTCTTTTTGTCTTAACACTCACACACACACACACACAAAACAATTTTTCAAGATCAAGGGCAAAGAAAAAGTTGAAGAAAAATAAAAGACAATAATACGATATAGAAAAAACGGAGAGCAACAAAAATGTATCTGCAACATGACATAATGACAGAAAGCGTCGTTGTCGTTGCTCTAAAAATAATCTATGAATCTCATGTGAGTGTTTGTGTGGGTATGCACTATATACAAGTGTGTGTGTGTGTATGTGAGTTTTTTAAATGACCCAGCTGGAAACTGCATCAAGTGCATCATTGATAACATTTCATCTAAACTAAAAGCACCAGATGCTTTTGGAGAATTGTAGCAATTCACGAATTTGTTATTGTAATAAAATAGTAGAACTTTACTGAACAATTTACACCAGAACTTGATGTTTTTATACTAGTAGTGCTTATGAAGACTGTTTTTTGTATTTTTTCTTTTTTAATTAACAATGTGAATGATATATTACAATTGTCATAATGCTGCAACTAGTTACAAAAAAAAAATTTCAAAAGCAATTCTCAATTAGGATTTATTTTATAATTTAGAATTCAAAAGGAATATTGCAAAGTTAGAAAAGAGTAACTTATTTAAGTTGTCGCCCTACAAGATCGCAAATCTTTGTGCGTTTCAGCCTACCCTTCTAACTTGTCTATTAAAACACAAAAAGTTAAAGCCGTCGAAGAAGTCGAAACCTTTTGAAAAGCTGAACAGGAAGCTGAATGCCTCGAAGATCGAAGCAAAAATCGAATAAAGTACTACGAGGGTAGATCAATAAGTACTCGTGTGCCGCACCCACCGTACTCGCTCGACTTGGCTCCCTGCGACTTCTTTCTGTTCCCCAACATGAAAACGTTGGTCGGGGAAAAAATTCAGCTCAAACGAGGAGGTTATCGTCGAGACAGAAGCGTATTTTGAAGAGTTTGACAAATCGTATTTTTTGGGGGGGTTAAAGAAATGACAGAAACGTTGGGAAAAGTATATTGTACTAAAAGGAGATTACGTTAAAAAATAAAAAATTTTCTTTATTCCTAGCACGGGTACTTATTGATCTACCCTCCTATATGACGGTTCATGTAAATCGGTTTATAAATAATATATATGTAGTTTTTTTGTGAAATCAAAATGTATGGATTTGCTGTTGCTAAGTTTAATTCTAAATTTTTCGGTCCAATCGATAAGTTTTGTAACCGCTTATTGGCGTTAGTAGACTCTTCTATTATCGAACCAACAGCTAGAAGAGCTGTATCGTCTGCATAGGTAGCAGTGCAATAATTTAATCCAGTTTCTAGGTCACAAGTGAGCAAGAGATATAGAACTGGACCCAATACGCTTCCAGCATTAATTTCTCTAAGATGGGAGAGTACTAGGGTGCAGACTGTTTTATAGCAAAATAGTTAAACTTTACTCCAGAATTAATATCAGAAATAGTTTATACCAGAAATGCTTATGGAAATTTTTTTATGAGACATCGTAAGTGACACTGTCACGAACGATCGCTGATTTGCCAGCTCTGGGTAGTAAATTCTCATGTTATCATGTTAATTGCTTTACTACTGTATTATTGAATTTAAATTTCCTTTGTTTTCTGCAACACACACACACAAACATTTTACATTGTTTTCCTTACATACTTACAAAAATCGTGAAATAAATTGTGTAAAATCTTATTAAACAATAATAAAAAAAAAATGAAAATGTTAATCTCTTATTTGCATTAGCAAATTCTTTTCAGCTTATCAGCGACGCGTCATAATAAATAAATAATTTCTCTACCGTAATTGCGCACTTACTTTTCATTAGTCGCCGCATGATCATGGCCACCCTGTACAGCTGTTGTTGTTGCTGCTGTAACTTGTTGCAACAGCGTCACATCTGTTGGCTGGAAATGAAAGCCACGATCTTCACGCACCATGTATGCGGGTAGTGTATCGATATACGCATTGGCTTTATCATTATACGAACCGAGTAGCTCACGATATTTTGAATAGACAATACGTTTTAATTGTGGATTAGTTTTCGATGTAGCGCTGGCCGTTCCAGCACCACTAGGAGTAGGTGCTGTTGTTGTTGTAGCACAGTGTTGTTGTAGAGTGGCAGCCATTGTTTATAATATTTTTAAATATTGAGAAAATCTTTTGCACTTGGAACTTTTGGTTTTATGCCCTTTTTGCAGTCATAAGTATCACAATATTTAAAGAGTTTTTGAAAGAAAGACACTTTTCTTTTGATGCAGATATGGGAAATTTTATAATTTGTTTTCGTTTTTCAGCTGATCTTCACCTTTTTAAGTTAAGGCAATTATTAACAATATAATTGAAAAAGACTTTAGAAACAACTTTCAAGATAGATGATCCTTCACCGATCTCATGATCGGTTTTCAAAAACACAAAAGTCATTTCAATATTGTTTTAAATTTTATATATTATAAGTATTTTTGAAGAATTTTACTCAGTTCTTACTTAAAGCAAAATTTTAAGGAATCTAATCGATCTTCATGGTCGATGATTTTCCAAAACACAAAACTCATTCAAATATTCCCTCAAAATGTATATATTGGCTCATATAAAAGGTATCCGCGGTTGGTACCCACAAATCTGCCATGTGTTTGATGTTCAGTGCCTCCGCTATGTCCTGACAGCTTGTGAGTCGATCTTGCTCCTCCACCAGATACTAAATTTCATAGGCTTTTGCAGTGGCTTTCAAGGCATCTTTCGGAGCATCTTTGATATCGAAATTTCTGAAATGAAATCCAGCATGTACTAGTCCTGAGTCCGGCGTTCACTCACAGCATCCACACCGTAAGCCGCACAAATTTATCGGCATTTTTTTTACAGCGGTTTTACATTTTTTGTAGTAATAAAGCATCACATAGCGTTTTTCTTCAGATATTTCACTTATTGTCAAATCAATGTAACTTTTTACACTAGCGATGATATAGCCTGAAATGTCTGTAGCTTGAAATGACACCTTTCAAACATGTGTTCGTTTGACATAATCGGATTTGAGGGTAACAACACCAAAAACCGAAGATACTTTTTATATGTATAACCTAATACCTTTTTGAGAAAATCACTCTCTTATTCTTGTAATAATATTCTTGAATTTTAAATTAACTATACGACTTTCAACTTCCACTGATCTTCAACTGATTTTCATTAATAAAATGATCAGTTTAATGATTAATTTGCAAAAAAAAAAAACACCAACTCATTAAAATATTGCTAAAAATTCTGAATAGTTTGTAAGAACAACAGTTTCAAATTTTTATAAGTACATTTTCGTTGCTGTTTAAGAGTATTTTCAAACCGATCTTCATAACCAGAAAAATAAATCCTCCTTCAATTGTTTAAAATGTAAATTTTTCAAACCACATCGAACTACAAATATCCAAATTAAAATAAATTTTTATGACTAATCAAATAATTTCTCATCTAATTTCAAACTAATCTGCTGATAAACGATCTTGTAAAAAAAAAAAAACAAAAAAAAATAACCTCACAAGGAAATCCTTCAAGTAATGTGGCACACATTTGCTGATACAAAAAATATAAAACCGCAGTTAAATCCAATATAAAAATGTCATTAAGAAACAATTTCATTTGGGCAACAAACCGCTTCAAAACGATGGCGCAAGATCATAAAAAAAATATTGATCGCATCATAAAATTAAAGGGGATCGATTTCTCTCTTCCAACGTAACATAAACTTACATAATAAAAATGAAAATAAAAGAAGAGGAACAATAAGAAGGAGAAGAAGGAGAAGTCTATATAAAAATCATTACAAAATAAACCACAAGAGGCTATCATCATTTTATATCAAGCAGCAATCAGCTTAGTCAAATAAAAATTATGATGATCCAGCGACGCAGCACATAAAAAAGTAAAGATCTGATTATATCAAAGATATCCAACACACTTTTGAATGTACATATTTTTATTATTTTTATGTGAGACCGTTTTGACTCCATCAATACCCCCAAAGTACATATTTAATGTGTGAACTATAAAAAAGTGTGCTACAAAGTTTGTGCTAAAAATATGGTATGAGCTTGAAGATCGCCGGCCGATCTGCTTGATCCTCACAGTTCATTCATTGTACTCAAAAAATGAAATGATGACTCAGCTCAAAGTATCAAAATTCAATGAAAAAAATATTATAATAATTTTCTTCTCGCTTTAATGGATACACACTACAGCTGATCTAACTGCACTAATTATTGATCACGTCATGGAAATAGAACCGACCAATCAACCACACACAATCACACTCACTCACTGAACAAATAAAAATAAGAAAACAACAAGAAAACAAAACAAAAGGTTGATCGTGTCAAATTTAAATGGATTTTATAGTTTTTTTATTTTATGTGTGCCTAAATCAAACAATAGAACAACTGACTGGCTGCCTGCCTGTCTGTCTGTCTGTCTGTCTGACTGACTGACCGTGTGAAATGTAAAATAAAAGGGGGAGAGACCCCTTGAGTATATGTGTATGCCTGTGTGAGTGGTTTATGTGCGTGCGCTACTGATGAATCATCCAGTTCGTTCGAATAGCGCTGGCCATCATCATTAATATGAGTTATTGGCTGGGTTGGCTGCGGTTTGAAGATCAACAAGTAACAGCAACATAACAAATTTTACAAACTATGTTTGTACCATAGAGCTGAAAATTTTGTAGTGGAAAATGCTCTTCTCACTTCACGCTCTCAGTTAGAAATTTTTCATAGTTTTTCTATTTATAATGATGAGCTAAAGTGTTTTTGATAGTGGAAAATTGAAGAAGATCATAAATTTTTATTGAGAAATTAACTAGTTCAAGCTCTTTTGTTGTTAGTTTTTTAAAAATATTTTCGCATATATCAAAGTGCTTCCAATTACTTTTTGAAGTTTACTTCTTAAGAATTGTTTTTAATATTTACGCAGAGGGTAAAATATGATCGTCGCAGCGAAAATTGTCACGGAAATGAAGGGCATCGCCCTCTAGGATATATGGTATATGTACATATAAATGATAGAGGGCGCTGATTCGCGTATAATTCATACTCGACTGATAGAGGGCGCTGCCCATTAGTTTCTCAGCCAAATTTAAATTTCAACACAAATTTAACATTTCAAAGAAAAACATTTAGAAAAAAAAACAAACGCGAGGGTCAAACAAATGGGGATTGTGTTACGATAAAAGCTCCAGTAAAAACTGCTGCTGAGAGACAGCGAAAATGGGAGCCCAACAAAATTTAGATTCTGCTATCATGAAAAAAACACAAAAAACCAGCACCGAAAGATCGCGAGAGTATAGACTTCGCAAACAACTTGAGGCACAACAGTGTTTGAATTTCATTGAAAAACAACTCGCAAAGACTAATGCTGAGAGACAGCATGAATGACAAATGAGTAGTTCATTAGAGCCAGTATTTAAATTAACACTCATCTCATTGAGTCCCGACGAAAGTCCTCAGATTACAGCACCAGACAGTCATGGAGATGGCCGAATTCCCAGCTTCTCAACGAAAGAGAAGACCAGAAGGTTTACTTGAAAATTTGTCTGAAATTCTTTCCCCCGTGGAAAGAACAACTCGCACCAGCACAACAAAACATAACGAGATTTGACAAGTTTATAGTCAATCTCATAAAATTCGCGACAGTCAAGGGGCAAATTTTCCACCTGTTTTAGATTATAACTGAATATTTTTTTTAAATTTGAGATTTTTAAAGAAAATTTATAATTTTATAAATTAAATTTCAGTAATTTATCAAGTACATATGTATGTGCCTAAGAAATCAATCAATCAATTATCAAAGAAACATCACTAATGGCGAACATTGGCGGCTTCTGAAACGATCGTGTGATCCGCCTGTTCTATGAACGTGGTTATTCTTTTGGCATTAATGTTCATTATATTCGTTTTCGATTAATTCTATCTAAAATATGAACTACAAAATTTAAAGAAAATATTAAAAAAAAAAGATTGAAAATTTCAGTTTGATTATAGTGTATTAAAATTAATTTGATAAAATGTAAAGGGTTTTCTTTTTGCTTAAGACTGATCGTGAGTAGCAGCGCATTCCTTAAGATCACTTTAGACAGATCAGTTGCAGATCACTTGGAAATAACTTAGATAAAATCAAATTGCTGTTTAAAGTTATTTTGTGGCAATTTTTTTATAAAATGTACCATATAAAACTATTAGCTTACATTTTCGTAAACCAGTTAAAGATCACTTTTAAATTTGTTAAATAACATAAAAACGACAGTGTTCAAGATAATTAAGGGTATTTTTTCTTAGAAAATGTAGAAGAAATATTTGAAGGATTTTCTTTACTATACTTTTCATAAAGGCTCGGTCTAGGACCTCCATGGGCCGTTGTGCCATTAAAAAAAAAATTAATTAGAAGATCAATTGCTGATCGCTGTTTTTGCTCATTAGATAATAGTATCAAAATTTAAATCAAAGTGATCTAGAGTAATTTTTTTGTTTACTAGGCATGAATTTTATTTTATTTTTTATTTGAACCATGAAGTTTAGTTGTTGATTGCTGTCAAATTCTTTACAGATAATATCAGAAATGTGTTAAAACTGATGTAGAGCTGGCTTTCTTACAAATACAAAGTATGAACATGGAGATCATTTATAAAGATCTTTGAAAGATCAGTTTAAAATACATTAAACAAACTCAAATTTAGGAACAAAATAATTTAGAGTGATTTCTTTTAGTAAAAGTATGTTCAATAATCTTTCAATAACTTTTTTTTTTTAAATTTTTTCTGAAGTTCGGTGATTATCGTTTCTGTACTGAGAATACTTTTAAAATACATATATAAGACTGTTTTAAAGTTGTAATTAACATAAATATTTAGAAGCGAATGATCAGTGAAACATTGAGAATCTAAAGTAATATTTGAATGAGATTCTTTATAGTTTTCAATTAGTTACTTATGAAGATCAGTTAAAAACGTATTTCAACTAATTTAATCACACCTTTAACAATTTCTTTTTTCTATAGCTTTACTTGGAATATCAGTTTAAAAATTCATGAAATTAATTCATTAACATTAATAATTGAATTCTAAAGAAGATGTTCACTTTTCGTTTGCCGAAGCTGGGCAGTCTTTAATGATGCACTATAACCGGCGTTAACGAATATTTTCACACACACACATTAGTTCTAGGCACTTAGATTATACTAAGGTAAATGCTTCCTCTTTTTTTTTTAATTTTAACTTAAAAATTTCGCGTCGCTTTTACAACGAATTTACTGTGCGCTTAGTGGCGTCGCGATAATATTTAATAACAACAACAACAAAAAAACACTGAACTAGCGCCAGCTAAGAAAGAAACTGTGAACTGCACGCAGCAATGTATCGCTGCGAAATGACGACAACAATAACGAACGAATCAACGATCAAGACTTCGAATACGATACAATACTGAAAATGGAAACGCGCTTTAAAGCAAGCAGCAATCAAGCAGATGCAGGCAAAAACAGTTGAAGGTGGCAGACAACAAGCAAAGTAGATACAAGTTGCAGTTGTAACAAGTTACAATGGTTTTTTAATGCACGTATGTATAGGTACATACATATATATGTATCAATACACTTAACACGACAGAACTTAGGTAAAAAATGCAAGAGTGGAGAGAAGAGAGAGAGAGAGAGAGCGTGCGACTGATACTGACAGGACAGCTTCAAACTGGATCTCTACTACATTTCGAGAGTAGTTGTTTTTATATAAACAGAATAGTGCATATTAAGCGGGAGTTGAAAAAAAAAAATGAGAGAGGGAGAGTGAGAGTGAGAGAGTGACAGGAGTTATTAACGGGCACGTGTGTGCAATTATTGTTGGGAGCTGTATATACATAGCTGTTAGCTTGTATGCACTCTCCAATTGCTACTGATTTTTGTTGTTGTTGAGCTGCTGTTATTTGTTTGTTTATTTTGTTCCGGCCAAACACAGAAACATAGAACAATTTATCTGTCAGTTACGTTATTTTGACATTAATTTGTATTAGCTAGTTTATTTATTTTTTTCAACAAACGACAACATATATTTTATATTGTTGTTGTTGACTTATGTATGTATGTATGGTTATTGCTAAAATGTTACTCGGTGCTGTTGTTGCTATCTTTCGCTATCACTTTAATTGCTTTGTGTTTCTTACGGATATGTTAGATATTTTCATTTAAACACTCTCCTCAAATATTTTTTGTTTGTTTGTGGTTGTTGGTTTTTGTTGTTACTATTATTGTTCGTATGTAGTCGCGTAATTAAGTTTTAAATACCTCAACCATCAACACTCTACCACTTGTTAAGCTAAAGAAATGAAAAATTGTGTATGGGTTTTTTATCTAAGAAATGATATTTGCTGCCTTAGGGCGATAATCTTTTCAGTTGTTGTGTAAATTTCGGTGATTTAATTTTTCTGTTATGTGTTTCAGTTTTTCATTTTTCATTTTTCTTTTATGTATTTGTTTTGTTTGCTGTTGGTATATTTTTGCAAATTTTTACCGAACACTTTTTGTCTATGTCAACTTTTTCTATTCATTTATTGTGTTTATTTTAAGTAGGAGTAAATTTTGTATGTTTCTTTTGTAACGTTAAACAGGAATTTTTTCTAACTTATTCGACAAATACACAATTTTTTTTTTAATACAGTATTTATCTTTTTGTTATGTAATTTTGGAGAAATTCTGTTGATAAGCCCAGAATTTTTATAAATAATTTCCAGAAAATTACTCCGATTGTGGATTCTTGGAATATTCATTCACAATATGGAATCTCATAGATGTGAAGGAACAGAATTGTGCTGTATGTTTCGGTTATACGGTTCACGTTCTCTCCGAACCACTGGCTCGGCTCAAAAATGATTTGGTTCAAGAATTCGAAAATTACTATTATTTTATAAGATTTTTGTCTTTTTAATGAATTATAATAAAACATTCCCATTTTCAATATTTCAATATTTACATGCAAATTAGATAATATAAATTTAAGTGTAGTAAACACTTTTTGTACTGAAACTTGCATTTTAGGAAGATCAGAAATTATTATTGCTTAATCTTAAGGTTGGATATTAATCACTTTCTTTAATATAATCGCATAAATATACATAATAAAATCGCATAAATTTATTTTGCTGGAACTGTCGCATTTCTATCGACAATTTATTTTAAGAGCGCTTCATCTTCATTCTCACCACCAATTTTGTGTTTAGATATTCCCTCGATGAAATGCTCAACTTAATACTGGACTACTTTTTTGGATTGAATCAAACCATTTTTTTTCAACAAAAATTATTTGGTTTTGGTTTGGTTCAAGTGAAAAAAAAAACAAAAACAGTTTGGTTCGGTTCAAGTTCCCCAAACTGCCGATGGTTCGGTTCAAAAATGGTTTGTTTCAAAACCGGTTTTCATCGCTAGTTTCTATTATTGCTGGGTAAATTCATAGCTGCGCTTATCATATATCGACCATCAAACTCTACCCTCATCAATGGAAGATTTCATGAATAAATGATTTTGTATTAATTTAATTGGGAGACCTGGGGGCCGTAGTACACGAGGTAAAGTTCGTGGTAGTCGCACAATAAGGGAGCGTCCATAATCGATCCCTGCGCTTATACGTCTCAAGCCGACACATAAGTCGTGGAGGCCCCCGACCTAGCACCCGTTATTGGGCTAACTAATGTATGCGGTGGGATCTTCTCCGTTGCGTTAAATGAATGGTTGTGCATCGATCTTGGAATCTACACCGTTAAAATATCTCCAAATGAATCCTCAAAAGAAGCCGCGGATCAAGCGGAGATTAACTCTTGCCAACAGGTGTTACTAGGCAATCGAAAAGCAGAGCCCTCCCTCGACTGATTAAAATAACACTATAAATCCCTCATCCTTCCCGTCTTTATGTATGGCGCTGAGACGTGAATATTGACCACCAGTTATGAGAGGCTGTTAGGAGCATTCAAGAGGAAGATACTCCGTAAGATCTATGGTCCAACATTCGTGAACGACGTTCATCGAATAAGATGGAACCATGAGCTGTATGAGCTGTTCGCCGCCACTAACATAGTCAAGCATATAAAAATGCAGCGGCTGCGCGCAGTCTACATCATATTAAGCGAGTGGAAGAAGGCGCTTCAGCTAGAAAGGTGTTTTATTCGAGAAGAAGAGGTCCGAGAAGACGTCCTAATCTCCGTTGTTGGAAACACCAGGTACAAGGGAACCTGACTGTACTTGGTCTTATCAATTGGCACAAGCGCGCTCAAAGCAGAGGCGACTGGCGAAACTTTTTCGAGGCGGCCAAGACCGATCATCGGTTGTAGTGCCAAGTAAGTAAGTAAGTTTAATTGACTCATGGCAATTTCAATATTCAAAAACAAAAACCTGTTGAAGTTTAACATGCGAGTATTTATTGTAAATTAATACAAATATTATATACATATGTAAATGATTTTTATCAGCAAAAACACAGCATGAATAATGGGTGCAAATATTTATTCGTAGGTTTTGCATCAATATATATAAATATGTGGGGGCATGTGCGAACGTTGCCAGTAATTCATTGTATACCTAATAACTGACTCATGCCAATTTTATATTTGTGTACTCACGTTCTGGTGTAATTTTACTAAGAACTGAATAACTGATATGAGCTACAATGAAGAATCTTTTTCTACATATATAAACTTAAGTAATGTAAGTACATGCATAAATGCTAACTTATATTGAGCAGTTATTTTAAACCAATTCTGAAACAACAATCTCAGATAAAGCAGCAGCAGCATGTCATTATTAATTATATTCATTGCTACCATACTATCATACCTAAGGATGTGGGGAAAGTAAACTGGGAGAACATCCAACTTTTTTATGGTAATAGTTCGCTATAATTGACAGCAAAATTAGTTAGAATAGAACGTTTTGTTTACTATAGAAATGGGGTACGATAGTAAAAATAGTATAGAACCTGTTATTTGCTCTAGAAATCGGGTCTGGATCAGTAAAAATAGTATGAAAAATGTTCTATAGGTTTGCCATTGCCTACCAAGAGTAGTGCCGTGTAGTAAAAATAGTATGGAACGTGTTCTATAGGTTTGCCATTACTTGCCAAGAGGTAATGGTGCTGTGTGGAAAATTTTTTTTTAACATTGCCTGTGCCAAGATTTAAACCCCGGAACAATCTACGGAACAGGCAAACGCACTACCAACCACACCATGGTGACCACATTCGATTGTGTTATATACTATAGACTTCCTGTCTGGAATCCTCAATATAATTGCTATATAAGTAAGATTGAGTCGGTTCAAAAACAAGATCTTAATTTTGGACTGAGGGAGTTTTGTTGAAATCCTCTTTCAAATCTTCCATCTTATGAACATCGATTAAAACTTATTAATCTACAGACATTGTGGTCGGTGTAGTGTAGTGGTAGTGCGTTGGACTGCTACGCAGAGTGTCCGGAGTTCGAATCTCGGCACAGGCAAAAATGAAAAAGTGGAAAAAATAATTTTTCTACACGCCACCACCTTTTGGCAGGTAATGGCAAAACTTCAAGAGCAAAAATTGTCTATGAAAAGCTTTTCACTTCGCCGTTCGGATTCGGCTTAAAACTGTAAATCCATTCCATTCATGTACAATTTTAACACGCACGACATGAGTGGATGCGAATAGCTCGGTCTAGTACCTCCATGGGCTGTTGTGCCACTAAAAGAAGAAGCTACCGACATTGATAAGCAGAAGAAAAATGCTAAATATAATATTTCCTTTAAAGCGCTTTTGAATGGTAGATGATAAAATCTTCGTATTTACTAAACAAAATAAACTTTAATATACCCTGTAGAAGCTCACGTTATTTTATTCCTATTACAACTTAGCATATGCAGAACAAACTATGCTCAAAATTATCCTTTTCGTGGAATATGTAGAGATTTTAATCAACATTTCGGATAGTCTGGAACACATCAAAATAAAACTTACTTATCATATTATCAAATTGATAAACAGTTGATAATTTGATATCTGTTGTTGTAAAGAATACCCATTTGGATATACGCAGCTCATTACATATTTTCGTGTAAAGCGGTTGCGTCGGCCATCGATCCGAGCTTTATGCGGATGCGTCCCTCGGTTGTGTTGGCCGGGAGGAATTCGCTGGCCGAGTTAGACTTCGTTAAAAAATAAAATAAAAGGAAAAAAGATGTTTGCTTCTTGCGTTCAGAAATTGACTTTTGGACCGCTTTTTCGCGTTGACTTCGCAGTGCTAGTATACCAGCATAATCAGTGGTGTTGGCCCCAACAGCCCATGTGATAGCTTTATCGAAACTTTAAATAGCTTCAGTAGCTTCTTTTACAGGATTTGTGATCTGTATTTCGCCTTGGTCGTCATCATCAGATTCTGCAATATTCTCGGCATCTTTCTCAAAATCAATCGATTAAATTGTTCACTATTTAGAGTATTCCATGTAAAAATTTAGGTGTTCACTATACCCAGATAACACTTAGGAGTTTACTATATGGAGGTGTTCACTATACCGTGGTGTTCACTATATCCAGATAAGATTTATGTATTCACTATATCGAGGTGTTCACAATATCGAGGTGTTCACTATATCGTGGTGTTCACTATATCCAGATATGATTTATGTGTTCACTATATCGAGGTGTTCACTATACCATGGGGTTCACTATACCCAGACACGACTCTATACCTCCTATGCATATTATTTCAGGAATATTATTTGACCCTGAATATAGAGTAAATAGATATTCTGAAATATTGTTATACTTTCTATATTTCCATTCAAAGAGCTATTAAACTTTTTTTTTTAATTGAATCAGTCAACACTCTGGGTACTCCTATGAATACAGAGCATTGTGTTGAATGGAAGGAAGACTGATAGGTTGGAAAAAGAAGGAGGAAGAATGAGAGACAGAATGAAATCACAGGACACCGATAAGGAGATGGACATACCATAAGTCTATCCGACATACTTAAGTCTATCCAACATAAGTAGTAAAACACTTAAGCAGTTCTCCCTCAAATATATTTTTTTCTTGGTTTTTTTTTTGTTTGTTTCTTATTACTGTTTTATTTCTTTTTGCTGCTAAGTATTTTAGTTAAAAAAAAAAACTTCTTACTATTAGTGAAAACTTTAATTTACCTTAAACGAAAACTAACAACTTCGTGGGCATTTAAAAGCGCCACTCTGTAGCTATCAATTGAGCTTAATAGCTGCCCACATAGTGTAATTTAGTTATTATTTCATTTTTCTATTTGTGGTTTTTAAAACTTCAACTAAGAATATCAAAAAAAAAAAACAAAAACAAAAAAATTTTTTAATAAAATCGCTTCATTTTGTGTCATCAATGAATTTAGCTATAATTTTGAAAAAAAAAAAAATAATATATATATAAATGGCACAAAATAAATGAAAATACTGACTGCTGTTGACAATTATGATTAAATTTTATAAAAAAAAAAACAAAATAAAAACATGTCAACAAAATTAAAAGTTAAACGATAAAATTAAAAAAAAATGAAATGAAAAATAAAAAGAAAAAAATAAATAAAACGTAATAAAATTTACTTAATAATATTAAGTATTTATTTTTGGGTAGAATGCGGAAAAGGTAGTAGGCGTTATTGTTGTTGTTCTCTTCTTTAGAACTTTGCACAAATTAATTAAGTTAATAAATAAATTTGTATGTATTAAAATTGGCGATGATGAGCTATTTCCCCCCTAAAAAGAAACTAAGCTTTTAGTTAGCAAAGAAGAAGAAGAATTAGTGGATGTGCTCAAAAGCAAAAAAAACAATACAAATATTAGTTAGGTGTGAAGCAAAATTTGAATTGTAAAAGGAAATAGAGCATTGCCAGTTTTTTTTCTTCTAAAAAATACATGATAGATACATTTAATATGTATATGTATATATATATAATTTCAATGTCAATGAGGTTAGTGCTCTCCGCAAGGTTGTCAATTCCAAACGCCAGAGTCACCAAATTAACTTTATTAATTAACTAAATATTCGTATGTCATTTTTCTTCCACTCAGTAAATGATCTACTAGCTATGGTCTAAGTAACCGTTAACCTCAATAAAACCGAACTAATGCTTTTTACCCTTAATACAAAAGTACCCAATATTTTTCAATTATAAATTAAATTAAATGGTCTTCAAACAAAAATATCATATACAGCCATTGTCTGCTTTGAATAAGAAATACAACCAAACTAAAACGAGTAGAATATAAATATAAATATAAAGATCAGCCTGTATTCTCATGACAAGAAGAGCACTTAGTACTTGTCCAGCTGAGGTTCTTAACTTTCTCACTCACTTATTACCAATAGACTTACACATAAAATCATTACTGGCAATAAGGGAGGCCATGTAGCGCCTCACTCCATGTAGAGCGATGTCAGACTCAAAGGAATAGGAATCTGGACGACAAGAGCATACAGACACAGCAAGATAGTTCCACTGGGTCTATTGCTACATAACATCAACATCACACCTAAACCCTAAACTTCAGGAAAGACTTTTCTGAATTCTCCCCATCCAGAGCGGATTGGGAGGAAAAATAAGGTAATTGGGGGCTTTGACGTGCAGCTCTAACCCAAGAGCCCAAAATGGGCTGCGGTGTAGGGGCATGAGTCTTCTCAGAGTACCTTGAACTATCCTCATCTATATGCTTCCCAAGTATTCTGAAGCCAGTTTATTCCAGGCTGAATTTTTGGCAATAAGAGAGGCCTGCATATCACTTTATGACATTAGGAATAATCGGGCTGGTGCTAATATATATATCAAGCTGCTATTAAAGCCTTATATTCTTCTATTATAAATTCCAAATTAGTGCTACAATGCAAGGAGGAACTCGCTCTACTTGTTTAAGGTATAGAAATTACTCTATTATGGATTTCAGGTCATGGGAACATCGAGGGTAATGAGAGGGTAGACGAGCTACCTAGGTTGGGTTCGGGCCTTGACATAGCTACAGCGAAATCTGTCGCAATTGCGTTTTGCAATGTTAAGTCCACTTTTGCTTCTCACCTCACTATAGCCCGTTGACTACCTATCCCACGTCTAGAAAAACGTAGCCTAAAGATAATGACCTCGGGGCGAAACAATTGATAGATTGTCATCATCCCACTATCTCACGGATTATCGACGTTCTCACAGGTGTCACTGTAAGGTGAAAGAGCATACAGCAAATACTTAAGTATGTATGTCCACTTTGTGAGGTTCAATTATAGGAGGAGTAAACTTTTTAAATCGATTTGTGAGATTTCATGAGAGGAAGATACTCCGTAAGATCTACTGTCCAGTATGCGTGGGAGAGACGTAAAGTCTCTTTTACTATTTTTGTGCCTGCCCAGATTTGGCAAATGTAAGACTTCGCGCATTTGGTAAAACATTCCATTCAACATATTAATGAAATCTCACAACTCCGCTATGTGCGCGCTGGCCCCAGTTGATAAGGCCAAGTGCAGTCAGGTTGCCCTGCAGCTAGTCTTTTCAACTGAGATTAGGACGTCCTCTTCTGCGTGTTCCTCCACCGTGGTTCGAATAAAACACCCTTCTAGCCGGAGCGCTTTCTTCCCTTCGCTCAACATGACCCAGCCAGCGAAGCCGCTTGACTATGTCAGTGTCGGCGTACAGCTCATACAGCTCATCGTTCTATCTTATTCGATACACGTCGTCCACGCATACTGGACCGTAGATCTTACGGAGTATCTTCCTCTCATGAAATCTCACAAATCGATTTAAAAAGTTTACTCCTCCTATAATTGAACCTCACAAAGTGGACATACATACTTAACTATTTGGGGTTCGTCCTAAATCGAGATAAAATATAAATAAACAATAATAATTAAAAAAGAAACCCCTCATAAATTTCTCTCATTTTCTGTACTAAAATACATAATAAGTATGATTGATAAATACAAAAGGTTTAATTTATTAAAATTTCCTATTAACGAAATATAAAAGTAATTAGTGTGAGATTCATAGAAACTCGATAAATTCCTCGCAAACCGTAAAAACTTATAAAACTCATAAGAAAAATTTCAAACATCATACAAAATTTTTACAAGTTTATACTACACTTTTAAACTTTTTTTTTTGCTTTATTCTATTCCTTCTGCTATAATTGTATTATAATTTGTATTTGATAAACTTCTTCTCCATCAAGTGTTAAGTCACAAATTTCATAAGCGAATGCAAAAATTATCCCATGCTATAAAAAAAATATATATATAACCATAAACTTTGCACACACATTTTTTTGATGTAACTCATTAAAGATTTATTGTTGACAATCGCGTGTTGACAAAAAAAAAAAATATATCAACCGCTATTATGCGTCAATGTTGTTGTTGATTTGCTGGTTGTTCTTGTTGTTGTTGTTGCGACTGTGCAATTTTAAGTTTACATTTTATTTCCGCCATGAACTTCAGTATTTTATGATCCTTTTTACCTTTTACAATTATTTTAAAATATTTTTTTGCTTTTGCTTTGTTATAAGTTTAAATATTTACATACTTTTTATGACATTTTGATGCATTGTTGGTGCTTGGTCTAAACGCATTTACAACAAAAACAATAACAACAATAAAGGTTTTAACAATATATATGAAATTAAAACAGATTTTTTAAAATCGTTCCGTCGCCGTCACCACGTCTCAATTATTGCGCAAAATCAAGTGTGAAATATTTATATATATATTTTTATTTGTTTTTTTGAAAAGCAGAGGTGATTTTTGGATTTGGTCGCTGTGGCGTAGTGGTAGTGCGTTGGACTGCTACGCAGAGTGGCCGGGGTTCGAATCTCGGCACAGGCAAAATCAAAAAGTAGAAAAAATAATTTTTCTACACGGCACCACCTCTTGGCAGGCAATGGCAAACTTACAAGAGTCAAAATTGCTATGAAAAGCTTTTCACTTCGCCGTTCGGATTCGGCATTAAACTGTAGGTCCCTTCCATTCATGTATAAATATAACACGCACAACATGAGTGGATGCGAAAAGCTCGGCCTAGGCCCTCCATGGGCTGTTGTGCCAATAAAAGTAAAGTAAAGAGGTGATTTTTTAGCTACTTAGTTTTTGACATTTATATTTCTGACAGTTCACGCGTGATTCTTGACATGTGTCAAAGAAAAAAATACTCAATTTGGTTTACCATTTCATCATGAATATACTTACGCCTGAACAGAATTTGCAAATTATTGAAATTTATTATCCGTTTTTTTTATCACAAAATTGTCTTCAGCGACGAGGCTCATTTTTGGCTCAATGGATAAGTGAATAAGCAGAATTGCCGTATTTGGAGTGAAGAACAGCCAGAGGCAATTCAGCAGCTACCAATGCATTCCGAAAAATGCGCTGTTTGGTGCGGTTTATGGATAGGCGGCATCATTGAGCCGTACTTCTTCAAAGACGATGAAGACCGCAACGTTACGGTCAATGGAGAAAGGTACCGTTCGATGATAATAGACTTTTTTTTGCCGAAATTGCAAGAATTGTACTCGGCCGAGATGTGGTTCCAATAGGACGGTGCCACATGCCACACTGCACGCGAAATCATGCATCAATTGAGAGGCGAATTTGGTGAGGAGTTAATCTCTCAGGTTTTGGTGCAGTCAATTGGCCACCAATATCGTGTGATTTGCCCCGTTAGACTATTTTTTGTGGGGCTATGTTAAGTCTCTTGTCTATAGGGACAAGCCAAACACGATTGCTGCTTTGGAAACCAACATCCAACGAGTCATTGGAGAGATTCTGAGATTCCTGCCGAAATGTGTAAAATAGTGGGCCAAAAGTGGACCTTCAGAATTGACCACTTGAAGCGTAGCCGCGGGCAACATTTAACTGAAATTATCGTTAAAAAGTAAATGGCAGGAATTGATTTACCGATCCAAATATTTCATTCACTTTTGTGTGTTTGTGTGTTTTTTGAATTTTCAAAAACCAAGCTCTTAAAAAATCACCATTTAAAACACATTTATTTAAAAAGAGGCTGATCAATATCTCTTGATATGGCATACGAATAAACCTAAAAATTAGTTTCAATATCGCTTGCACTGGTTCCCAGTTACTAATCAAGACCCTTACTAAAGACCAATTTATCTCACAACACCCAAAATTGGACTCATGAAACACGCATCAGACACAATTTCAATTCCATTTCTAGGCAATAAACTGTGAAATCCAAGCGACAAAACAATCTTGGGATCTTTCTCCCCACTTCTTTCCAATCAGCACAATGCTCTGCATTCATAGGGGTACACCCTGTATGTTGAATGCATCGATATAAAAAAAAGAAATCTCAAATGGAAGCCGAGTAAAGTTAGGAGGCTATAATAATTTTAACTTTTTTTAATTTTAACTCTTTAACTGAATCTGCAGTGTGAATCATTGACGTGAAAAAACTTATCTTATTTTATAAGAATTCGCGAAGGCCTGGGGTAACAATTGCTCTTATGCTTCCTTTCGCCCACTTTGATAGTATGTGAACTTAACTTCAAATCGTTTATTTGAGGATGAAAACTTTTTAGTGAAATCAATACCTCGTTTATTTGCTTTAATCTACTCTAGAACAGTCACAAGTTTCAATACATTTCATCTTTCTTGTAATTTCGTGTTGAACTTTTATGTTTTGCTAGTCCCAATCTCTCGATACGAGAATAGGTGATTTCTCCATTTTCAGCGCGCCACTGTTGTCAACACGCATTTCTTTTTTTTAGCTTTGCTATTGTTTTTGTTTGATGATCATTTCTTGCTGGAATTTTAAATGCAATTTTGTTTTCTCGTTTTTTTCCCCCTCTTTGTTTTGTTGTGATTTTTGCTTAAATATTTACTTAAGAATTAAAAAATTTTTCGTAAAGGTTCAAGTGTGTTTGTGTGTGTGTGCCTGTCACACAGACCATGGCGACCATGAAATTTCAGCTTATAAATTATGCATAAATTTCAATGCGTTGACATGTGTATAAAAACTGTCATTTTAATTGGTACTTATTTAAAAACAAAAAAAAAAAAAAGATTATAAATGACGATTTGCAGTTGCAATTATAAATGATTGCATTAAAAATATGAAGTGTGTTTTAGATAACTGAACTGTACCAAGTTACTAGTACAAGACTCGTTGCCGTTTTTGGTTCTTTCTGAGGTATAGTAATTGATTTTAGTGCCATCCTCTCTTCTATGGAATTAACTAGTATAAAACAATAGTGAGTGAGTGAGTAGATGTTCCTACTATTGAGAGGATTTGGCTACCACTCTCATTGAGAGGATCTTCCTTTTAAACAGTGTTGCCAAATGATGGATTTCCCAAATTCGCCAAAACTCCTAAAAAACAGAGTGTTGAAAAAAAAAACCATAAAATTTTTATCTCAACAGATTTTTATATACAATTTGAATAAGAAGAGACTATATTTTTGTTTAAGTCCACCAGATTATTTATTTAAAAGTGAAATTAATGAATTTACCATTTTTTCACGCTGAAATTTCAGCACTGACACCAAAAATTCATCAATGACCAATAGAAATCATAGCGTGGGATATTTGCATATGACTGAGAATATGTATTGAGAAAACGTTTGAGACTTTCGGAACTCACTGGTTTAATTTTTAACTATGTCAATTCTGATTTCCGTTCGACGCTTATTGCATAATATTTCTCCAATTATATAAACCTAAATATGATCCTCTAGTAAATATTAATCAATAAATATTTACGATATTTAAATGGCAATAACCAATATGTTTTGTTTACCTCCCATTAACCTTGTTTTTTTTATTTTTTGCAACAGTAGGTAACTTAATCCTCGTAACAATAAATTACAATTAACCAAATTTGAAGCTTTTAAACATTATCTCTACATAACAATTGTTTGTTTGGCTTTATAGCACAAACAAAATAAAAAAAAAACACAAAGAAAATAAACAAATCACATTTAATTGTCAACATTACTAAATACCAAAAATCTGCCGAAACAACACACAAAAACCCCAAAAACAACATGCAGATGTTTAGCTTGCAACATAATCTCACAAAAAAATGTTTGCGTTACGTTCAGCTCGCATGTTGTCTGCTGTTGGCTGTTATTGCTGCTGCTACTGCTGCTGATTGCATGACAGTTTTCAGTTACTGGTACACATGGTATGTAGTTAATTTTTAAACACATTCGTTATTATTATTAATAATTTAGTATCATTACGAGGACGTTTGGGGGGAAAAGGCAACTTTAAATATATGAGTATCAATTTTTTGACCAAATTGCGAAAGTTTAACTTGAATGAGAAAGAAAAAAGAGTGAAAGTAATCGAAAGCAGACGCAAACAAAAATAAAAAAACTAACCGAATCACTCGAAATGACGGAAAAGCAGAGAGATGATAAAAGAAGAAAAAAAAAATAAATACATTTAACCACATGTGGTCCTCAATAATATACAACAAAAATAATGACAGCAGCGCCACATTGTTTTGTTAGTAGATAAATTTATGAAAAATTATAGACGTAGTTCAATTTAAATGTGATTTTTTTTTCGTTTTGTTACTTTTATACAATAAACTAATTGTAATTTGGTCTTTGTTGCTGCACGTGATTATGCTTATGATTAATATTTTTGTAAAAGTTTAACTATTTACATTGTTGTCTACCTAAATCGAGGCCTGAGTGTAATCGCTGGACTCCAGAATTGAAAAATGTATTGGAAAAAATAACCGAATATATTTGTGGGATATTCTCTCTTTCTCTCTGTTTTTCAGCGAATTGGGGCTAACATGTAGATATGTACATGTGATTCTATGTAGCATAAGTGTGAGTACAGTTTAACTATTTACATAGTTGTCTACTTAAATCGAGGCCTGAGTGTAGTCGCTGGACTCCAGAATTGAAAAATGTATTGGAAAAAATAACCGAATATATTTGTGGGATATTCTCTCTTTCTCTCTGTTTTTCAGCGAATTGGGGCTAACATGTAGATATGTACATGTGATTCTATGTAGCATAAGTGTGAGTACAGTTTAACTATTTACATAGTTGTCTACTTAAATCGAGGCCTGAGTGTAGTCGCTGGACTCCAGAATTCTCTCTTTCTCTCGGTTTTTCAGCGAATTGGGGCTAACATACTTATACATATGTACATGTGATTCTATGTAGAATAAGTGTGAGTGTAAGTACAGTTCATTTCAAAGCATACATATAAGAGAATAAAACACATATACTTAAGTGCATAACTAAGCCCCCTATTTACACCTTTGGATAGAAGGGTTTCTACATCAAATTCAAAAGACAATTGAAAAACTTGTCGTTAAAGTCTTGAATGCTGTAAATGGGGACTAACTGCATGCTTACATATATTAGAGATAGAATTTTATATATATAATAAATATGAACTCTATATTCCGCTCTCAAAGGAATATTGCACTCTTTGTTTTTGTATAAAGAAAATTTTGATTAAATCAGAAATTATTTGATAAATTAATTATCTCATAGTTTTTCTTTTACATTCAAATATAATTTTTCTTACCACATAGGAATTTAATTTAAACAAACCTCTTCTTTTTCTTATTCTTCACTTAATATTCACACACCGCAAATAGGTCAAATGATCCAACATACATACATACATATGTACATATTTAAACTTCAACTACAACCTAACACTAATATTTTCTTTGAAATCAAACCACAGAGTTCATTATAAATAAACAACAAATAAAGGAATGGCAGCTAATTTTAACTTCATTAAAAGAAAATTTAATCTGATTTTTTTTCACATCAGTAAAATGAAAGATATGTTACATCTGGATGCACATGAAGCATCGGCATACAATTATGTATTTGAGGAAATTTTTTGTTTTATATTTTTTGTTTTTTAAGACTGTAAGTGGAATTTGATTGGAAATCAGGTGCAACAATGTGATCGACAAATTTATGAAAGAGAGAGAAATGCTTTGAATTTTATTGTTTAAAATTCAGTGTCCTTCAAACTTTTATTTGAGAGCGCCATTTAAATAGACAAAACCTGGGGTATGTGCGAGAATAACTCCAGATTTGCTTATTTTTCCAGAAGAAAAATCGAGGAGAAATTAATATAATTTATATTCTCATTAGACTTATAAACTGATTTGAAATTTATGCTCAAAATCTTCTATTAGCTTCTTCTTGTTTGTTAAAGCTTTCGAAGACACACTCTCTTACAGTTTGAGAGCCATGACTTTGTATTTAAAGTTACCCACGCTGAATTTAACAAGGTAAAGTCATCGCAGAAAGCTGTATTTGGTTTTATATTATAACAATTAACATTATTTAATAAAAATAAATAAGTATAAGGTGTATGTTATGTACTTGCATGTAATGCCGCTGACACAAAGAATCTGTTGTGTACTTGAGAGCGCAGTATACAAATGACAGCTAAGATAATACATATACCTATGTGAAATCGTATGTGTGCAACTCTCAAATTTTGTGGGAAAGAGAGGGTGAGACAGATATCAGCTGATCAGTTTATTTCCTTCATGTCAGTTGTATACTTCGCTCTCAAATACACAACAGATTCTATGTGCCAGCGCCATTATTTCGAAAGTACTTAATTCAATCTTACTTACATCAAGATATTCTGCTTTGCATTTACGATGACTCACAAATATCTACACAACATATCTCTCTATAACAAAAATATGTGACATTTCTGACAGCTCAGGAAATAGCACAAATTTGAGTTTTTTTTCTAATATTTAATAATAATTTTAATTTAATAAAAATAGCATGTGCAGACAATTAGGACACTTTTAGCACACATTGATATTGTGTGACTTTTTTTTTAGTTTCTGCAAAGTGTGTAGAGATTGAAGAAAATACATGACCCAATTTATGACCCAGAGCAGTTAACAAATTGATGTTTGGAAAATTTTAAAAATTTATTTTTATTGATTGCACACTGCGTTCGGCATATCAACAATGATTTTAGTGCTTTTTAGTTTCAGATACGCAAATGTCAAAAAAGTGACATTTGCACTGATTGTGATGACAAGTATCAAGTGTGGAACGAAATAAGAATTAATGTATAAAGTGAGGCTAATTTTTTTTCAAAAATATTTTTTAACCTCAAATAAATCTGTCAGTTTTTGCTCGCAAATTAATCTCATATATTTTTCCGTTCACGCGGAAATGTCTACACCTCAGAAATAAATTGAGGTCAGAAGGCAACCGAAAAAAACTATTAATTTCAACTAAAAACAAAAAAATTAAATCAGAAAAATAATATTCTTGTACTTTTTAAAAATTAACCTGGGCTTATTTTGTAATGATTCCACAAAATTTGTTGGCTTCATAGTTGAAGTATTACCTGTTAAACCGCGATGGGCAAAGAGCTTACCGATGTTCACTCTTTCATTGAATTACATAGGGGGTGTTCAAAAACCGTTATGTATGAGTACAAGGGACTCCTCCAGAATACGGTAAATTGATATGAAATGTAGTAAATTTTGATTCCTTGCCTTTTGTGGATATGGGAAAAATCACTGTGTAAGAATGAATCATTTTTTGTTTAAAATTATTGAAAAACATTAAAGATTTTCTAAATCCCCACACATACTACATTTAAACAAATAAACACCTTCACATTCTCATTAGTTTGCAATAATGATTTAGTTTTTTTATTTTTTATTTTAACAAAAGCAAATTACTGTTCTTTATTGTTGCGAAAATATTGCAAATTTTATTTTTGTGAAAATATATTAATTTATTTAAACAGGCTGAATGAAAGTGAGGGAAGTGCCGTGCCAGAGAGAATAACAACAATGTACGAGTAAATAGAACGAGCAGAAAATTAATTAAGTTTTTATTTATGAATGCAAATTTTCAATGACGTAAGAATCACTCTTCTTGTGAAAGTTTTAAATAGTAAGTAGGTAATTTTAATATGATAGAGAATTTTTTTTTTTTTTGTTATATTTATTAAAAACATGCGCTAAATTTATTCTTTTTGCATAACTTAGTTTGTTTGGTTTTGTTGTTACTGTAATAAAATTGAGAAATTTATGTGACCTTGAATAAATTAAATCTTAAATATTTTATTATTCTATAAATTTAAGTCAAAATAATAATTTCTAATAAATTTAAATAAACGATTGGAGTAAAAGTTTAGAAGACAAAGGGTGAAATGAAAGCATTTATGTACAAATTTGTATTTTAGAATAAAGTAGCACATGTTACTTGGTAATAGATTAAATTATATGGTAAATGTTTTGTTTTAAAAATAACTGCATTGACTGAATTGAATTCAATTATAAGAGTAAATGTAAATATTTTGATTTTAGCAGATTCATATTGAGTTCTCTACTGTAGTAGTGCCTCTAGATCTAACTGTAAAATCTTGCACCATTTTATTTCATATGAAAATATGGGAGAAATATTAATTGCAAGGAACTTTAAAGAATTTCCTAATGCCTTTCAAACTATTCGGCTGTCTCACAAAGAGTGCTAAATAGAGTAGGAGAATACAATAAAGTATGACGTTGTGAGAGAGGCTTATTTTCAGTTAATTTTTGTCTCTCTCTATAAATACAAGTATTTTAGTTATATTTTTTTTTGTTAATGTAAATATTTGAGTTTAATCAATTCATAACTTTCCAGAAAATTCAGTTTCGACAGCTCGAGACATTTTATTGCGTTGTGACAAATATCATTAGAATGGATTCTGTGGTCCAAATTATCTTCAATATTTAATTAATATCCCAAACGCATTAAGAAAATTTGTGTGAAAACTTTCTGAACTAAGTGAATACTTTTGTTTATGTACAATATATTTCACTTTTTTTTGGACGACTTTCGTTTACACTATTAAAAAAAAAAACAAACAAAATAAAACAAAAATTATAAAGCTGTCAAAATTTTGACAAACTCTTTATTCAAAACAAAAACCCAAAAATATCAATGCGATTGTTGTTACAAAGAAGTGAGTGTCAAGTATTTTTGACCTAGTTTTTCAAGTTGAAGAGGAAAAAAAACAAAAAAAAGTAAAAATTTGTCTTTTCGTTAATTTCTAAATGTCAAAAATTTCCAAGTTAATTTATGAGCACAAATTTTTGTAAGTATATAAATAAAAGAACACATAAAATTTAGATGCTATTAGTGCGGAAACTTTGTAAATTCTAGTATATGTGTATGACTTTTACTCTTAATAATATAACAATGAACGTTGCCCGGAAAATCGTATCAGCTATAAATTTACACGAAGGTTACACACGAACGTGTAGGTGGTAACATTGATTATGTTTAATAAAAACGCAAACTAAAAATTGCTATGACATAAACCTAAATTGAAGGGAAAGAATGTCCAAGGGAGAGAGAGAGAGGGAGAGAGAGAGAGAGAGAGGTAGGGGGAAATAGAGCACTGCCAAATGTTGATATCCCACAAATTCGTTCTGCACTCTTGAACGTGTGCAAATGTGCGGCCAGTGTTTATTATTTCCCTCTCCATCTTCCTCTTTTTTTTCATTTACAACAATTTTTCTCTCATTGGCTGCAGCTGTTGTGCCAGTGTGATATCGGCCAAAGAAGAGCGCACTGCTGCATGTGGTTCTAGGAAATGTCATACAAACTAAACATTATTGTCACTACAACCGTTGCATTTAACAATTTCCGGTTTTTAATGAAAAAATTTAAATAATATTAAAGAAAAGACAAGAAATGGCAAAGAAAAAAAATATCAATTCTATGGAAATCGCTACAAACAACAGAATGAATAAAAGCTCGTTAGTGAAAATTTTCTTTCACTTGGCAAACCCGTGTACTGTGCGCCCGTCGAATACATAAAGACCAACAAGCCGACAGTGGGCGTTTATGGCCTTCACATTTTGTATAAAAATAAAATACAAGTAAGCATCAGTCAAAGAAAAAAAACCGAGAAAAAAAACTTTATTTTCACGCAAAAGATTTTCAGCATGTTCTCTCATTATTCTTGGTCTTGTTTTTATTGTTTTTATTTTAAATAAAAAACACATATCTACTTACATAAAAACAAAAACAATAGTAAAGTAAATATTGCAAAACTTACCCTGATGTATTCATTTTTTATTTTTATTTTTTGCTTTGCCGCTTTCGAAAATTCACAAAAAAATTTCGCTATTATTTTTGCTTGCGAAAATTTAAATATACTTTATATGAAATAAAAAAAATAAAATATATATACTCGTTTATGTGGAAATATATATGTAGTTTTTTCTCTAGTTGACGACAGCAGCACAGGAGCACACTAAATTTTTTTATGTTTGGTTTTTCAAGTGTTTAATTTTATTCCAATGGATTTTTTAATTTAATAATTTTTGTTTTGTTTTATTTTTTATTTTAATATTAAAATATAATTTATATTTTATTAATAATCATTAGAATTTTTATGTTGTTATGTGTGGTGAACGTTCTTTTGAATAAAGCAACGAAATTTTCTTTAATTAAATATTTTGTTGTATTAAAAAATTATCATAAAATCACTGGAAAAATATTAATGAAATTAAAATAGCTCATAATAAGCAAAATAAAAATTGATTGCTTCTAATGGAAATGAATTAAAGAAATTCAATTTCAATTAGTAATTTTTGTCAGTGAGAACAACAACAAATTATGTAGCATATGCTGAACCGCTGTGGTCGCTGTGGTGTAGTGGTAGTGCGTTGGACTGCTACGCCGAGTGTCCGGGGTTCGAATCTCGGCACAGGCAAAATCAAAAAGTAGAAAAAATAATTTTTCTATACGGCACCACCTCTTGGCAGGCAATGGCAAACCTACAAGAGTAAAAATTGCTATGAAAAGCTTTTCACTTCGCCGTTCGGATTCGGCATTAAACTGTAGGTCCCTTCCATTCATGTACAAATATAACACGCACAACATGAGTGGATGCGAAAAGTTCGGCCTAGGCCCTCCATGGGCTGTTGTGCCATTAAAAGTAAGTAAGTAATGCTGAACCGAAAGATATGCAAGTTTCGGAACCAGTAATAGTTCCTAATCCATGATCTCAGCGATAATTGAATATTTATTTTTATTAATTTTTTTATAATATTTTTTAAATGGTTTTCAGGTTTCTTTTATAGATCAAAGGGCATATCGGTGTATGCTTCCCACAGAACATGAATGTTTCTGGTGCGTCGAACACCCAACCTCCCAGGTGAAAGTCTAGTGCTTTACCCACTAGACTATCGAGGTCACCTGGTGGATAGGTCAATTTGACCAATTTACAGTTCTAGTAGTGTCAGTGAGAGGGATTGCTGGTAACCGACCAAAAGCCAAGGATGTGATCAATACAAAAAACGTGGTCAAACGCAAACTAATTTAGATTTGCTTCAAGTTTTCCAAATCCACTTCCACCAGGAAGTGTTTCAAATAGATTAAGAAGAATGTTTGATAAACTGACCAAAACGTATTTCTAAAATAATTTCAAACAATTCGTCATGAGGAAAGGCAGTTTCTTGTTAGCTATTTTGACTACAATCTCGGAATATATACATATATTGAAATAATTTAACATATTCCATCCCACTTGATTTGTTTTGCAGCGGTCTATTGAGACAGGAGAATTCTGCTTCTTCTTTTAATGGCACAACAGTTCATGGGAGGGCCTAAGCCATTTTGCAGCGGTCTATTGAGACAGGAGAATTTTTCTTCTTTTTTCAAGGGCACAACAGCCCAGCGGTCTATTGAGACTGTAGAATTCTTCTTTTAATGGTACAACAGCCCACAATAGCCTAAGTTGAACTTTTTCCCATCCACTCATATTCTATGTGTTATATTTGTATGTATATGAATGGAAGGGATCTATAGTTTTATGCCGAATGCCGATTTTCATTCTTATAGGTTTTCCATTGCTTTTTCTTCTTTTTCATTTTGCCTGTGTCGAGATTTGAACCAAGAACAGCGCCACCACCAACTACGCCACGTAGACCACCACCCGTTTGTTAACATAAAACTCCGCCCATTCTATAGAATTAAATGCAGTAGTTTTAAACAAAAAGCAGGAATCTGAATATTTCTTTCTTAAGAAGTCCCAAAACAAAAAACCGAAATATTTCATTTCCGATAGGGAACTTGGAAGTTTTCCAGTCTTTGGAAAAACTTCTTGTTTCAACAAATTATCGATCAGGTTTTTGATTTCTTTGACGTTCAACTGTGTTCACGAATTCAGCAGAAAACATATTTGATTCAAGAAGGGCAATTTTATAAAAAAAAAAAATTATTTTGCCTCTCCTGAGACATAGGTTCCAAACCTATGCATAGGTTCCGAAGCGGTAAGCAACTAAACTCTGATTATTTCCAATCCTTAATAGTTTAATTGTTCTTTGATACCATTTCAACCATTTAAAAAAAGTTATCGGTACAAAATTTCGTCCTTTTTCAACTTCATCTACTATGTATGGTATATATTTTTGAATAAATATTGTGGATTTTGGAATAAAAAAAACATTAGATTTACAATTTTTTACTCCACTAAATTAAAAAAAAACTTATAGAGATTCGTTTCTTTATTTAAAAAAAAATTATAGTTCACCGAAATTATTTGTTCTTTAAAAAATTTTAATTTTTATATAAAACTTTTAGATTTTGAAATTAAAAAGTAAATTTGTTTCCAAGTTTTTTACTCTCCACTTAATTAAAAAATCTTATGGAGTGAAATTTTAACTTAAAAAATTTTACTATTTTTGTTCTAATTCACTGAAAGTCTTTTGGTTTAAAAAATATTGTACTTTTAATATTAGAGCATAAAATGAACTAAAATTTTTCTGAATTTGTCTGATGAGTTTTTGTTTCGTCTGCTTTGTAGTTCAAACTTATTTCCTTCTCATTTCACAGTTTCTATTTTTATTATTGCAATTTAAATTGATTTTTAAGCATTTATTTAATATAATATTATTTTTTAACGAAAGAAAAACGATTTTTCTTTTATTGTACTTATGTAGTAGATTTCAAATAATTTTCAATGTCTGCTCGAAAATCTCAAGTATTTTTTAACTATACATAATCTCTTTTTCTCAGTGCTTTTCACAACACTACTTTTTCTACAATTTATTTTCGTTAACTTATTTAATTTTGCAATAAAAAAATATATAAGATTACTTTATGTTTCTTGTAATTTTTCAATTTTTAAATATTTTTATTATTATTTTTTTAATTTTTTGTATTTAAATTTTTACTTTTTGCACAATTCTCAAAATGGATTTTTCAGAATTTCCGTTGCTTGGTTCTTCTTCTTTCTTTTTTTTTTTTTTGCACGAAAAACTTTTTCGTTTCGTTCAAAACAACGCGTTCTTCTCTGCAGTAGCCCAACTCGCACTGAATTAGCACCAACTTTTCCCAATCGAATTATCCGAAAACACCAAAAAATTTTGTTTTTCGTTGAAAATTTTAAACAAACGAATTGAAAAATATAAACTTTTCGTTAATGCGGTAAATGGTTCGCTGTGTGTGTGTATTGGAAAACTCTTGCAGGAAATTCAGAAAAAAAAAAAAAATAAAAACAAAAAAATAGAAAGAAATAAAATAGAAAATTAGAGAAAGAAAATTGAAGAAAAGTGCGAACGCTGCATTAGCGAAAATTTTAGTTTTTCATATTGACTTTTTTCCTTCTAATTCTTCTCTTCTATTTTATTTCTATTTGATGTATTTTTTATTTTTTTTTTGCCCTTTTTATTTTCTATGTTCTACATGTTTTTCGTATTTCGGGATGAAAACGAGGCGACAAGTGTGCGCACATAATGAACTTTTTATTTTTAATCGTAATTTGGTGTATTGCTATACTTACTATAAACAAGTCGGTCTTTTTAAGAATCTTAAAAATAGGAAATAGGGAATGTGTTTAGGTTTTTTAGTTTCTTTTTTGGTTTTTTTGTTTTTGTATTGTTAATAGTTTGGGATTTTTAAAAAGAATTACGTAGTTCGAAAACTTACTGTGAAACACTTTCGGGATTAAGTTTCTTCTGTATTCAAATAAAATATCATACTTGATATTGTATTTGATTTCATAGACACTATGGTAAATTAAAAGCTGGACATGCCCATTTGTATGATATGGGAACTCTATAATATGTTGAGTGAAATGCTGAAGATTAATAGACAAGTTTACTTTTTGAAGTTTATTGAAGTTTACTTCTTTAGAATCATTTTTATATTTAAGAGGGGGGGGAGGAGGGCGGGGCAGCGCCCTCTATCAATCAAGTATGAAAAATATTAGGATGCATATGTGAAGGGGAATTTTTAAAGAGCTTGGTTTTTGAAAATTGAAAAAAGTATAAAATTCTTAGAAAAGTGAATGAAATTTTTCTTTGGATCGATAAATCAATTCCACCCCTTTACTTTTTAATGATAATTTCACTTAAATGTTGTCCGCGGCTACGCTAAAGTGGTCCATTCTGGAGGTCCAATTTTGGCACACTCTTTCACGCATTTCGGCCGGAATCTCACCAATGACGCTTTCAATGTTCCAAAGCTTCCAAAGCAGCAATCGTTTTTGGCTTATCCCTATAGACAAGAGACTAAACATAGCCCCACAAAAAATAGTCTAACGGGGTCAAATCACGCAATCTTGGTGGCCAATTGACTGCACCAAAACGTGAGATTAACTGCTCACCAAAGTCGCCTCTCAATTGATGCATGGTTTCGCGTGCAGTGTGGCATTTGGCATGTGGCACCGTCCTGTTGGAACCACATGTCGGCCGAGTCCAATTCTTGAATTTTCTGCAAGAAAAAAGTGTCTTTTCATGGAACGGTACCTTTCTCCATTCACTGTAACGTTGCGGCCTTCATCGTCTTTCAAGAAGTACGGCCCAATGAATCCGACTGCCCATTAACCGCACCAAACAGTGCATTTTTCGGGATGCATTGGTAGCTGCTGAATTGCTTCTGACTCCAAATACGGCCATTCAGCTTATTCACATATCCATTGAGCCAAAAATGAGCCTTGTCGCTGAAGACAATTATGCGTTAAAAAACGGATCCACACCCAGCTTTTATAAAGCCCATTTACGGCAAATTGGACGTTGTGGTAGGTCGTGTGGCTTCAGTTCTTGCACCAGCTGTATTTTGTATGACATTAATCCGACATCTTTGCGTAAAATCTTCCTTGTGGTCGAATAACTCAAACCCAATTGATGCGATCGGGGCCGGATGGACATATCGCGATCTTCTTCAACACTGGCGGATACAGCAGCAATATTATTCTCTTCGGGACGCACTCTATGGATACGATTTGGTGAATTGATGTCCAATAAAGTAAAACTGGTGCAAAATTTGGTCACAATGAGCTGAATAGCTTGCTCCGTGGGTAGATTATGACGACCATAAATGGACGTAGCTTGCGAAACACCTTTTTCAAAGACCACGAATTTTGATAGTAAATTTCAATAATTTGAAAACAATGTTTAGGCGTAAGTCTTTTCATGATGAAATGGCAAACCAAACTGAGCATTTTTTACTTTGACATATGTCAAGAAGTAGCGAAAAAAAATCACCTTTTATATACCCCTTAATGATGGGCAGCACATATGTATGCATGTGTGGGGTGTGTGTAGCCCTCTAACCCGCTATTGATTGAAAGAGGGCGATGATTCGCGTATGATTCATACTCGATTGATTGAGGGCGCTGCCCATCAGTTTCTAGTAAAATTTGACATTTCAATCAAAAATCGTTAGAAATTTCAAGAGCTGAAAGAATAAGCGAGTATGGACTGAAACAAAACAAACGCGAGGCACAAACAAATGGCGATTGGGTTACGATAAAATCTCCAGCAAAAACAGCAAGAATGTAGACTTCGTCGGATTGGCGAGGACCAATCGATTACTTTGATACAATTTTCTTGAAACCGCGTTTTTGTAACCCTTGCGGTGTGCTTGGGGTCATTATTCTGTTGAAAAGTGGATATACCACAGCCAACGACATTCCAAATGTTTTTGACTTTCACCATACTTAGCAAATTTAGCTTAAAGAATGCTCTGTATAAAGCCTACTCCCCTGCCTCCTCTTGCTAAGCCATGTATAAATGAAAAAATCCCTCCCTCTAAATTAAGTATAGATATAAGTAATTTTTAATTTAAGTAATTTTCACGTAAATACTCAAACTCTCACATTGTGGATTGTGGTTTAAAATGTTTATGTAGTCCCTCGCAGTCATCCCTCTCTTAATCCTTTGACATTTTCCCGACTCCATTCCATGTCATACACCCCCACAGCATCAACGATCCTCTGCCAAACATAAGGATTGCTCGCACATGTCTTCCTGTCAAAGCCTCACCTTTTCTGCACCACACCCACACTACCGCCCATCTGAACCAAATCTATTTGTTTTCGTCTCATCTGACCATATTACTGTCGTCCAATCCTCAATCGTGTAATTCTTATAGTTTCTTGCGTTTAGTTTTCTATGGCGTTTAGTTAAAAGTGGTTTCTTAACTTTGGATCAAACCCTTAGCCCATTTTCGCAGAACAGTCTCATCGCAAACGTGAATATTGTCATTTAATTTAACGTTTTTATTAATTTCCACTGATTTCCATTATCATACGCACTGAGCTTAATTTGTCTGACTATTTTCCGTTTCATAGAATTAGACCGTGTACATTTTCGACCTGGGGAGCGTTCCTCTGGTAAACTTTCCAATTTTTTCCGAATAATACTAACTGTGGAGGTGGAGCACCCAAACCGACGTGCAGCCTTATGGTGAACCTTGTACCTTTACAGATAATATTTTAAACTATATCCATTCTGAATAGTTAATCCACCGTTGGAACGAAGAGAGACATTATCATATGAGTACTTAGTCGCCCTCCAAATAATCGTATCTTTAAAGCCTGTGGCTGAAATTTCTGATTTTCAAGTTGATAATTTTTGTGGAGTTCATTTTGAAGTTCAATTTGAAAGTAACCCCGTTCCAAATTTTTTTTTTTTAATTCAAAATTTCGCATATAAAATGTAGATTAACTAGATTTCAGTTTGACTATTTGGAAATACAACTAATGCTTTTCAATGATTCAATTTAACTGTTCTGAAATCAGTTTGATGTCATTTTGTATTCGATTTGCTTATAGAGATTTTACTATTCTGAATTCGAACTCCCACTTTACAAAACTGTTTTGACTGTTTTGAATTGAGGCATTTGGAATTTATGTACTTCAGCTATTCAATCCTGTATTGAATGAATCCAATGCTTGAATGATGCTTTTCTAATTCAATTCAACTTTTCTGAATTCAAACTAACACTGGCTATGATTTCTATCATCATTTTGAAACTTTTGATTTATATTCAATTTCCTACATGCATAAAATAACGGGTGTCCCAATGTACAATCGAAATTTTGTGCCATTTTTGTTCTGTACAAGTGACAGGCCTAAAATTTAAAAGCTATCGTTTGCAATTGTTCCAATTACTTAAAAATTGGAACGCTACACAAAGGAACAACGCATTATCATTGTGAAAATGAGGCAGGATATAGAGTGACAGTGAATGGCATTCATTACATGAAGGAACATGATAAAGTAGTTCTTGTGGCCTCAACACTCATGGACGGTATGGATCTGGACGACTTGTAGTTTCAGCAGGATGGCGGCACTTTCCACAACGCGCACGACATAATCGATTTATTGAAGCAATGATATCCAGACGGAATCATCTCTCGCAATTCCGATGTCAACTGACCACCAATATCGTGCGATTCCCTTTTTTGGAGTTTTATGAAATACCAGGTCTATGAGAATACAATCAATCAAACATATTCAATTCCTGAGCTCAAGGCCGAGATCCAACTCGTCATCGGTGAGATAGAGCAAAATCTTTCTCAAAATGACATCTAAAATTTCATTCAAAGAGCAAGGGACTGTGAACAGAGCTGCGGGTTTCATTTGATGGATATTTTATTCCACACTTAATCGGAATATGTCTACTGTACAATGGCAGTAAAAACATCAGCACTCGCTCAAAAAATTTGCGTTTTATTTTTAAATAAAATCGTACACTCTTTTTGGAGCACCCTTTACATAAAATTTATGCATAGGTATAAATGAATTATATGTACTTTATATTTAAATGTATGTAAGTAGTATATTTAATTTTAATTACAAATACACACATCTCTTTTCGGTATATAGCATATATTTATAATAAAGATTTTTAAACGACAAGTGTGTCTGTCCAATTCGTTAGTTTCTGACAAAATTGGTCAGGTGCCAAAATTAATCAACAAGAAACAAGATTGAAATAACTACAAAAAAAAAGAAGAAATTAAATAAATACATGCACAAAAAATATACGAATATACATATTTCAAACAATATTATACTACTGTTATACTACTATAAGTTAGTAAGACTTTTTAATTTAAATTTCGCGCGGAAACCCATTCATCAAAATATTATTTTTTTAAGGTTGGTATGACTGTCGGTGACATCTGTGCCAAATGTCACATCAAAATAATCTTTAGTGTTTAGTATATGCTTGTCTTTCTGAAGTACAAAAAGTGCATTCGGCGATTTTCACAATGAGCGAAATTATTCAACAAAGAAGTTCCATTAAATTTTGTGTGCGGAATCAAATTTCTGGTGCCGAAACGTTCAGAATGTTGCAAAAGGCCTTCGGTGATAATAGTATGTCGCGAGCAAGTGTTTTTGATTGGTACAAATTGTTCAAAGATGGTCGAGAATGCGTTGACGACGAACCACGTCCAGGACGGCGATCAACATCAACTGATGATCAACACGTCAATAAAATCAAGGAATTGGTGCTCGAGAATCGAGGATTAACAGTCAGAGACTGATGCCTTACTGGCATCGTTGGAATATCGGAAGGATCAGTGAAAATTTAAACATCATTTTAAAACATCATTTGGGCCTAAGAAGAGTGAATGCACGATTGGTTCCAAAATCACTGCATTGGTTTTACGAGACCATTTTGCCAAAAATTCGACTGATATCGTTCCGCAACCACCCTACCACCCTATTCGCCTGACTTAGCACCGTGTGACTTTTGGCTATTTTCTAAACTCAAAAAACCGCTTCGTGGACATCGTTTTGAGTCAATTGAAGACATTAAACATGAATCGCTAAGCGCATTGAAGGCTATTCCGGAAATTGACTTTAACAACTGTTTCGAGAATTGGAAAAAACGTTGACACAAGTGTTTTGGGGCCGGGGGGGATTACTTTGAAGGGGACGAAATAGATTTGGAAGAATGAATAAAAAAATTTGAAATTATGAACAAAGTCTTACTAACTTTTGCCCACAGTAGTATATACTATACTACTATATGCAAATAGAAAAATATTGTAAAGTTAAAGTTACCAGAAGTACTGACTTACTAATACTGTAGGAAAAGTACCGCGATTCAAATTTATTGTATCGCCTTTACAGTAGGACCCTTCAAAAAGTTGTTCCCTTATGCCAACGAATAATTCAATCATCCAAACATTTTCCGGAATCGAATTCGCTGCGTTTTCGCTGCGAATTCTCTTTTATGGTATGTCTTTTAACGACTGAAAACGGGTGCCTCGTAGCGGTAATTTGAGTTTTGAAAAGAGAAAAAATGAAAAATATCAGTCGCGGAACCAAATCAGGTGAAAACGGTCGTTGCTCGTTGATATTTGTTGAGTTTTTGACCAGAAAATTCGTTCACAATGATTGCCTTGTGAGATGGTGTGTTATCGGGTTGCAAAATCCATGAGTTGTCTTTCAACAAACTTGCCCTGTTTCGACAAATTTGCTATCTCAAACGCTGCATAACGCCCTGATTCTTTTTTTCCCCCATTGAGGTGCGAGCTTTTCGCATTCACTCATGTTGTGCGTGTTATATTTGTACATGGGACATTTGAAGGGGCCTACAGTTTCATGCCGAATCCGAAAGCCGAAATAAAAAGCTTTTCATAGGCAATATTCACTCTTATAGGTTTGCCATTGCCTGCGAAAAGGTAGTGCTGTGTAGAAAATTGATTTTTATACTTTTGATTTTGCCTGTGTCGAGATTCGAACCCCGGATACTTTGCGTAACGGTTCAATCCACTGCCACTACGGTACAGCGACCACTTAACGCCCTTATAATATTCTTTATTTATCCTCTGACCTTTTGGTAGCAATTTTTTTTTCAAGTGCACAATACCGCGATAATCAAAGAAAATCGTCAAAATTACATTGACTTCTGATCGACTTTGATGTGGTTTTTTTGGACCGCTTTTGAATGCACTAGTACCACTCATATGCGAGTATTTTTGGATAAAGTCGATTCACTGTAAGCCTTCTGTAACATGTTCAGCGATTCGGCATACAAAATTCCATTAGCTATACAAAATTTGAGACAAATTCTTTGTTCGATATTTCTACTATTTACTTACCATACTTGACTGGCACTACAACCGATGATCGGTCTTAGCCGATTTTGTAAAACTTCCCCAGTCGCCTCTGCTATGCGCGCGTTGGCGCTAGTTGATAAGACCAAGTGCAGTCAGGTCGCCGTGAACCTGATATTCCCAGCGGAGATTAGGATGTCCTCTGCTGCGTGCTCCTTCACCGTAGCTCGAATAAAACACCCTTCTAGCCGGAGCGCTTTCTTCTCAATTGCCTACTGAGCCTCATAACAATTTCGATATTTTTATACATTGTAAAAATCGCAAAACACACTTGAGATGAACTGAGAAAATCGAGTACTGTAAATAAACTAAATAACAGATCTTCACGTCAGGATAGAGGACAGTACTTTTTTGACCGAATGTATCAGTAAATTTACTGACTTTCACTCTTCAACCTGATTTACTGATATTCAAAGGAATTTTCTGGTTTTTTTTTTACCACAAAACTAGCGATTGTAAGATTTTTTTTTTTTAATTTTATGTTTAGCTTTTTTCAATCGTTGCATAAATTTTTCCACTTGCAGAAAACAAACATTTTTGTGTTCAGTCCCGTACTTTGATTTCTCATGATTTAGAGATTCGAATTGGGTATTTCTTTCAAGTTGACGATGATCAAGGTGGCAACCCCGTCATAATTTGCCATTAAGTACGCTCAAAAATATAGACTATTTGCGAAGTTTTAGTTACAGCTCTTTTTTTTCAATAATAAGTCGAATTGAGTTTGAATAATAACACGATTATTGTTGAGTTATCCGATTTCTGTCAACTTTTCTTATTTATTTATTAGTAAATATAACATACGAGTATTTGAACTTGACTCCAATCATTTTTAATAATAAAAAAATAAATCATATCATTGCTGATGGGTTAAATTTTCTTATTGTTGTGTTTAGAGATGGAGTGAAGTATGGCAAGTAGTTACTGATTTCCCATTAGACCAATCTGGTAACCCTACCTATATAAAATTCTTTCCAACCGCACATTTAACCAAGAACCAAGTGTGCGCCCTCGTGTCTTATTTTAATGGGTATATTGTGTAGAGAAGAAGGATTTTCTATTGGAACCAGCGAAATGAAAGAAACATGCTATGCTAAAATTGAAGAAAAAATTCGTGTGCCAAAATGTGTATATTTTTAATTATTTATTATTTTTATTATTATACCATATATTAACAGCAGATAGCGTCATCACCAACAAGACACAATATTGTAGTACACATATGTATGTATATATATATATAAAGATATATAAATTTTTTCAGGTTATGTTGGAAGACAATTCGTCAGAATTATTTTCTATGCGTCAGTATTTCAAGTAACGCATGCAAAGAACATCTGTTCATAGAGACTACCTAAAGGGAAGACTAATGCTAGTTAATCGTTCATGAAGGGCAACTAGCTAGATAATCAAATTATTTATAGTCAGAACATGATGAGAACCGATGGAGGCAAAGAAACACCCAGATTTAGTTTAGAATTTACTTGAAGCCTTTTAGCATAAAGGGAACGGAATTTGTTGCCTTTATTACTGAAGCCGTCTTGCAACAGTTTTTTTTTTTTTTAATGTGGTCGCTGTGGCGTAGTGGTAGTGCTTTGGACTGCTACGCAGAGTTCCCGGGGTTCGAATCTCGGCACCGGCAAAATCAAAAAGTAGAAAAAATAATTTTTCTTCACGGCTTCACCTCTTGGCAGGCAATGGCAAACCTACAAGAGTACTACTACTCTACTTCGCTTTTCACTTCGCCGTTCGGATTCGGCATTAAATTGTAAGTCCCTTCCATTCATGTACAAATATAACACGCACAACATGAGTGGATGCGAAAAGCTCGGCCTAGGCCCTCCATGAGCTGTTGTGCCATTAAAAAGTACAAAAAAAAAAAATTCCACTTATAATTTGCTTAGAAATTAGTTCTTGAACGAAGTTCGATAGTTAGAACCTAACAATTTTTTATAACTTTACGAAGTTGGTTAACATTTTAGTTGCATTTTATTCGCGAAATAGTTAAACATGTGCAATTAAAACGATCAAGTTGTTAAATCTCTTCTTCGTTGTATTGTCATTCATAATAGCAGCTGGAGGTGATCTTCCAGTATATACTCGGTATCACACGCAAGCGTAACTTCGATCAATAGCAAGGTTTTTTCGAAAATCGCTTAATTTCGCGTAGAGGAAATGTGAATTGGCCTGCACACGTTTCGCGCACTTCGATCAATAGCAAGGTTTTTTCGAAAATCGCTTAATTTCGCGTAGAGGAAATGTGAATTGGCCTGCAAGATCATGCGATTTAACACCATTGGACTTCTTTTTATGGGTATTTTTCAAAAGCAAAGCCAGCCAATATTCAGGACCTAAAAAGAACACTTCAAAAATGGTGGAAAAATAAAAAACACGTTTCGCTCACTTCGACGAATTGCAAGGTTTTTCGAAAATCGCTTAATTTCGCTTAGAGGAAATGTGAATTGGCCTGCAAGATCATGCGATTTAACACCATTGGACTTCTTTTTGTGGGTATTTTTCAAAAGCAAAGCCAGCCAATATTCAGGACCTAAAAAGAACACTTAAAAAATGGTGAAAAAATAGAAAACACGTTTCGCGCACTTCGACTAATTGCAAGGTTTTTTCGAAAATCGCTTAATTTCGCGTAGAGGAAATGCGAATTGGCCTGCAAGATCATGCGATTTAACACCATTGGACTTCTTTTTATGGGTATTTTTCAAAAGCAAAGCCAGCCAATATTCAGGACCTAAAAAACAACATCATTACCGAGATAAATGCCATACAAACGTCCCTATTGGAAGATGTCATAAAAAATTTTGAGCATCGAATCGAAGTATGTAAAAACCAGCCGTGGTGAACATTTGAGTGATATCATTCCATACATAAATGGCATTGTTGCACCTTCAAAATAATGTACCCAGCTTGATTCAAAAATAAGATTTTATAGTTTTAAATTGCGTTTACTTTCCTGCGCCTCATTTGGTCAAACCTATATAATGAAATCTGCAATAAGTTTTAGTATTACCTAAGTTGACTTTAGCATTTATTCCACATGGACACAGAATTATCGCTGCTCGTTATAGATAACTAGGAGGGAGTAGCGAATAAAACGCACTTCTACAAATCTGTCAGAGCTCTTAGATTGGTTGAAATTTTTTAATTAATAGTTTTTCCGTGCATGAATAAAAGTGGTAGACCCACCCCTCCCCCGTCGCCCTCGCTATTATGATATCTTCCTTACAATTTCCTATTTGTCTTCCAATACATAAATATACATGTTTATTTCAGCAAATGTCTGTAAATATTATATTTAAATGTAGTAGCAGCTAAGTGTGGGCGCGGCGTCTCGCTAAATGTGAAAGTCAACTTTGAAAATATTTTATTATTTATTTATTTATTTTATGTTTTTATTTAATATTTGATTTTTCACGCGAAAAAAAATACTAGAAATTATTATTGTTTATAATTTAGGGACAGTTTCGGAGAGATTGTCAGTGCGTTCATCACATTCGACTATGAGAAGCAGATACAATGTAATGGATCTTATGCCATGAGACAATAAATAAACTTTTAATGAAACTGTTTCAAATGAAACAAATAGATTTTTTAAAAGCTAGAGCATAATTGATAGCACGTGCAAGTGTGTCTCGATCAATTATAGAAATTTCAAAGGAAACAATTAATAAAATGTATAAATAAATTTAAATTCTTGGTGATATTCTTTTAAATTTGGAAATTTTTATAATTCTTTGCTTGGATAATTTATAATTTTTTATGTTTCTCTAGGAGGAAAGGAACAATTTTAATTCGCTAGTTGCTAAAGCAGACTTACCGATCTCAATTTTAGGTTCTGAGAGCACTTTAGGGCAAACTTCAACCTACATACTTATCTTTGTAGACCTTGAGGCACACATTGCGTGCTCTGAACTCATTATATTCCAAATGCTTTCAAAAATAATTTTAAATAATTTTTTGAAATAAGTATTGTATTATCAGCCTAGAACTATTAATATTTTGCCGACAAACCCAAGCTTAGAAACTATAAACTAATTAAAAATATCACTACATATTAATAGTACATAATTAAATTTAGAATCGTTTTTATATTTCTGAGGGAGTAAAAGATTATCGTGGCTAAATGAAATTGTCACGAAAATGAAGGGCAGCAGAGGGCGCTGTCAATCAAGTATGAAAAAAATGAGGATGATTGATAGAGGCTGCAGGGTATGAATCATACTCGATAGATAGAAGGCGCTGCCCTTCAGTTTCTAGTAAAATTTGACATTTCAAACAAAATCGTTAGAAATTTCTAAAGCTGAAAATAATAAGCGAGAAAATAATGAAAAAAAAATGCGTAAGTAGCGTATGAAAAATTATGTGTATACAATTTTGCAACCACTATGCTCCCTCTATCAATCGAGTATGAACCATACTTGACTGATAGAGGGCTCTAATTCGCATATGACTCAAACTTGATGGATAGAGGGCGTTGAGTATGAAGCATAAGTAGTCGATTGATAGAGAGCTCATCAGTTCCTAGTAAAATTTGACATTTCAAACAAAAATCTTTAGAAATTTCTAGAGCTGAAAAAATGTGAGAAGTATAAACTGAAAAAATCTGAAGCAAGGCACAAAGAAATGGCGATTGTGTAACGATAAAATCTCCAAGAAAAACTGCGGCTCAGAGATAGCGGGAATGTAAACTTGGTCGAAAAATGGAGGCCAAAAAAAATTAAATTTCAGCACCGACATCTCGCAAGCACCTTGAGGCACAACAGAATTCGAATTTCCTTGAAAAACAGCTCTTCAAGATTAAAGCGGAGAGACAGCATGAATGACAATTGAGTTCATTAGAGCCAATAATTGCATCAATACTTATGTCATTGAGTCCCGAGGAAGGTCCTCAGATTATACAGCACCAGGCAGTCAGTGAGGTCACCGAATTCCCAGCTTCTCAACGAGTGAGAACGGCAGAAAATTTGCCTGAAAATCTTTCCTCCGTGGAAAGTAAACAACTCGCATCAGCGCAACAACACATAGACCAAGTTTCTAGGCAACCTCATAATATTCGTGAGCCCTCAGACCGACAAGTGGCAAATTTTCCGCCTATTTAGATCATACCACCTGAATATTATTATGACAATAATGATGATGATGGTAGGATTATAATTATAAAGATGTAGCATGCTTTGAGTATGAATATTTTAATGTAGATGACGATTTTGCAGAGGGCGTTGCATGCATTGGAATTGCATTGGAAATGCAAACGATCAAAATGAAGTATATCCAGACGTAGCACACCTGGCATCAGAGAATCATCCAACTGAACTATACAAGGCTTATCGTTTGCATAAATCAGCACATCGTTAAAAATATGTTCGGCCATGCCTGTAATGTCTGCGATAGACTCTGGTTTTTACAAGTTTACTAAACCTAAACCTGAAAACCCAGAAAGCAAACGTTCTGAAGAAGTAAACTTTTGTAGGGCGTCACACTGAAACATAATTTTTTTTTTTTTATGTATACTATATATTTGTTTTACTTATGTCCGATACGAGTAAGTATTGAGAATTTTTCTTCGCTACCTTCTCAACATCGATATTTTTAATGAGTACATGTACCGCGAGTATCGGAACAACACATTTTTCCCATAAACTCACTGTATTCCAAATGCTTTCAAAAATATTTTTGGAAAATTTTTTTGGAATTTTTTTGAATTTCAAAATTTGGAATTTAAATCGAAGACTGTCCTACATATATTTAAAGATTTTTTTTTTAGTATTGAACTTCTTCTAAACGGATAAACAGACATTATTCATATTATGTAGATATCAGAAAATCTGATCAATACGCACTCAAGTGTTAAAGAGAATATCAACAATTAATGGAATAATTGTGGTAACTCCTTTCAAAAATACCATTCAGTGAAAATATTGTCTAGTTATTTTCATTTACTTTACAATAATTTTACTTACAGGTATTTTTAAAATAATGGATCTATGACAAAGATCACTGATGAGGAATAGTGGCGAATTTTCGAACCGATCGTGGTTAGAATTATTATGATGACCACGATGAACGTGGTTAATCTTTGGCATCAATGTTCAGTAAAGCCGAAAATATTTAATCGGAAATAACTACTATTAGTTCAGAATTTTCTTGTACTATGTAGTGCTATGGATGCGAAAAGCTCGGCCTAGGCCCTCCATGGGCTGTTGTGCCATTAAAAGTAAGTAAAATTCGTTTCAGTAATTAAGTCAATTAAAATGTGTATTGTGTAGTACTAATTAAATTTTTGATTTACATAAATTTCTTAGTAGAATTTTACATAACAGCCTTTTTTCCTATAAGTTTATATTCTTAACAATTTTTCCATCATACACAGCACTATTAATCTGTTGCTCCTTCTGAAAAAATGTTTGTTACCTTACAATTTCATTAGGAAAACGTGTAGAACAAGAGACATACTAAATATTGGCATGGTTGGATGACCGCATAAAACAATACAAAATACATAATTACTAAAATAAAATCGGCGCCCATTATTGAAAGTAAATCAAAATGCACTAAAAGCCAGAAAAAACCATCAACTAGATTGATATCTTTTAAAAACACAAGTCAGCATTGGTGTGCCAAAATAAAAACAAAAACGTTCACTTCTAGACAAAAGTTTGTGTATTCATTTAATAAAATAATGGTAAATGTCAATGTTCGCTGAGAAACTATAAAAAACATCACCATAAAAACAAAATCTTAGAAACTCAACTCACGCATGTGAAAAAAGAAAATTCATTTCAGAAAATGTTTAAATTTCCGTTGACGCACAGAAAAAAATCCGGGCACAATTAAGAAAAAAAAAAAAAAAAAAACCTTCTGAAAGAAAAAACTACTCTAATAAAAAACGATATAAAATGTGCCGAAAAATAGCAAATTGTATTTTATGTTATTTGGTGTTGTGGTACTGAACTCGAATACAGAATGTGAACGCAGTATACAGAAATAAAAGTTTGTAGGAACGCCCAGAGGAAAAGTAAACTGTTGGCAAGTGCGTTAAAAGTAATAGAAACTATTTAAGATGATATCTAATTTATATCGAAGAAGCTTTGAAAGAAAACAATGTTTCTGTTTTTTTGTTTAAAGAATTCAAAAAATTAGTAAACAAGTTTAAGTAAGTTAAGATTATTCCTTTAGAAAGTAAACAACATCACTGTGCTTGCTTTCTTAAATAATGGGGAAATGTGCAGTGCTCTCGGTTTAATCAAAGTGTGCAGCCCTTCACTGCATATAAACAGTTTGAGAGCTCATCTTCCAAGTTGTTCGCATTGTTGCCAGAAGAGGAAATTTTCTTCGTTTTTTTTTTTTGGGAATTTTGTGATTTTTATACTAGTGATGACTCAAGAAATTTGAGTAGTTTTTGTTAATATTGATCGAATGGTACTCGATTAGCAAGTACCTACTCTTGAGTGAAGAAGTGATTTTACGAAAAATTTTACATATCGGTGACGGCGCACGATTACAATGAGTTAAATTTAATTCTGTTTCATTTTTAAAAAAAAAAAAAAATTTGTTACGCCATTCCATAAGAATATAAGATTTTCCATAAGATAACTAGTATCTGGCACTCTTTTTTGTTATAGTTAAAAAGTTCTTGCCATACAAAATCCTGAACCTATCGTAAAATATTAAATTAAAGCATTATATTCGCTCATCCAGTTTCAGCAATTATTTAGTTTAGGAGACTATATTTTCATATTCTGACGGCAATGGCAGAGGTATTTGAAATATTTTACATACAAATATGAACAAGAAGAAAAATAACACGGAATAAAACACTTAAGTAACACCTCAATTTTTACCCCCTCTAATATTCATATAAAAAAAGAGGAGAGAACGAGAAACGTAAATACATGCATACAATACCAAAGAAAACGCATTAAGTTGCATACGGGAATGAGCTCTCCTGAAATCTGGCAACACTAGTTGATAGGTTGCTAGTGCATCAATAGCAACATTTCTGTAAACATTAAAATTGCCGCTACAAAAAGATCTACGGCATAATGCTTGCTCGCAACTTATTGCTGCTGCTCTTTCGAAAGACATGAGTGTTGAGCACTCAGATCAAAAGATATGTAGGCTCGTGATGCGAATTTTACGTGTTATGCATATATGCATGACTATTGGTGAAATTTATTTGTAAAAACGTCTACATGCGTGAAATTTTTTTGAAAAATATCAACGTGCGTGAACTTGAGTGAGTAGCAATTTCAAAGCGGTGAGCGTGCGTGAAGCGATTCAAAAAAAAACTCGCACGCCTATACTCAGAAGATTGGTGTTCACTAGCAACAGTTTGATGCTCGCTAGCAGCATTTCAATGCTCACTGGCCAAAAGTTTTATGTTCACTAGAAACATTTCGATGCTCACTAGAAACATTTTAAAACTAACTCACAAGAAACATTTTGATGCTCACTAGCAGCATTTTGATGCTCACTAAAAACATTTCGATGCTCACTAGAAACATTTTGAAACTAACTCACTAGAAACATTTTGATGATCACTAGAAACATTTCGATGCTCACTAGAAACATTTCGATGCTCACTAGCAACATTTTGATGCTCACTAGAAACATTTCGATGCTCACTAGAAACATTTCGATGCTCACTAGAAACATTTCGATGCTCACTAGAAACATTTCGATGCTCACTATCAACATTTTGATGCTCACTAGTAACAGTTTGATGTACTGGCAGAATTTTAATTATGTTGCTAAACTGAAGCAAACACAAACACATTCGTGTATTCAATTCATGAATCAACCCCTTTTTCTTTTCACTGGGTTGGACGAGTAAGTATAGCCAATTTATTTGACTCAATAAGATACAATGTGAATGTACAAACTGAAATAATTTTGCGAATAGTATTCCCAAAACTAATGGTCAAGGCTGCTTTCATAGAAAGAACGGTGGGAAGTGAAGAGCGCACTGATGGGTGCAATAGAGAGAGAGAGAGAGAGAGAGAGAGAGAGAAGTGTAGAGTGACGCGTAGAGAAAAGTAGAGAAAGAACGAATTTTGCTTTGAAAATATTTTAAATTGGAAAATCTATTTACATTGAAAATATAGCAAATATTTTGCAAAATCATTTTAAGAAATTGTTTGTAGATGCGTTTCTTATTTTACTAATTGAAATTTGAATTATTTGTGTTTTTAACGATTTCAATTCGAAATGATAAATGAGATTCTTTAAAAAGCTTGCATAAATTTGGATAATATTTTTAATTATACACATTTTAAACAATGTAGAGCAATGAACTCTTGGTTTATGCAATTTTAAGTTTTTTATATTTCAAAAGGGATTCTAACAAAAATTTAAAATTTTTATACATAGTCCCTTTTTATTTTTGGGTACAATTTTCTATTTATAAATAAAAAATAAAAATTTTTTTTAATTATGACTAAAAACAAAAAAAAAATCAGCATCAACAAAAACAAAGATGCCTTTTTTATGATGCTAATTAAGATTTATTAATAATCTTTTCTAAATGGGGTTAATGTGCAGGGTGGGTGACTCACTTGTTATTTGCATATTTTTAAACATGAAAAATTATTAACAACAAAATTTAAAAAAAATTCTAAAAAACTACTTATAGCATATTAAAGCAGGTATTTCTAATGTTTGTGTGTAAATAATTAAATAATTTCAAAAGAGACTACGAAAAAATAATATTATAAATTATGTTAATTGTAAATCATACAAAATAAAGTTTTTGGTTTTTTTTAAAATTATTTTTCAAGATGTTTGTAGATTGTAATCGTAAGGTTTAAATATCTCAGAGGATATCTTACTATTGATAAGCAGTCGAATATTTATTTAAGCTTAGTCAGTGGGACGTCTTACAGAAGTTTACTTCTTCAGAACGAATGCGTTTTGGGATTTCAGGTCAGTTTTAGTAATGTTGTAAAAATCAGAGTCTATCGCAGACATTACAGGCGTGGCCGAAGAAACACGTCTTGAAATTGTTTATGTGCTGATTGATGCAAACGATAAGCCTTGTATAGTTCAGTTGGATCTGTTTCATCCCAGGTGTGCTACATCTGGATTAACTTCATTTTGATCGTTTGCATTTCTAATGCATGCTACGCTCGCTTCAAAATCATCATCTCCATCAAAATATTCATACTCAAAGCATGCGAATTTATTTACTACATCATTATGATTATAATCTTACCATCATCATCATTGTTATCATCATTATAATGATCATCCTCATCATCATCAAAATATTCATGTTGTATGATCTCTTTCTATCTTTTTTTTCATGGAGGGCCTACGCCGAGCTTTTCCCATCCACTGATATTGTGCGTGTTATATTTGTACGCCCTGTAGTTTAATGCCCAATACGAACGGCAAAGAGAAAAGCTTTTCATATGCAATTTTTAATCGTGTAGGTTTGTCATTGCCTGCCAAGAGGTGGTGCTGTATAGAAAAATGGTTTTTTCTAGTTTTTGATTTTGTCTGTGCCGAGATTCGAACCTCGGACACTCTGTGTATCAATCCAACGCACTGCCACTATGCCACAGCGATCACTTGTATGATCTCAGTATGTGGGAAATTTGCCACTTGTCGATCTGAGAACTCACGAATGTTATGAGGTTGACTAGAAACTTGGCAAATCTAGTCTATGTTTTGTTGGAGGAAAGATTTTCAGGCAAATTTTCAAGATAATCTTCTGCCGTTCTCTCTCTCGTTGAGAAGATGGAAATTCTGTCACCTCACCGACTGCCTGGTGCTGTATACTTAATCAGAGGACCTTCGTCGGGACTGAATGATGAGATGAGTGTTATTATTGACTCTAATGAACTCATTTGCCATTCATTCTCTCTCTCCGCATTGGTCTTGAGCCAAAGTTGTTTGCAATATCTACTCTCTCGCGATCTCTCGGTGCTGGTTTTTGGTGTTATTTTTTTCACGATAGCAGAATCTGAATTTTGTTGGGCCTCCATTTTTTGACGAAATCTACATTCTCGCTGTCCTCACAGGCGCAGAGTTTGCTGGAGAGTTTATCGTAACACAATCGCCATTAGTTTGTGTCTCGTGTTTGTTTTCTTCAATCTATATTCGCTCATTCTTTCAGTTCTAGAAATTTCTAACGACTTTTGTTGGTAACGTAAAATTTTTGTAGGAAATATCAAATTTTACTAGTAACTGATGGGCAGCGCCCATCGAGTATGAATCATACGCGAATCAACGGATTCTGGTGCCGAAACGTTCAGAATGTTGCAAAAGGCCTTCGGTGATAATTGTATGTCGCGAGCAAGTGTTTTTGATTGGTACAAATTGTTCAAAGATGGTCGAGAACGCGTTGACGACGAACCACGTCCAGGACGGCCATCAACATCAACTGATGATCAACACGTCAATAAAATCAAGGAATTGGTGTTCGAGAATCGACGATTAACAGTCAGAGACTGATGCCTTACTGGCATCGTTGGAATATCGGAAGGATCAGTGAAAACCATTTTAAAACATCATTTGGGCCTAAGAAGAGTGAATGCACGATTGGTTCCAAAATCACTGCATTGGTTTTACGAGACCATTTTGCCAAAAATTCGACTGATATCGTTCCGCAACCACCCTAGTCGCCTGACTTAGCCCCGTGTGACTTTTGGCTATTTTCTAAACTCAAAAACCCGCTTCGTGGACACCGTTTTGAGTCAATTGAAGACATTAAACATGAATCGCTAAGCCGATTGAAGGCTATTCCGGAAATTGACTTTAACAACTGTTTCGAGAATTGGAAAAAACGTTGGCGCAAGTGTGTTGGGGCCGGGGGTGATTACTTTGAAGGGAAACGAAATAGATTTGGAAGAATGAATAAAAAAATTTGATATTATGAACAAAGTCTTACTAACTTTTGCCCACAGTAGTATATACATGTATATATACATACATATGTATCCTAATTTTTTTCATACTTGAATAATAGAGGGCGCTGCCCTTCATTTCCGTGACAATTTTCGTTTTGCCACGATCATCTTTTACCTCGTAAGTAAATATGAAAATGATTCTAAAGAAGAAAGCTTCAAAAATAGTAATAATTCGCAACTAATTTAAACATTATTTTAGCAAAACTAAAGCAATAAACATTTAAATTTCTAGCACTTTTCAATATTATATAATTTTTTTATTATTTATTAATTAGAAATTAATCACTGCATATGTGTGCAAAAAACAAAACAAAAAAAACACTCATAAATATGGTATGTAAATCATTTAAAAGAAATACCACAATACTAAAAACACTCGCTCGCATTTTTATAAATATTTGATATCAAATATAAACAAATCGGCAAAGTTTAAAATATATTTCGTTGTTATTAGTCCATGTGGTTTATGTAAATTCACATCCTTCAATGGTGAAAAGCAAACAAGAGTGAAAGTGAATGATGTTAAGCAAACAAAAATCAAAAATAATCTTCACTTTTCTATTACTTTCCTTTTTTCTGACCGTGTTTTTATTATATACATTTAATTTAATGACTATGTGTTGACACAGGCATTTTTGTACGAGTATGTATGTATTCGATGTATTCTTTCTTAAAAAGCCTTGTTGAAATATTTATTCATATTTTATAATTCTCTCAGATCGTCAAGCGAACACATAAAAAGAATTTGGACAAAACAGAAGTTGTGTTTTTTATGTTTTTCTTTTTAGAAATGATTTAACATTACTGAATCATGAATTTCTTTAATAATATGGAAAATTTTGAACTTTTATTGACCTTGAAAATGTTAAGATCAAAATGTAAATGTAGAAAATAAGTAAGTATATTGCTTTGATTTAAAATTAGTTGTTCATTCTATTGAGAGCAATGTACTTTCATGCGGCAAATAGCTTTGATTCTGTTAGTTACATACTTAATGAGCTGAATGCATTTGAATTTATTTAATTTTTACAAAAAATAGTCGACAAACGACTATGATTTTTGAATATATGATTTAATATTCAATAATGCATTGCATACTTTTCGGCTGTTTCATTTCATTGCTTTAATTATATTTAAAACAATTACCTGAAATTATGCTATATTTTACTTTACCAAGAAAGTCTGTATTATCGACACAAGGGGAAAAAATTTGTATGAGCAAGCTAAAGAATTTGTATGAACTTGTATTAACAATTGAAACATTCTGATGAAAATACAAAGCTTTTACGCTGAAATACAAAGCGTTACCTTTAAATGTATGCGCTAGAGGTAATCCATCATTAAAATTCGTTACTGCAAATGGAAAGGAATGTTCTTGTTTTGTTGGCTTAAGGTTTGCTGCATGCTATAATAATCTTGTCCTTTTTTCACTTTTCTTCTATTTTATTTGCATATAAATTAAAAGTATGCAAGAGAAATAGCAATCAAAATATTTATAACAAATAAAAGAAACCGCTCTGCAAATAGCAGCTTGCCAATTCTGCGATCGCGCCGGTAAAACTAACAAAATATTTGCAAGCACAGTCCTTTTTAAACTTCGTCTTACTCTTTAATTCTCTCTGTCAACAAATAACTATTCCCATAAAAGTTTCTAGCTGCTACTTACCGTTTTCGATATTCTTCTTTTCGATATTCTGGTTCATTATCCACTTTTATTCTATTTTTTTTATTCTTTTATGGGTTTAATGGACATAAGAAAGCGCAATAACAATAGTTTCGACAAATTAAATAAAGTCGCTCCGCCATAGCAGCGCGATAATACTTGGATGGCGTCGGTAAAACTGATAAAGCAATCCCTTTCAAACTTCGTCTTACTCTTTAACTCTCTCTGTCAACAAATAACAACTCTCATAAAACTTTCTGACTTCTCCTTAAATTTCTTATAATAGCGTTAAAATTTTCGAGATCAAGCTGATTAAAGATTTGCAAAATAATTTATACTACAGAATGTATGCAACACAGTTCTTTTCATACTACTTTTTACTCTTTTAACTCTTTCATTTTCTTAAGACATACTTATTAAATCCCAGAAAACATTTCCAACTCCTACTTGCTATTTAACTCTCTCTCTAGGAACAGTTTCACAAAGACTATCAAATATTTTTTAATGCAGCACTGCGTCAACTTTTTTCTCTCGCTTTAGCATTCAAATAATTAAATTCATATACGAATTATTTAGATTTTAAATTTAACTACAAATACGTTTAAGTTAATGTACACAAAGAATAAGTTACGAGATATTGAACAATAACAATTAATACAAAAAGCTTGGTAAAAACTTCAATAAACGTAAAATAAAATATCACAAACTAATGCTTTCGAGCAGGGCTGCCAGCTTTTCGTAGCTATAAAGTGCTATTTCGGAAATGAAAAGTGTAAGAAGTACCCAAAAAGTTGACATTTTTAAAATTAAATAAAATTACTTATTCTACTCATTTTTTTTGTAAAGCAAAACAGAAAATAACATTTTCATATTAAATTCTGGAAACAGAAAAAACACTTTTACAACAAAAATGTTTATTTCATTTGTAAAAAAAATAGGTCAGCTGTTTTAACTGCAAATTAGCTAATGTAACAATATATTTCGTTAATTGCTACATTTGTATACATACTGCGCAAATTAAAATGTTTACTAGTACAACAAATTCTTCAAAAAGCGCCATTTTAGTGCCATGTGCAAGATTAAGAAATAATGTGCAAGCAAAATAAGATTTGAAATCTGGCATGTTTTGTGCCAATATGGCAACGCTGCGTTCGATATATAAGACCTTCAAACTGTAATTTTTGTCTGCATTTCTTCAACATTTGTAGTGTTATTTTCATAGTTTTATAACTTTCAATCAAAAATACCAGTAAAATTTGTTTTTGAATATCATAAATACTCAATTTCTTTTATCATACCAAGAACCTTTTCGTCACAGTAAATAAATTTTCGATTTCATACAAAAGCTTATCAATTGACCAATTTGTTCCAATTGAACTTAATTTTTTATTTTATAAACAAATTAATTAATTGCAAAAAACACAAAGCATTAATAATATTAATAATTACATGAAACGTATTGTGGGTGTATACTTAAAAAACAATAAAAATAAAAATATTTTGCTTTAAAAGAAAAATAAACAAAATCCTGCATCAGATATTGTAAAATAGAATGAACTATAGGAAATATAAACTCGTAAGTACAAATGATTTTTAGTGGCATCCAGCGACTATAAAGCACGCTACTGGTTTCATTTTTTAATTTATTGCAAACAGAAGTGAATTATGAAACCTTCAATGAGGAGATGGGAGAAGAACCGAATAGAAATAGAAAAAATTTAATTTGAAATTGAAATTCATAAATTTTTGATTAACCCTTAGAAGCAATGGAAGAGTTACGATGCCCTTTCAACTTCTACTTACATAGAACTTCTACAACTTACCCATATCCTGTGAAAATATCTTAAATCATATTTATAGAAAATTTTGTATTTATTTCAGAGTATTTCTGAGTTAAAAATGATAATCACTCAGTGGATCGGATGGACTGGATTTATTAGCTCAAAAACTAACTATTGGATCTACTTTTGTATTACAAACTGTCAAACAAAATCTGTAAAAATAAAAGCAATCACAACAAAAACTCACGTAAGTATATTGGGAATTTCGCCATGACATACCTACCTATACATAGAATATTCAGAATTGATTGATTTCATTGCGTGGTGGCTTTGAAGTTACCCTGCAGTGCAAAAAATTAGTTAGTCTCACAAATTACCTAGTATGTTACTGAGCCAAAAACGAGCAAGTGAAGATACTAGCTCAAAACAGATGCAGAATGAGTCAATTTGAGGGATGCTTACACTTTTCTGATTGTATATGCAGGAACAAAGAACCTCTTTCAATAATATGTACTATTCAGTGATATTATTATCTTGTAATTCTCATATTACTTACTTACTTTTAATGGCACAACAGCCCATGGAGGGCCTAGGCCGAGCTTTTCGCATCCACTCATGTTGTGCGTGTTATATTTGTACATGAATGGAAGGGACCTACAGTTTAATGCCGAATCCGAACGGCGAAGTGAAAAGCTTTTCATAGCAATTTTTACTCTTGTAGGTTTGCCATTGCCTGCCAAGAGGTGAGGCCGTGTAGAAAAATAATTTTTTCTATTTTTTGATTTTGTCTGTCCCGAGATTCGAACCCCGACACTCTGCGTAGCAGTCCAACGCACTACCACTACGAGACCATTCCCATATACTTTACATTATTTTTCAGTTGTATGGATTTTTTAAATAAGGGATCTATGACAAAGTGGTTGCCAGGGCGTAGTTGGTAGTGAGTGGATCTGCTTCAGCAGAATGTCCGGGGTTCAAATCTCGGCGTAGGCAAAATCAAAAAATAAATAATTAATGCTTTTTTTCTGGCAAACCTACAAGAGTAAAAATTGCCTAAGAAGAACTTTTCACTTCACCATTCGGATTCGGAATAAATCTGTCTTTCCATTCATGTACAAAAATAGAATACGTACAACCATGAGTGGATGCGGAAAAGATCGGTCTTAGCCTCTCTGGGCTGTGTTGTGCCATTAAAAGAAGAAAGATTTATGACAAAGATAGAAGAGGCGGAGTAGTTGTTTTCTTTTTTTCTAATTTTGGTCTATTTTCTATTGTTCTATAATTCTGAAGACATTATATATTTTTTTTTGTACTGCCTCTGAAGAAATTTAGTTCGCAACTAGTTAACTTTAAACTAGTTTGGTACTATATCAAAACGTACTATTTCCATAGCTACACAGCTCAAAAGCTATTGAGGATAGGACAATTGATTTTTCGTATGAAATCAGCGTGAAAAAAACAAAATTTTGCGTGTAAATGAGATCGATGAATGAACTAGTTGTGTGTTCTTTTGAGCTACCTAATTAACTAGCTTTTGAGTTAGTTGGTTGAACTGCAGGATACATTTTTAAGCCATGAACATGATTTGGCATTAAACAGGAATACTCGTACATTGAAATATCTGCCCAACAATGCATGCCATACAAAACAATTTCATGTTGACACATGAGTCGAAAAAAAAATATTATTATTCATAATAAAATTGTTATTTCTGCTTTTATTTTTTCTTTTCTTTTGCTATGTATAGCATATGTATGTATGTAGGCCTCGAGGCATTTCCATTCAAAATTCCATATTTCAAATCTTATGCAAAGTAAAAAAGAAGGTGTTAATTTAAATCGCTTTCATGATAACGATTAGTCAAGCAGGTTCGTTATGTAGAAAAAGGAACAATTCTTTCAATGCTTATTCTGGAATTGCTTCATTAATCATTAAGTGTTATTAATAACAATAAGAAAATAAAGAAGGGCAGCATCGAAATATTATATACTAAATAATCTACAGACATAGGATTTTGCATCACAAGTGTATGTTCAATGTATGATGAATTTAATTTCTTTGAATTCCTTTGAAGAAATCAAATTTTATTTATACCACAACATTTTTGCATATCATTGTTTTTAGGTTATTCACTTTTTAAGCCGATTGGGAAATTTTGACATAAAATATTTTCGAAATTATTTGTTACTCACCAATATTGTTTAAAATACAATTGATGCAGAAGACCTCACACAAAGTGCAAAAAAAGTACCTACTTTATTTTGTGCATATGTAATTCTATGATTTTATCTGCATTGGTTCATAATCTTTTTAAATCGCCAGCATTTGAATCATTACTTGGATTAATATTTGAATCAGAGTTCATCTATTGGTTTAGTTCTGCGTTTCCTATTATAAGTATTTTCTCCTTGTTTTTACATACATACAGTTGCTGATGTTTGAACTGGTGATTAAAGTTGGGACTATTTATTCAACAATCAAGTATACCACAAAGAATATACCATTTACAAAGTATTGATTTAGCCTTTAATGGAATATACTAGTTTGAAGTAGATATTGCTTGTCCGGAGTTTGCCTTTCTATAATTTTTGTGATTCAAGAAGGTTATACTCGTATCTTTGATATGTACTTGTTCCTTAGAAATAATATTTAAGGAGCGCCAAGTCAAAACTCAATTATCAACACTGAATTAGTATGTTTTTAAAGCGTTTTGATTAGGAGCTCCTTATTCATGTTTCTTAGTAGTGCAAACTTTGTTCAAGACCTCCATATGACCTCCACAGACTTAATTTTTTAACTTATTGATTCACCAAAGCACTCACTATTCGAAAAGTCTGGGTTACGAGTAAAGAAGCGAACGCATTTGAATTTTTTGAATTAAATTAAAATTTATATTAAATTTTTTGTTTGTTGCAGCCCAACGGGTTGCTGTTGTAGTTGGTGCTTGTGACCGGGTGGCCTGCTTAAATTGTCGTACGTTCTCTCTCACAACCATAACCATGATAATTTTGCCTCTTTACGTACTGCTCAATTGTGTAATTTCTCTCATCTGAGAAGATGATATTTGACAAATTATTACTAGCGTGTAAGTACTTCAACTCTTTTGCTCTTCGTAGCCGTTGTTGTTTCTGCTTCGTTGTAAGATAATGAGCCTTGAACTCCACGCAAACTTCGATCGGATGTTTTTAGGTCAGCAGTCATTTTTCTTGCACTCGTCCACTTTTCTGGTCGTCACTTTTCGGACCATTTCTGGTGAAGTTGGAAGTTGTAGTTATCTTGGGATTTACAATGAAAAATATTCAATGAGTTTTTATTTCTCCTAACTCGAGTTTAGTTGTTATTCCTTGTGGCCTAATTGCTCTAGTTGAAATCAAACTACTACTAATTATTTTCGTGGTGTATAAACACGCAGTAAATACATCAAAATCTCATAATAAATTGTAAAGAAAGAACAAAGAGTATCTTCAAAGTAGAATAAATGAAAAAAAAAACAATAATAATAATAATAATAAAAGTGAAAAGGGAATGAATAAAAATGCAAAATAAAAATATTGTATTAAAATAGTTCTTCTTCTTTTAACCAAGAATGCAAAAGAGTAAGTCAGAAAAAATAAACAAAATATAGGCAAAAATTTTGAACATTGAATGGAAGAACCACCTACCAGTTACTAGTGCGCTATACAGCAGCACTCTTACACAAACAAACCAAAAGAAGTAGAGCAAGCTACCACAAATGGGCAATGCTGGACATTTTAGTATGAAATGAAGCGCGACCGTGAATGGATTGAAGTAGTTAAAAGCACTTAATGGATCTATCACAGTGAAAAAGGTAGACAAGCAAAAATACGCGATTTCTAGAGTGGATTATCTATGTAGCTTAAATTGCATAGATAAATGTTGAAGATACAAGTAAAAGTTTTAGTGAAAAGCGTAAAAAGACAAGATGAGAATCATAAGTGGTTTGAATGCAAATCATATCATTTACATTGCTTCTTGAAGTATGAGCAGTTGGCGGCAGCAAGTTTTTAAATGGAAATCATAAAAAAATATTTTAACGAAACAATTCAAAAAAAAAAATTATGAAAAGAATTTAAAAAAGAAAAGGAAACAAGTTAACAAAAAAAAAACAAACAAAAAATACACAAATAATTTGTTTCTGAAATTGTATTGGTTACAATTGATTTGTTTTGTTGGTTTTTTTCATTTGTGTGGAATATTGTCAACATAATGCCCCCACCACCACCACCACCACGCATGTCTTTGCCGCATGCGTAAGTTGTTGACCAAAGCAACGCTCAGAACTTTCAGCTCAGACAAGCGCGCACACTCGACGCAGACGGTGGCATTTGACGGTAATTCTGCTGTTCGATATTTATTTTTCTCAATTTTGCGTATTTTTATCGTATTGAAGAAGAAATATTACACTGTTTAATTTGCATAGAAACGCGGCGCGCATATTAAGTGTGTTTGAATATACTCGTACAATAATACATAATAGTTATATTATTTTTCCTTTCCTTTCCTTTTATTTTATTTTTTTTTTTTTTTTGAAAAAGTGTTTTTATGTAAATATAAAAGAAAATAACGCAAAATGCATAAAATTGTAGAAATTCTTTTACTTTGGACGTGTTTGTTGCATTCTAAAGAATATGCTAGCGACGCTGAATTAACTTCATCACCATCACCAATATCAACAATATCAACTTTGCCCACACCGACATTTATGAATGCAAGCAATCATTTTTATAATAGCCATCCGGAGCTTATGCAAACAGGGGATACTGATATAGTGCAAGGTAGTTACGTGATTTATATTTTACGAATATATTATATTAGATTATAAATATGTTTATATGATTTTGATCAACAGTGCGTATGAGTAACATTAAATTTTAACCTATAATAACTAAACAAATACCTACTCTGTTTACTTACTAAGTATTCCTGTGAGTAGCTGCAGTTCTAATAGTTTTTAATTAACACTGATTTTGCACGAGTTTGCTACTGAAATGCCACTAAAGATGTTAGGTTGATAGCATAATTTAAACAAAGTTCATTTGGTTATATCCTTGATTCGAGCCCTCAGCACACGGTGAGCCTCATACAGCAACATTTCTTTATTTGTCCTAAGCTAATTTATTGACTTTCTAGACTCATTATGTATAAATCTTATTACTTAAGTGCTAATGCGAATAGTTTTTGAAAAAAGAAAACTTCAATTGAGTCATAGAATATTATAAGTACATACAGTTTAGATGTGAGATTATTAAGAGTTTTATTGAAAAGGTTGTTGTGTTATAAATGTGGAATAAAGCTCAATTATTTCTGCTCTGGTTAACTACTGCTATTGTCTACAATGCAGCGTGAGAACCATCAATTTACATCAATTCAATTCCCGTATCCCCCATTGGGCATAGGGCCCACTACACTTCGATCCTTTGCTCAAAGTCTCTTTTGTATTTGAATCCATGTTTAGAATGTTTGGATGATGCGTAACCAGGGAAATCGCGGAAGTTAGTATTACTCCTTGGGGTACGGTAATGTTTTCTATGTTAAGTTTAAGCCCATGACCTTTAAGCATTAATTATGGACCAGTAGTTTTTCTTGAGATGGATATAATGCAAGTGATAATATTAATGTTGTGGTCGCTGTGGCGTAGTGGTAATGCGTTGGACTGCTACGCAGAGTGTCCGGGGTTCGAATCTCGGCACAGGCAAAATAAAAAGTAGAAAAAAATAATTTTTCTACACGGCACCACCTCTTGGCAGGCAATAGCAAACCTACAAGAGTAAAAATTGCTATGAAAAGCTTTTCACTTCGCCGTTCGGATTCGGCATTAAACTGTAGATCCCTTCCATTCATGTACAAATATAACACGCACAATATGAGTGGATGCGAAAAGTTCGGCCTAGGCCCTCCATGGGCTGTTGTGCCATTAAAAGTAAAGTAAGATAATATTAATCTCATTAGATTTACGGTGCATTTAACGGTTCGACAGTTTTTCTCTCCTCTTCACTCATAACAACATGAACAAATAGTTGAAGATTATACTGATATCAGATAACTTCAGTCTTTTGGGCTCCTTGAAATGGAATTCACATTTAAAGATATTAATGAAAAAGTAAGAAAAAGAAACACAAATTCAGACTCAAATTAATCCAAAAACAATTTTTATTTAACAAAACAAAAAAAAGCGAAAAAAAAATAAAAAATCATGCATTTGAGGGTTAAATTTAGCTGTGAGTATATAAATTTCCAATACTCACAGCTTGCTAATAAATTTTTATTTATTTCTTTAAACTTCAAATCAAAATTTTATTAACTTTCTCTAATAATAATGTGTCATAGATGTCAATAATAGAACTTACAAATATTAATTTTTTTACATTTTTTACATAAATTTACATTTACCAAATAAAAATCAAATGAATCAGTAAAGTTCAAGCACTTTTCTTCTATGAATTATATTTTTATGATTATCGCGCAAAATATTTTTTCTACACCCACTCATCCGCCGCTCCATATACCGCGCATACAAGCTAATAACTTAATACGATTACACTGGGCCTATCAGTAATATTTTGTCATAGAATAATAAATTTCAAGTATATTCCAAGAAATCATTAAACAATTACCCAATGGGAAATTGTAAAAGGCTAACTAGAACGAAAAGCCTGTCACATGCTAAGGCCGTCGTTATGTTCAGATTTTGCTCGGCGAACACCATACAATTTTTGTTGCACCGAATACGAAGAGAGAGCTCTTACTCACTCTCACAACGAACACGATATGCTGGGTGTGAAATGTACACCGAGCATTCAGGATGGCACTGAGTTATTCTACAAAAAAAAAATCGCATCCATTTCTGCAAATGAAAATAAAGGTTTGCATGTTTTCGTACTATTTTAAAAGGGACAAAAATTTAAGTAAAATAGTACGAAAACATGCAAACCTTTATTTTCATTTGCAGAAATGGATGCGTTTTTTTTTGGAGTTTAAAAGTGAATATTATTTTCTTTATAAATCTATGCAAAGTTTTTATACAAAATATTAGCGGTATTCATTATGTGATACAAATGGTCTTACATCACTGCAAATTATTAACTTCACTCTACATCTTAATAAAATGGTTTCAAGTTTGTTTGTATGGCAACACTAAATGGTTGCCATTGCGCACAAATAAGTATTAAAAAACGACCAAAAGCAACTCTACAACGAGCTTAATATATCCATCAGACCGAGCACGAGAGAAAAATGTGATATGTTCGCCGAACAGCGAACACCAACATAACCACGACCATAACGATCTAAGAATATGTAGACTTTCTGGTGGCTATATTGTACTTACATGATTTTAAGAAACTAAGAACATACATTTGTAGCCACAGTTGCACTATTCTAGAAATCTTATTTCTTCTTATACTATTTCCTAAATAAATAAATGAAATTCATTCGCAAAAAGCTATTCAATGAAAAATAAGAAACGAAAATTATACACTTTACACTCACTATTCGTGTAATTTAGGGATGGGCAAAGTACGCACAAATACAACAGTGTGCATCACTGAATTGCTAAACAATTGTCTTCTTTCTTTTTCTTTTAATGACACATGAACAGTCCATGAAGGGCCTAGGCTGAGGGTTTCACACTCACTCATGTTGTGCGGGTTATATTTTTTTTGCAAGAAGGGAATTGGGTAGGGAGAGGACCTACAGTTTCTACTCTTGTAGGTTTGGCATTTCCTGCCAAGAGGTGGTGCGGTGCAGAAAAATTGTTTTTTCTACTTCTTGATTTTGCAGGCCAACTATGCCCCGGCTACCACCAAACAATTGTAAGACAATTTGCTATTTGCAATTTGACGTGATTGGTGTGTGTTTAAAAAATGCCAAGCCATTTTCTTCACGTTGCGATTATAATAAACATTTTCTTTTTTCAACATTTTCTATTAAATATAAAATAAATGTTTTTTCCATTTCATTTTCCATTACGCTGCATTTAGGCCGCCCGAACGATTGCAGATTCTTTCGCGTAGATATTGTAGCTAATAAATTTTCATTCGCGCAACCATTTACAACGGCCGAACATAAGCTCCGAACAACCATTAGAAGCCATCTTATCCGCTCCACCAGTAGGGGGGATTGTAGGTCCCAGTTTTATGTCGAATCCGGACGGCGAAGTGCACAGCTTTTCAGAGGCCATTTTTACTCTTGAACGAGATTTTCCATTGCCTGCCAAGAGGAGTTGACGTGTATGGATGTGAAGAAGGCCGAGAACCTGACCTACGAGTTCAGGACAGTTCCTCAAGCACTCAAACTTTAGGAACGCGTATAGAAATAGTTTTCTCTTCTTTTTAATTTTTCTTGTGCCGAGATTTGGTCCCGGACATACTGCGTAGCAGGCCAACGCACTACCGACTACGCCACAGCGAACACATACGTAAACTACATTTTTACATATTTTCCAGTTTTTATACCTATTTTACTTCACAATTACACAACAATAGCAACACTGGATTTGCCCAAAAATATCGAACTCAGTCCAATCATACCGAATCATTCGTTCGGCCTATGTAAACATTTACACTGAACATTGTTCCTAAACATTTTTTAGCAAACATTTACGTCGCTAAACCATTTACGTCGACCGAATGAATGAATCGAAATTAAATCGGTAGTGATCTTCTACAGAAATTGAGGTATTCCTCTTTATATTGCCCAAGCTTTTGAAGATCGCTTTTGCATTTGTATTGATTGCAGTGTAATGCAAAAGGGAAGCGAAGTTAATTATTTTTTTGGCGTAATACTTGCCACAATGGCTGTCTCTTTCTCGGTATCCTTTGATTGCATTCCTTCTCTCATTCTCCCTCCTTTTTCCATCCACCTATCAATCTTCCTTCCAATCAACACAATGCTCTGCATTCATAGTACACCCCGAGTGTTGTCTGTAATATAAAAAAAGTACTAAAAAATGCATCCTTGGGAATGTAAGCCCTTGTAAAGAGAAATAGAATCCACAGTGATTGGATATTTTCGTATATGGTATTTCTGTGAGAATCAGTAATTACAATTTATTTATTTTGATTGCGTAATTCATCGATTCTCATTAGATGGTTCATGATCTATACTTTCCCTTTGGGTAATTCAGAATGTTTTTTTTACGTACGCATGCCATTGACGCGCACACACGTGGATTGTAATTTAAAGTGGAAGTAAGCACGCGCTTCAGGGCTAAATTACTCGAAACACGATTATAAAAACACAACAAAGAAAACACGTTTAATTTCAAATTAGATTAAGTAAACTATACTCATTTTTTCAACTGTTGTAAAGGGAGTTTTGCCGAACTACTAGCGTTCAATTATGTATATCATGTAAAGTATCTATCATTCGTGAACATGTACCCTACAATTTGCCAATGTAAACATTGTTCGATCATTTCAATGCTTTTTCCAGTTTTATGTTATTAAAAAATATTTTTTTTTTAATTTTAATTTTTGAAGGTCACACGATTAGAAACGAAATAGAAAAATTACTTTTATTGTACCAACTTTTGTATGTGACAAGATTTATTTAAAGGAAATTATTGCTACTTGTATGTTATGTAGTAGAAAAGTTCATTGAACTCTGCATAAAAAGTTTGTTTTTTTCTTTTTGAGAATACATCATGCAGCGCGTTAGAGTAAGAGAATTAGGCTTAGAATTAAATGGCGCTTGAGGAATTTGAGTAGAACATTGGTTGTCTATTTCGATTGCCTCTTCTTTTACCACTCATTTTTTTTTTAACATTTTATAGTATTTTTTCGTTGAGTGTATAAAAATAAAAGACATAAACATTCAACAGAAAACAAATATGTTGCTTCTACAACTTAGCAAACAGTTCGTGTGAATGTTTTCTTTCCCCCGTTGAAATTGAATTATACCTATGCAGTAATTGAAATTTAATGTTCAAGTTCAAGGCTTAAATCACGCGAAATATTGAATTATAGCGCCAACTTACAAATTGCAAGTTAAGAACGAAAAGGTACTGTTGTGGTTGTTGCTGCTACATTTGTACTGCAATCATTGTAAGTCTTTATCCTTATGACCTATCATGCAGGGGAATAGCATCACTTGATCACAGATTCAAGCATGAAATTGTATCACATTACGTGATCATGAATTTGAAATGCACGAGCGCAAATAAATTTATACAATTCTTCTTCTAGCTTCTTTTAATGGCACAACAGCCCATGGAGGTCATAGGTGGAGCTTTTCGCATCCGTGTTTATTTTTGTACATGAATGGAAGGGAAAGGACATACAGATACATGCCGAATCCGAACGGCGAAATGAAAAACTTTTCATAGACAATTTTTATTCTTGAAGGAGGTTTGTCATTGCCTGTCAAGAGGTGGTGCCGTGCCGTGCCGTGTAGAAAAATTGTTTTTTTCTACTCTTTGATTTTGTCTGTGCTGCGATGTGAAGCTCGGGTACTCTGCGTAGCCGGCTTAGGCTCTACCAACTACACCACAACGACCATTAGAATGATTAATTCAACAGGTTGCTGGTTTGCTGCAAAACTGACGTAACTCAAAAACACTTAAATTGACAATAGAAAACAAAAACGCAACAATTTTTACGTATCGCTCCATAAAATTGATAGCGGCAAATACTCTCCTCGTGTAAACATCTCATAAAATAAAGTCAAATTTTTTTTCACACAATATTAATCACTAAATAACGGTTATTTCTGTATACTTAACTCGAATGCTTTTGTACCTTCTTCTTGATTTATATGACAGTCTTGCAGTGAACGAGTGACATGCTTAATGACTGTAATCTCAAAGTTAATCAACCCTCTTCACTTGTGTGTAGTGTCGTGCATTCAGAAAATGCTTGTAATCTTAAATGCGTTAAATGCCGCGATCCAGCCTGCGTGTGCATCTTTAAGATACAACAACAACGACCGCAAAAAACTGTCATTTAACTTTTCGTTTGCATTAATGGCAGACGCAAATAATAAAAAATGTTGGCCAATTCTCATTGAACCAGTTTCCGTTGCAGTTGCATGGTTTTTTCAGCATGCGGCCAGACTGAAGGGGAAGATGAATCGTTGAAAATATATTTTAAAAAATCGTTTAACTTTTATGTTCGCTCCATTTCGTGGAGTAGAGCACTCACAAATTAAGATAAATCAGGTTAGCTTCTATTTGGCTCTTGCGTGTTATTTTTGCGACAGACCCATAATTGTTTTACGTTTCTGGGCATTTGTAAGATGCCATTTTTTTAATGATATACTTCCAATTTGATTTATGGGACAGCATTTAAGTAAATGAAGGTGTGATTTTCAGTGTTTATTTCTTTTTTATTACAACGCTTCAGTACTTCAAGCTTTGGCTTGTAGCTGTCTGATTCACTTTTCGTTTTCGTTTAAGAGAGCATTAAAGTTCTTGAGCGGAGGAAAGATCAAGTAAATCAGAAATAGTTAATGGATTCATTTGAAATGCTTCATTTCAGTTAGAATTTCAATTATTTTACATAGTTTATACAATTTGTTGCCGATTCATTCACTCAAGGAGAAAACCGTGTAAATTGACGAAAAACGGCATTAACTCTAGCCTATTCATTCATAAAAGTCTGCCTAACAGCTTGAAAATCCTTAAAACAGGAACGAAATTCTTATTTTAATACTGATAATAAAGATTTTACTTAGTAGGGACATAAATACTGTTACAACATTGAACACACCCATTCCAATAGTAGAATTGAACATACCCTGTTATTACCACATGGTTTATGAAAGCTAACTTCTATAGCGTTAGTCTGTAACGGGAATTCAAAATTGTGTCGGCTTTCACCATGGAGTGGTCAGATAATGAAAACCGTATCGCTGTTGTAGCAGTTTTTAAGTGTGAAATGAAAAAAGGCGATATTTTCAAAACTCTCCGCCCACTCGGGATTTTTCGCATGTTCGTCTACCGGTGCATAAATCTGTTTGAGGAGACTGGAGATGTCAAAGACCGCCACCGGTCCACGTACAGTTCGCACGCCGCAAGTCATAAAAGCCGTCAAATCAATAATTCAGCGAAATCCACTCCGAAAACAGAAAATCATGGCCCATGAGATGAATATCACGCAAAAGTCCATGAGTCGAATTATCAAAAAAGACTTGCGACTTGGTGCCTTCAAACGTCGCACCGGAAATTTGTTGACTGCAGATTTGGAAAAATAGGGTAGACAGAAAAATCTTGTTTACGGATGGCAAAATGTTTACCGTGCAGGAAAAATTTAACAAGCCAAATGATAGGGAGTATGCACGGTCATCTAAGGAAGTCGAAAAGGGTCATCAACCAGCTTCAGTCATGGTTTGGCGGGGTGCCTCTTACGATGGGGTCACTGACTTGCATTTCTGCGAACAAGGGGTCAAAACTTTGGCCGAAGTCTACCAAGAAACCGTTTTGGAAGCTGTTGTGAAGCCACTTAACCAGCCGTAGACTTTTTGTTTTAAGATTGTTCCAGTTTAATTTATAGAAATGTACTTTTTTTATTATTTATTTTTTTTGTTCTAACCCTCTATTTTGATAGATAATAAATAAATATGGATGTAAAAACCACAGACTTGTTCTCAAAAACTTAAAAAAATTAATTTACGTGGATTTATGAAGATTTATTGAACATCAATCCACCAATTCGTATCCATAAAGTGCGTACCGAAGAGAATAATATTGCTGATGTATCCAGCCAGTGTTGTGAAGAAGATCGCGATATGTCCATCTGGCCGATCGCAGCAATTGGGTTTGAGTTATTAGACCACAAGGAAGATTTTACGCAAAGATCTCGGATTAATGCCATACAAAATACAGCTGGTGCAAGAACTGAAGCCAGGCGACCTATCTCAACGTCAAATTTTCGGTGAATTATAAGGCCCATGCAGCTGGATGTGGATCCGTTTTTTTATCGCATAATTGTCTTCAGCGACGAGGCTCATTTTTGGCTCAATGGATACGTGAATAAGCGGAATTTCCGTATTTGGAGTGAAGACCAATTCCGCAGCATCCCGAAAAATGCACTGTTTGGAGCGGTTTATGGGCAGGCGGCATCGCTGGGCCGTACTTCTTCAAAGACGATGAAGTTACGGTCAATGGAGAAAGGTACCGTTCGATGATAACAGACTTTTTTTTGCCGAAAATAAAAGAATTGGACTCGGCCGACATGTGATTCCAATAGGACGGTGCCACATGCCACACTGCACGCGAAATCATGCATCAATTGAGAGGCGAATTGGGTGAGCAGTTAATCTCAGGTTTTGGTGCAGTCAATTGGCCACGAAGATTGTGTGATTTGACCCCGTTAGACTATTATTTGTGGGGCTATGTTAAGTCTCTTCTCTATAGGGACAAGCCAAACATGATTGCTGCTTTGGAAGCCAACATTGAACGGGTCATTGGTGAGATTCTGAGATTTCGTCCGAAATGTGTGAAAAAGTGTGCCAAAATTGGAACTTTAGAATGAACCACTTGAAGCGTAGCCGCGGGCAACATTTAAGTGAAATTATCTTAAAAAAGTGAAAATTGGCAGGAATTGATTTATCGATAAAAATAAAAATTTCATTCACTTTTGTAAAATTTCTGTGTCGTTTTGAATTAAAAAATCACCCTTTACATAAATTTTAATTAATTTTTTAATTTTGCTCAATTTATTTGAATTGCAAATCTGAGAAGGGTATCAATAATAATTTGTTCATTTCATTACTTATTACATAAGTGAGAAAATCAGCCTAGGTCTGAAATTCGACTACAGGAAGAACCTTGTTTTCACTACACATTACTAGACATAAATGTTTGTTGTACGATGACTCAATAATTATGCGTAAATTTCCAAAGAATACAAAACTTATATTTTTTATTTTTGTGGTTTTGTGACACATATATTTTTCCGTCGCTGCTTCCCCCCATACCCCCACCCACTCAAAAAAAAATATCTTTTTAAATAGTATCAATTTCAAATCAATTGTTATTCATAACTTGTGTATGCAACCAATTTCAAAGTATTTAGGACAATTGATTCCTTTTCACATGGATTACTGTGGTTCCAATCCATCACAGAAGATAAAAACGAAATTCCAACGAAACTTGAAATTAATAGCCAAAACAAAAAACAAATTGCGAAAGAGGAACAAAAATCATATACATATGTAAATGAATACAGAAAAACCGCACACAAAATTTTAAGAAAATTTAAATGCAATACAAATAATTGTGAGCTGTCAATTAAGGCATGCGTCTTCCTTCCCTGCCTCATTTACAGGTTGTCAAAATAACTTAAAAACAAATACATATAAAAGCAATTGTAAAACAACGAAATAAACAACAACAAAATACCGTAGTAACAAATTATTTAAATAGTTATTTGTGAGGTAGGTAAAACAGGCAAACAAAATAAAATAAACTTTCAACCCAAAGATGAATAATGACTTTCAGTACATTTTTAAAGAAAAATAAACAATCTACTTATTTTTCATTATTATTTATGCTTATAAGCTGTAGCTTACATTTGGCATACTAAACTCTACATAGTTAAATTTAAGTACTAGAATTTACATAAAAAGTTCTACAAAAAAAAATTGAAGCATTATTTATAAAAAATACCTACAAACGAATCATGTTCAGAAACTTCTTGAATTTGTATGCAAAAGACGTTGAATACGCGTTACTACATTTTGATTGGAACTGTTTATGAATTTGTTGTTTTCATTGTCAAGAATATATTTGCTCCATACTCAAAAAAGGTCTATACATCCCAGTAGCAAAGTTTAGTAAGGCTTTCCGCATCAGAAGACATTATAGAACAGCTTCTAAGCAAGCGCAATACAAATTACAATATCAATGCTCTATTCCTTCTTTAGTAGTCAAGCAACTTAAGGCTCATAAGCCAAAATCTCGAACTAACAAACTTAACCTTTTACCTATTATTGTTTTCTTACATACTATACTTGGAAACATTTAAAAGTACAAAAATATTTGAAAAAAAAAATTTTTTTTAATAATATAATAATTTTAGTATGTAATAGTGAGATTTAAACCAGCTCCGTTCATATAATTCATATACCAGCAAAAGCACCACATTAGTCATCTGAGTTACAAAGCGATTTGTTGATGCCGGGTCAAAACAGCGAACAGGAAACATTATTTTTGCTCTTCTCTGCTCTTTGCTTTGCGTTACATATTTGTTTTAAATCGTTCGTCCACACAAAGCTTGCATGGCTTAGCTTGTTAGAATTTTGTCCTGCAGCCATTGGTTCGAGACCAGAAAATATAACAATAATTTATAAATTGCTTTGTTTCTTACATATATTTTAAGAAGTATCCGTGTTTTTTTACTTCAGTACCCACAAATCTGGCAACACACTAGTCTGATTATGTCAAACGAATACAATGTTTGAAAGTTAGCATTTCAGGCTACATTTTGTGTGAAGACAGTTGTGTAAATCGTCGCTGGTGTAAAAAGTTACATTGATTTGAAAATGATTGAAATATCTGAAGAAATACGCTATGTGATGCTTTATTCCTAGAGGAAAGGTAAAACCGCTGCAAAAACATACCGAAAAGTTTATGAGGTTTACGGTGAGGATATGCTGTGAATGAACGGCGGACCCAGAAATGTTTGCACGATTCTATTGCGAAAATTTCGATATCAATGATGCACTGAAAGATGCACCGAAAATCACTGAAAAAGCCGATGAAATTTTGTAACTGGTGTAGCAAGATCCTGACCCAAGCTGTCAGGAGATAGCGGAGGCACTAAACATCAACCAACCACGCGACAGATTTATGGGTTACAACCGCAGATATTTATTTTGGAAAAAAAAATACTTTAATTTATTTTAGTTATGAAGCGCTGAACGCTTCTATTAGCTGTTCTTTGGAAGCAATATCGAGAGGTTTTGATAATAACTGTTTCTATAACTTGTTCTTTCAAAAGTGAGAGTCTAAGGAATACCCATTTCATATAGAAAATAATTAAGCAAATCATCGAGTTATTAAGATCTTTTACATCCGAGAGAAGTACATCAAGCAATGCTTTTTACTCCTTGCATTTTCCACTGGGATAGTGCAAATTAAGACGCCCATAAAAGAGACTAATACCCGTTAATTTAACACCTTTTGCAAACAATTTTATATAGCAAAAAAAAAGAACTAAAGTAATTTTAAACCAGTGCTGCCAGACATACGAATTTATTAGTAGAAGTATGAAAGTATGGCGTCGTGGCAAAAAATACAGATTTTTTTCAAAAATTATTACATTTTCTTCGGTTATGACATTATGACAGCGTCCATAACAAATACAAAGAGCTGCGAAGTCTCTGAAAACGACATGACCAGGTTTTGGAACAAAGTTCGTGCCAATGTTAATGGCAAATGGAAAATTGGTTTCTACACAATCCGAAACATAGTCGATACAGATTTCTAAGACTTTGTTCCCCACTCCCAAATTGAGATATACTGCGAAGTTTTAAGAAAAATATAATATCTGGAAGCAGTTTTTGAGTCGGTTAGCACAAGTAAGCTTCAATTGGAGTTACTCGCTGGAATAAAAATTAGATTTTTTAGCCATATTTATGCTCAGACTACTTTCTTCCTATATGAAACATGTATTCAGAAGGAAATTACAAAATGTATATCATTTTTTGTGGTCGCTGTGGTGAAGCCAGTGTTCAAATCTCGGCTAAATCAGAAAATAAAAAAACTTTTTCTACCCGGCGCCACCTCTTGGCAGGCCATGGAAAACCTGCAAAACTTGCCTATGAAAAGCTTTTCACTTCGCCGCTCTGATTCGGCATAAAACTGTAGGTCCCCTTTCCTTCCATTCATCCTTCAAAGATATAACACGCACAATATGAGTGGATGTGAGAAGCTCGGCCTAGGCGCCCCAATGGGCTGTTGTGCTATTAAAAGAAAGAAAAATAACATTTTTGTTGAAGAATTCTTTAGCCATAATGAATTCGATTTTATATCTTTCATTGTTCTGTACCATAAGTGAAGTTTACTTGGTCTTAGTTCTATTCTTATTAACGCAGTATGAAAGGTTGTGGATGAAACTTTCTAAGTATTTCGTCGGTTCCATTTGCCCGTTAGGGGGCGATTTCTTGTCTCTTTATTTCACACTGGCAACAGTTGTTCTGCACTCTTCAGCGTGTGTAAATATGTCGTTAGTGACTAAAATTACTCTCTCCAACTCTCTTTTTCGTTTTTCTAATTTTACATGGGAATCAATAACAATTTTGCCTCCTCGGCGGTAATTGATTATCGATCAGTGTGATTACTATCTCCTTCTGTGAATAACTAAATAAAGTGGTGATACTTAAAGGGTCGTGGTCGCTGTGGCGCAGTGGTAATGCGTTGGACTGCTACGCAGAGTGTCCGGTGTTCGAATCTCGGCACAAGCAAAATCCAAAAAAAATAAAAAAGATAAGTAGAAAAAATTTTTGTTCTACACGGCACTACCTTTGGTAGGCAGTGGCAAACCTACAAGAGTAAAAATAGCTATGAAAAGCTTTTTACTTCACCGTTCGGATTCAGCAGTAAAGTTTAGGTCCCTTCCATCCATGTACAAATATAACACGCGCAACATGAGTGGATGCGTAGAGCTCGGCCTAGGCCCTCCATGGGCTGTTGTGCCATTAAAAGTAAAAAGATACTTAGAGGGTCTTAAATTATGAAATAGTTAAAGAGCAAATATTCTACGTTATGCTCTCAAACATGCAGTCATTATTTGCCGAACAACAATGTTCAGTTCTTCCATATTTCAAACTCGAAGCACAAAAACTTAACTTTCTATAAAATTTGTAATTATATTCACGACCCTATACAATAATTATGCCTTTTAACCATTTGAAGATATCTATGATTTAAATTCTACTGGAAATCATATATGCTACACGCGTTTAATAATGATAAATAAGTTCAGCGATCTCTGTCATAAATTATGCAGAAATGCTACATGTAATTTGTGGCATGATTGCATGCAATGTTGGTACATACTCTTACCAGTAAATACATATTAAGCTTCAAATAGTTTTATTGTTAAAAGTATTGCTGTCATTTCTGCAACTTCTGAGGTGAACGTATCAGATGACAGTTCTCTTAATAGATTCTCTTATCATATATGAAACTCAAAAATTCAATTGTATGTATTTCTCCAGACTACTAAATGGGTTTCCAGAAAATTTCTCAAACTCATTTTTTACCAATATTATTCCTCGAGTGTGCTACTCAATAACCAAATATTAGTAATGACAAGCCTCTGTCCAATAATATGATATATTACCAATTTACATAAGTATGTGTTGAGTATGTGTTGCTAGTATTTGAATCTAAATGAACAGCAAACCATATTGAAAACACTTCCAATTCATGAGTGAAGCCAAAAAAAAATAAATACAATTTAGAATATTTATAAAACCACTGTCAAATTACTCTTTGACAAATAGGAGCAAAGCTGTCAGATAATATATGCAAAAAGATGACAGCGAAAAATGACAAATGTCAAAAATTTGGTGTTAATGTGGCGCAGCGTTTTGCGCGTGCGCATATTTACGCCTAATTTTCTCAATACAATTAGTTAAAAAAAAAAAAAATACTCGCTAGAAAGAGAGAAACAAAAGCACAAATCAAAACATTAAAATATGACGAACAGAAATGGGACAGAAATTGCCATTCAGTTGTGGAAACCGCTTAAGATTATTGTCAACATAAAAATACGAGTGTTGAGTAATCAACTATGGAACAATCGATTTAATGTCAATGTTTGTTATTGTTTACCGTCTACGAGTGTGTATTAAATGTTAAGCTTCTAAAGCGCAAAAGGGCATTAAACTTTGGTGATTCTTTGTGATGTTGGTTAATCAAATTTATAAATATGTGCATATTGTTTAGAATTACTTACCTTCTTCTTTTTAGCTTGTCTAGTAGAAGATTTCTATTTTAAGCAAATAAAATCATTATGTATTATTAAATTTAAGGCTTCATTTTGAATTTGACCGACTTTCTGGAAATGAATTTAGCTAATATAATATTTTTCTTTGTAATGAAACTATTTCATAGTGAATAGGAAGTTAATAGTACTTATGAATTGTACCCATAAGAATTACTTTGCTGTACATATTAAGATATAATCTGGTATCTTTCTCAATATTTGGTCTATTACATACAATATAAATGTGACAACCGTGTCACACAGTGTACCTGTGTAAATTTTCATTTCAATGTCTCCTTTAAAAACAATTTTTAGCTACTACATCTCTGAAAACATTCTGAATTTCAATAACGTTTACTCATTCCAGATATTTTATAACTCAATTAGGTAGATTATATATAAAGGGTAACCCAATAAGAGTGTATGAATAACACGCATATTTTTGGAACGAGTTTTTATTGCATTATAAAGTAGACATATTTCGATGACATTTTGAGAAAGATGTGGCTCTATAACACCTATGACGCGTTGGATCTCGGCCTTGAGCTCATAAATTATTTGTGGTTTATTTGGAATCTATTGAAACCACAAAAAAAAAAAAAAAAATTATATGCGTCAATAGGTCGCCCTACAGAAGTTTACTTCTTCAGAACGTTTCCTTTTGGGTTTCCAGGTTAGGTTTAGTAATCTTGTTGTGGTCGCTGTAGCGTAGTGGTAGTGCGTTGGACTGTTACGCAGAGTGTCCAGGGTTCGAACCTCGACACATACAAAATTAAAAAGTAAAAAAAAACAATTTTTCTATACGGCATCACCTCTTGGTAGGCAATGGCAAACCTACAAGAGTAAAAATTTCCTATGAAAAAGCTTTTCACATCGCGCCGTTCGGATTCGGCGTAAAACTGTATCTCACGTTCCATTCATGTACAAATGTAACTTGCACAAAATGAGTGAATGCGGGGAAGCTCGGCCTTTGGCGCTACATGCGGTCATAGTCGACACTGATAAATTGAAATCCATAGTGGTAAAGGCATAACACTTGCCGCAATCTATCTATCTATCTCTTTATCGGTGTCCTGTGATTGCATTCCCTTTCTCATTCTCCTTCCTTCTTCCACCCACCTATCAATCTTCCTTCCAATCAACACAATGCTCTGCATTCATATAGGTACTCCCTATGTGTGTAATGAACCAAAAAAAAAAAAAACAGGGTCTCTCGCAGACATTACAGGCATGGCCGAAGGAATTTTTAACGAACAAGTTTTAAAATTGTTTATGTGTTGATTTATGCAAACGATAAGCCTGATATATAGGATCCCAGGAGTGTTACATCTGGATTAACCTCATTATAATCATTGGCATTTCCAATGCATGCAACGCCCTCTGCAAAATCATCATCTCCATCAAAATATTCATACTCAAAGCATGCGAATTTATTTGCTACATCATTACCATATACATAATTATAATCTTACCATCATCATCATCATTATAATACTCATCATCATTATAATAATCATCATCAAAATCTTCAGGTTGTATGATCTCAACAGGTGGAAAATTTCCCACCTCCCGGTCTGAGAACTCGCGAATGTTATGAGGTTGACTATAAATTTGGCAAATCTCGTCTGTTTTGTTGTGTTGACGGAGCAGACGGAGTCTACATCTTGTCGCTGTCTCTCACCCGGCAGTTTATCGTGCTAGAGATGTTATCGTAACACAATCTCCAAAAAAAAAAGTAGGCACAAGCACCTTGTGTTTTCTTTCTAGTCTTTTTAGTCTATAATCATTTTTTCAGCTTTAGATATTTCTAAATATTTTTTTTTGATATATAAAATTTTTGTTTGAAAGTTCTAATTTGACGAGAAATTGATGGGCAGCGCCCTCTATCAATCACGTGTGATTCATACTCAGCGTCCTCTATCAATCGAGTATGAATCAAACGTGAATCAAATCAGCGTCAATTATCAATGAATGATTCATACTGGATACATGTGGATACATATGTGCCGCCCATAATTTATGTGTAAATTAATATGCATTCTCAATTTTTTCATACTTGGCTGATAGACGGCTCTGCCTTTCGTTTCCGTGACAATTTTCGTTGCGACCACCGATCATCTCTCAACCCGTCATAAAAAAATTGTAAAGAAGTAAACTTCAAAAAATCGCACGGTGTTGGTGGCCAGTTGACATCGGAATTTCGGAGATGATTCTACGGTCTGGAAATCGTTGCTGGAATCAATCGATTGTTTCATACACGATATGGCAGGTGGCGTCGTCCTGCTGAAACCACATGTCGTCCAGATCCATACGGTCCAGTTGAGGCTAAAATAACTCCGTTATCATGTTCTTATAACGTATGCCATTCATAGTCACTGCATTTCTGGCCTCACTTTCTCAATGATAACGCGTTGTTCCTTTGTGTAGCGCTCCACTTTTAATAATTGGGACAATTGTAAGAGACAGCTGTTAATCTATAAGAAAGATATATGTATCAGATTAGTAATATAACCTTTTACATAATTTGCTTAGCATAGATAAATCAGATTGTTCGGCATATTAGTAATTGAACCACTTAATTTGTATGCCTATTTTTACTTGAGTGAGTGGATTGAATGGTGTACAAAAATGAAAATGGAACTCTGGTCCTAATAGTAGCAACATCGCTTTAAGAGAGAATAAGCTTTTACATTACATAACCATTAAAACATAAAAATAAACAAATTGCTTGCGCTCTCACAAAAAGTAATCACTTCCTTCTCTTTTCAGCACCTCAACAATTAACGCGAAACAGCCGTCAGCTTTTCTATGATCCAAGTTTATTTTTCTTACCAAATTATAATGTTGAAGGTAGCAAATGCTACACATCACGTGGCACCACTGGCGTTTGTGTACGTTTCAGCGGCTGTCGCACGTATTACCGCTTCGGAAGTCAAATAACATTTGTAAACTTACGGCAGTGGCCACAGTCTGTGGCAGTCAATGACGAAATATGTAGTTTCTATGATTTATATGGACGTGCGAATAGCGGCATATGTTGCACAATTGTGGAAGGAGGAAATGATTTTGGGTTTGGCATAGTACCAGCGCAACCGCCGACTTTTGTACCCGGTCCTGTCAGGCCGATACCATCTCCACCGCCAGTAGACGGTGGCAGTGACAAAGATAATACCAATCCAAATCCAGATAGAGACCGCGAAGAAATAGATCACTCTACCGATGATGATGATGGCATCGATTCATCGATCGACATTGATGGTAATAATATTCAAGATAGTTCTCCTGATTTCCAAGATGAGAACAATGTCGGTTATGATCCGATTAAAGATGATGGTGACGAGTTGCCAACACCGGTCGCGTATGATGATCGCTATCCCTGGTCGACACAACAATTTGGTGGACATTTTGGTGGCTACCCGCAATGGCCGCCACCAGTGCCAACACATCCCCCATCGTCAGCCGTTTGGCCACCACCAATACCGACACATCCTCCTAATCATCATTATCCAACGCATCCAGCAACGGCAACGAAGCCTACAACGCGGCCAACTACCAGACCAACATCAATACCTACTACGATAACAACGACACGAAGAAGCTCAACAACTACGACAACGCGACGTCCCATAACGACCACGACTACACGTCGTCCCAGCTATCCCAGTTATCCCGGTTTTCCGAGCTATCCTAGTTATCCTGGCTCTCCAAGCTATCCGACATATCCACGTCCTCCACAGACAACGACTACTACGACGAGACGTCCACCAGCACAAGCACCACCAGCATCTAGTACGCCGGTAGGTGGTAGCACTTCGAATGGACTGCCGCAACAATGTGGCATAAAAAACCCGGTTTCACCAGATCAAGAACGTATTGTGGGTGGCACTAATGCTAGCCCGCATGAATTCCCTTGGATTGCGGTGCTCTTCAAGTCGGGTAAACAATTTTGTGGTGGCAGTTTGATTACGCACAATCATATTCTAACAGCAGCACATTGTGTAGCGCGGTAAGGTTTTCTTAATCTCTACATCTTCCTCCCTTTCACGATAGATAAGTTTCGCGTAGTAGTTCGTTCAAATTCATACTAAATTACCTTTTTACACTTTTAGCATGACCTCATGGGATGTTGCTGCTCTCACCGCGCATCTTGGTGACTATAATATTCGAACCGATTTCGAAGTACAACATGTGCTGCGTCGAATTAAGCGCTTAGTGCGTCATAAAGGTTTTGATTTCAGCACGTTGGCAAGTTAAACTTAAGCTACAGATATGAAAATACTTTTGCTAACTATCTCACATTTCGTTTAATTTTCCAGCACAATGATATTGCAATTCTTACGCTTAGCGAACCAGTAAAATTCACCTATGAGATTCAGCCAATTTGCCTGCCCACTTCCTCGTCGCAACAAGGACGCAGCTATAGTGGCCAATTGGCGACAGTCGCCGGTTGGGGAAGTCTACGTGAGAATGGCCCTCAGCCATCGATATTACAAAAAGTGCAAATACCCATTTGGAGTAATATCGATTGTGCACGCAAGTATGGACGTGCAGCACCCGCAGGCATTATAGAATCGATGTTGTGTGCTGGTCAAGCTTCGAAAGATTCATGTAGCGTAAGTGGAATTTAAATATGTACCCAAAAACAATCAGAATTCTAAAAGTTTGCTTAAATCAGGCAACCTCTTTTCGGCATATACTTTCATTGATACGCGTTCTTTTATTGAAAGCTTTTCAAATCGTTGGAAGTACGTAAAATTTTCTGTTGATTAAATATTGGTAACATTGGCATGCTGATTTAGATAATCTTGCGATAAAAGGATAAATCTGGATATGCATGTCATGAAAACCAACAGAACTTATTATGTACTAAATTATTTCAAATATTTTCATTCAATCCAATATACAGGGTGATTCTGGTGGCCCAATGATTGTAAACGAGGGTGGACGTTACACTCAAGTTGGCATTGTTTCATGGGGTATAGGTTGCGGCAAAGGCGAATATCCGGGTGTATATACACGCGTCACCTCATTGCTACCGTGGATTTATAAAAATATTAAATAATGCTAAGAATTTTGTGTGAGAATACCATATGAAAGGTGAAGAATGAAAACCTTTTTGATTTAAGACGTGATAATATAAAAAAAGAAATAAATTTTTGTAATGAGAAAAATACTCGTATTAAGAAAACACTTTTCATTTTTATTCTAGTACCTACCATAAATAACTATTTATTCTTTTGGGACAAAAGTATATGTAAAAAAGAAAAGTTTGATAGTGCGAAAGAAATACATGCTCATTTCAAAAGAGAGCGATGGAGTAAAGTAATAGTTTGAAGGGGACTGTAAAAAAATGGTAATAAAGTGTGATAGTGTGAAAGAAATGCAAGCCTATTTTAAAAGAGAGCGACGGAGTAAAGTAATAGTTTGAAGGGCAATGTAAAATTTACATTTGCATATTCATATTATGTAGAACATTTTTGATTTTATTTATGACGTAATATTAATTATGAAAAAAGGAAGTAATGTTTTCGTTATGTAAGTAGTATAAAAAGAAGATATTTGTAATTTATATTATTTACTTTACTTTTAATGGCACAACAGCCCATGGAGGGCCTAGGCCGAGGTTTTCGCATCCACTCATGTTGTGCGTGTTATATTTGTACATGAATGGAAGGCGAAGTGAAAAGCTTTTCATAGCAATTTTTACTCTTGTAGGTTTGCCATTGCCTGCCAAGAGGTGGTGCCGTGTAGAAAAATTTTATTTCTACTTTTTGATTTTGCCTGTGCCGAGATTCGAACCCCGGACACTCTGCGCAGCAGTCCAACGCACTACCACTACTCCACAGCGGCCAATTTATATTATGGTATACTTAAATGATTTGAGACAAGTTTAACATACATACGAGTATGTACAATTCAAAGGAACTTTGCTTTTCATTTTAAAATCATGACTTAAATATTTGAATATAACGATTAAGGTGAATTTAATGAAGTGGTGTTAGTAACACCACCCTCCTCTTCTTCCTTTGAGGTGAAAAGTTGATATCGACATTATGGCAGTAACAACAATGCTCTTTTGTGAATTTTGTTCTACTCCTATTATCATCTTAAATAAATCCGCCTTGATGACGTTGACCGTAACTCACTTTTTACTACTGTAGTAAGATCTAGAGGTTTACCGCTAAAACTGAAGGTTTTTGGTGGCCACTGAGAGGGGTTTATCTCTCTTCTTCTTCTTTTATTTTCCTAATAAAATTTAAAGGTTTTTGGAGAGTTTTCGACGAAAAGTGCCTAGAGCATTTTAAAGCAATGCTAATGCAATCAACTGAAATATTCGTAAAGATCGCTTAAAATTTCAGAGACCTTCAAAAAAATCCAGACGTTCTAGAGAAAATTGGAACACGTAGGTTAACTACATTTGGGCTCTAGTTTTCCCGAGTGTATCGATTTATTCATATGTTAAAAATTATGTTGCACATGTGATATACGCAAATCAGAAACTATAGGTGGTGTTTTTTTCTAAAAGTGCCAAGACTGAATGTTTTTTTACAACAACTTCATTTCAGAATCTGACTACTGCTTTTCACAAATTTTACAGGGGACGAAAAAGTACAGTTTTTTTTTTTAAATCATGTACTGAAATTAATAAAATATGTTGTATAAAAAAAATTATGTGTTAATTTTTTCAGGATATAAAAATAAAAAATTTCAAAAATACCGGATAATTTCATATACATATGTACATATGTAAGTGCTAATTTTATTTGCAAAATGATTTAGTGAGTGGGTGATTAACGTATAACCATCGATTATATTTGTTGATATTGCTTGGTTTTAGTTCCTGTTGCCAGCTTATTTAACACTATTATATTTAACACTATTACTATTGGAAAAAAATAGATATTACGGCCGGGGTACGAGTTTTCGAGCGACAACCGATTTTAATTCCTTTAGTTTTCGATTTTTGCATGCGATACGCTCGGCCTAGGCCATCCATGGCCTGTTGTGCCATTAAAAGTAGAGTAAAGCAAGGATTTTTCTTTGGCTATTTCGTAACTAACCCGTATAAAAATTTGAGTTTTTAATATTTCACAAGTATGAAAAACATTTAGTTTTAATTTTTGCAAATTATGATGAACTTTACTTACCTTACTTTTAATGGCACAACAGCCTATGGAGGGCCTAGGCCGAGCTTTTCGCTTTGTATGATGAACCATATCTTTAATGTGAGAACGTCGCCCCGTACCATATCATGGAAATAAAGTGAAACTCGCGCGCTATTTGTGTTTTAAACTTTATTTGAATTTAGTACATACATACATTCAATTGTTTTATCATTACAGTGTTACAACAAGATAAGTTTAAATTTTTCAATTAAAATTAAACTGGATTTTCGTTTGTAGTTGCTGTTGTTGTTGTTTTTTTTCTGATTTTCAATATCTAAGAGATGTAACGAAAAAATTTTCAGCATTAATTTTAAATAAAAGATTTAAGGTGGAAAAAAAAACGTGCATAGCACATTGTTTTTTCTGGTTTGTTTGTTTTTGTTTTATTGAGGAGATTAATGGAACATCGAGCATGGATGTGTGTAAAGAAAAAACAAACAGACGAACGCTTACATGATTGCGCTGCGCCCTTCTTCCATTCCTCAATTTTTGTTTTTTTTTTTTTTTGTTTTTTAATTTACAATTTTTACTTTCCTTTGTTTACAACCTCTACACTTTGCACTAAAATAATGTAATGAATTTTCCATTAAAATTTTAGATAGAGAATAAATAAAATAGTAGTAGTGGTAGTAGTAAGTAGGTGTAATTGCATACGTATAAACATTTTAATTCAAAGTATGCTCGAACATGTATTCGGTTGTTAATTAATACAGGCGGCTTGTTAGTTGTTTGTTATACTTATAAGTGGAAAATTTATCATTAGCTCTATGCAAAGTATAGCTTGTAGAATTTAAACCAATATAGATTGCAGCAACTATATATGGTTTTGCTTTTCTTTTTCTGTAATTATGTTTTTATTTTTGTTTTTCATTTTGTCATTGAATTTCTTTTTGTTTGTGGTATTTGCGTGTGAAAAAGAAATGCATTTTGTAATTAGCTGTAATTGCAGCAACAACAATACTGCATTACTATAATTGTGTGTGTGTGTGTGTGTGTTATGATTGAACTAGTTACATAAATAACTATAAATTAAAATATCGATATATATTTATAATTGGTTGCTCCTTATTCTCCACACATACATAGATACTACGCGTTTGACTGACAGACAATTGAATGTCATTTAAATTTACGATTAATAAAGAAATATTATATCCATTCAATATGTAATGCTTCCATCGATATTACGATATATTTATTTTGCTTTGTTTCATTAATTCATAATATTTATGTATATTTTATATATTAGTTATTTATGTATTTAGTTAAATTTAAACATTTAAATTTTGAAAAAATAAGAAAACGAAAAAAACATTTTTTTAGAATTATGTAATTGAAAAAAAAAAACAAAAATGGCATATATGCTAAATCCTTAAGATATGAAACATATGAAACAATGTGACAAAATGATTCTGCCCATTTACTCAAATCAGTACCTATGCAAAAATACTAACACCCGCATGAAAAACAAAGTTGAAAGTTAAGGAAAACTTGTCTGTTACGAATATTTTCAAAAAGGATACTCATTTCATTATCTATGTGTAACTGGCTCGGAGTAGAAGTGCGATCCCAGAGGCATTCATTAGCTCCGGTGAAGCAGATTATTGGGAGCTTATTATTTTATTATAAAATGGACTTGAACCTTTGTAATATCTATCTTCCAAAGAAAAATAAAACGAATACAAGATATTACTGAATAAAGAAACATGATTTTTTTTAAATTCTACTTGAACTTGAAAACTTTTACTCCAAGCCAACTTACTGTAATATTTCAGTTTATAAAACTAGCTTTTAGGTTTATTGCCCGCTAAATTTTTTAACACGTCAGGCTTTATCAATCCTTTCTTATAAAACTTTAAAATAAATTACATATTTGAAGTTTTTGTTAAGAGTGTTAATTAATTTGATATAAAAAAAATTAACTTTTTAAAAAAAAAATTTTTTCTATAAGTTTTTTGTTGTATATTCAGCGTTATTCTGAAAAAAGTTTTCGTATATTATTAACTTTCTATACAATTTTTAGACGGATTCAATTAATTCACAATCAAATTATATTAAACACACAAGAATAAGACTGCCGTATTTGACTTGATATTGCCTTGAAATTTGTATATATATTTTTACGACAAATGTAATAAGTATCCTTACAAAAAAAATTGTATAAATTGTTAACATATCCCCCACTCCCCCAAGTAAGTAGAAAGAAAAAATAAATATTACGAGATTATATCACAAAATACATGTGACATATTATAATAGTAAAATAAATGAATATTTTCCAGTGATATACAAAAAAATTTTCTTTTTCTAGCTTTCATTATAAAAAAAAAACACATACACACATATATGTTTGCACATATACGCATATAATACGGTGTTAGTGTGTGGGCATCATCATCGTATTACAAAAAGCACATTCATTCACATTTTCATTTTTTGTATTTTTGTTTTGTTAATCCTATTCAATTTGATGTGGAAATCTTTTGCCGGTTCTGCTGTTGTTGTTGCTGTATTAGTTTTGTGTGCGTAGTACATATAGCTATTCCATCTTAATTTCATTTTTTTGTCATAATTTTCAAGTATTCTAAAGCATTTTGTGCAGCTTGCCGTTGTGCATCAGCTGCAGTTGGTCCAGAACCATGACAAACTCCAACTGGTAGAGTGGATAACTGCACCAAACATTGACATTGTTGGGTAAAAGTTTTCTCTTCAATATCAACATAAGTCACTTCAAATTGATTTTCATTTGCAATTTCAGATAGCAATTTGACATAATCAATTTTGGGACCCTTGAGGCAAGTTTTCTGAAACATAGAGATTGAAATAAAATTATCAATATGCATGTACGGTTAAAGTAAGAGATTAAAAATCATATTAGTATGTATATTTAAAAATATGCAATGATGAAATCACCATCTTCATTGATGGTTCAAAAATGGAAGTGGAAACCGGAGCTGAACTCTTTCCGGAAACACTTGACAGGAAGAAGTCTTTTAGATTATCTGACATATGTGGTGTGTAATTTTTAAAATTACACGAGAATCTATGACCATGAAGAAACAGTAGTGATTGCGTCACAGCTTGGTCGTTATGGGCGGAACTAAACAAATGTGTAACAAAGATTCTTCTGACCCTTAATGGACCATCAATCCGCTTAGTTACTGGAGTGATCACGGGACACTGCCTTTGGAAATATGCTCTAAAAATTGCATCTAGAGTTCAACGGTTATTGCAGAAGCTGAGGTGTTGTAGACTATCACAATTGGTCTACGAATGGAAATGATCACTAATCTGATCAAACACTCTCCTTAAACCTAACCTAACCTAACCTATGAGCTGAACTATCAGCCCTTCAAGGGATGACATTTACTTTTGGGACACCCCCCTTGTATGTTAATATTTGTTTACAATATTTTCTATTGATCTTACACTGATCGTTTACATATTTCAGAAATCATTTTAACCGCGTGCGTAGCCGGTTTCTCAACAAATGCCAGCATTTACCAGGCGCTCAACAGCACCAGCAAGAGATAGAAAAATAAAATAGATAAAAAACGAAATTCTATTAGTGAAAAGAAAATGCATGCTGAGACTGAGAAACCAACCCTATTGTTGCCGATTTAGCAACTGCAGTTGCAGCATATTAATTCCTAAACAAATTTCTGATTGTTTATTGTATCTGTTACTATATTTGTTAAATATTTTTTCGTCATCTACAATCACTAACACTAGAGAGTAGTCAGTCAACTCATGTACATATTAAAAACGCAGTCAGTTTGCTATTGCTTACACCAGGCGCTCAATAGTACCAGAAATACAATCAAAGAAGAGAAATGGATTGTGATATCAACCCTAAAGTTATAGCAGTGGCAACTGAGGCAGGCGGCAGCAGAACATTATTTTCAAATTTTTTGGATTGCATACATTCTCGTGTATCAAAAATGTGTTTACTACGGTGCTAAATTATTATTTTTGACACCAGGTGTTCAGAAAGCAGCAGCAAAAAAAATAAACATAAATAATAAATTGCATGCCTTCGCCTCGCTCTATATGCTAAAGGCTAAACAGCTGCACCGACTACAATATATAATATATCAAGAAATCAATCCTCTGGCAGTACTGAGAGTTTGCATTTAATGCGCATACGTACGAGTATGTATGCCAAATATTCATGCGGGTATGAGGATTTCATCGAGCTGTGAATGTATTTTAAGAAATACACAATAATGTATTAAAAACTATAGTTATCTATCAGTTAGTTGGAAACATTGAATCTAAATAGAAGGTTTTTCTAATGACAAAACAGAAGACATAATCATAGGAGTGAGAACAGAACAAAGGAAATGGTTAGTTTTAGGTTTATATGTAAAACCATCTCGGTGCTAAGTACTCGTATGAAAACTATCAGTTTCTCTAATCCCAGAAGGTAATATGGATGTAAAGCATGTATATTTTAGTAAATTTTTGAGCAAAATAACAATATCAACTTTAAAACTAAAAAGAGTTAAGGGCCGGAATTGTATGTTGTTCTAAAACATATGGAAAGTAGATGTGATTCTACTACTCCGTTTATTTTAGATTGTGGTGTAAATAATGGCATAAACAATCGCCAGATTGACTCATGAGGTGATTCTGATCAAGAATATACACATGCTGTTTATGGAAAAAAAACACTAAATTAAGTGTAGGTTGTAATGGCGCATTAATATTTCTGTGTGAGGGAAAACTAAAGAGTCAGGCACTACGACCTTAAAATATAGTTTATGCCATAGCCCAATTTATGACAAAAGACTCAACCGGTAAAAATGATATTTCTCAAATGTTTCTCTTAGTCAAGCCAAAGCTGGACATTCACACAGAATGTGAGTTGTCGCCTGGTCAACTTCCAAGCAAAGACGACATTGTATCTTATTTTACATTCCTTATTTGTTTAGATGGTATTTTAACCCAGAACAATAGCCAACTATGTAGTAGTCATAGATACAATTGGGAGTATAAGATGGATTGATTGTGATTGCCATTTAGCTTGCCTTAGAATTGGAATTTGATACTAATACTCGAACCATTGTTCAACCGAGTCTGAAAAAAGTATCGGCGCCATAGTCGATAAAACTTTCCTAGCTAGTTCATCGGCAGCCTCAATGCCAGCAATATCACAGTGGCCAGTTACCCAACAAAGCTTAACTTTGTTATAGATAGATAAGCGCTGAAGACTCTCAAAGCAGTCTCTCAACAGAGAAGAAAAACTCCATGAAGGTTCGTGCCTTGAGAGCTGATTGACTGTCAGAATAATGGAGCAAAAACACTGTTAAATATTTTGAATATGGATTGAATTATCTATAAGAATTAACATAATTACAAAAGATTTAATAATTTGGAATATAATAATTGACAACCTTCACCAATAATTCATACTTAACTGATGATTAAATATTGTTTTATTTTTTTTTTCTTTCTTTAATCTTAATACAATCTCTCACCTGCAATTTAAGAAGTTTCCTGCCTGTAGCATTTTTAAGTGTCTTATGGAATTGTGATACTTTATTACTGTGCTGGCTGGTTAGGGTGGGAACAGTAATATCTTTCAAATCACCATAATAATTTGCACAATTACGATTCTGTAAGAAGAGAAACAAAATTACATCAATTGCGCGAATTTCATTATATTCTATTTATACCTAGTCTTGCCATAAGTTCTGTTAAAAGCTTTTCAAAGTAGTAGGCTTTGAAATTTTAAATTGTATGATCCCGTTATTCGCATTTTTTGGTACAATGTTCTATTGCAAAACAAATTCAAATCAGTTTGGTTTCAAATTTTGCGTTATTAATATGGAGCGGGACAATAACGAAAATCGCATCGCGGTGATTGCATTGCACAAATGCGGAAATATCGCAAGTCAAATATTCACGTTGCTAAAAAAAACTCGAAATATCGAAAATGTTTGTTTGTCGTACTATCGATCGTTTCTTGGAAACGTCTCAAGTGGAAGACAGGCTGAGAAGTGATCGACCTCGAGTTGTTCGTACGAGTGGAGCCATAAAAGCTGTGCGGGAGCGGATTCGCCGAAATCCCTTAAGAAAGCAAAAGATCATGGCTAGAGAAATGGATATGTCTTCCAGATCCATGTCACGACTAATCCGTGATGACCTCCACATGAAGGCCTTTCGCAGGTGCACAGGCCATCTTTTAACTCCACGGCTAAAACAAATACGATTGGAAATATGTAAGAAGCTTTTCCAGTGGGACGCAAGAAACGGTCATCAAAATATCCTTTTTACGAATGAAAAAATTTTTACGTAGGAGGAAGTTTTTAATAAGCAAAACGACAAAATCTATGCGAGAACATCTGAAGAAGTTAAATTTATTGTGCCAAGGGTTCAGAGAGGTCATCATCCAATATCCGTTATGGTCTGGTGGGAAGTATCCCATAAAGGCGTCAGTTCCTTGCATTTTTGCGAAAAGGGCGTTGAAAAACTGGAGCAAAAGTGTACCAACAAGATGTCTTGGAAGGCATGGTGAAAGACTTGACAATAACCCTCTTTAATGAAGAGCACTGGGTCTTTCAACAAGACTCTGCACCGGCACACAAAGCCAAAACAACTCAAGAGTGGCTACGTCAGAATATTCCAGCCTTTATTAGTGCTGAAGATTGGCACTCGGGAAGCCCTCGAGAAGTCCAGATTTGAACCCCCTTGATTACAAATTGTGGTCAGAGCTAGAGGGTGTGGCCTGCAAAGTTCGCCACCGAAATTTGGAGAGCCTTAAGAAAGCTCTTATTTCAGCAGCGTCATCAATACCCAACGAAACCATACGTGCCGCTATAGCCCAATGGCCTGGTCGTCTAAAGGCGTGCATTAAAGCGAGGGGCGACCATTTTGAATAAGATGTTGATTTGACAAAAAAAAAATAATAAACATCAAATAAAAGGAACATAGAGCATAGAATATTATTTATATATGGTGATTTGAAATCTATCAAAATACTAAACTTATCAGAAATACTAGTATTTATTATCAATATTTAGATAAGGTGTGTTGTAAAGATAGATACCCCTGCCTCTCAATATTTAATTTATTAGATTTATGTGTGTATATGACTTCCCTCAATTTTGATATCCGCGATATACTTGGTCAAAATAATAAGTATTACATAGAATAAGCCGAAGTGAAACAAACTTCATTCAAATTTGAAAAACATAGCAAGGTCTCTACAGAAAAAAAAAACAAGCATAAGGAATTAATTCAATGGTGGTCTCTTCTCGAAAAAGCCTTTGCTGGAATGTATAAATTTGCCTGGTCCTAGTCACAAAAGTTCCTAGAGGAATATGTAGATATCTTAAAATAATATGAACTTTCTTGCTGAGCCAGTGAATTACTTAAATTCAATTGAGAATCTTTGGGAAGTGAGTTAAACAGAGCACTGTTAAAGAACCTTTCTCAAATCAAGAACTTTGCCCAAAAAAATTATTGTGTGAATATTTTGCAAGATACAATGATAAAAAAGAGAGCTAAAAATACTACATTAAATTCTAAATTTGAATGTATTTATTATTTTATTCAAGCAATTCCATGAATTTGGTTTTTTCTTTGGTAGACTTGGAGTTAAGTGTTGTAGTTTATTGCTGAATTAACTTACTTGATACAAATAAATATCAAGTAATGTTGTTGTCGGCCAATTTGAAGTGGTTGGCACTTATCATCATTTAAGCCCTCAGTAACGGAAGATAATATCGTCGATTATGTTGCTGAGCATGCTGTTGTTAATAAATCTCATCTCTCTCTTGCTACAAATTAGTAAAAAATTATACTCCAATCAATTCTCTTAAGAAAGTAAACTTTAAACTGGGTATTTCGTCTTCATTATATGCGAACTTACTTGATCCATCACTTTGGCACATTTGGTCAATGTAAGACCTTTTCGTTTTTCCCCCAAGGAAGTGGAATCTCATCTAAAAACGTAAAATCTACCGCTGTCACAGTAAGTAAATCGCTGAAAGTATATTTTCAAAATTGCTGTGAAATAATAACCAAATCACATCATATATGAAACTTGAGTTTTCAATTGGACTTTGACGTGATTATTTTTGTGGAGACGTGGCTGAATGCGGATTTTTCTGACTTTGAATTCATTGATGCCAATCTATATCAAGTCTTTCGCAAAGATAGAAAAGCCAAAAAAAATGGCTGCTTAAGAGGGAACGGAGTATTAATAGTAAGTAATGTTCGTCATCACCTTCTTCGATCTCTCCACCTTCTTTGTAACACTGGCTCTCTCCTCGACCTAATATGCGTATATGTCAAAGGTACCACTGTTAAATTTTTCTATGGGCGTCTTATATTCCACCGAATAACTCTGAGGTTATTTATAAGGTTATATTTATTCTACATCTCGCCTGGAATAATCTTGACAATGACTAACTGTGTCTGTTGGGTGATTTTAATCTCTGCAATGCTTCATGGCATCATCTTAATGATAGAATTACTCTGACACTTCTTACTTTCTTCTTTTAATGGCATAACATCCCATGAAGAGCCTAGGCCGAGCTTTTCGCATCCACTCATGTCGTGTGTGTTATGTTTGTACATGAATGAAAAGCTTTTCATAACCAATTTTTACTCTTGTAGGTTGGACGTTTCCTGCCAAGAGGGTATGCTGTGTAGAAAAATTGTTTTTTTGAAATTTACAAGATGCATATTCTGATGTGCACCAGAAAATTGCACAAGTTACCTTGGTATACCAAAGAATTAAAAAAGATCAACAATTTAAGAAATAAGGTCTATAGGAATTACAAAACCACCAATAATTCATTTCTCAAAACTTCAGTATTTCAAATTGGAATTTAACATTTTAAATAATAACCTCTAACGCAATAATCAAGACGAATTATAAGACTTTTTCAGACTATATTGAGCCTAGAAAATCTTCCTCATCCAGTCCGTCAACAAGGTTTCCTCAGTCACGAAACGGCTTGCTTCGCTGTAGATGCTGCTAATCACTTTGCGGGATTCTTTAAGTAAAACTATGATAATGTAATTGATCTTGATGACAGTTTCATTTATAACTCTGTTAATTCGGTTGATTTTGGGTACCCTACTCTATCAGATGAAGATATCTGGTGTCTTTATTGATGATTGGAAATTTGCGGCCATCACTCCAATCTTTAAAAATAGAAACAAGAGCAATGTCTCTAACAACAGACCCATTTTGAAGCTATCCAAAATTTGGTAAGCTTTACTTTGCGTCAAAAACATAATTTTGTTATAATCAGCACAATTTTGTTTCGGGTCGCTCTACTATTTCTAACCTTGCTGTGTTTTCACCGAAGACTGTATTTCTCATTCATTTCAAAATGGATATCAAATTGAAAAGCTTTTACACTGACTTCTCAAAAGCCTTTGATAAGGTGGTCTCATAATATTATGATCATTAAATTAGCCAATTTGGGTATCCACTCTGTTTTTTTGGAATGGATTAGGTCTTATTTAATCAATAGACAATCCTTGGATTCTTTGTGGTTGTTGATTATGTTGAATGAGCTCCTTTTATTACTACTTCGGGTATTCCGCAAGGTTGCATTCTAGGCCCCATACTATTTCTCTTATTTATACACGATATTTGATGCTGTTTTCCCAGTGCTAGATACCTATTGTAAGTCGATGACTTAAAAATATATTCTCTACCATTGAAAAGTTCTCGGACTCTGAAATTCTACAGTCTGATTTAGATATTTCCTTATTGGTGCGGTAAAGACAGTTTTTCGTTAAATATACGCAAATTTTCCCACATGACCTTTGCCAAAGTTCATAATATCATCCCTACATATTGTCACATTGCTAATACTACCTTAAAATTAATTAGTGAAATTAAAGATCTGGGTGTTGTTTTCGATGTGAAGTTTTCTTTTGCTCCACTTTTATCCGGCGCAATAGTTCACAGTTTTCTGACCCTTTTACACTCAAAATACTGTCTACTTTTTTAGTTAGATCTCGTTTAGAATATCTGCAACATTTATATGGAGGCCTCATTAACTCTGTCATATTAATAGGCTTGAAAGGATTCAAAAGTCTTTATTTGATATGCATTGCGTTGTGTTCATTTTGCTGATCCCATTCCCTCTAACCATGCCCATCAATTTAAAATCTTTGAATAACAGAAGAATTATCTTGTCTCTAATGTTTGTTGGTTTTGTTAATTGTACTGCTCTCTAAGCACAGATCAATTTTAATATTCCTACTAGAGATTTGCGTCGTTCTGACTTAATCAAGTTTAACTGTCTAATTCCTTGCTGTTGGATTTCTCAATTACTAAAGTTTCATTTAAAAATATTCCCAATGAACTTTATCCTTAAGCTTGTTTTAAATTTATTCCTATTTTTAATTAATACTAAGTAACAATTTTGTAGTCTGTAAGGAATTAATAATTTCCGTTGTCTTTAAGAAATTAAAAAAAAAAAAAAAAAAAAAAAAATTAAAATTTAATAAAAAAAAATTTTATAAAACAAATATATAAAAACATACATATATAAAAAGCCACCCGTAATAATAACCATTAAGGAATAATACTTACATCTCCTTCCAACTCAGAACGCATCGACTCAATAACTTGAGTGCTGTCTAATGGATTCTCTTGTAAACGAGTCCACATTTTATGAGCAGCTAAGCGTTTTGCAATTTTCTTGCTTTTGCCCTTGCCAACTTCATGAAAACTTAATATGGTGCATGCAATAGTAAAAAGCCGTTCATGCGGCAATCCAACTTCGGTTTCAGTTTCATAAGTTGGTGGTGGCCAGCGACGGGACATGCACATTTCCTGAAGCCATCCGATTGGATTTCCGACGATTTTATCAGCGCCACTTTTTAGAAGAAGAAAACAAAGACATTTATTTAATATAAACTTTGATGAATAACGTAATTTCTTCTAAGTACATAGAAACTACGAAATTAAATTGGTTCGAAGTAACAAAAATTATAAACTTTTTCAACAAAAAACCTATCTGAATTTATTTATTCAATGTCAATGTCAAGCAACTGATTTTACTTACTCTCCCGCGCCGACCGGTACAGCATTACCATCACTACTGCCTGCAGCAGCAATGCCACTCGATCCAGTAACGCCACCTACAGCTGCTTGGGTATCTGGTATCTGAACGCCAGTTAACTTGTCAATGAGAGCACGTGCAGCCGAATGTTTAGCTTCTTTCTTGGAGCGTCCAGCGCCCATCGCAGTAAATGGTACATCCTTATCATTAAAAGAGACGCGATAACGAAATGTTGGTTCGTGTATAGCGCCCTCAATTTGAACCAGTTCATAGCTTGGTGTTATACCACGACGGCTCAAAAGTTCTTGCAAAATTGAGACTGGAGTTTTCATAGCAATGCCATTAGAATCAGTCTGAAAATTAGTAAAATTTATTCCAAAATTAGTAATAAGTAGTAAGAAAATTAAAAATAAATTTCAATGTTGATTGAATATATTGAATAGCCTTTAAATTTATAATAGATGCATTTTTAATGAGCTCTAGGGCAAGAAATTAAAGTTTTTAGGCAAATGTTTTCATAAAAACTTTTTTTTATTTTGTCAATATTTCGATTTCAATCCTGGAAAAGGTCATTGAAGTTGAAATATTGACAAAATAAATAAAAAGTTTTCATGAAATCGGGTGTTTAAAAACATTAAATTCTTAGCCTATATTCAACAAATATAATTTTCAATATTTATAATAAATTTAGTTGTCAGATACCTAGAATCAATCTTAAATAAATTCTATGAAGGTTTGGCGGGATCAAAATTAAAAGTACACATAGCCATTTTCGGTAAAGAACAAATTTAAAGGAATCGTCTAATCGGTTCGTTAAACGCAAAGTTACACAGTCACCATTATCATTTTTCCAATAAATCATATTGGGTCGGGTTTATGACAGAACAACTAAATGCTTATTAGTCAATATTCCTTTAAATATTCTACGATATCTAGACAGTTTACAAAAACACATAATAATTGAGATATCGGCCTGAAATTTAGTCCAGGAGTAGTCCACATGTTACATTTAAGTATGGAATTCGATATCGTTCCACCGCGAACAAGTTTGCAGCGATCAACTAAATGCAGATAATTTCCTACCATTCTTCCACACACATCGGCCTTAAAGTTGGCAATTTCACGTTCGATAAAAACGTGAAATCTACTCGGGATTTCGATAGTTTTTTTTTACTAATTTCCAAACGTTGATCTTTCGTGAACACTTCACCACGATATTATTCCTGAGCTCCTCTAACGTAGTTGGCTTGTTGGCATAAATCAACGACTTAACGTAACCCCATAAAAAGACTTCCAGCGTCATTAAATCCCATGAGCGAGGTGACCATTCGACTGGACCATTTCTCGAGATTACACGATTACCGAACTTCCCCTTCAATAGATCAATTGCTTGAATTGCTATTTGGCATGTGGCGCCATCCTGTTGGAACCGCATATAACCGATATCAATTCCCTCCAATTCTGGTTTTGTAACATGAAACGAAAGCGAACTCCAATTATCGTAAGATGGCGATAATTTTCATCGATGAAAAAATACAGTCCAATCACATCTCCAGCATAAAATCCACACCACACAGTCACTTTTTGTAGATGCCATGGAGTCTCTTGAAGCAGAAGTGTATTTGTTACTGTCCAATAATGCATATTTTGCTTATGGACAAAGCCATTTAGCCAATAATGAGTTTCCTCGTTAAAATTAATTTTTTTGAATTTCACGATTTTCTTCAAATTTAAAGTTGGCGACCATCGACTCGGGATTTCGATAGTTATTTTTAATAATTTCCAAACGTTGCTCGTTCATAAACACTTCACCATGATTAAGATGTAAACCTTGAATGCGTTTTGACAATGCCAGATCAAAAAAAATAAAATAAATAAGTAAAATTGTAGGCTGCGTTTGTATTTATATACAAAATTATTATGTCCCTATTAAAAACCCCTTTATGTGTATATATATATATATGTAATATAAATATATAAATATAATTCGTCAAAATCCTTAGCCTATATTTTCCTTTTTTACCTTATTAATCTTCACCTTACTTCATACCAAATTGTCGATTTATTATATTTACATAAATATTATTAAGATTTTTCTCAAAACACAATCTTTTATGACTTACACCCGACAATATCAATATAAATATATATAACGATATTTATTTTAAAAGTAAATTATTCTTACTAATGTTATTGTAATCGCTGTTTTCTTCTCGTTCTTTTCCAATATTGTTATACGGCAGCATACATTTGCCAGTTCATATGTTTTATTGATTCTTTTTGATTTTAAGGGACAATTAAACCTGAATGTAATTTTGGATTTTTTCTTTCGAATTATAGCCATTTTGTAATCTTGCTATCGTTTAGTTATCTACAATGTAACTGATTTCTTCTAGTATTTATTCGCAATTACAAATGATTTTCTGTGTTTCGTTGTAGGTAAAAATATCTACCTAAGAAATTTTAAATCCACGATTCCACTACAAATTAAAAAAAAAAAAGTTATACCTATATATACATATATAACGGCAACGAAATATACCGTAGGTGTTTAAAGTAATGATGGATTATGGCAATATATTAATTGTACTGTAATTGAGGAGTAAATTTACAAAACGAGACAATTCCATGTCTCAAAAATCGCAAATCGAGAAAGCTTTTAAATGCCATATTAATGAGAAGTTTTAGATTCATTACAGATTACATATGTATTTTATGTAGTCATGTTTGAAATTAAACGATTCATATTCTTTTTCTTGCTATCAATGGTACTAACAGCCCGTGGAGGGCCTAGGCTGAGGTTTTCTCATTCATGTTGTGTGTCCCTTTATATTTGTACACGAATGTAGTTTTATGCCGAATCCGAACAGTACAGTGAAAATATTTTCAAAGGCAGAAGGTGTAGCCGTGAAAACATTTCGTTTTTCTGATATTTGCACATGCCGTTAGTTGAAGCCCGTGGTCACACTGGGTAGCAGATTAGCGCGCTACCAACAACGCTACGGCTATCACTGATGACATGGGTTCATATAATTCAAATTAATATTTAGGGATATGAAAGTCAGAGCGATTAGAAATTGTGTCTTTTAGTTGAGAATAATTTACAATTATGATTTTCTGGTAGCCGCATTACTAAAATAATCAAGTTTTACCACGTGAAAATGATTGTTATGTCAAAATTGAAACAGAAAAATTTCACTAATTGATTAAACTTGATTTAAAGGGAGCACATGAAAGAACATTTTTGGTTCACGATAAATAGCCAAAAATATAAAAGGAAAAGGCTTTGCGAAACCAGCTAATATCCAAAGACCCCGCATGCGTCCAGAATGTTCCAAAATTTTTACGAAAACATGTTTCGCTTCATCATCGCCTCATTTGTGCTCCCTACTGGTTACAAATTTCACAAGAAAAACAGAAACTTTCTTAGGTTTTTTATTGTAAATATTAAATAAAATATAAAATATCTACAAATAATTAAGCAGAAATAAGAGATCTCATTAAATGCTAGAGCACAATTTAGTTGAAATAAACAATTTGATCTTTTTAATTTTCGGCTTCTGCGGACTTAGCACTTTTAAGTACCAATATATAACATAGAAGAAAAACAAGTGCATAACTCTTTTAACAATGCATTTATTTTTCTTACTGGATTAAAATATAAGATTTCATAAAAAGTGGACTTGGATCCTTTTCACTTTTAGGTTTTAATGCAAAATAGTGTTTTTAAGTTTAATTTTATAATGGAATACAAACTCTTTCTATCTTTACATTGTAAAATTCTGATAGAATTTAGTCCAGTGAATAGAAATATTATAACAAAAAAAAAAAAAACAAAACCAAAACCCAAATAGCAAACAAATTTAAATTGTCTCAATTTTATTAAAAAAATTATTTTTGTTTTATGTACAGTTATTATCTGTACATTTAGAGGCACATTACCAACATACCATAAAACTTCAAATACGACAGTTATGTAAATATGAATGTGTGCTATATTAAATTCTCGATATAAACTTTCTGGATTGATTCCATACGTTCCATAAAGTTTGTTTACTTTTAAAATTTGTATTCCATTGAAACTAATTTGAATTCCTATGCTAGCTAATAAAATAAATAGGATGGATTAAGGTAAAACAATGTACATAGTTTGCCGAAGATTAGCAGTGACTTCATGAAGTTGTTCGCTGCACTCAACTTTTTAATCATATCCTTACTAGTTTTACTTTAACTCTACTTTCTATCTTTTAAGGATTGATTTCTTAAAATCCGCAAAACCGCCCTAAAAAATGTGAACTAAATCCCTTCCAGGCACTCAGTCAATTTGTCATCTAAGTATTATACGTAAACAGGCAGTATTTACCATTTTCAAAGTCTCCTCAATTGCCAGCTTACTAGTAGCCGATGTTAGATCTGCGATCTTTTCCTTTTTGGTTCTTTGTGGGCGCGCTAGCACCTGTATTTTAGGTTGAGGAATCGGTGTCACCTGCACTTGTCCATTTGGAATATTATCCATGCCCAGAATAGGCATTGCACCTACATTATCGTATTGACGGCGAGGTGCAAAGCCGGCTTGCTGCGTTTGCTGTTGTTCATCAAATGGGATCTGGTCCATCATTATTATTTATTTTTATACGTTTTACTGTTTTCTATATGATTAAATATGCTTGTGTGATCTGCAAGAAAAAAATAAAGAAAAGGTTAGAAATAGAATCGGTAAGAAAAATGAAAAAAAAATTTATAGTAAAGAAAGAAAAATCGATAATTTTGAACTTTTACACGAGATTTTTCAGAAAAACGTCAAGTTAACTATTAAACATGAAAGAAACAATTAAACTTGTGAGGGCAATAATTGCCTTACCTCTAAATTATGATTTGCACTGGATTTTATTTAAAAATAAATTATAATTTGCATCAAATTTATCTTCAAATAAAGAGCAGCAAAATCGCCTCCAAGGAAAAAAACGATCAGTGTTGCACTTACTAGAACAAAAAGTGTTGTGTCAAATTTATTTTCATTGAAAAAATACTTTTATCAGTGACATTTTAGTCCTTTTGTGTATGCGTTTAATTTACCAAAACTAATTAATAGGAATAATTTATAGAAATTATTTCCTACGACGAATGTCTTGTTGAAGGGAATATCATCCGGAAAATTAATATTTTCGTGAGACATTATGAAATATTTGTGCATTCACATGATTTTTCTCAATAAACCCTAGCATGAGACTTAAGAAAATGTTTCTCTGGTAAAATAGTCGAAATTGACTTGACAATTTCACAGCATATTTTATACAACATATTTATTGTTGTGATACTAGAAATATTTGCATATGCAATGATGCAAGACCATTTGCATCGAAGATTGAATACCGGTAATATTTAAATTTTTGTTTATTACTAGCAAACTGGTGCGATTTCTTAAATAATTTTGGAATCATAATAATAATATAAGAATGATTTTTGTACTTAGTATAGTCTTCTGAAACACTGCTATAGTTTCTATTATTTTCTCAGCTATCAAAGCTATCAATATCGCCCCACACAAAATTTAACAAATAGACTCATAAGTTGAATATATTAATTTAATTTTTTAGAGGCTGTTTATAACGGGCGAAAGCATGCAATACTGTACGAGAGAAACAGTTAGAAAAGTAGGTTGTAAAAAAAAGTCACAAAACTTCTATATCATTCTTACTAACTTTTTCTACCTAACTCTCTTGCACAATCTGTTGTGCTTGCCTCCATGTAGACATTCACTTAGAGGCTATTTACACAGGAGCCAGCAAAGAAGACTGCGCCCAAGAGATAGGCAGAATAGTAAGGTAGTAAGAGATAGAAGTTTTGCGTTTCTTTCTTAATGCAGTGCTTTTCTACCCATCTCTCTCGTACAGTCTTTCATGCTTGTAACCAGCCGTGTAACCAGCCTCTGGTACTGCGCACGTACGAATAAATATATCTTTAATTATGTGGTTCATACAGCGGTTGTTGCACATTTACCATTTAGACTACGTTTTTATTTTTCTAGATACAAATATTTTTGTTTTCATACTAGTTTTTTTTTTTGAAGTACCAAATAGTTACCACTATGTGTTATTTCTCCTCTTTCACTTCCATCAATACGAAATTGGTAAGAAAAATAAAAAAGACGGATTCAGGAACTGTCGCAGAGAAAGACGAAACTAAAACTGAAACATTGTGGAAAAAAATAAATGTATTCTTTACTATGAATTAGGTGTACAAGTATGAAACTAATATTTAATTTTTCTAGTAATCTTTTTGAAAGAAATCTAGTAATATTTTTAAGAAAATACACGTTTCTTTAAGAAGAATGGTTATACATTCAATCTTCAAAGTAATGGCCATTGCTAGCTACGCATTTTTCCATCTCTCTGGCAATTTGTGAATGCCTCGCCAAAAAAAAATGTTCGTTTTTTAAGCCATTTTTTTTACATTTTCGTACGAATCGAAGTGCCGCTCAGCAAGTGCGTGCCCCATTGATGAAAATAAGTGATAGTCAGATGGAGCCAAGTCTGGTCAATAAGCCGCGTGGGGGAAGGCCTCCCAGCTGTACGAATCTACCAAGTCTCGAGTCTGTTTTGTTCAATGTGATGGTGGATTGTCATCAAGAAAAATCACTCTGTACTGCCTAGCTTGATATTCTGGACGTTTTTGGTACAAATCGGCCAATTGTTGTTGGTAGCGTTGACCCGTAACTGTTTCACCTGGTTTCAGAAGGTCAAACCAGATAACACCTAGCTGATCCCAGAAAACACAGAGTATTGTCTTCTTTCCGAAGCGATTTGTCCGGTGTACCGGACTTAACGTATGATCGTTTACGTTTGGGATTCTCAAAATAGATCCATTTTTCATCGCCAGTAACAATTCGATGAAGATATGACTTTCTTTTGTACCTCGCGAACAACATTTCACCGGTGGTTTTTTCGATTTTCTTGCTGTCTTTCATGCAATGCGGCACCCAAATTCCCACCTTCAAAATCAATTCCATGGCTTTTAAACGACAGCAGTTGAGAAATGCATTGTTGTGTCACATTTAATTGTTCTGCAAGTTGTTCTTGAGTTTGACCATCATCCTCATCGAGTAAAGCTTGCAATTCAGCATCTTCAAACTTTTTCGGTGGTCTTCCACGTTCTTCGTTTCTCACATAAAAATCGCCACTTTTAAACTTATGGTATTGCACCACTCGTTGTACTGTGTTTTGCGTAGAGCGTGCTGGCCGTAAGCTCCCACAAGCAATCAATGAGATTCCAAAGCAGATTTCTTCAATTGGAAACAGAAAATCAATGATGTCCGCATATCGTAGTTGGTAAGCACAAAATTAAACATTTTCACGCGCGAAAAAAAATGTTGTTGTATAAAACTTGATTGTTTATGAACTGAATATTGTTGACAGAACTAAATACGAAGAAATGGCGCCAATGATTTGGTTTGACAAAGCGTATAGTTTTACCCAGCGGCACAGAGATGTCATTACTGATTTCATACTTAAAATGTTTCCGGTTTCATACGTAAATGAGTTTTTTTTTTTAAATTTCTGTATTGTTGTAACCTTTCTGATATTGTATTGTAACGTAGAAAATATGTATGTACTATACAAACGGATAAATACACATTTATAAGTATATATAACCCTTTTCATTAAAATAAATAGGAATTAGAAAAAACGAGAAGTTTTGACCTTTTTTATTTTTGCTTGTAGAAAAATTAATGATGAAGATGAAATGATATAAAAAAACCAAAGTATGCTTGTATTGTAGCAGTGCTACATTTTTATTTGCTGTCAATGAAACACTGGCATAAAAGGAATATTCAAAATTATCGAGCTTGTACGAATTGAAACCCAGCATAATAACTACTGTCGCAAGGATAATTGATTATGAATATTTAGTCGGGTCTCGGTTAACCACTATAATTGTTGTCCCTTAATTAAGGATTTTTCAATAAAAACCGAAATCTTCCCGCAACTACTGTGATGTAGCCTTTAAAGTACCCTAAGTATTGTGACCACTCCATTTACTGTGAGTGTTTTAGTAACACTTCCTCAGTTTGTCAAAGGTTGTCCTTTGTTCAGAGCCAAACTGATGGAATTAAGAAACTGGATACGATTTCTGTAAATCTCGGTTATGTTGTCTATGCAAGAGACAGGCAAAGGAAGGGTAAGAAAAATAGAAAGTAGGGACCTCATAGTCTTGAAGTCACATCTCCTGTAGAGACTGATTGGCTTATCCGACAGCTTATAACTAAGCCACAATCGGAGGTACAATATACATTTTGGCCGCAGCAGGTATACGTCACCCATCAAAATCAATCAGTCAGTACTGCAGCCAGTTGACTATGTGAATCAGAACAAGTATGGTCAAGTTCAAGAAAAGTATACTGATTGCCTTTGAGCAATGTCTAGATTTGAATCCGGTATTTCTAATTCAACGGGCCCTTTCCTTCAATGTTTCTGTGACCAGGAATAGATATATGACCTATGAATTAGAAAGGTGAGTAACTGCCTATGTGGGTTAACTAATTTAGAGGATCTTAGCCTTATATATATGGTGAAAGTGGCCTAGATGCTGTCTTGGTAAATTGATGGTTAAAGAAGCCTGTTTTTAATTCTAATTTCAAACCTCATATCTGATAAAAAGTGAGAGCCGAAAATTTAAAGAAATTTCTCTAATTTAAAAGAAAAAAATGTCAGATATAAAATTCCGACTTTCCCTATTCAATAATATGGAAACATGAAAACAAGTTATTATTATATAATTTTTATTTATCATTTTATAATAGGTAATAATATATGTATATGTGTGTGTATGTATGCAGTACTCGTATAGTATGAATATTTTCTCATTGAAATGACTGCACGAAACAACATAAGATATTCATAAAATGCAATATTTATACATAATGAAATATTTACTACACAGAGTCAATTCGTACAGCTCTTTTTTATTGTAAATTAATACAGACAGTTTAACTTTTTAAATGACGTAATTACAATTTTATATAATAAAGGAGAATATTTGCAGTTGAATATGTAGATTATATAGAACTGCATTTGAAACGAAAGAATGAGCTTAAACTATAGTAAATAAAAACAATTATCGTTTCAAAGCTTGGAAAATTTGCATTAAATTTGCAATGAATACAAAAGTGTTATATGTAATTTAATAATGTAAAAGAAGCGTACTACGTACAGAAGATTTGACGTCGCACTATCATGCTTTAATCATCACTCAAGAAATCATCATCTAAATTAACGTCTGTAGTATCGATGTTATCATCTAATGTTATACCCTCTATCTCCAAGTCTAAATCATCGTCTCCGTCGTCATCCTCATCTAGTGCAGACGCACCAGCAGAAGCCAATGAAGCTGGTTTTAATGTAGAAGCAGCAGCTGGTATAGCTGCGGCACCACCTACATCACCCACGAAATCGTCGCTTTTCTTATAGTCGTGCACGCCCGCAACTTTGCTACTTTCAACAATATTTCTCTGTTCAGATGTATTGAATTCCTCCAGCGGATTACGTTCAATGTTCAATGGCAACTGAGCAGCCACATGTGCGGGCAAGTGTTTTTGTTCTTTCTGCAGTAGAAACTGCTCAATGCGCAATGCATCGCCCAGTCCGGGAAAGAGATTTTCGTATTTAGCCGGATCGGCAAGAGATTGTCCAGCCTTCTCATTGAATTTCGATAATTCTTCACGCCACAGCTCTACTACATGCGACATTTGACTGGGCATATAAGTGCGAGCAAAGAAAGCTGCTTCTGGCAAGCGATTCGTTTCGATTAAAATGTCCAGGCAGCGTTGTGTATCGGAGCGCAAGAATGAGGAGAGGAATGCAATATTATGACGGCCTTGCTTGGAGCTATTGTCGCCAACTTCTTCTAACATTTGTTCATTGCCCGAGGCTGTCGCGAGCAACAACAAACCACTGAAATCATTGGCCTTCTGCATGCACTCTTGCACTAAAGTCATATTATTTTTACGCGAAGCTACATCTGCTAATTGTGACCATTTTTGTGGATTTTCAGATTCACGTGCCAATTTTACGGCGACATCCAATTCCCCGATTTGCAATGCTAAATCAAATTTATGATCTGGATCTGTAGATACCTGCAACGCTTGCGATTTGAAACCCTGCTTCTCGAGGAAATGTGCAACACGAGTACGATGCTCCTTAGGTATGGTGGGGAGTACAACATCAGCACGTTCGAAATCACGACGCATTACAGCGGTCTGATACTCGAGCACAGACAATTGCAATGAGAACGATATGACATTCAGCTCTTTATCGCCCAAGTAGAGACGATTATCCTTGGGTACATAGCCAAGTAAATACATAGTACGGTCCAGGTGAGATATGGTAACGATTTCGCCACCAACGTAGTAATTTATACGATTAACAGAATTTGTATAAATGAAACAGTCACCAACCCAAAGTCCGGTCTTGACCGACTCGTTGACTTCGCCTGCGAATAATAATAAAAATTAAATTAATTTACAAGATAGATGAATTATCTCACCTAATACGTCAAAGGCGCTTTCAATGCCATCATCCTCTAGCCCTTGCTTCGTTTCCAAAGCATTTGTGATTGCAGCTGTGTCCACAGCCAGAATGAAGTACGACTCATCCGTAGCTAAACATACCAAACTTCCAGATTCATTCCAGAAAACGTGACGTGGTTGCACTTCAATGCGACGCACTAATTGCACTGTTTCCCAATCGTAAAAGGCCAATCCTGAAGATGTTTTCACGCCAAACAGATAGCCGCCGTAAATATTCTCGGCACCATATTCGGGTGTGAAGCTTTTGCGTTCCTTGAAATTGCGAAATAGTCTGACGGTGCCATTATTTTCCCGAATCGCATATTCATTACTCTCCAAAGCCCAAACAAATTCTTGAGCCGAACCAAATGCCTTATTACGTAAAGCCATCGAAGTGTAAATAATGTATTCTCCATCGCCACACACAACAACAAAACGACCATTAGGATTATGAGCTATCGTCTGTGGATAGATTTCGCATGCGCCCATATCTTTGACGGCAACTGGTAAACGTTCACCGTCCTTAATTTCGGTACCATCAGCTAAAGCTTTTAGATTGACCTGCAAGCATAAATCGCGAATTATAATTTGTTTGGTATGTATACAAATTAATATGACATATGTATACCTGTTGCATTTCTGAATGTTTGGCCCAGACGATCTTACTCCCAATAACATCCATGGACATAGCTGGCTCCTCTCGTCCAACTTTGATAATAATAGAACCTTCGTCATAGCCTAATGCTACATTGTTGCTACCACGCATGCAGGCAATTGTCCAAACACGTTCAAACCCATAATTTAGGCACGTTTCCAAGCGATAAGTACCGGAATGCCAAATACGCACGGTACCATCCTCCGAACCAGTCATCACAATAGGCAATTCAGGATGGAAACAAACTGCTGAGATATTTTGTGCATGTCCCTCCAGAGTTTGTACGCATGTTTTATTCTGATAATCCCATATTTTAACCAAACGATCATCAGCGCCAGAAATCAAGTACGGTTTGTCGCCACCATGATAATAATCAACACAATTGACACCCTTCTCGTGTCCTTCCAATGTAAAATTGGCAAACGTTGAGCCTAATTGCCAAACTTTTACGGTATGATCTAGAGATGCCGATGCAAAAGTATTGTTATCCTTTGGATTGAATACAATCTGCATAACATAGTGGGTATGACCTTCAAAAACACGCTGGCATGCCCACAATTTCTCCCAATTCCAAAGCTTGATAAGCATATCATCTATACAAAAAAAAATTTCATCGAATTACATCATATTAATAGAGACTTCACAAGCGATATTAAAAAGTTACAGTTTAGAAATATTAAAAATTAGTTGTTATTGTTAAGTAGTAAGATAAATTGAGTAAAATTTTGGTTTTTTTGTAAAGCATTGTCAACATTTTACTTGAAGTTTTTACTTATTCAGTGTACATGTTTACTTACCGCTACTAGTTAATATAAGTGGTTGCGTCGGATGTACGGCAATGCAGCGAAGGTAATCTGAGTGAGCCTCAAAGGAATGTACTTTCTCCAGGGTATTGTAATTGAATACTCGTATTTGCATATCATCCGAACCAGTTATAAGCCAATTCTTTCTGGCCACAAATCGTCCAGAGCGTACCGGTACATCACATACCTCGAAATCTTTAGCCAATTGCTGATTCTCATAATTCATGATGTGTACGTGGCCATTGTAAAGTGCACACAACATCCACGGTTCTATGGGGTGTAGATCGACACATTTTACACGATCCGAACGCGATGTTAGGCGACGTTTAATGTCCAATTTAAGTGGCATTTTGTTCACAATTTAATTTGATTGTTATTTAAAATATTTTTCGATGTAAGCTTCAAAATTTTTCACAGATATCGTCATAAAAAAAAACAAGAACAATTCAGCCGATATTCATAGCAAAAGAAAAAATGGATGACGTTCACTAAATGTCAAATCGCACGAAGAGCGATAATATTTAATGGAGCAGCATTGCCAACTCAATATAAGTGAATATTTGTAAGGGGTTACCAGACGACTATAGTATGTAAGTATGGGGTGCGAATCAAAATTGATAGAAATAAAAATTGCGCGCGCTGTAAAAATAATATTTTTAGTATAACTTCTTATGCGCTCGAGAATTTTTAGCGTTGGTAGTAAAACTCAAATGCTAATTTCATGCAATCCTTCAAATTCGCAGTGGCTGTGCCATTGTTACTTCTTTTTCATAGCACCCTAAAATTACAAAATATTAAGTGGGCATGTGGTCAAGTGGGCTTGGTACCTTCTATACAAGTGCAATTTTTAAATAGTGATATTGGATGAAATTCTTTAACAAATGACTAAACCAAATTTGTTATACTTAATGGAAATTATCTCGAAAATAACAGCTGTAAACTTTAGGTATTTACTACCCCTATCTCCCTTAAAAGTGAAATAGCTTTATGTTGATTATCATTATTGGTCAATAACCACTTAGGCCTTCCGCCCACTTAAAGCTGCCTCTTCACGAGATAACATGCCAAAAAACGTACCATCTACACTAGAAGAACGAACGAAATAATCTTCGTTTGTTCGCCTAGTGTAGATGCGCCGTGAAACAAACTAATGAATCTCACAATACACTTGTGCTGTTTTTGTTCACTAATATCGTACATTAAATATCATCTTTGTTTTAAACTGCCAACTTTTGACAACTCTTAACTTACATTTTCCTTTTTTTTTAAACACAAAAAAATATGGCAAGATCAACCACTACAACGAAATATATTCTCAAAAAGTAACTGCGTTTTCAAACATTCCATTTGCGAATTAATTCGAAGATTATTTTGTGCGTGTAAAATATTGTTTTTTTTAATTGTTTCGTGTAAAAAGGACAAAAAATTATTTAACCTTAAATATAAACAAGGACGTTGTAATTGAGCAATGTCAAAGGAACGGGCACAACGCCAATCGCAGCACACCCAGGGAGTTTCACAAACTCAAGGAACTGAATCCATTAGATGGACACAGCTAGAAAGTCAACCAATTGAGAATATCGTATGGGGGCGACTTTATGGAAAAAATATTAAAATCAAATCACTTGGTATGAGCAGATATAAGATTCTCTATGTGAATTCGTCCTTTTCCAAGGGTAACTTTAGTTGGTTGTGTGTAGTTTTTCATGTTTCATACCTCTACATGCTGTCTCTTCTTCTTTTTCTAATCATCCTCTACTTGTAACCATAAATGCAGTAGCAAACTATTAGCTGCCAAATGCTTTCTTTCCACATCTGTTTACTTTTTCTTTCTCTTTTTTTCTTTCACATAATTTGTATTGTTCTATTTTTGTTCTTTTTTCTTTTGCAGATTTAAACAATGATGAATTTACAGCAGGACGCGGAGAAAACAGTAACCTTGTTCTAACGTTAACTGATCTACCTGAAAAAATATTATGTCGTATTTCAAAGGTTCACTTCATAATAAGCCGAAGCTGTTGTGATCTCTCAAATCCAGTTTACATTCAGGTAAAACAAGTTTTCTGTGATTTATGATGGGTTGTGCAAATTAAAAAAGCGAATAGTTTTTGCAACACTGTAGCTTAAGAGATGAAAAAGAGCACAAAAATTTAGATTTTGTATTGTAACGTAAAAGGACATAATTTTTTTTTATAGTTGTAATATTAAAGAGTGAACAATGTTTTTTCTTTCATTATTCTCGCAGTAAATCGGCTGTCTTCACGACACGAAAATATGCCACGTGGGACAGGCAACAGTTTTCGAGATCCAAACCACAGATTTGCAATGATTGTCCTTGATATGTTTTTTATGGTCATGGCAAAGGCTAACCTAATCGGAAATGCAATCGTTTGAAGTTTATCTTGGAAGCAAAACATGTTTTCCATAAAAGTTTCCTTTAAGAATTGTAGGAAAATTATTGATGAACCAACTATAAATTTTTATAAATGTGGCGATAGACCGGGTACATCAAGTGAATACAAAAATTCCATATTATAAAATAACCACTTGAACCTCGCTTTCCTTACAAGGCTTGCGGAAATTCAACCTCCTCTTTTAGAATGATAAAGCTTTACATAAAACGTAGAGAATTGCTTTTTTGCTTTACGCGTAGCTTGGGTAACGTTTTGGTGAAACACACAAAAGGATCGGAGGCAACAGAGATCGGATAAATTGTATATAGTCAAAAAATTTAATCTTTTAGAAGAATATTGATGGAAATTTTACTCCGAGTTCCTTTCGATAAGATTTTATTCAATGCCAATTAAAATAGAATAATTAGCATTAGACTAGTTCAATGCCAACTAAAATTTTTCAACAAATTTCTTTGAATAACATTGTTTTTATTAATGCTAATTAAAGTTTAATGGTTAATCTTCTGTAATCACGCTCTGTAATTTTTTTTTTAATAAAAACTTTACATCTATTTAAGGATTTATCACGAAATGGTACTTTCGTAAACGGTATCAAAATTGGAACAAAGAAATGTAGAATTTTACAAAATGATGACGTCATTTCACTGGCACATCCAACATACAAAGGTAATACATGAATTTGAATGAAATAGTTGCGCTCATAAATTAATTGTATTATCTTATTATTTAAGCATTTGTTTTCAAAGATCTCGGCCCTAACGAAGCCATAGATTTACCAAAGGAAATCACTTCGACTTATTATGTTAGTCGTAAGTTAGGCTCTGGGGCTTGTGGCTTAGTGCGTCTAGTATACGATAGAAGTACATGCCAACAATATGCAATGAAAATAGTTAAGAAAAATATGCTCGCTGAAAGTACCAAAAAAGCGATTAATAATAGCGATCCGCAACGCGTCATGAATGAAGCAAATATCATGAAGAATCTCTCGCATGTAAGTTAAAGTTGGAGTATGTAAAAAAAATATGTTAGTTTTAATATTTTATTATTGCAGCCATGCGTTATTAAAATGCATGATATTGTCAACAAACCCGACGCTGTTTATATGGTTTTGGAATTTATGAAGGGTGGAGATTTGCTTAATCGTATTATAAACAATAAGAAGCTGTCTGAGAAAAACTCAAAGCTTTTCTTTTATCAAATGTGCCATGCAGTAAAGTATTTACATGATAAGGGTAGGCATTGTTAATTTTTGTTGTTTAGTTTTTACACAGAGAAAAAAAATAGTGGCATAATATTGTTAAAAATTAGAAAGCATTTTTTGATTTAGAATTGAATTTGATGATGCTTTTGTAACTAAAATGTATCTATCAATCATTTAACACAATACGTTGTTGCAACTTTCTTGAGTTAAGAAATAAAAATGTCAATTACGGTCTTTCTGAATGATATGTGACATGTTCTGTTTAATTTGAAGGTATAACGCACCGTGACTTAAAACCCGACAACGTACTACTGGAATCATCTGACGAAGAGACTCTATTGAAAGTTTCTGACTTTGGTTTGAGTAAATTCGTGCAAAAGGACTCCGTTATGAGGACTCTGTGTGGTACTCCTTTATATGTTGCACCCGAAGTCCTATTGACTGGTGGACGTGGTGCCTATACCAAGAAAGTAGACATTTGGAGCTTGGGAGTTGTGTTATTTACTTGGTAATTAAAATAAAATATTCAATTATTAATTTATTTCTTACAATATTTGTTTCATCTTTTCAGTCTTAGTGGCACATTACCTTTTTCGGATGACTACGGTTCTCCGGCTAGCCAGCAAATAAAGAAAGCCCGTTTCCGGTTCAATCATCCATCGTGGAAAAATGTTTCTCAACGCGCAACAACGCTCATTAAACAAATGCTCGTCGTTGATCCCGATCGTAGACCAGCAATTGATGATGTTCTCGGTCATGCGTGGCTTAAGGATACGCAAATGTTAAAAAGCGCAAAATCACTAATGAAACTTGATGACATGGAAATTGATGAAGATGAAGAAAATTTCTTGGAACCACCAGCAAAGCGTACACGAATATAAATTTTGAGAATTTTCTGTGAAAATTATTTAATTAATTTATAACGAGCTTTTGAGAGCAGCAAATGATGTGCGAAACCAAAAATTCTCAAGAAGAACAACATTGTCTGTAATCGTTTGCGGCAGCACCTTTTGCAATTAAAGTTTCACACTTCAGTGAACAGACTTGAAATATACTAATTAATTTCTAGTGTTAACTCTTCTGGAAAGTTACAGAAGATTACAGCTCTTGTCTCTATTGGAATATTATAAATTAGTAGTAAGATAAAATTTTTTGAAATTATGAAAATAGTAATATGTTAAGAGAGACCTAAAATGATCCATTTGTGATTATTAACATATTTGCTTACAACAAATATTTATGTATTTGTATTTACATGCGCTGTTGTTTGTGAATTTAATGTTTAATGTGTTATTAATTGTTGTTGAAAAGACAATGAATTTTCTTAATGTGTTAATCTTTGCATTTTACGTAAATGCAATCAGCTTATTTTCAAGTTTTTCCCCAACTTTCTTTTAAATGCAATTTTATTTTTTAAATTCATTTAAGTAGAAAAAAGTACAAAAAGCAAAAACATGTGCCAAGATAATAACAACATTTTGCTTATTACTAAAGATTTATATGACTTCAATTTTGCGTAGTATACGAGTTTTAATTTTAAATAAAAATGTGAACATTATCAATAGAATTCTGTTGAAAAATACATACATCATTTGTTTTAGTGAAATATCGTTGAAAGAAAAGCTAACAAAATTGTTATGGAGGACTGTGATCCAGATCGAAATAAAATGGTTGAAAATTTTCGGTGACACAAATGCCAGTTTTTTAAATTTTCGAGGAATCGCATAATTTTGGGATCAATGGAAACTTGTACAGAAAATTTGGAAAGAGTTAAAAGAAGACTTAAAATCGGACTTTTAATTTCAAACTCAAAGTGATTAACTAAAGAGTTGCATACGCATATTGATTGCATAGTTTATTATAAACGATTAATATTTTATTGAGTATTACAAGAGAGCGGAAGATTTTCCCAATTAATACCAATGCATTAATACAAATTTCCATACATGCACTACTTGAAACTTGGTTGAAATTAGAATGAGTTCAATTTAACTACGATTGTAACGATTTCCATCACCGCGACGCACAACATCTTTATACTCGTCCATGCGACGCATACGTGCCAAATACTCTGGATCATCGTTTTCTACTTGCTCTTCCACCACAGCATTCTCTTCATCCTCTTTCTCGTTTTCATTCTGAGCAGCGGCAATGGCTTGTGCTTGATTCATTTTGGCTACCTTCTCCTCATCCGGGAAAATACCCTCTTGTACACGTTGATCATAAAATTCATCGACTGTCATGATGGGCAGGCTCGGATATCCAGCTCCAAAGACAGCTTTCTGTGCAGCATTTCGTGTGATTATAAATGGTTGCAACGGTTTCGGCTTTGGCTGCTGCAAACGATGATGATGGTGATGATCAAGGCCATGCGCATGACCACGTTCTGATAATTGAGTAGATGTTGGCACATTGGGGTCCAAGCCATCCGCTGCAGGGCCGGACATACGCATTTTACGCATTTCCACCATTTGCTTTTCCAAATTGATACTATCAAGTTCTTCATTGGCGTCGATGATACTTTTTTTCAAGTATTTCAAAAAGAAATCACGTTTTATTTCATCATCAACTGAATCATTTTTGACCGCTTCTTTCATAAGTTTAATGTGTTCTTCAAGCTCCTTTTTCTTGCGAAATTGTGCGATTTTATCATTACGTGAATGCGCAGCACGCATCAATAGCGCCAACTCGTCTGTGTTGCCATTTTCAGCTACCGCATTAGACTTGCTGCTTTTAGGTCCGTCGCATAGATCATATTCTTGACAACGTTGTAAATAGTCTCTAAAATATACAGTTACAAATGGACATAAATCTGAAGTCTTAAGTTTCAGAATTAGGAATATTACCAACTGGTCATACGTACTTGAAGTAAACTTCAGCTATTTTCAGCACTTCAAGCCTATCGCGTTCACTTAATTTAAGTACCAATTTACCCAAGAAGAACGGCAACAACATATACTGCAAAGAATCTGTTGAAACTTCATCGATCAACTCATTCGCACTGAACATTCCTATGTCGCTAACAATGCGAGTTGCAGTCTCAAAATGGGCCATTGATGTTTTTACTTTTAACTGAATGTTCGAGCATTAAAAGTATTTCTTAGTTAATCTATTTTGCAAACATTATTTTGATGTCACCTACTTGCAGTTCAGTCGAATTAAATGGTAACGTTGCAACTTCTAGTTCTTCATATCCATTCCACCCTTCAAGGAATATATCTTGTAACCTTTTATCATCCTTTGTAACATCATCATTTGCTTGTTCGACGTTTTCTAGTTGTCCAGACATTATCTAAATGATTTATTTTTTGTTATACTCTTTTTTTTATTGTAACAAAATTTCTAGAAAGCAATGGTTCTGTTCGCTACTCTGCGATTAGTTTTGTTCACTTTGTGTTGAACAAATGTTTGGCTGTCTCAAAATAAGCGTTGCCACGTCGAATAAATTGTTAAGCTTCGCAAATCCTACTTGTTCCTTTTTCAAACACACTTAGGCTATTCATGCAAAAGCGTAACTCGTAAATATTTTCATGTATGCGGAAAGGTATTTTTCCGACAAACATGTCAATCGTATACTGAGTTATGGTACAACCATATGATGACAAAAAATATTGATTCAACAAAATTACGGCGTTTTAATTCTGGCTGTGAATTAAAAAAAAATAAAATGCAAAGTTAAAAGCTTTTGGGTTGGATATACAATAAAGCAAGATTACGAAGTCATTTGCGCGTTGAATTCTTCGTGCAAATTTATCTGGTGTGTGTAAATAATTCTCCGGCTGAGATTTGTTATAAAAGAGATAAGAATACTTTCTAAATTAATATTAAACTAAATTTTTTTAGTATGGAATTTGGGAAATTGCTCTTAATATAGCAGCTCTTGACCTACTGTGGATGGCAAAGCAGAACAAGACGATAAACCTGGCAGCTCCCGATTGATTCTTTATACTTCATGTAATTTTTTATAATTTGGCAACGCCATTAAAAATAATATTCCGCATTTTAATTCTTTGTAACAAATAATATCTATTTAAAATATAATTGCAATCAATGCCTAAAGAAAATAAATTTCAAAATTTGATTGTTAAAACTACAGCAAGTGTTCCATTGAAATTCCCGGTGTCGTTAAAAACATTTATGAAATTTACGCATTACGAAGATGCCGTAGACAAATACGTCAAACAAAAGTGGGGCAAATCAAGTCCAGAGTTTGCAAAACAAGGCCTAGAAAAACTATATCAGGCTTTCTACAACAATAGCAAAACAAGAGCGAGAGAATGTAATTTGAAAATAAAAGCTTGTCCAAAACATATTAAAGAAAAGCTGTTGCAGTTTGCAGTACCTAATTTGACTCTAGATTTGACCGCCAACCGAAATAAACTAGCATCAAAGCAGGTGATACCACGAAAACCATCGGAAACAGATAAGATAAATTTAAATATAAAACCAAGTGAGAATCCGCCAAAATTTCGGACAGTGACAACTAGTGGTATTTCAAGTAAGTTGAATAAATTTTGCCATTTTAAGACTTATTAAAATTTTACTATCTATCGATTTAGAAATATTTATTCTTTCCAAGTTGACAAATATTTTCCCTTTCCAAATCCTTAATTATCGTTAGAAGAAGAAATCTCACCAGTGGATTTATGTGGAACTGGACAGATTGGTGAAATATCTATAACGCGTAAAACTCCGCTCGATAGATTGAATCACGTACAAGCAGCCAATTCAATATCAGTCATGAAGAAATTGATAAAAGACAAAACACCAGTGCCAAATTGTGTGGTAAACGAATCATCAGCAATGGAAAAGAAAACTTCAAACAACTGCAGTAAATTATCAGATACCTTGCAGTATCCTGTTTCGTTGAAGACTTTCATAAAATACACAGATCACAGAAGGCTGGTTACTAAATATGTAGAAAAATATTGGGAAGAAAACCCGCAAGCACCACGAGAAAGAACACTAACAGATGATGATATAGCAAAGGAAGGCATTAAAGTATTATACAAAGATTTCTACAGGTGTAGCGAATCAAGAGATAAGTTGAATATGCGAATAAAACCATGTCCAGATGAGATCAAAGATAGACTATTAAAATATGCTAAATTGATGGAAATGGAGAAGGATAATGACGCTGGTAATTATAAATGTTACTGTATTAAGTAAGTTTAAATTCAAACAAATATATTTTTGTAGAAATACATGAGGAATATCAAAACAATCGGAAAGAAAATGAAAATGTACAAAATATATCATCAAAATACGTCTTGCGTTATCCAGTTTCAATGGAGTCTTTTATTAAGTACACAAATCACAGTGAGGATATTGATAAATATGTGAACAGTTGCAACAGTAAGAATAAGCAAGCAATGGAAGGAAGAACTGATGAGGAAGTGAAAAAGGAAGCACTTAAAATGTTGTACAAAGATTTCTACAACAGTATCGAATCAAGAGAAAAGCACAATATACAAATTAAAGCATGTCCCAAACGTATCAAAGAAAAATTATTGAAATTTGCCCAAGTTGTAAATGGCACCGCCGAGGATGTTTCTGTGAGCAAATTATATAGCACAGATCGAAAGGGAGAAAATCAGCCAACTCCAATAACATGCCGTAAAGGTAAACGCTTGTTAGAAATGGACGATAACTCACAGATGAAAAAATGTAAAAAAGTGAAATTTGCAAAGCAGCTTGCTGAGAAACACAAACCAACAATAACGCCTCTAAATCCTATACAAACAATAACTAATGTACCACCTAGGGATAACGTAAGATCAACAGTGCAAACATTAGAAAACGTGGAGGATTGTACAAGAAATAATGCAGTCAAAATGCAAAATGAAACATTAAGTAATAATGTGAATAAAAATGTGACTGAAAAGCCGAGCATATCGAGACAAACCTTGCGATATCCCGTATCGTTGAAAACATTCATAAAATACACTGATCACAAAAAACATGTTACTAAATATATGGAAAAATATTGGGAGCAAAATCCGCAAGCACCGATAGAAAGAACACGAACAGATAATGATGTAGCCAAGGAAGGCATTAAAGAGATATACAAAGATTTCTACAGGTGTAGTGAATCGAGAGCAAAGCTCAATATGCGAATAAAACCATGCCCCGAAGATATCAAAAATAGGCTATTGCAATATGCTGAATTGATAGTAATCGATGTAGAAGGTAACGCACAGATGGGACAAATTGAAAAGACGTTATATGCGAATGAGCTTGGGCTGCAACGTAAAGTACAATCAAATTTTGTAGAAAATTACTCTATACCTGCCGGCAACTCACCAACAACAACAAGTGTAGCAGCTGTAGAAATTGTAAATCCAGGATTGACACCAGTTCAGGAGGGAAGTGTGGTTTCAAATATGAAACAGACATCAATAGAAAGCTGGCTGATAAAGGGCAGTAATGCAAAAAAACTTGTAGCAACTGTAAATCTACCACAGACCGAAGTTCATGCATCACCCAGGAAAGATGTGAAGTCAACAACGACATTGGAAAATCGGACAGCAAATAGTAAAATAATACAAATAGCCGAAATGCAAAATGAAACAACAAGTTCTAACGTAAATCCACCACAGACGATAATGCAGGTATCACCCAGAATGGATGTGAGGTCAACGACGAAATCAATAGAAGACGGGACCGCAAATTGTAAAATAAAAGAGGCAATCGAAATGCAAAATGAAACATCAAGTAATCACGTGAATGAAAATGTAATTGATATATGTCGCTTACCAAAACAATCTTTGCGATATCCTGTTTCTTTGGAAACATTCATGAAATACACAGATCACAGTAGACATGTTACCAAATATGTGGAAAAATATTTGTCGAAAAACGCACAGATCTCAGGAGGAAAAACACGAACAGATGAAGAAATGGCAAAACATGTCATTAAAATGTTATACAAAGCTTTCTACAAGAATAGCAAATCAAGAGCAAAGCTAAATATCCGAATAAAACCGTGCCCAAATAAAATCAAAGATAAGCTCTTACAATATGCTGAAGTAATCGAAATGGAGGATAATAATAGAAAACGTAATTTAGACATACAACTATTATATATTGGAATTGTCAATATTTCTCTTCTTTTTTTTCAGAATCAAACAACACTAACAACGAAAATGAGAATCTCTGCATTTTGAATAAAAATGATAACAGAGCAGACTTTTCATCAGAAAGCAACTTGCGATATCCTGTTTCGTTCCAGACGTTCATAAAATACACACATATCAATGAGGCTGCTGATAACTATGTAGACAATTATTGGAATGTAAATACCCAATCACTGGATAAACGATCTGATGAAGATATAAAAAATGAGGCACTTGAAATTTTGTACAAAGATTTCTACAATGGAATCGAATCAAGAGCAAAGCACAATGTTAAAATCAAAGCATGTCCTAAACATGTCAAAGAAAAATTGCTGCGATTTGCTGAATTAGTGAATGCAAATGAAAAAAATGTATCAAGTAAGTTATTCGTATGACTGTGAATTTAAATTTGTTGTGATTTTATTATATCGGCGTTCCAGCAGAAACCACTACGACCTGATTTATTTGGTGATAATTATTTTTTATGAAGTTCCAATCATGTGCTAAATTATGATTTTTGATGATTAATTGAAATGTAATGGGGACTTCTTAATTTTACCATGCACTTCATACAGTAATTTTATCTCAGAAATAAAAAATATATACTTAGTGACTTCTCACGATATTTTTTTCCTATATTAATAGACTTGAAGGCAACACAAGCAGCAATCAGCAACAAAAATTTTGTTGATTTGGCCAATCCACCGCTGATAAACTCGGTTGAAATTAAAGATTCTACTGTTGAAAGTGTAAAAGTTGGGGAAATTGAAAATTCGAGAACAGTCAACAGCGAAAAAGTTAATGCAGTTAAAGAATCGACAGGAATTGACAACGATAAACTAAATGAGGTTAAGCAATCTAAATCAGTTAACAATGATAAGCTAAATGCAGTTAAAGAATCTAGTACAGTTGACCAAGACGAAGAAGTTAATGGAACTAAGGAAACTACTACAATGGAAAATGAGAAAGCTTGTCAGCCAGCAACATCACATAAATGGTAAATTTAAGTTTTTTTAGTTGTTTTAAAATTTGAATTCAATGTAGTATTTTCCACACAGCTCAACCCCTCAAAAACTTACAGCAACACAAACAAAAGTGACATATTTCCGTAATGAAAATTCTCTAACCGATGAATTCTTGGTACATTATATAAAAAGCAAATTAGGTGATTCAACGAAACATGCAGCAGAAATATTGGCACGCATTAAAAAGGAAGTACTTTTGAAAACAATCGAAGTACCAAAATCATGCACAGCTAAACCAGATAAAGTACACATTCAATCGGTGAGGATTTTAAAACCGAGTAACATAAATAAGGATTTGCAGGAAGCAAAAGAATTATTTTTTCAAAAACTTGAAAAGGTAAATAGATTGATCAATTATAAATACCATTGGCACAAAAATATTGCATGATTTATAAAAACAATAAGGTGATTCTCTCTGCTCTGGTACGGTGCACTAATAGCAAAATTGCAAAACTTTGCATTTCCTGCGATGAAGCAATGAAGCAATAATAAAAAACAAAAACAAAAAATAATTCCCATAATAAGTAAAAATAAAGTTTGTATATTCCAGCACCACACTTTGCCGTATATTATACGCATGAATGATGGACTTAAGGGTGACATACTAAGCGCTGTACTGGATATGTCATTTTCTGAATTTTCGAAATACACGCACATACACAACGCTCATATTGTCTATAATGATTTGCCTACGCTAAGGCGTTTTTATGAATTTGCTTTGATCGAGCACAAAATTTGGCCCATCAATTTGTACATGCGGTTAAATAGTTTATTTGAATATTTAGCAATGAAAGGTGTACACATAAAACTAAACGAAAAGTTTAATCTAGCACCGATATCACCGAAGCTACTACGTTGGCAGGATATTATAAGTGTAACGAATTATGATGAGTGCGTATTACGTTACTATGAGGAACCGGGTGAATCGCTGTCAGATGAATATCTTGCTAATCGTTTGCGTGAAGATTACTATAGAAAATGTTGGATACATGAGCAATGGATAGTGGAGTCATCAGTGTTAAATATTGAAGTAGTTTTAAATTTAAATGCATCCGCTACTGTCGGTAAGTAGTAGGGTATGCAAAATATTTCATTTGTATTTAAAAATCAATATTCATAATGATGATGGAAATTAAGAGTAATTTGTGCTTTCAATAATTCAATGTATATTTTTTTCAGATTGGAATAAAACAAAAACTCAATTGGAGAATGACATTGAAATGCAGTTGGAAACTTACAATCAAGAAAATGTTGACATAGAAATTAATGATATTGGTGATTGGGGTGTATTTATTGATATGCAATCAAAAGGTAAGCTATAAGTATAAAAGCATAATCATTCATATTATTTTTACGTGTGTGCACTGTGGCCTAAAATGACTATTGTAACCCTTCATGGACATACAGCACCTCCAGCAGATGCCCAATCTCATATAGTTCCTACTTCTGTAGAGTTCATCTGGTATTTGATGGTCGTCTAAATGTCGTCAACGAGTATACAGAAGCGCAGGGCATTGTCCATGTATGTATATGCTACGCTGATTCCTTATCTTCTCTACAAAACATACATAGGTCATTAGCAGAATTTAAAGTTTGTTAAGATGATAATTCAACCTACAGTGCCCTATTATAGTTCCTTGGTAATGGTTCTGTGGCGTAGTGGTAGTGCGTTAGACTGCTACGCAGTGTCCGGGGTTCAAATCTCGGCACAGGCAAAATCAAAAAGTGGAAAAAATAATTTTTCTACACGGCACCACCTCTTGGCCGGCAATGGCAAACCTACAAGAGTAAAAATTTTCTATGAAAAGCTTTTCAGTTTTGCTCATAACATTTGGACGAGCTTAGAAAATCTTTGAGGGAACTGAACTGCCCCTTTGACTATAGGTCTGGATTTTCCTTGATATGATACAGGCTGGGATTTTCGCTTTGCCGTTCGGATTCGGCATTAAACTGTAGGTCCCTTCCATTCAAGTAGAAATATAACACGCACAACCTGAGTGGATGCGAAAAGCACGGCCGAGGCCCTCCATGGGCTGTTGTGCCATTTAAAGTAAAGTAAATAATGGTTCTTAGATTATTCTTTGTCATATTCGTAGATATCTTAAAGGGATTTAGGTCTAACCCTGGTAAATTTTATCCACTATAACTCATTTGCTGTTCTTGTTTTTCCCTGATGAAAAGTGAAAAGCAGTTGATGCTCCTTTCTTCGCCGGCTCATCGCTAACTGAAATACCTATTTGCGCTCAGAGCCCACAGAATACAAACCTGTTCATGTAGGCCGTAGTGGGTTTATCAAGGCAATTTATCACTAGTTTTTAGGTAAGATTTGAGTGCCTTGATAGCCGCTCGCCGTGTATACTTGAACTCGGCACAGGCAGAAATCGAAAAGTAGAAAAATCAATTTTTCAATACAGCACAATCTTTTTCCAGTGAATTTGAAAATCTGCAAGGGAAAAATTTCTTTAGAAAGGCTTTTCACTTCAGCGTTCGGATCATGTAAAAATATAAACTACATAACATGAATGTGTTTTCGCTCGGCCGCATGGTATTCGCTCTTGAGATTAAAGTAGATAAATATGTACAACCTATCAATGACTATTAATTTATCTACCAATTGGCTCCTAGTATTTAACCCTCGGCCTATATACTTCTGCTCCGGTTCCTTTATCAGTTAGAGAACTATCTGTGTACTTTGGTTGCATCTTCTTTCTCGTTATATAACTTTCAGACTACTGTCTCTCTAGTACCTATGTATATCAATATAGATGTAGCATCCTCTTGCCTTAATATCTTTACAAGACATTCTTATAACGATCCTCTTCACTTGGGAGTGAATGTGAAGATATGTAAGTTTAAGAAACTTCATGGATGTCGTTGGACAGGCTTAGTGGTTTCAGTTATGCACACACACGCCAATCTTTGCAGCTTTATAAGCTCATCGATAAATGCCTGTTGCCTTACCACCATTCTTAGTTCCGCTTTAAAGAATCTTAAAATGTTTCCCTACAGACTATTACTCTGTCATCAGTGTGGTCTAGAAATGGGCTAACATTCAACATCAAAAAATCTCCAATTCATCGTCGGAGAAATCAGGAAATCTATAATTTTCTTTTATAATGTTTTATAGATTTGAATGAAACGATGCAACCCCAATTGGAAAATGATACTGAAACGGGGTTGGATATTCGCATTCCAGAAACTGCTGGCGAGGAAAATACCGAGAGTCTTGGTGATTGGGGTATATTTAGGGAGATGCAATCAAGAGGTAAATAAATGTAAAATAAATACCTAGAATTAGCTATTTGAATAGAATTGTTTTAATTTAGTTATCGAGTGAAATATGATAAGTACAAGGTGGGGCAAAAGTAATGTCATAATGCGAATTGGCTGCCATTTTGTTTGGGCTCTTTTTTCACATAAAGCTGAAGGTATAAGATTGATGGCGTTAAGTAAAAGAAATTGTATTGGTCAAATGACCAACTCTGAGTTGAGAGCACATTAATGTTCGATGCTCGGCATTTAGGCTCCAAATTAATTGTATTGCTTCATTGCTTATTGTCAACTAATCCTCTATCAGTCTACGGTATAACTGTCAAAGCATAATGACATTTGACGTCATTTCCAAAAATTTTGAAACATTCACATTAAGATATTACTTTTGCCCCACCTTGTAGAAGAGTTGTGACAAAAATGTATTAAAAATAGTTTTTTAAGCCTTTATTTTACAATTAAAATTACAAAGCAATGTAAAAAAAATCGGAACACTTGAGTTAAGTTATGCTGATTAATTGTAATAATTACTTTAATTTAATTAATACTAATAAATCTTACTACCTGCAGTATCTCATCTATGTAAAAAACTTCCTACTGAAGCAGTTGCCGTCGAATTGAGTAGGGAAAATTTCATTGACATGCCAAATACCCAAGTTCAAATAGATGCGCTGCCTACAGAAACGCATGTGAATTCCGATCCATTGTCAGCTGATACGCTTGAAAATTTAAATGAATATGTTGAAATAAGCGAAGCAATTGGAAATGCATCTGCAGGCACAAGTGGATATGGTATAAATAAAAATGATATTAAAATATATAATATTCAGTTAAATGGATTTTTTCCCTCAGCTATCTCAACAGTGAAGAAAGAGCCACTGGACAATATTTTATTTATGTTAGACGATAAAGAGGAAAACTTTCAGTGTTTTGCTCTTCCTGAAATTGTAATAGCAATTGATGAAGGCGAAATTCAAAACAGTAACTCATTGCAATGCATGGATATAGAGTTTGATGTGGTCTCATCACCTCCATATTCTGTACAAGAACTATCCAGCATTCCGTCGGCATCAGCTGGCGAAGATTTGGTTACATTTTGTGAAGCGCAAAGATTGCCAAGCACGCTGGAGGAACAAGCCGAACAACAAGTAAAAAATAATGCCTTTCATATAACAAATAAAACTGCCACAGCGAAAGAATCAGATTTAGCAGCAGCTGCAACGAAGGCTATAGCAATGCCAATTACTAATTTAAATATGCCAGCTAAAACATTTACCAATACGAAAAGTGGACAAATGGTACCTCAGCTGACACATGGATTTCGCGCTCTGCCGCTAACCAAAGTATTAAAGAATGTCAATATGAGTAAAAGGTACGTCACTCCTTCGGAAACAATAGCAAGATTAGATACTACAAGCACTGCCACTACTTCCACATGTACGGCATCGAGTTTTTCAGTTTCACAAGCTCTTGCCACGAATTGTACCTTATTCGAAAGCAGTCAGCTGCACCGTGCAATTGAAGAGCATCAAGTACAAGCAGAAAGCGTAATTTCACATGTGCCGCAAAAAACTTCAAATTCACTAGCTACTGCTAGTTCTACTTTCAAATCATCTTCGGCTCACCAGGTAAATGAGCTAAATGAATTGTATCCCTTTACATCACACCAAGTTTTACTATATCGGTCATTGGAGAAATTTTATTATTTTGAACAATTGTCATACGGTCACATTGCCAAGCATTTGCTACAAACGGCGTCCGTATATGAACGCTACATGGGCGCTGTCATTAATGTTAACGGACATAAGACTCAATTGTACGGTGATTGCTTGAATCTTATTTTTCCATATTATTCTCCCAAACTTTTAGCAGACATTCGTTTAGTGTTGAAAAATATTCGAATGTATCATTACAATGTGTTCGAACGGAAGACGTATAGAAATCTCAGTGACGATTTGCGTAAACGCATACTCTGTTATTTAATAGATTCGACACCCATGTTCTTAGATACTCCCGTTTATTTGAAATATGATAGTACATGTGAAATTGGCCATTGCATTCCTATCGTTTCAAATACAGCTGCAAGTCTCGGACGTGACTCAAACAATCGACCATCATTGGGTGGGGCTATTAAACCTGAAATTCGAAATAGAATAATGCAGCTAAAAAAGAATATGTGTTAATCAATATTACAATGTCATTATAATTTTGGAATAAATAATTTATAAAAATCTAAATAGCGTTTTCTTTTCATTTACAGGAACAAGAATTCTATTGATTGAGGATGCTCCGATTGCCTATCAGTATTGTCAAACATATCGAGCTATGAACAATTTCAAACAACAAATTAATGAAAATGATTTATTTTATAAAGTATTTAATTTTATAATACATAATTGATTGCTGAAAATTAACATTACCTGTAATTTGAAAATTGTTTTCATAGAAAGTGAAACTATGTGACATGATGTGATCTTAGAAAAAAAAAAATTTCGAATGCATGAGAAGAGTAACAACCATTAGTGAGTGTGGGTTAGAACAAGCATATTTTTAAAATTTCTGCAAGCAAGAGAAGAGAGTCTGCTCACCAGGGGATCGGGTTTATTAGAGAAAAAGTAAGATAAGTATGTATTATATATACCAAGGGGGTATGTAAAAATATGTGGAAACAACGAATTGATTACAAGGTTTTGAAAAAAGACTGATTTATTCTAAGATTTCTAAAAAAAAATAGCCATTTTCCCTTAAAAATATGTTAGACTTAACCGATTCTGGGATGTGCAACATTGTATCACTTCCAACTGGGTTTTGGTCGCTAAACACAAATATTTATATGTTTGTAACACACTAGATATTCGTGAAAATTTACCCTTAAGCATTCTACAAAAGCAATGTTATATTTAAATTTTGAAAAATCAATTCCCAGTTTTAAATTTCTGTAAATTTCCAAGTTAACAATTTGTAAAAAGAAAAATATTTTAAATTAAAGGCGTGTTATGTTAACCGGGGAAAAAAAGAGCAGCCAGACCCCACTTGTTAATTTTGAAATTCAGTGGTGTATGAATTTGTACTAAATGCCACCATCTACCTTATTGTGAGTGTTAAAAGCAAATAAGAAGAAGAAAAGTGCTAGTAAAAGAGTACAAAAAAGGTTGTAAGCTGCTGGTTATACTGGTGTTCGCTGTTTAACGAACACATCAAATTTTACTCCCGTGCTGGGTGTAGTGGTTACATTGGTGTTCGTTACAGAGTAATAATGATGTACAGGTTTATTTCTTTTTTTTTTTTAACTATTTTACATACATTTTTGTTCCTTTTTTGTAGAATAACTCATTTCTAACCCTGAATACTCGGCGTGCTCGGTGTGAGAGTAAGTAAAAGCTCTTTTTTCGTGTTCGGGCAACAACAATTGCATGGTGTTCGCCGAGTAAACTTTGAATATAACCACAGCCTAAGGTATTTTTTCCTATTTAACCATTTTATTTTAACCAAAATATTTATTTGGAATACTAGTATTTTGAATACAGAAAAGCAAAAACATGTTGCAGGAAGAATAAAGGTTCACTTTTGTATTTTATGCTGTTTTATGGGTCAAAATTTTATTTTTGGTATAAATTTGTTTAAATTTAAACTTAGTGTTGTCAACTTTTGTTCATAAAAAATTAAGCAGGGATGTGCGTTTCTTTAGTTACAGCGATAGTTATCTAATATACACGTCAAAAGAAATAGAGCTAATATCTGGTATTACATTTATTAAAATTCATGGAGTCAAATCAGTTTGAATGGTTGTCTCTTTAAACACACAGCGAGCATTTAAGGGTTAATCTAGTATGTGAAGAAGCTTTTCCTATATATTAAATTTCAGCAGTCCATTTACAATCTTATAAATATTATATATGGCACTGTTCACGAGGCTTTTGCATGTTATCATGAATTCCTTTATTGTTTACGCCTCGTTGTGGATGTTCGTGAAATTATCATGAATTCTTTTATTGTTTGGCCCACGTTGTATTAAGATGGGCGTAACTTATTATCCTAAGTAGAAGTTAACGATACGACGGTCCTGAAATTCGATTCTGTGCTAACCCAGTCACTACTTAAATATTCTATGTCATTTGAATCGCTCTGTCATTTATTCACACTGTCACCCTTTGCCACAACTGGCTTTATACATTCACAATAATATCAACAAAAGAGTTGCGAAAAACAATAATTGCATTTAACAGTTCATTTAATAAAAACTTAAAACTATTAAATATAAAAACATAGAAGATGGCTGATTATGATTCCGATGATGAAAGGTCACAAGTTGAAAAGTTGCGCTATGCTAAAGTACCTCAAGGATTGCATGTAAGCGGCTGGGACGATGATGCAGATGATTTGATTGAAGAAGACAAAAATCCACAAGGTAATTTTGATAAATCAAATCAAGTTATATTCATATGTTTGAAATTATTATGTTTTATTTTTTTAGCTAGCCTCGAACGTATGATACTATGGGCTGTAAATGAAAATAAAATTACAGAAGTACGCGAAATATTGAAAATGGATCCGGGAGCTGTCAATGCTGTGGACGATGATGGTTACACACCATTGCATAGGTATTATAATCGATATGAATTACAAATTGCAATCAAGGTATTTCTTCTATTCATACAAATAGAGCTTGTTATAATAATTTTGTGGATATTGCAAAATTATTACTACAACATAATGCCAATCCGAATGCTTTGACAAATATGGGATGGACTCCGTTGCATTCGGCAAGCAAGTGGAATAATGCAGAATGCGCTAGACTATTGTTACAGCATGGTGCTAATGTGAATGCACAATCTGAAGGACTGCAAACGCCTTTGCATGTCGCAGCAACCGTTTCAAATTGCCGAGATACGGCTACAGTGCTCTTAATGGATCCCAATATTAATCCACAGATGTTAAATAATTCTGAGGAAACCGCAGAGAAGATTGCCCAGCGCACTGGCATGACTTATCCCATATTTGAGATGGGTCATACAGCGTACGATTGTGAGACGGGTATAATTGATTAATGAATTGTTACTAAAAGCTAATTTCCTTCTACATTAAAACATAAATCTTAAAAAGTTGTTATTTATTTTGGTGAGTGTTTTACGCTCTTTCATATTTATAAATATTTATGAATTAGTTATAATGTAGATAGTTTTAAATAATATGCTTGATTTGACAAATTTATAATACATTACTATTAAGTCTTCAAAAACCGAAAATCCCACATCAACAGGCTTGAGGTGTGCGTATAAAATGCTCGTAGAATGATTTCGTAAAATCGACCATTTGATCTGGCATTGCCGCCGGTACAAAGTTGGGATTGCCTTGACCGCCTTCAATAGTTCCACCATTGGCAGTGTAACGCATATAGCTTGCAACTGTAGTTTCCGGTGGCAGTACAGCACCATCTTCAATAATACAACAGTCCTTCAGAGTGCAACGTCTCCCCTTTATATATATAAATTTGTGTAATTATTCGTATTAATTTTCTAAATTTATATTTCATTTTCACTTACAATTATTGCATTCTTTCCAATGTAAACAAACGAGCCGATAACTGCTGCCGAAACAACTGCTCCCTCTCCAATGTACACGTGATCACCAATGTGCATGGGAAAGAAGGCAATACCTTTGCTAAACTGTTTATAAGGTGGGCGTATCACTGCATTCTTACTGATCACACAATATCGTCCTGTTCTCACATTCGCCAAATCACCGCGTATAATAGCGCCACTTTGCACAATCACCTTTCCATTCAGTACAATATTCTGTGACCCACATAAAATAGTTTGACGACTTACTTTATTGCCAGAAGCCTTTATTCCAATGGAAAAACATGATGTCATCAAATAATTGCATTATTAACTTAACAAATCTTACTCACCGTTTCTACATATTCATTATTACTGTAAAAAGTATCGCAATATTCCATTTTAATAGTTAGTATTTGTTTTTAGGATATACTTTCAACTATTTATTTTTTTATTATTGTGAAGAGCAAAGAATTAAGATACGAGCTAACATCAAATTAATAAACCTTTTAGTGAACAGCTGATCAGTAACGAAATATAAAGAGGCAAGAAACAGGGTGACTCTCATGAAGACAATACGGGATTAGTTAAGACTAAAGAAGTTTGTACCTGAAAGTTCTATTCAATTTGCAAAATTAGCATTGACGAATTTTCGGGAACAATTCTCTTCAATAATAGAAGAAAATCTTCATATCAACTAAAAAATGTATTCATATTTAGGGTATAGTATTTTCGATGTACAGTACGAAAATGATTATCTTCTTATATAAACTCATTCACAATGATGTGCAAATTGAATGTGTTGAACTTGTACTGAAATGATAGATACACTCTGTTCCGCATAAATAAAATAATCTAAACATTTGAATGGTCGAAAATTAAAACGGCGGCCTTTTATATATATTATTCGATATATCTATTGCATATATTGAAATTAATAAATAAAATAAAATATCTTTATTATCAAGTTTTGTTCTTTGCAATTTTTCCAACAAAAGTTAAAAATACCACTTGTTTTGGCAATTTTCCACCGTTTATTATTTTAATCTATTCTGTTTTATTTTAAGAAACCTGTATCTTAGCAGCCAGTGAAGATGAAGAACAATCTACGAGGAAACTTCAAGACACAACATTATCAGGTTGAACTAAAAACTGTCGCATAGAGCGCAATGAAGCAAAATCGACACATGTGAATTTCACTAACTAAAAGATCTGCTTTTTGTGCTAAATATATCGGGATGTCCAGTTCCCTACTACAATATAATGAAATACTTGGGAATGACACTGGATGCAAAACTATGCTGAAAGGAGCATGTTAAGATTAAACAAAGAGAGTTATTAATGAAGCTTAGAAGAATAAATAAAAACAAGTTCTTAAACCAGCATGGCTTTACGGAATACAGTTTTGAGTCTGTTCAAAACAAATCTAAAGATTCGAAAATAAAAAGCTTAGTAAACACACCATTGCACATAAGAAACTAGGATTTATACCGTGATCTTGGTATAGCAACGATGGCTGAAGTAATAGAACATCAAGATCAGATCATGTGATGAGACTAAAACACCACATCAATCCTGAGGCGCGTAGAGCTCACTCGAGGATTAAAGTGAACAAACCATATTAAGATATTTAGTGATTTTGGCAATTCCAGCGGATTGGCGGAGTCTCGTCAGCTTTAGCTGTGTCACCTCAAATGCACAAATGCAGTATCTTCCTCGGTCAGAATCCTCAGCGCAATGCTATGCATTTGCTGTTGTTTAATTTTTATAAAACTTTATTTTTTATGTTAGTTTTTCTCAATTTTTTTAAGTTTTGCGACAAATTTTGATTTCTTTCACACAACAGTTAATTGAACATGACAACAAAAAAGTAAACTTCGAATTTGGGAGATTCTATTCCCAATAGATTTAGAATAGCAATATTTTATTCGCGGGAACAGAAACAATGGCTGACGTTTTTGTTGGGATAAGTCTTCAAAACACTTTATTTTTTAACTACCCACTATTAACTCCCTTGGCTACTAATTCTAATTTTCACTCAATTCTGGATTAAACAGTGAAATACAATCACAAATACTCGTACTTATAAATGCCTTTCCTTCCTAAACTAACAATATTATACATACGAGTATACTATAGATATTAACTTTAATTGTTAGTTTTTGACATACATAAATTACAGTTGTCTTATAAGTGTTTTACATATTATCAATCGTGACATTTTATATACATATCTGTATCTATATATATGAGCTTATATACCTTTGTTGGTATAAGTTCACATTGGTGTTTTCAAAAGTCACCTACCTATTCCTCCCTACAAGTGAGCAGCAGCGGCGCTTAAACATCTTACATTGTATGCATTTACATTGTGCATACAGTACGGCAAATACGATCAGGCACAGCATTAACAATCTACGAGTATTTATTATTGTCTTATGGTTTAGTATTGTTCTAAGCGTGCTCTTGTGTGCATTTAAACCGTTTGCGTTGAGTGTTAGTTAAATCAAGATTGGCATTTCACACAAAACATTTGGAACACAACATATCCAATTACAAATATCTGTTTTATAGGACAATAACTAAACAAAACAAAAAACAAAAAAATACACTTGTTAAATTTAAAAGTGCTTTACAATTTTTATAATAAAATTCAATATGAATTAAGAAAAAGTAAAAGAGTGTTGTACGTATACATGCACAGTAATGGTAGGGGCATTTAAAATTTACCAAATATATTAGAATCCCGATAATTCGTAATCGCAAGGGATAGAAATTTTTTATTAATTACACGGGTTTTAGATACAACGAGATTACGATTTAATGAGATTAAAATAAAAATGAATAATAGAAAGAAAAGAAAAAGCGCCACTCTCTTTTTTCACACACCTCTGGTACTTAAACCAACGAACAAACTGACCACGAAAAACACAAATAATTCCATAAAAAAAAGTGAACGATAATCTAAGCTAAGTGGTCGCTGTGACGAAGTGGTAGTGCGTTTGACTGCTACGCAGAGTGTCCAGGGTTCGAATCTCGGCACAGGCAAAATCAAAAAGTAGAAAAAATAATTTTTCTACCCGGCAGGCAATGGCACACCTACAAGAGTAAAAATTGCCTATGAAAAGCTTTTCACTTCGCCGTTCGGATTCGGTATTAAGCTGTAGGTCCCTTCCAAACTGTAGGTGCCTTGCATTACGAATTAGTGGTCGCTGTGGCAGTGCGTTGGACTGTTACGCAGAGTGTCCGGGGTTCGTATCAGCGCTCAGCAAAATCAAAAAGTTTAAAAAAAAACTAATTTTTCTACACAGCACCACCTCTTGGCAGGCAATGGCAAACCTACAAGAGTGAAACTTGCCTATGAAAATAACACGCACAACATGAATGGATGCGAATAACTCGGCCTAGGCCCACCATGGGCTGTTGTGCCATTAAAAGAAAAAAAAAAACTATGAATTATAAGACAACAACCAATTAAACAGACCTTTTACTGAACAAAAAATACGAATTACCGATGGGATCAAAATGTATGGAATTTTTGTGAATTAAAGCGATTATTATTAATTATTGAGATTTTCGTATTAACAGCGTATGAATTATCGCGATTCTACTGTAAATATATTTAAGCAATGGCATTTAGCTTCAGCTATAATGGGCTAATGTTATTTTAAATGATCAAATGACCGAAAAAAAGATAGTTGTTTATAATATGTGTGTTTCAAATAGTTGAAATAATATTTGATTATATATCTTGATAATACTTATTACCACGGTGCATTAATGTCGATCTTACTTATGTATGTCTTTTTGAATCAAATGCAGGTTAGGCTAGTTTAATTGGTGTAATATACAAATGCAGTATGCACATACAAATATACTCGTACAGTGATGGTCACTGAGCTAGTGCACCATTTGGAAGTAATATTTTTATTAGCACCAGAAATCCAGTTTGATATTTATAACAAAGAATGATACTGAATCAATGTAACGTTCCGGTTTCAATTTCTATTCTTTTCAAGTGTTTCGGTTTCGTTCTTCAACATTCACATTCGGGTTTCGTTTTCGTTTCGGTTACGGTTTTGCAGGAAAGAGATTATGTAAATTAAAAAATTTGACAATCACACATGAGATTAATTACTAAATAACTAGAAATAATTTTTGGTTGGCAAACTTGCTTGTATCTCTGGGCGGTAGTGCTCTTCATTGTCTTTTTTGATTGTACATATACTTTTTGTTTTGTTCGAGCACAAAGTACAAGATTCAAATAAATACATATTGTCTTATCGGTGACCTGTGATGGCATTCCTTCTCCCATTCTCCCTCCTTCTTCTTCCCACCTATCAATCTTCCTTCCAATAAACACAATACTCTGCATTCATAGGGGGACACCCTGAGTGTTGATAGCATCAAAGATAAAGAACAATCAACAGACCTGGAATTTGACGTTTATTACGATAAAAATTAGAAAGTATAATATTTCTTACTTTGTAGGTTAGAAAATCGTCAAACTATCATGGTCAATCAGTATTGCTAGACGTTCTGGATAAAATATCGCCGATGTGCGGCGCTGAAATCGGCGATACAATCGCCGCCAATACATACTGTCATAATATTCAAATTAAATAAATTTTTAAATATAGGAAAAAAATATCACTTTATTTTAACAAAGGTAGAGGAAATTTGTCTCAAAACGCATTTGAATCGGTTCCGTTCTTTTTCCAATGCAAATTCCGGTTTCGGTTTTGAAAAATGAAACTATTTTAAATGAAAATATTTTCCATCTTAATGCTCAGACGGTTTTTCCTTATTACCACAGTTTTGTCAAAGTTCTAGTCAGTTAATTGAAATAGTGCTCCAGCATGAATCCAATCAGATAGATTTTTTAAAAATCAAAATCTACTTAGTGGCATTTTATTAATACATACGTCATATAACACTACGACTCATGGAAGATCTAGGTTTCGCTTTTTGCATCCACTCATGTTGACCGACATATACGAGCGCACTTGTACACGAATCTTTTGGGCCTGTAATTTTCAAATCTGAAAATCCCAAAAAAACTTTTCTAACGCGATTTTTTCACTTTGAAATATTTGCCAATTTTTATTAATAAATATGAACAAATACTGGTCGCTGTGGTGTAGTGGTAGCGCGAGTGGCAATGGTCAACCTACAAGAGTAAAGAGTTGCCTATGAAAAGCTTTTCACTTCGCCGTTCGGATTCGGCATTAAACTGTAGGTCCCTTCCATTCATGTAAAAATATAACACGCACAACATGAGTGGATGCGAAAAGTTCGGCCTAGGCCCTCCATGGGCTGCTGTGCCATTAAAAGTAAAGTAAGTAAGTAAATATGAACATACCATACTAAAATAGTATCCACCATTGTATGCAGGAAAATAGTAACCAAAAGATTATAGTTTAAGCATAATTTTCGCTTGTGTCTTTTTTAAGATTTTATCACAAAATAAAATTGCATTTTTATAAAACAAAGAAAAGCAAATATAATAATAAAAGGATACGAAAAATAATAATAATAGGATACATGACTTGATCATTATCTACAAACTTGAGTATACACGTGACTTACGTAGACTAGTAAATAATATTGTCTATTAATAACTAAATAAATAATGGAGATGGCTAACGTAAATATATCTTCATTGTTTGCTCACAACTTTCTCAAAGTGGCTGAGTTCACTTTACTTAAGCTGAAAAAAATATTTAATTTATTTAATGAGAATCAATATCAACATCATCTTGTATGATAGATATTTTTATTTATTTACTTATTTATTTTTTTTATTTAATTTTAATTTCATCAGCTCGGCTGTGCTTTAACAGATTATAAGTTTACACTTACTTACAAACTAAGGTAATTAGGTAATTAAAATATATACGATATAACTATGAGATCGATTTAGAGCTCTGATCAAGCTTGATCAGTCGCAATCTAAAACAATTTTACAATTTTTAAAAAGATTAAGAAATTTAGAGATAGGTTTAATGTGACCATAATTACTTTTATGAACTTTGATGTACAGCAAACGATGTTCCTTTAGTGGTCTTGCTGGAGCATCAAATGGAATTAGGCACAGGAGATCGAATGTAACAATTTTGCCAACCACTACATCTTTAACAAATAGTACGATAAGTAATAGTAAGATAAGATAGATAAGTTGAATCTAATTGAAAGCTTCTGTAAATTGAGTAACTGACATCTGTCTTGGAGCGATGGCATAGAGAAAAATTTCGTCGAAGCGTGAATTTGGTAAAATTACTTCGAACTCTCTCGATTCGATTGATATCTATTTGGTAGAATGGGTGCCAGATAATGCTTGCATACTCCAGAAAAGACCCAAAAGCAGTGCGAAAAGCTCAGCCTAGGCCCTTCATTGGCTGTTGTGCCATTAAAAGAAGAAGATGAAGATCAAGCCAGTGAATTGAAAGTGGTTTTAACAGAGAAATCATCAACAAATTCTTTAGAGTTTTTCATTACAAAACCCAGTAGCGAATTAAGTAGCTTTAGAAATAACATACCTTATATACCTTTGGGTGGTAATGGTGAGTTTGGAGTCAAAGTATACGCTCTTAAAGATCTTTAATTATGGGAATGCTTGAGTGTTATGATGATTATTAAATGCAATCGGTGAGAAACTTCAAGAAAACGTTGTAAGCTTGTATTCGGAGAAATTCAACTGCATACTGTTGGTGATGCACCAGACTTAAAGGAGTTAATGTCATCTTGAAATTTGGTGCAGTTGGATAACTTCTGTATTGTTGCGTACATCTTCAAGACGTCTTCATATATCAAGACTTGGACAACATCATTAATGAAAATGTTAAATACATAGTAGGGGCCCTAGATGACTCCCTCGTGGTACTCCAGATATGGCATGAATAGTGTCCATCTTTCCTGACCACCAATTTCCTATCTGTTAGATACGAGGATATCAAATTCAAAAGTTTGGAGTGAACACCTAATCTCTCCAAATTTTACCTATAGTATCTTGTGCCGTAAACAATCGAATGCTTTCACAAAATCCATATAAGAACGGCCAAGTTTAACTTCATTAGTGCAAAAGACCGAAAAAATTTATAAGTTACTACAAAAGGATTGACAAGTATATTTAAAATAATTACATGCTAAACAAAAACAGAGTAGTTGAAAAAAAAATTTATTTGTAAACAAATAAATTTATTATATAAGCTTGCCAGTCCTATACTCTAGAATTCTACTCTAAACCAATTCTAAGAACAATTAGGTGATTCACAAGGTCTCGTATAATGTCGTATTGTCATAATGTTGTGAAATTTTGTATGGAAAATGAGAGAATTTACATCAATTGAGAGGTTACGACCCTGAATACGAAACATTTGTGAATCGGCCAAATATGTGTATAACATCTCATATCGCACCCGAGTTACAGGAGGGGTTTTTTTTATCTTTACTATGTACATATTATCTATGAATTTACTCCAAAATTTAACCATGTCGATTGATATGATATTGTGTTATCGGTAACAAATTATTTTTTTTTTTAGCCTAGTTAGATCACTTTAAACTGTGACAAAATTTAACTTTAATCAGTAACTTCATTTCAGATAGTAAGTACATTTACATTGAAGGAGATCGGTCGATGTTAAGGTTTCGCTACAAACTGAACATAAAGCCAGTCGCAATCATTTCTGTTTAATTCTTCTCACAAGTATCAGGTAAGTAAGTACCATGAATATTATATTTCTGTGGCCATTTGGCAAAAACAATCGTTTTTTTACATACGAGGTTTCATGTTCCCTTTTTAAATTGTAAGCGCTTTTGCTTTTTCAAATGCTGTATATCTCTAGTATTTTTTAGTTCGAAAGTTGCAGTTTAAACTAAAAATACCAAAAATTTAGACATAAAAGCAGAAAATCTCGTAAAATTGAAGAGAAAAGGTGAAACCTCGTATGTAGAAAGAGGTTGTTTTTTGTCAAAAGGCCACAGAAGGCCACTACAATCAATAAAATCGTTTTTTTTTCTTACTTTTAGAACAATGCAATTACGTGCAATTTTGGTAACGTGGTGGTGCGTTTTGGTTATTTGCGCGCTCCACTCTGCACAATCTGCACATATTTTAGGACTTTTTTCACATCCCGGCAAAAGTCATTTTGATTTCTTTCGTCCACTCTTTCTTGGCTTAGCTGATGCGGGTCATAATTTAACCGTAATAAGCTATTTCCCTAACAAGAAACCTGTACCCAATTATCATGATATAGAGCTGTCTGGCATGCCTATATTTGCTGATATTGTAGATTTGAAGGTATGGCAATGAATGAGACATCATTCTACTTAGTTGTAAGTTACATTTATTAACCTTAATTACCATAATTAACATTTTAGGCTTTCGAAAATAGCAATGAGATAATTCCCTTCAAAATGCTCACATACTTTATGTTGCATGAATGGGGCATGACGGCCTGTGAGTTTGCATTTAATTCGGATGCTATTAAAAATCTACTAAAAACACCGTTCAACTTCGATGCCATCATTTTGGAACAGTTCAATAACGATTGCATGATGGCTATTGCATACATGCTGAAAGCTCCAGTGATTGCAGTGAGTAGTTGTGCTCTCATGCCATGGCATTATCATCGGATGGGCAGTACATTTGATGCATCATATATGCCAATGAACTTTTTGCCATACACAGACGAGATGAATTTCGTGGCGAGAATTAACAATTTTGTGCATTTTCATGCAGTCAAATTCTTACATGAGTAAGGGAATTTTCGTTTTGTTTTTTATTTTTAGCTTTTTGCAATATTTATGTTTTTATTTTTTAGCTTCTATACACAACGATTAACGGATCAATTGATTCAGAAATATTTTGGATCCGCAATACCACCGGTTAAAGATTTAATTAGAAACACAAGTCTAATGCTGATTAATCAGCATTTCTCACTTACCGGAGCATATCCATATGCGCCGAATGTCATAGAGATTGGTGGCTTGCATATAGCTAGTGAAGAAGCTCCACTTGAAAGAGTTGAGTTTGCTAAGCCATTAATGGCCAAAGTTACTTACTAGGTTATAAGTAACTTGGGCAGGTCTAAAGTCGAATTTAAATTTCCATTTACTACTAACAAACTTTCTCTAAATTAATTTATAGCACTTAAAAGCATTGCTGGATAACAGTATCAATGGTGTCATCTACATTAGCTGGGGTTCTATGGTACGACCTGATACATTGCCGAGCAATAAACGTGATGCATTAATGAATGCTATCAGCCAATTGCCAGAGTATACATTTTTGATGAGATGGTCCAATGAAACGATACCCAAAAAACCGAAGAATCTACACACTATGGCATGGATGCCACAACGTGATATTCTATGCCATAAGAATGTGAAAGCGTTTATGAATCATGGCGGCTTGCTGGGCACCTCAGAGGCTGCTTATTGCGGCGTACCAATGCTAGTGACTCCGTTTTACGGTGATCAGTTTCTTAATTCGGCCACAATTGAAAAACGAAAACTGGGTGTGATCGTTAAGTATGCGGACTTTAACGAGCAGCAGATATTGATGGGTTTAAGAACTATTTTGAAATCGAGGTTGGTCGAGATTTATGAAAATTATTTACTTAATATCACACAAATATTTGCTTCTTTCACACAGTTTTTCGAAAAATGTTAAACTTCTTTCGGAAGCATATCGTAGTCGTCCAATGCAGCCACTTAATTTGTCTATATTTTGGGTGGAACATGTGATACAAACAAGAGGTGCACCACTTGCGCAAAGTGCATCGAAAGAGCTCAGTTGGTTTATTCGTAATTCATTTGATATTTATTTATTTGTGTGTATATTTTTATTGGCACTGATTTCGGTTATACGAATTATTTTCAAATTAAGCAATCTTTTTATATTAAAATTATGTATAAAAAAACAGAAACTCAAGTTACAATAATATTTACATACCATACATTACTTTTTTGCACTGTAAGTTTCTTTAAATACTTTTGTAAATCGATTAACACTATTTAGAATGGCATTGCATTTATATTTGTTACGTTTTATTAAATAAAAATATGTATTGATATTACAAAAATTATTATCATAACTATTACCGGGAGTAATAAGACTTTGCCTCACAACGCCTTAAAGTTATAGGATTTAAAATTATTATTACGATTATTTACGTAGATTATACTCTTTATATATTCACAACAAATAAGAAGGTTCGACAACTGGATTTGGCAAATTATTGCAACTATATTAAATTCTCCACTTAACGAAACACTTAAAAGTTATTTCACAATTTTATAGCACACTCTGTGTTTTCACTATAAGACTGTCCAACTGTGTATCACTGTGTTCTGCTGCTGCGCTGCAGTTGTATTTATAGCACAGATTTCATTGCTGTCACGAACAATCCAGAGCTCTTCGAAGTTTCCAGATGATGCTATGTTTCATGTCATTAGTTAACATATCCACGAACATTAGCAAGGCCATGAACCTCGAACCTTTTTCTTAGTTTCTATTCTAATTTTGTCCATTCCGAAGTCGCTAGATGGCGTAGGTAACTACATACGTGTATATACCACTGCAGATCACTACACATAAACCTGAACGCTTGCCTTTATGCATACATACTCGTACATGCATGCATGCTAATGCTATTATGCTGGAAATATCGTCACATTATACATATATGTAATAAACATATCAACTCATTTCACTCATCTCACTGCCCTTACATCGAGAAAAAAATGATGATGTAGCAGTCTGAATGTGTCTTTGGATGAACTGATCACCAGGGTAGTATACCCTTTTAGAAATCCACCCACTCATCGTTGCAGAGAAGTGGTGATGTCAGCGTACAAAGCCAAGTTGATTTAGTGCGATAATTCGAAGAATTAACTAGGCCTATACATTTGAATGGTCGCCTCAACTAACGTTGTAGCTAACAAATTCACTGAGCAAATACTTACAACCTTCTTTGAGGTGACCAATTTTTATGTATGGTGGAAAGGGGTGCAATCTTGTGTTGTCCAAACTAAACATTTAACTTCTTTAGATAAATTCGTTTTTATTTACTCATTTACATTCATTAGCTTTTATTTTTAAGTTTTCTGGTCTGAATACCTCCATGCTTTCTATTATCTTTTCGATAATTATCAAAGTAGCGCAAAAAAATGTTGAAACTGCCCCAGAGATCTTTATATCATATTTTTATACAGTAAAATAAATTAAAAAATAGGTATCGAATTTAATAGAAATTACAATTATTCCGGGTGCTTCGACTCTTTCGCTACTGACCTTTTCCAGGATTACTTTTTTTTTCAAAATTTAATTAGGGTTTCATATTTTATCTAAATTTATATTGCTCCTCATGTTCTAAGTCTACGATTTCCAACCCTAAAAAGGTAGGTATTGGCATAATGAAAAAATTTAATGCATCAAATTCGTACATTGAGATAATGATTTATATCTAAAAAAAAAACATACTTACCTCAAAAGAAACATCCGTTGGGATTAGGGCGACATCATTTGTTCTCTGATGATTTCACTCAAATAAAATTTGTGTTAGGTTATTGTTGCAGCAGTAACATCTATCGAATTTTAGACGAGTCAGTTGAATGTGTGATGACACTTGCACCATCCGGAGCGAAGTTGTACCAAGGATGCCTCATTTGCATTTCACTATGTGCGTGTGGTATCCGCCAAGCACTATGCTTGGTCCGTATTTGTTGGAAGTATATACTTACTTCTATTTTCTTAAATATGTTGGAATGATCATTCAGGTGCCAGGCTAGTAGCAGTTACTTGGTTGGATAGCATCACAATGTGTTCCTTGACAGATAGCAGTTCCGAATCGCAGTAAAAGTCTGGGCTGCTTGGGGGTATATAGATTGCAATGGCATAATTCTACTGACGATAGTTGAATGGCTTTATATGTGGTATTTTTCTTCGATATTCGTCGATATCATCCGGCTGCAGTTGTTAGGTTGCATAAGTAGAGAAAACGAACATACTGTCAAGAGTTACCCACAGCATTTTGAATTTCCTATCCTTTGATATTACAACTTCATCAATCCTACTTTGAATGAAAGTCCTATATCGTTTGTGTATGAGATAGAAAAAGTTGCAGCTGGTAGTTGTATATGGCGATATCGGAAATCGGAGGTGTAAAGTAGTTGCTGGCGTTGTTGACTTCTTGGATTCCTAGTCCATGAAATAGTGCTGCGGTTGTGGGCTGCTGAGATAATTAAGGATATGTTTGGTGTCGTGTTGGCTGGCATTGTCCAACTGGTATATTTATATCTAGAAATTCTGAGCTGATGAGTGACTTATCGCTCTTTCCGTCCAAGACCGTAATATATATATAAAAAACATAAATTTTGAGAAAAATGTATTCAAACTTTTAAATTTACCTATCACTCCTACAATTGATAACGATAAATACTCTCCTCAAGTAAGGAGTTCATAAGATACTATTCTGTATACTAAACTCGACATTTTTTGGATTATGACAGTATTGAACAGAAGGAGCGATATATTGTCAGTAAGCGGCATCTGGCAAAGCGTTTGTTTGATTTGATTAATGATTAATAACTTATATTTGAAAATTTGCACTTTGTTGCAATGGGATTTTCTGTTAGAATTCCAAAATTTTTATAATTTATTTATTTTACATTTATATTTATAAATTTTGTAACTTTCCGCATGTTCAACGGCAAAGAGGTCTATTATTACTTACATTTCTTTTACAAATATATGTAATAGACAAATACAATACATAAATAAGTAAAAAGTCGAAAACAGATATGATAAATACTAAGTATACAAAATATATTTTAAATAATGAGTGCACGATGAATGTAAATGATTGTTATTAATACCATAAATACCATAAATTATTCGTATATTTAAGTACGAACTTCATACTTCCTCCAACTGATGAGCAGGGGATTGTGATAATGTACGATTCCTTGTATCGAATTTTAAAAATATATCTTCTAATGTTGTCTCATTCACTGAATAATCCTCCACTAATTCCGCACAATCATTCGAAAAATTTTCAGTACGCATAAAAATGTCTGACCATTTCATCTGGTTAACATTTTTAATAAAATATGTTAGCATGCCAGCGTGATTTTCACGCAACTCACATTCTGTAAATTGTTTAGACATTTCTATTGTTATTCTATTGACATTTACATCACTGTCGTCAAGGCGCATCTTTACTTTAATGGTAAAGCCAGTACCATAGCGCTGTTTTAAGTCCGGTACATAATCGAGGCATTTAAATTTGCCATTGGCCATTATTGCCAAACGATTGCAAAGCTGTTCACATTCATCCATGCTGAAATTTTAATGTAGAAATTAGATTTTCTTTGTAAGTTCTGTTTTATAAGTTTTATACCTGTGCGAAGTAAGTACAATAGTTTTGTCGCGTTTTTGAAAATCTTGTATGCATTTCCAAAGAAAACGACGCGATGCGGGATCCACCCCAGTCGTCGGTTCATCCAGCAATACTAATGAAGGGCTTCCAATCTTTAAATTGAAAGCATTATTAATATTTGTGTCATGTGGTATTATAGTGTAGGTGGTAGTTACCATCGCAACTGCTGCATTGAGTTTTCGCTTTGTACCGCCCGAATAGTGACATATCTCAACATTTTTATATTTATGCAAATCCAACTGTTCCAGCCAATACTCGACCTCTTTATCGATGTCTGCTGCGGTAACTGCACGCAATTTTGCCATGTACACAAGCATTTCCTTGGCCGTCATAAAATTATTTAAACAATCATTTTGCGGACAATAGCCAAAACGATATTTATATTGCTCCTCATGTTCTAAAATGTCGACACCATCGATTTTAATCGTACCGCCACTGATTGTTGTATTTGTTGTTATCATTTGGAACGTTGATGTTTTCCCCGCACCATTCACACCCAACAAACCAAAACATTCTCCCTTGCGCACAACAAAATTCAAACCACAAACAGCTGCCTTACGATTGTAAAACTTATACAAATTACTAACTAAAAGCGGATATTCTGCTTCGGATTTTTCTATAGTATGTAAAAAAAAAAATTTTTTAATGCCTCTTGACTTTAAACGAAGTTTAAACTAAAATCAATAACCTTTTATTATATCATCAACAAAAGTTTTCTCCTGATGTGTTAAATTCTCTTCCTCTTCGGGACTAGTTGCCGTTGACGTCACTTGTCGGCAATTGTAGCAACTGAATAGATTACTGAGTGATTGGCATTTATCTTTATTCTCAAATATGTATATGAAACATAGCTATAAACAAAAATGCACATTACATAATATTACAAAACACATATGTATACTTACCAATATGATGCTGAATGTCACTATTGCGGCAAAGTAGAACGTTCCATAGCCGAGCGTTGGCTGCATTGCCTTTGACAAGCTCCAAGAGCTGACCGCTCTATTCACACCAGATGCTGTTAAACGATTACGTCGATTTATCATAAAATTCTCATTAATAACACGCAATTGATGATTTAAATTAAAGTCAGGTAGCAGGAATGAAAGTATCATTATTTCAGTTTCATGAATTTTCATAGCTTGAAGATTTCCAGATGTAATCAGCGGAACAATTGCTACAGAAAGAAATATACAACCAATTCCATTAAGAACCAATACATGAGAGAATATTTTTTGGGTTACGTTAAATAAACAAGAATGTTGAAAATTCAAAAAAAAAAAAAAAGGTTAGAAAAGTTTATAATTTAGTTTATATTTTGAAATCAGATAATATTTAAAGGCCTCACATGGGTCTTGAAATTCCGAAATTTTGATCATAACTTTTGATTTACTAACATTTCTCTGAGCTCTGTTACTGCTTTTATAAATACAAACATAATGTAAACGAATTTTTCAAATCGAATAATGTTAATTGAACTCGCAAGTGCTTCAAAGGCATATAGGTTTTTCAAATTTCTGCCAAAAATTTTATGAAAAGTATAAATTTTGTTAGAAACTGCTATGCCTTTCAACCTCTTGCGGGTTCAATAAACATTTTTCGATTTGAAAAATTATTAACGATTCTTTCTTTCCTAAACAAAAAGAAAACTTGTTGCTATCGCCTCCTAATCGCCTCCTATCGCGTCATATCTATTGTAACGTTAGCTGTCGTGAACTGGGTTGCTTTGAAAAAGCCTCTAAAAATTGTATTTTGTGCAGGAAAACATAAACCAAGATTAATTTTTAGGAAGTGGATCCGATATAAATCAGTGCTAATTTGCCGGCAATGCTTTGGGAGGTACCTATGTAAGTATAGTAAAGTAGAAGTAATACTACTTAAACATAAAAGGCTATTAGAACATATTGAATATTGCTATTAGAACATACAGTATTTTGTAGAATGAAAATAATAAGTGAACCAGAATGATGATCCGAAACACACATCCGTTTATCGAGAAGCCACTGCAAACGCTTTCCAAGGAAAGCTTCAAATCATAAATTAATTTGTATAAACTCCAAAGTTGACAATCAAAACAAATCCTATCCACATCAAAAAAGGAACTATGCAAAAACTACATATAACAAAAATGACTGAAAAACTCTTGAAAACTTAATCAGCAAGACGACGTGAGTGCTGGTAAATTGTTTAAACACAAATTTTCTCTTTTCATTATTTCTAAAACTAACTTGTATGCATGCAATAAAGACATATACCATAAAAAAAACTTGTTATTAGCGCATGAATTTTTCTGAATTCTTTGAGGACCAAAGGTTGACTTCTAACAATGCCAAACACATGCACTTACCTGATATAACTAACATGGAAAGTAGATATGTTGATATGGTAGATATTGAACGACATCCATTTGCAAAACTATACAGAATCGGTAAATAACTGAGACCATAAAAGAAGATGGAGCAAATAATGGTCAGTTGTTCAGAAGATGAATAGAGTTCACTTGGCATGAAGAGCGCATGAAAGATATAAAGAAAACTGCAAACAATTAAATGTAGAAAGACATCAAATATGAGCACAGATATCCAATATGTTTTCGTTGGTATTGTCTGTAGATTCTTAAAGCCATTTTTATTCTCCTGGAATGGTAGCGATACATAAAAGAACATATAGAAAAATAAACCTAAAATGAAAGAAAACAAGTTAAGTAAAAATGATAGCGATTTGCAATTATATATATATATATATTACCAATTGGAACAATCACAGCAAAATATTCCAGACGTGTTGGACTGACGTCAGTAAGATATCTGCAATTATTATTATATGTTGAAATTATTAGGTATATCTTTTATCATTTATTTATTATATAGGTACATTACCTTCTAATGGGCACATACGTTGTTTCGATCTTATTCTTCTCTTCATTTAGTTGCAATTTTAATACAGTATTTTCGACTAGATTTAATAAAATTACAGAGCTATGATAAATGTTTCCAGAGAAATATATTTGAAATTTATCTTCAGCAGAAATTTCAATGACACCGATAACATTTTGCAGAAAATATGCTAAATTTTCTTGTTGTAGTGCAATCAGTTCTAAGGACATATTTATATAGAAAACAAAAGTCATAGCAAGATGATTAAAAATATTGTATATATTAGCAGAAGTATGAAAATAATTAGCAGAAGTATGAAAATAATTAGCATACCGTCAGCAACTGAATTCAGACCATGCAAATTTAACATTTTAACATTTATGCCATCGTTTGTTATTTGCTTTTTTAGCATTAGTTCAAATGGTTGGTTTTGCTCAGTTAATGGATTGTGGATATAAATGATACCGCCTTTCCAAATACGCAAGTTCATTGGAAGTATATCTTCATTATTTACAATAGACATAGAGTACATCAGTAGCATAGCCAAAGCGATGGCTATAAAGGGCAATGCAAGCTTAAAAACAATATATAATATTTTAATTTTTAAATAGAAAAAGATAAGGTGTTGCAGCTTACCATTACTGTTGTATATTTCCATTCACTTCTTAAATAAATGAATTTCTTATAAGCAACAGCAGCAAATTGTTGACAAACACTAACATGCGTTAGTGTATTCAAACGCTGATATGGAATATGTGTGGTTTCTTTGCGATTATCAGCCGGTCTATTCGGTCCAGAATCTACTTGATCTACTTCAGATGGACAACTGAAAGTGATAAGTATATAATTTTAATATAAGTACAATTTTAATATAATGGAAAATAAGTTGAAAGAAAATATAATAGAATAAAATTCAAATTAATCAACTTGTTTGAATAAATAGTACAAATTTACATACTTTAGAAATACATCTTCCAATGAAGTATCAGAAATTGATATCGATTTAATGCCCAGCTGCTTCTGCGACTCTTCCAATTGAAAAAGCATTTGACTGTAGTTTGATTTAAACTTGTATGGCAAACTAATGAGCACAGTGGGTGGTACTACATTCTAAAGAAAGTAGATTGAGAAAGATGGAAATTCTTAATCAATAATTTATACTTAACAGATACAGATTTTCTACAATTTTACCAAAACTTTTGCTGTACTTATATCGTTTCGAATTAATTCTAGCGTCTCTTGTTCTTTATAGTTTTTACTGTCAGTGCATAGCTTGAGAATATAACCACTTCCGACTTTTCGTTTCAATTCAAGCGGCGATCCTGTACACTGTAAACGTCCATTTGATAGTATGCATATAGTATCGCCCAATACCTCAGCCTCTTCCATATGATGTGTTGTTATGAGAACCGCTTTAGATTTACGCAATTCCAATAGAATATCCCACAATTCCCGACGCGATTCTATGTCCAGACCAGATGAAGGCTCATCCAATACAATGATTCTAATAAAATAAAAAAAGTTATGTTGTAGCAAAAATAAGAAAAACATATTATTATTATATTAATCTTACTTAGTATCCCCTGATATGGCAATGCCCAGCGAAAGACGTCGTTTCATGCCACCAGAAAGATTTTTGCCATATTCATTCGATTTATTCTCAAGTTTCAATTGTCGAAGTAAAGTGTTAGTCAATGTTTTAGCTTCCTTGGATGACATACCGCGCAGCTGTAAGTCATTAATAAATTATAGGTAATTGAATAGTGTTTCGTTATTTCTCATTAATTTCATATACGATTATGTAAATATTAACTACAGACTTTTCCATTTTCATATTGAGGGAGCCTGGGGGCGGAGGTAGCAATATATAGTTTGTGATATACTTATAAACAGGTAAGTTCATGTTCGATTCTGGTACTCCTCGGTCTCAAGTCAACATACCACCCACCGCTTCGTGGTGGCCCCAGTAAATGTGATCCGGAACGCGTCAAAGATTTAGCTATTTAGCAGTGTGTGGACTGGGTTAGGAACCCTTCACATTAAAAATACTATTCCAATGAATCATTACAAGCATCGGATTTTGAACTTCTCTTGTGATGCCTACCCCCTTCAACGTATAAAGAACTATAATATATATGTATATGCCGAACCTTGTGCAGAAAGCTCCAGCGGGCAGATGGGCTCAATAAATTAGGACAATAAGTATAACGAGACTTCTAGAGCATTTGTTTTTGTCCTTTGAGAGTGTACTGTAATTCTCAATCCGCTATTAAACCTGTAGTTATATATTCTCCATTTGATCTCAAGGCGGACATTGTTATTGGTGTCATTCTCATTTGAGACACATATTCAATTGTCAACATTAAAATTTTGCCCACTACGCCGTGACACTTTTTCCCTAAGGTATTTCATCTTGTTCACAGCTAGATCCGTTGAATTCCGTTCACAGGTTGAAGAATGCTGCGCGTTAAAACCAATAAAAGTTGCGTTTTACTCGCCAACTCGTTCGACATGTATGCGAATAAAACGACCAAGTTGTTACATCTCTTGTTCGTTGGTTTGTCATTCACAATGAAACTGATCAATATCACTTATAGCTGAAGGGGCTTTTTGCAGCACATGAGCATAGAGATCTCTTAACTGATATTTGTGTTTTGCTCTTAAATATTATTCTGGTTTAAAATAATAACTATAAAATCATGAGTAGTAACTACAAAATCCTAAGTAGGTTCGGGGTATTTTCTTAACATAATTTAAGTAAATCTACTGGCCATAGCATACGTACTTATGAAAAATAATGATATTACTTGTTTTTCGGAGATTTCTACATAATTACGAAAAACATAAAAACAACTCGTAATTTTTTTACCTGTGCAAAAAACTGCAAATGTTGAGCACATGTCATATAGTGCATGAAAACACTATGCTGTGGACAAAAACCAATTAAATGCCTATAAGAGGCTACGTCACGCTCGCTGCAAACCATAATTTTACCAGAATCCTTCGGTTCAGAGCCTACATATTAAAATAAATGATAAAATAAATGTGTCCATACGTATTTGGATGTGAAACTAATAAATTATCATACCCATTATCATATTCAGTGTTGTCGTTTTGCCTACACCATTATGCCCCAGCAACACAGTAATTTGTTTATTTTTTATTATCATATTCAAACGGTCGGCAATTATACGTGATGGATTTTTGAATTTTTTAATTAAATCTTGTATGATTATAGCATCTGTTCCTCTTTCACTGGTTGTATATTGGTTACGTTCTTTTTTCTTCCAGAACGATCGCTAAAGGAAATTTTATGTCATAAGTGAATGTAAAAGACAGAATTTTTTACAATTTACTTTAAAGAGGAATGTATAAGGTTTCTGAAGACCGCCCGGCCCAGGAAATATACAAGCCAAATAATTATAGAGCAACGAATAAAGTACACATTGGAAAATCAGAAATACATAGATCCAAATTACTTTAAATGATGATTCGGTAATGTTTGCAGAAATATCATAAAAAGTGAATGTTCGATCTGAAAATATGCATAATATTTTGTAATTGTATTAAACTTGAATATTGTTCAGAATTGTTAGTATTTTGTAGTATTTATTTTGACTTACGTTTATTCGTGAAGGTTTGAAAATTTTTCAATCCTTCCATAAATGATTTTGTGCAAAAGATGTATGTGGCTGCATTGGAAATGCTACCGTTGATTAAATGGAAAATATATGGTATAACAAGTAAGAGTAAACCGCCAACCTTAGCATAGAAAACTATTTTTATAGAGAAAAGCAAATGATTATAAAGAAATTTTGTACCATATATTTAAGGCAAATTATTTACCTGAATTAAAACAAACAGATATTAGGTATGTGTACGACATTGCCGACAGGATGTAAAGTAGAAACAATACAATTATATAGAAGAGTGAAACAATGCCCAAAGCATTGTATACCGCAGCAACAATAAGTAAGAGGGCCAAAAAGATTAAGTAAAGCAAGAATCGCACCAGAAAGAATGTAACTCCGTTCAAAAAATTTAAAGGTGTCGCAATAATAAGAAATTCCTGCAGAATAAAAAAATCCAAGTAAAGGTATTTCACTTTGAATCGATATTTAGATTAAAAATGCATTTATCATATACACAACAAGAAAAGCTACGGGGAAAACTATCAGTCATCATGTTTAAAAACTCGAAAAAAAATTCCTATTTAATGGAATAGATTCTGATTGTTTTTCCACTTCACTACAATCGTTTTCAAAGATTTCGCCTGTTTGTCCATTTTCTAACGCATATTTCACCTTTAAACCATCCTGTTTCTCTTCTACAAGCGGCACAAGAAAAGTACTCAACAACAACACACTAAAAAGTATTGAAAATAGTGATCCAAATAGAATCACACGTTCAGAGTCTATTGCTTCTTGCGCTATGTTAGGCATCGATGCGATTTCAATAGTGTAGTCACTGTTACCACTTGATGACATTTGTTTTATGAAATTCCTATCTATAACATGCTGTAAGGTTAAAAATCCAGTGCGTATATAATCATCATCATCTAGAATAAAATTGAAAACATTTTATTACATGCATATGCATTATTTTAAATTATTGCGCTAAATAATCTTACCTTTGATACCGCTCACTTCTTCATCATTGACGTAGCGTTTTTTAGGCGATGTGCGTATTCCGGTTGAGCTAATAGAGTATCGCAAACTGTTGTGGATATTCTCGAATTCAATAGCAAAGCAATTGCCTTTACAGCTTTGCTCGAGGACTGCACGCATCTCCGTGCCATTGCCAAAAGACTTCAATGCTAAAAGCAAAAATTGTTCAAACAATTTTCTTTGATTTCTTGTTATATTTTACACTTACTCTCCCCTGAAAGCTGCAGCTCATTACGCACATTCTCCATCAGTGTATCTGCTTCGGTTGAGGCCGGAGCATAAAATAAGTAATCGCCAACATTTGCTGGAAAAATTTCCTTAAGAATATCCTGGAGAAATGTGAAAATGTAGTTTTAAAACAAAAGCAGATTTCTCTAAATTCTTACTGTATCCTTAGATTCATAAATCCAATTGGGCGTTGTCAGTAGATTGTTCGTTGACATTAAATAGACATACAATATACCAAAACATCCTCCAAAGATTATAGATAACGCCAACCAATTAAAACGTAAAAACAACAGATTTTTCCACCAAAAAACCTTAAAAAGTTTCCAAAATGCCATTCCTGAACATTTATAATTGTTTTCATTTGAAAGATTAACCCTACAAGTCGCATGAGGCCACTTGTGGGCTTCTTTGTTTGAATTTAATTTGGTTGCATAAAATATGACAGTTCTCCTTTTAAAATGTTACTCTCGTATTGTGATTATTTCTCTTCCCCTTCGCATAAATCCATCACGGGAACCATCCATTGTGGAATATTTTGACCAGAAAGTCTGAATAAAAAATTTCGAAAAAAAATGTACATTTTAAAACTAATTATAGAAAAGAAAGTTAATAACATCAATTAAATTTATAACATTAGAGACGGTTTACACGGGTGCAAGTATAAATGACTGTGCGAGAGAGACAGGCAGGCAGAAAAGTAAAGCATTATGAAAAAGACGCAAGACTTCTATTTGATTCTTACTACCTTACTTTTCTACCCGTCTCTTTCGCAAAGTCTTTCATGCTTACGCCAGTGAAAACATCCAATTTTTTGGAAATATTTTTATTATATTTGGTTAGTACCTCTGGATTTCCGACTTCAAGTGCTGCTTAGTTTGCCTTTTAACATTTACTTGAGTTATTTTAAGCTTTTTCATAAAGACGTATTTTAATTTAAAATCTACAAATATAAAAAATATATTATTTTTTTTTTTTTTTTGTTACAAATTTTTTATATTTGCTCTATAAATTGGATGTCTCTAATTTATAATAGGAATAAGTTAGGGTTAACGAAAAGAAAAACTTTCATTCATTTACAAAGAATTACAAATGGGAGCCTTTAGACAAAGTTGCCAGATGTAAGAAAAATTTAGTCTTAACTTGACATTTAAATAGTAAAGAGTCAAACGAAGCGTCAATACTAGAGTTCGACTGATTAATCGGCGTAAGGAATGGTATCGGCCAATATTGACCAAAATTGAGGGTCATTTAAGCGATATTTTTAATAAATTAATTATATTTTCAGAATAAATATTTAATTATCCTTTTTTTAAATTTTTTAGTTTTAATTTTTATTTACTTATATCTTAGTTTTTTAATTTAGAAATAAAGTAAATAAAGTAAAGTAATTAAAGTCTACAGCATGCTTCGTGTTCTTTGGACGACGCAGTACTTTACTCCTCTTCATATTCGAATGCTACTTGCTAAAGCATATCTCATACCAACAATGCTATATGGCTGCGAAATATTTGCAAATTGTGATAGTCTAAGTAAAAATAAATTAAATATTCTTTTCAATAACATTGTTCGTTATGTGTTTGGACTAAAACGAAGAGATCATGTTTCCCAGTATGCTAAAAGAATCCATTGCTTAACCTTTGATAACTTACTGAACTATCGAACGCTTTTATTGTTGCATAAAATTATACGAGTATGTAATGCAGAACCCAGTTATTTGTTTTCGAGATTAAACTTTTCTATATCCAATCGAACTAATATGATTAACTGTTTACGTGTTTCTTGTTTAACGTCTGAAAGGCAGTTTTTTGTACACTCTGTTCGTCTTTGGAATGCACTTCCTAATAGTTTAAGATCTAGTAATAATGCTGTGCAATTCAAAAATAAACTAGCTTTATTTCTTTCTTCGCTGTAATAGGAAATAATGAAATATATCATGTTATTAAAATTTTTTACGAATAGATGAATAGATGTTTAATGTTTAATTTTAAAGTAAAGTTTAAATTTGTATGTCATGCAATATATATTATAAGTCGTATTTAATCTTGTTTATGCTACATGCTGCCGGTACTGCTAATAAGGTTTTAAACTTTGTTGTGCCGGTTTTCGAAAAAATAAAAATAAATAAATAAATAAATAAATAAAATTTAAATCAAAAGTCATCTTACACGGTCAATGAATTGAGGTTAATCATTAGCATGTCACATGGATATAAATTTTTACTTAATCATTTACTTCAATCAATTGAAAGATTCCTATTTCATATCACACATCTGATTCGCTTTTATGTTTAATTTTACTTAATTGCAATATACAAAATTGTAAATACGAGTAAAAACAATTTAACGAATAAAGACTATATTCATCAATTGTGTATCGGCATCGCATACGGCAAAAGCTTTTCTGATAGCCGAAAATCGACATAGGCTCGGCAAAAAAATCGTAATTGGTCTGCCTCTTTTTAGTACGCCTAACATTGACACATTGTTACGAGTTAAACAATAGGGGTAATAACTGTATACATATGTAAATTTTGCCTTTACACTGGTGCGTTAGTATAAATATTAGCAAATATTTCCGCAAATGCTTTTTTTTTACTTATTACCATATCAGAGCATTCTTTTTATACTCAGAAGGTGGCAAATTAGTTATCGCTACAAAAAATTTGATTTAGAAAAAAATATTCCGAACAATATAATTAATTTTCATCAATTAAACTTACTTTACGCTTTATAATTTTTAAACGTAAATTTTATAATAAAAAAAATAAATCTGTGCATATTTTAGAAACGAGCTGCACACTTAACTCCTTGAAGGAGCGCATATTAGTGCCTCTTAAAATTGCTCATTTGATATATTATATAAATATATTATAAAACAAAATACCTGATGCGTCAAAATGCAGAGACGACGCACGTTGCTTCTTCCATTAGATTTTACAAGAAAACATTTTTGATTTGTAATAGATTTACTATGAGAAGAAAATAAAATCTACTACCATTGTAATGTCATCGAGTTCAGAATTTCCATTGGAAAATACGAGCAATAATATGGGATTTGTGTCGCTGGCGTATCAACTGTAAGTCTTGCTGGTTATCCACAAAAAAGTTATAAAACAAAATAAAGAAAATAAAAATTAACCAAACTCACACAACAATGGCAGTGTTCTATAAATTGGATATTAATCGTACAGAATGGGAAATTCCTGAAGGCTATCTGCAATTACAGTCAGTGGGTTCAGGAGCTTATGGGCAGGTGTGTAAAGCTATAGTACGTAATTCCAACATGAAGGTTGCCATCAAGAAATTGGCACGTCCATTCCAGTCGGCAGTACATGCAAAGCGTACCTATCGCGAATTGCGTTTACTCAAGCATATGGACCATGAGAACGTAATTGGACTGTTAGATGTATTTCATCCAGGTCAACCGCCCTCATCGTTGGAGAATTTTCAACAGGTTTATTTAGTGACGCATCTCATGGACGCTGATCTGAATAATATCATACGCACGCAAAAACTCTCGGACGATCATGTACAGTTTCTTGTTTACCAGATATTGCGAGGCCTTAAGTATATACACAGTGCTGGAATAATACATCGTGATTTGAAGCCGTCAAATATCGCCGTTAACGAAGATTGTGAATTGCGTATACTGGACTTTGGTTTGGCAAGACCAGCAGAAAGTGAGATGACCGGTTATGTAGCGACACGTTGGTATCGAGCTCCCGAAATTATGCTCAATTGGATGCACTACAATCAAACTGTTGACATATGGTCAGTTGGCTGCATAATGGCAGAGCTGCTCACGGGGCGTACACTCTTCCCGGGCACTGATCACATTCATCAGTTAAACTTGATTATGGAAATATTGGGTACGCCTGCGGATGATTTCATGCAAAAGATCTCTTCGGAGAGTGCACGCAATTACATACGTTCGTTACCGCAAATGGAGCGGCGAAATTTCCGTGATGTTTTCCGTGGTGCAAATCCATTGGCTATTGATTTACTCGAAAAAATGCTTGAGCTAGACGCTGAGAATCGTATAACAGCAGAACAAGCGCTTGCTCATTCTTACATGGAAAAATACCATGATCCCAGCGATGAACAAACATCACCAGTATACGATCAAAGCTTCGAAGATATGGATTTACCTGTAGAGAAATGGAAGGAACTTGTATTTAAGGAAGTACTTACATTTAAACCACCGCAGGCATTCGGGGAAATATTGGAACAATCAAAATAAATATTGGCATAAGCGCGAGTATGCAAGTTGTTATTGACTTGTTGACAGTGGGTTGGTTGTACTTAATTCAATGAAAATATTTAATATTTACACTCAAATATAAAACTTAACCAATTGTATGTCTTAAAGTTTTACGCAATGCCATACATATTTATTTAGATATGCACACTCTGCTATTCTTTACAAAATAATACGTTAAATGTAAGATATACGAAATAAAATTTTAGCAAAAGACAGCTTTGTATGAGTAGTATACAAAACAAAATTTATTCCCAATAAAAACACATGAATTGTTTTTAATATTCACCAAAAGTTACTGCATTCAAGTATAACTTCACCGTGTTACTGACTAAAATTGTTTTTATATTTTTACTATTGTTTATGTTTAGGATTTTATCTCTATTTGTTTATTGAATGATAGATAAACTCGACCATTTTATATATGTACATAACCAGATAATCTAGATTCCAAATTAAATAAAAAATAAGGGATTCCTCGAATAGAGTATAAGGGCATATGTTAGAATGTAATTAAATCGAAAATTCCTTGGGAAATATGGGAGAGGGCATGCAGGGGCTTCGCTCCGGGCAGGATAACACAGAATAATTAATTACCCTTTTATAAAAATGAAGAAGCAAAAGTTATCCTTTATAAAATTTGGTAAAAATAAAGAAATTATAAACAGTAGAACACAATCCAATGTGTGACGTGGTAATAACATACATACATCTGAAGACTAATGTTCAACCCTAAAATCGAAATACGATAAAGATTTTTAGTGAATTGTTAACTATTGGTATCGTTAAAGAAATTCAACTGTTTAGGAATAAGACGAATGTCAATGCCGACTCATTCTTCCAATATGATTGTATATCTACCATTATGATGCTTATATATTTTAAAAAACATTTTGAATATAGGCATGTATTTGAAAATAAAACTCTCATGAATTTTATATTGGAATTAACAAAATGATTTATATATAATCTTGTTTTATACAAACACTAAAGCAACAAATCTTCTAAATAGCGCTCAAAATCAGTTTCACGTGATGTGGGTTCTGCCTCTACTTCTGGTTTTTTGCTCCAAACATCTATCGAAGTATCTGTCTCTTCCTCTTCCAGCAATTCAGTTGTATCTGCAATTACTTCAGACGTTGCTGGTGTTTCTATTTTCATCACTTCAACGCCACTATCACTGACATCTTTTGTTTTACTCGTTCTGTTTGTTTCCCTATTGCGCTGACTACGCCGTTGTTTTGCCGTTGAGAATTCCTTTGAACTTTGCCGCTCAACGCGTTTTAATCGTTTCACTTCACGTTTTCGGGATGTATAGTTTAATTGTTCAGAATGCTCCGGACACAAACGTAACTTGACAAGTGCATTTTTACGTGCACCTTGCTCCTGATAAGCAAAATTGACTTCCCAACTTCGTAACGTTTCGCGTTGTTCACATTTTCGACTGCCACATTGAAACTGACCCTTGCCAGCAACAACTTCCTGTTCAGTTCGCCATCGCAGAGCAACTTTGTTTTCCTTGTGGCGTGTAAGATCAGCAATACAGTACTCTTTGAATAGCTTATCGTAATATCGTCGTGCCAATCTGGCTTCCCATGAATCTGGCGTAGTGTCGGCGTCATCATTGTCCCAAAGAAAACGATGATGCTCCTTTATGACATCAATGTCACGCTTTTGCCGGGTCGCAGCACTATTAACGGTTTTGTTAAGTATAAATGTTTTTAGAATATAATCATGACGTTGTTGATCGTTCATCGATGATAGCGGTATTTGAAACATTTTCGTATCCAATAATAACAATATTGTTTACTATTGTGGTACTTTCTTCTTCTGAAATTTCGATTCACAAATCTTTCTTACCAAATTTATTGTGAATAACTACGATCAAGAAATATAAGGGGCAGAGTTGTTTTTAAATTTGTTGGCGTAAGTACACTTTTTCATTTTAACTTATCGAAATCAACTTATTGAGCTTGTTGGGTTGAGTACTAAAAGAGTACTAATCACCGATCTTCTTTCCTCACTCGCCATCAAGCTTAAACAAATTGCTTTCAAGGGTTGACAACTTCTTAATACAAAAAACTTCACCATCTATATTTTCGATTAGCACATACTTTTCTTGAGCCACTCTCTAGAAGTAATTTACTGTTGTTTTCATTTTCTCGATTATCATTGCTCGTTGCGTATAAATCATGGTTATAGATTTCAAACAAATCGACAAAAACAACCTGACAATATATAAAACTGGGACGACTACTTGTCAATCTCTTAAACGTTAAAGTGGAAAAAGAGCATATTACAGAGGCGACATTTCCATATAGCTCAAGATTTTTGTCAACATTAATTTATAATTACATGAATGAAGATGGAAATGCTTTGCGATCATACTACTGTCAATCAATTGATAGACTGTGTAAAGAGAACAACCTTCAGACATTGGTTATGCCGATTTCATAACAATATAGGATTCATTTTCAGTAAACAATTTTCTAGCCGGTATACGCGTAAAAACAGCTATTATATAAGTATGCACATAACTAAATTACAAAATGAAATATTTTCCCGTAGCCCTCTAAGTTAAAATACTCTTAATCACAAGAAATGCAAATCTGCATGCATTAAAATTCATTCTCAAATCAAAAAATTGACGTTTGAGCACATCGCTGCTGCTGTTGTCTCAGTTGTTTTCTGAAGTTTGATGTGTCCACATGTCTGTGGCGCTGTGTTGTTGGTATTTTTTTGACATCGTTTTTGTTGCTTGTGTGTTCTTTTTTTTAATTTTGAATATTTTACATTCAACAAAAAAGTACAAGTACAAACAAAAAACACAAAATTTCTTTGCAATTGTAAAGTGAGTGGGAAAAAATTAATGCGAATATTTCAGTATGTGTGAATAAAAAAGTGACGGAACAAATTGTGTAAATGGGGAATCAATTTGAAAAATAAAAATTGCATAAATTCAGAATAATCCAAAGAAATGAATAAAGCCAACTTCTGAAGGGTAGTACATACCATTGTGTGCGTGTGTGTGTTTTGTTTGTGTGTTGCGCTGCATGTAATTTCATTAACAAATTTTATGGAATTAAAAGAAGTACGTGAGCACGTTAAAAATTGCTTTTTTGCATGGTGAAGCACGTAACTTTCAATTTGCCCCTACTTGAATTTTCGAAAACAACATCAAGAGTATTAAATTTTACCAAATTTCAAGGTGAACAAGTCATTGCTGAGTAGAAAGAACGCGAGCGCGATATTACTTCAAAAGCAACAACAATAATTCTAATTAGATTGATCGGCGGCACTAGTAGCAGCGTGAATATTTCATTTAAGTATTACTAAGAGACGCCTAGCAGCCGCTGCAGCATAATCTAAACTTGCCAGCCAGCCCTCCTTAAAATTGTGCGAAATAAGTGCGAAAATCCGCAAATAGAAAAAACATCAACCGTCACATTGCCTCGAAAGAGCCGACGGCGCAATTTTTGCACAACAGTTACGATGGCGGCATCGGCTGCGGCAGCGGCAGCAGCCACAAGTGTTGTTGTACTGGATCGCGGCAACAATACGACGTGTACGATAAATTTGCATGGTAAGAGCGAACAGCGAACGAACACACAAATTTACTTCTTTTTTTATTTGGTTTATTTAGCAATTAATCATAATTAATGATATTCTTTAAAATATAAATTTTTTTGTTTAATTGCCGCTGTTATTGTTTTCTTTTGCAAATTTTTAATGTCGTGTATTCGAATTAAGAGGCTGTCGTAATTCTAAAAACATGAATTTCGAGAAACATTTTATTTAAACATTTCAATTAACCGATATCAACAAACAATCTTCTCACGCGAAGAGTTCATAAAATACAATTATGATTTTCTAAGCACTAAACCGATATTTCTATATGCTTAACTCGAAAATTTGATTTTTTGATTTACGACGATCTTGCAGCAAACGAGTAATATGTACAATTGAAGAAAGTATGTACTAAACTATTGAGAGATGCGCTTGAACGATTGATGGCAAGTTCCTTTAAAGTTCGAAGTGCCTTCTGAATGAGTTGCTCTTTTATTTTAGAACATAATTTTCATTCTTATTTACTTACTTAACTGGCACTACAACCGACGATTGGTCTTGGCCGCCTCTACAAAGCTTCGCCAGTAACCTTTGCTATGCGCGCGCGCTGGCGCCAGTTGATAAGGCCAAGTGCAGTCAGGTTGCCCTGCGCGTGGTCTTCCCAACTGAGAAGAGGACGTCCCTTTATGCGTGTTCCTTCACCGTGGTTCGAATTAAACACCCTTCTAGCCGGAGCGCTTTCTTCCATTCGCTCAACTTGACCTAGCCAGCCAAGCCGCTGGATTTTTATACGCTTGCCTAATTTTCATTCTCTCAGACGAAAAAAAACAAAAGGCACATTTTCTAAACGAAACCACCCACCAGTTCTTAGATGGTGACATCTGTGTATTCATATATTTATTTATTGCAATATCTTTAGAAAATGTCTATCAGATGATTACATTAGTAAGCTCAATTATAAGTATACACATTAAAACAATTAAAACTAACTTATTCACAATATGCATTATATACGGTCGTGTTTGGATATAGTGGACTAATTGTTGCAAGGACTGTTCACTGTATCCAGATTGTTCACATTTTTTGTAGAAAACCTCGTTTTATTTGCTCAAAATACACATTTGTGTATGTAAATGCAATGAATGAGAATAGAAATGTACATACTTATGTATGTATGTATGCTTATTGAAAGAATTTGCGAATAGACGTTTGCTGATGCGTTCAGAAATTGACTTTTGGACCGCTTTTTCGCGTAGACTTCGCAGTACTGGTATACCAGCTTATGCGATAGCTTTATCGAAACTTTCAATAGCTTCAGTAGCTTTCACAGGATTTGTGATTTGTATTTCGCCTTTCAGATTCTACAATAATCGAGGCATCTTTCTCAAAATAAATCGATTAGATTGTACACTATTTACAGAACTCCATTGAAAAAATTTTGGTGTTCACTATACCCAGACACGACTGAATGTATTGAGCAAGGCTTAATACAAAGATTTTAAATATATCTCTTCTTTGATACCTTGATTTAACCCTCTAGCGTTCAATACCTCCTACAGACGGCCCATAATAAAATTTAAATAAATTATCATAAGATTATATTTTCAATATCTCAGCAGCATTGATTCGAATGATTCCATAAAGAGCAACCGGAAAGAAATTAATTTGAGACATGAACGCATGACGAAAAAACGAAATAAAATAATATTTTCCTTTAGATTGTAATGTATTTACACCAGATTTAAATTGCCAATTGAACATTCGTTTCATGAATCGAAAGAATCTTTTCTGAAAATTTCCTATTCTACAACAGTGGCTAGAGTAGAGGGGGTCCCAAGTAAAGTAACCACACCACAAAATCGATCTTACTAAGGAGATAAAGATAGACTTTAGAATGAGCGGGTCTGAAATATCCATAGAGTTTCGTATATGAAATCCGAGTATAATATTAGCCTTAGAGAGAATATGATCATAATGATTAGTAAAAGTAAGTTATGAGCTATCCTTAGAAAGGATAGTGTCCAGCATAAAATAGTTGTAAACTATTGCATTTTTTTTATAGAATAAAAAGAAAGTGTAGTATTAAAGTGAAGTAAATTAACCTCATTCAAATGCAGAAATGAGCAGTTATAATGTGAGTAATGTAAATAATTAGGGAGATCATTTATAGACAAAACAAACAAAAGTGGGCCAATATGGTTTCCTTAAGGAATAGTTATAAAAAACTTCAGACGTTATACGTATTGCGAATTTGAACAAGTTGAAGCAGAACTGAAAGGTAGTTTGAAAACCAGTTCAAAAAAGTTCAATGAAGACCCATTTCACTTTACGTGTGCATGATTATCGAGTGATGAACACTATTAAACGCCTTGGCAAAATCTGTAAACACAACGTCTACTTGGTTACCATGCTTGACTTTGTTCCTCAACAAATGCGCTCCCTCATGAACGGAATGAACACTTTTCAGAGAGTCGATAAAGTCTTTCAGATTATTTAAATTTTCGAAAGCATCACCCAATTTAAATACAGATAATCGGATAATTTCTATTTAAAAAATGATTACATTTGTAAACTAAATTAAAGTTTGTCTTTATTAGTTGTTGGCAATTACTATTCAAGATAGTAAACTTTATATATGTGAAATTTGGTGCTGTAAAGCAATTCTAAGGATCTGCATAGGGTTTGGAGATAAAATGTTTCCTCTTTTCCGATAAATATCTCATAACGATCAAAATTATTTTTATATAGTTATATGTTATCATACTATGCCACCATGTCATCATTTATAATGGTTAATATACCATTCTGTTGGTCGCTGTGGCGTAGTGGTAATTCGTTGGACTGCTACGCAGAGTGTCCGGGGTTCGAATCTTGGCACAGGCAAATTAAAAAAAAATAAAAAGTAGAAAAAAATAATTTTTCTACACGGCACCACCACCTCTTGGCAGGCAATAGCAAACCTACAAGAGTAAAAATTGCTATGAAAAGCTTTTCACTTCGCCGTTCGGATTCGGCATTAAACTGTAGGTCCCTTCCATTCATGTACAAATATAACACGCACAACATGAGTGAATGCGAAAAACTCGGCCTAGGCCCTCCATGGCTGTTGTGCCATTAAAAGTTAAGTAATACCATTCAATCATCAATCAATATATTTTGAGATATCTCTTCATTCATAGTTACTTAAACAGTCTTGGATCATTCTCTGTTGCCAAGCACTGTTCTGAATGCACAAACTAGGATTTTCAGTATTTTATTTTTGCTAACTTTGTTTTATTTCTATTCCGGTTTTGAATGATTAATTTGAGTTTTAAATAGTTTTAAATTAGCTGTTACATCTTCTTTTATACAACGGCCGAATAGTCGTCATTAATTAGAATTTTGGGTATTTTTATTTTTCTCTACAAATATGTAGAACCTTCAAAGGAACATAAGTATGTATTCTGAGGTTTCATTCGCTTTAGAACAGAAATGGATGGTCTATTTATGTATTTTTTTTATTTACATATGTCTATTCTTTATTTCCAGTCAATCAGTGAGGTAATCCGTTCAGACTTAATCAGCTCAATTCTAAAGTAGTAGTATTTGTGATATTAATTAAGTACATTAAATAATATCAAAAATTTTGTTCCAAAAATAGTCGTAAATGCATAGGAGATGCTGCATTTAGAACATTGGCATAGAATGCTGAAGAGAACGAAGAATCAAGAGCTAAAGATCACAAACCTAGTCAATTCGCCTCAATCTCTTTAAATCGGTATTTACATTGGTAATAAAAATTGCCGCAATTTTAGCCAATTTGCCAAAGAAAAGAAAGAAATAGAAAAGAGCAGTGAAATGTCAACATAGTTCCAATCATTTATGTGTTTAAAATGAGGTAAATTATTCCCATGGGAGTTTTTCTCCCATATTCGAAAAAAGTGTAAAGTTAAAAGTTAAGGGATGAGTGATTACTTTTGGAAGAAGTTTATGAATGTGTTTTTGATGAATGTTAAAAGTTGCTGTACTAAAAATCCGGTAGATGTTCAAAATGAGTTAATGAAAGGTGTATTCAACATCTGATGTTACAAACTTTAGTTTAAAGCTGAAATCTAGAGGCGTTTCGCATTCTGCGTAGCAGGCAATACCAACTACGCTATAGCGACCACTATTCAGCAATTCAGATTGCTGTGCTTAAATATTTTAACTTAGTAGGAGTGACAATGTCTAAACCTAAATTTCTAAGTAAAAATAGTTGAAAATCTATTAACTGACCACCTGAGGATGCTGGCTTACAAATAGCACTAGTCGTTACTCGTCAAAAAGAGGAGTAACATCGGAGCAATTGAGAACAACGCGATTGTTCACGCTAGTAGTCAGAGAGCAAAAGTTATAGAGTAAGTTGAAACGTTTGTTATGAAATACCATAAGACCTTGGATTCATTTGTAGAATAACATATTTATTTTTCAAATTTCAACATTTTAAAATTATTTCTATAAAATTATAAAAAAAAAAATATTAGTTTAAACCCGTTGTTAAGACTTACCAGATATATATGGTACATAGTACATATGTATATTGGCTCTTGATGTGTCGAATTCGAATTTTCTATTTATGTAGGCATGAAGTAAGTGAATGAGCAACCAAACTACGAGTTCATATATGTAGACTGCTTGGAACAATAACTAAGTACAACTTCTATTTACCCACATGCGACATACATTTGCTTGGTATTGCTGTGTTGTTGTGCTATATTTTTTTCTTCTTTTTATTCAAAATGTGACTGTGTAAATTTTCTATGCTTTTTTATTTTTGCAATTGAAGTTTACTTTTAAACTTGTAGTTGTTGTTGTTGTTGTTGAATATGACTTACACATTTCTACGTGGGAAGAAACTTTGTGTGTAATTCTTTATTAAATTTTATGTATTTCGGTTGAACCCTTATCTGGGAATTGAAAAATGTATACACATGTATGTATATATTTCTTTTTTATATTTCACTTAGGTCATACATACAAGCTCGGTCTAGGCCCTCTATAGGCCCTCCATTAAAAGAAGAAAGACATACAAGTTCTTAGTATTACTTCATTGAGAAATGCAGAATTCTTAAATGTCTAGAAAAATATCAATACAATACACACATAAATATAATCTATAAGTAGCAGGTCAAGAAATGCCATTATCGTCATTTTGTATTTTAAATTTTAGAGATTGTGAATATATAATATGTACTAGGTATGTACATATGTAAATACAAATATGCATGCATACATATGTATATGTATATACTAGGCTTTGTACCTACCTATATATTCCACATGAGATTATTCTATTTGTTTCAAAAGGAAGTTATTCAAAATATGCACATATTTTTGTTCGCATGTTTTTGAATTGTTTAAAACAACTAATGAAATCGAAATTGTTTCATTTTTTGAAACCGAAACCTTTTATTTTCTGTCAGAAAAAGAACGAAACCGAACCCAGTTCAAACACTGGAACCGGCTCAAATCAGTTTTGAGTAAAATGTTCTCGATCATTGTTATAAAGGGATCTGTTTTTCCCATATTTCAAAATTTATTCAATTTGAATTTGACGCCAGTATGTATGGCGGCGATTTTAGATGGCGATTTCAATGCCTTTCATCATCAATATTTTATCCAGAACGACTGCCAACACTGATTGTGAATAATTGTTTGACGATTTTCTAACCTGTATTGTCTTCCTTTACTTTCTAATTTTTATCGTAATAAACGTCAAATTTCAGGTCTATTAATGGTTCTTCATCTGCGACACAATATGTTGAGATTAAGAAACAATCCATGTTATCATTTATTTGAATTTTATGCTTTGTGCTCGAACAAAAAAAGTACAAGTAAAAGTACAATCAAAAAATACAATGAAGAGCAGTGCCGCCCAGAGATAAAAGTAAGTTTGAAAACCATAAAACATTACTATTTAAGTATTTAGTAATTAATCTCATGTGTGATCGTCAAACTTGTGGTTGCTGTGGTAGAGCGTTGGACTGCTGCGCAGAGTGTCCAGGGTTCTAATCTCGGTAAAGACAAAATCAAAAAGTAGAAAAAATAATTTTTCTACACGGCACCACCTCTTGGCAGGCAATCAGACAATGGCAAACCTACAAGAGTAAAAATTGCTATGAAAAGCTTTTAACTTCGCCGTTCGTATTCGGCATTAAACTGTAGGTCCCTTCCATTCATGTACAAATATAACACGCACAACATGAGTGAATGAGAAAAGCTCGGCCTAGGCCCTCCATGGGCTGTTGTGCCATTAAAAGTAAAGTAAAAGATCGTCAAACTTATTTTATATAATCTATTTCCTTCAAAGCGGTTACCGGAACGAAAACGAAAACGAAACCGACACTTGACAAAACCGAAACCGGAAAGTTTCATTCCTTGGTTTAAAATTAAAATTAAGAGGGCTTTCAAAGAAAGTACACTTAAAAACAGTTGTTTCACTACCTAGAGATTGTTTTGGGTTGGTTGCACTGTGTTTTTTATCAAGTCTAACATATCGATATCTATATATTTCTAAATTCTTTACCTATATATATTTGATTTTTAATTTCAGGTGCTACTGTGGTATCTTGGCGTGTTAATAATCAGGAGCAGCTATTTGTTAGGTAAGCTTACTACGTTAGCAAAGTAATTACCAAAAATGGGTTTCCCAGACTGAATTCGGTGGTACATAAAAGAATGTATAGTATATTTATTCCAGCCGAAATTTTTTTTAAATTCTCTGTAGCATTTTGACGAGATTAGAAAATCTTTGAGGGAACTGAACTGCCCCTTTGACTATAGGTCTGGATTTTCCTTGATATGATACAGGCTTTTCGCTTTGCCGTTCGTAAGCCCTTTCCTTTCGTGTACAAATATAACATACGTAGCATGAATGGATGGGAAAAGCTGGGCCTAGGCCTCCCATGGGCTGTTATGCCATTAAAGAAAAGAAAATAGAACTAGACAAAAATCCAGATCAAAGTTTAAAATCCAGACCCAGATCAAAAAGCAGTTAAAAAATCTGAATAAAAGACAAACCGGAGCTCGGAACAAATACCCGAGGAAAATTTAACAAAACTAAAAGTAAAATTCAATTAAAACCCAGATAAAAACAGTATCCGGAGCTCAAATCGAAATTCAAATCGAAAGAACACCAAATTTGTACCAATACTCAGAGCAAAAGTGTAACCCAAACATAAAACATAAATTCGAACCAGAAATTAAACCAAAACTCAGACCAAATACAATCAAAATCTTTTCGTTAGAGTCTAATTTAGACTAAAAATTAGAACTACTTAATATAAGATAATAAAGCATTTCATAAAGTTATATGTAACTAAAAACAGATGAAAAAGCAAGAAGCAAGACTAACCTTGAATTTTCAGATTTCATATGGTCCAGGTGTATAAGTATATGGTAATAAACAACGATTCTTAAAGTCTATTGGCATTAATATTTCCTCCGAATTCGCCATTTGCTGGCGAAAGTTGTTTGGAAGCTCTGGTTGTGATTCAGAAAGTATTCAGTAAGTTTGTATTCATTGTCCTTAGTTATCCTCAATGTTCCAATTTCTCAAATTTTCCAGAAGAACCCAACTAACGGTCACGCTATTGCGGACGCTGGGACAAGGTAGCTTTTCTTTGTACTAAGTTATACAGATATTTTTGCATAAAGTAGTTTTATAGTTCTCTGGTTCATGTAGAATTGCTAGAATCTCCGTTGGATAGTATTTGGCTTAATTCTCCTCCTTTGAGCTTGTGCTGTTTTTTTTTTTTTAATTATATAATATTGTTATTCACTTTAATTTCTACTTGTATTAAATGTTTTTCGAAAGCCTTAGTTTTTCTTCTCTATTATTTGCTTTCATTGAAAGAGTTCTCCTTTATCAAAACTTTTTATACAATATTTCTTGTACTTCTATTGTTGAAAAGTTATTCAAGCACACGGTATGCAACCAAAAAAGTGATTCGCAAAGTTCGCCTCTGCCTTAGAGACGGCCAGAAACTGACGGCTGGCTGCTGTTGCTGCTGCTGCAGCTAGTGTTGTTGCTAGTGGTGCTTGCTAGTGTTTGCTGGTGGTGCTGCTTGATATCAGCTCATTCGTATTCTGTCTGTTTTGGCGGCAGCATGTTTTTTGCATGATACAAACAAAAACACTAGTAAGCAAACGAGCAAAAATACAAAACAATATAAAAAAAAGAGAACAAAGTAATGAACGAAGCACAGCAACAGCAGAATAACAGAATGATGATAATTACGATGAAGAGCTAACAGCAACAACATCAGCAGCACACTGTCCGCCTTGCAGTGTTTCCGTTGCTGTTGTTGCTGTTGTTGTCTTCGTTCGTTGTAGTTGTCGCCGACATCACATCAAAACAATGCGAGTGTTTTTATGAATGGAGTTGCGCGCTTAGTGGAATCTAGATCGATAAATCCTTGCTGTTGTGAATACGACAGACCGAGAACCGAGCAAGCGATTCGTCAGCAGCATTTCTGTTTTTATGATTTTCTGTGTGTTCTGTGTTGTTCTTCTTTCATTTGTGTATTCACTGTTGTTGCTGGCTGTTGGTAAATTCTCCCGCTCTCATGACGTTTTTTTTCGCATAGTTTCTTGTATTGCACGTTGCATATGTTTTTCTACACTTGTTTTCGATGTCGACGATGGCGACCAGCCGACTATTCGACACTCCGACTATCCATTCAAGTTGAATTGTGTAGTTGTGTTGCATGCATATGCATGCGATGTGTAGGTATGTGGACGAACATACGACGAGCACATACCAACTCTACCAACATTTATTGTACACAAGTAACTATCCGTTGTTCCATCCGTATCCACTGCGGGAATCACACTAACGGCAAATACTGTTGAACGTGCAAAAACAAGTTGCTCTTGCAAATATTGTAAACAGGCAAAAAAAAAAACAAAAAAAAAAAAAAATAACAACATAAATTTCATAGAAGAATAAGAAGGCGAACGAACGCTCAAAAAAAGAAATGGAGCAATAGCAAAAAACCTAAAACTTCAAAGCGTCGTAAAGGAGAAAGAACACACTCCGAAGAATATTCAACACAATTTCTTGCTGCAAAACGCATACAAAATCATCGGCAACGAAATAAACACCCATTTATAAAGCTTAGGTGCTACGGTTTTTTCTTCCTTCAATTCTGGTAGCCCATAACCATAGCCATAGTTCAATTCATGGGATCATGATATCAAAATATTTAAAGCATTTTTACACTTTAAATTATTTAATGAGCTACCTACCTACCTTTGATGCCGTTATTGTCATTTACTATGAATTATTATTATCGCTGGATCAACCTTTATTTCCTTTACAATATTTGCTTAATTAATTTGGAAAGATTATGTTGTAACGGTCGCCGTGGCGTAGTTGGTGGTGCGTTGGCCTGCTACACAGAGTGTCTGGGGTTCAAATCTGGGGATAGGCAAAATCAAAAAGTAGAAAAAAAACAGTTTTCTACACAGCATCACCTCTTGGCAGGCAAGAATAAAAAATGCCTATGAAAAGATTTTCACTTCGGATTCGCTGTTCGGATTCGGCATAAAATTGTGGGTCCCTTCCATTCGTGTACGAATACATATAACAAGCCCAACATGAGGGGGTGAGGCTCTTGTGCCATTAAAAGAAGAAGGAAAAGAGAACGGTCGCCTCAGAAGTGATATTTACGTAAGTAAACGGAAAAGTTGACCCGATGTTGGTTGTATAGGTTTTTAAAAGTTAAATCCTTTCAGCAATGATTATCCACAACCGTGCGGAGCTTCTTATGAGCCGTACGTGTCTATAAATATTAGCGCTGGTGAAATTTGTTCGACCCCATAGTATGTACATATGATGAGAACCATAATATGTATAGTATATACTATAAAAAACCATTGTTGGTTCGACAAGGAATGTAAGTGCATTCTTAAGTCAAAAAGCTGAGTGCCGTATGACTACAATTCATCGCTAATGTGTTCCGTTAAAAATGTATATCTTGACTTACGGCCATTTTCTGTATTTCGTTCTAGTTCATCTATTTTACCGAATTCGAGAAAGCAAGAGTCAATGTTGACATTTTTTTGTGGCAGTTAGTCCCACTAATGCTAAAAGCACTTTGACCCCAACATTTCAAACGCTCAACGCAGGATTTGAGTGTCTCACCAGCTGAGAAATTTGTTAGTCTCAGAAGGAATAGGTGTAACCAAGTCCAGCGAATGTTTAGAACTGAAATCAGACTGGATCGTAATAGCTAATTATTTTTCATCGATAGTTCCGAGTGTGCAATGCTACTTGCAAATCCCCGTAATCCATGACAAAAATATTCTTCCTAATCTAATTTTATTTCTACTTCTAGTCCTCTTGAAGGCTTAGGGTTTCTACAAGGTACATATTTCCATCAGACTTTGTTTTGTATTGTTGATGTATTTACGATTTGCCAGGCTTTATTGTTGTCTGACAGCTCTTGATGAATAGAACTCCTTCATTGGTCCCACACGGCATCTGCTTCCTTCGGTTTGGTTTTGATGATCAGTGTTCTCTTGCATTATTCACAGCTTATGCGATCACAAACATATAAGTATGTATAGTGTGCGAAGTCCAACTCATCGAGTTGACCCTTTTGGGAGCATACGTTTGCCATAACTTCGTCAAGGACAATTACGAAGAGAAAGGGTGAAAGTGAATATACTTTTTTGTCTCCTGCATTGATGGTAAATAGCTCCCTGATGTTGTCGTTATGTAGGTTTGCTAGTTTAGAATTCTTGTACTTCGCATTAATTATTCGAATGAGTTTGAGTTTCTTGCTCGATGTGAGTGAATGCCACTTAAAAGATTGTTCGAAAACACGGCGCTCGCATTTTAAACTTTGTTTTTTTGAGCAAAGGTTTTTATGAATGTTTTTACATAATTTGGAGCTAAGGAATTCAATAGTGCCAACCATTTTGACAGATTGGTTTTAGTTTTTGAGAAAACGATATAACAAATTTATAAATTGGAGAGAATTTAATCAAAAAGGTTTAAAAAAATATTTGAAAAAAAATAAAAATGGATTGTAAATTGTTTTTATCGTATCTTGTACCGTATACCAGGCTTAGATGGGATTTTTAGATCGGTAGGATTTTTGTTTTGTTTCCATGATTCGAAAAAAGTCGAAGCTGAATTAATATGAAAAAATTTTCCTAATTTAATGGCACAACAGCCCATGAGACAGCCCATAGGTCGAGCTTTTCGCATCCACTCATGTTGTGCGTATTATATTTGTACATACATACTAAGGTCCCTTCCCTACAGTTCTATGATGTATCCAGAAGGCGATGTAAAAAGTTTTTTATAGGCAATTCTTACTCTTGTAGGTTTGCCATTACCTGCCAAGAGGTGGTGTCGTGTAGAAAATTAGTTTTTTATTATTTTATTTTGCCTGTGCCGCGATTTGAACCCCGGGTACGGCGTAGCAGGCCAACTTAATACTAAATACGCCTTAGCGACCACATTCTAACTGGGAATACATCTGCTTTATCTCCGCCCTATCTACGCCACTGATGGGTTCATACAGATTTAAACCGTTTCGCATTTGAAATATTTGATATAAGGACGTTTCTCACTGGACTCTATGGGCCTTCAAGGAAGATTTTCAAAATACCGTTAACTCGGAAACTCAAACCAATCTGACACACACGATTTGCATCGTTGAATTCCTTGGGGCCGAATTAGGTTAAAAATACCGAAGCACGATCTGTTAATTTGTTCGGCGGATGCCTTTCGTCCATGATGGAGATAGACTTTCTTTTTCCCACGTTGATTTGATGTGCGTTTCCAATAGCTTAGCAGATGTTTGTGCGGTGAAAAGCGATAGTTCTGGTTGTACGCGATCTTCTCCTGCTGTTTTATTCAGCTTCAATTTCTATATTGCTTAATTGAACTCATCAATTAAGTTGGCGTAGCTAAGATTTTCAGTGAATTCGAGTGTAAACTTCACTGCCATATTTGTGATGTTGCTTACTTCATGACCAAAACATGCTGCGACCAAACTTCCTATTATACCATATTCTTAAAAGTTTCTTTAACAAGCAATAATTTTAATTTTTTTTTTTCTGCAAATAACAAAAACTTTTGTCGGCAAAACAAAAGCAGCTAGCGCGCTCAAATCGAAAAATACCAGTAACACAAATAATCTGAAAGTATAACTATAAACTTCAAATTAGGCGTTTTGATAAATTTATTTATTTTATTATTTTTTTTTTTAATTTTCAGTCTTTCAAGTAGCATCATCATTATTGCACATGTACGCCACTCGTACGATTCAACAACGCATTGACTACAATTGATGGTAACTCAATCGTTGTTGTTCTGTTGTTGTAGCTGTTGTGTCATCATCATCTCGAGAGCTCGAATGATTTATAAATGACTTAAGTGATCATGAGCTTTTCTTATAAATCCTCTAAAAGTAGGTACGCAATTTTCAAATTACCTTAAACATTAGCAGTAAAAACGAAGCATTCAGCATCAGCGAGTAGCAACAGAAAAAAGTGAGCTTTATAAACCTCCTAAAAGACTCCGATGGTTATGTTTGAGTCTTCCTTCCTTCGTTTATTTGATTTTTGTTTTTTACGCTCCTTCTGATGCATTAGTACGAATTTCGCAATTGGCTCATAAGGGTTTTATAGTTGTTGGTAGCTATTTTTGCTGGTATACACCAATATGGCAGTGCAGCATAACTTTTCTATATTTTTCTTTTCGGTTTTAGCTTTTTTGTGCGCGTTTTGTATTTTACAAATGTGTTCTTTTGGTTTTTCTACGCGTATCTGCATTTAAAAAACTCTTCGTTGTTTCTTTCCTTGCAGACACTTTTTTGTTGAGATTTTGTTTAAAAAAAATGTTAAATTTCTTAATGTCTGCGATAGTTTTTCATTGAAATATATTTCAGCTCAAACGTGTTCTGTTTTTTTCGTTGCTTAACACATACAAACTGACGTGGTTGATGCACTTCTGGGTTCTTTCTCGAGATAAAATTTTTTCGACATCTATGCAGTAGCTCATAGAGATGATTGCATTTACATTTTAAATCTTGTTACTTAAATTTATTTAATAAATTTATATACGTACATACCCAATAGCCTGTCGCTGGGAACAACTTAAAACTCCACATCCTTATTGAAAATTGTGTTCTATCTGTTGAACTCCAGGCCTTTGCTTTGCCTTAATATCCAGTGTCTTTCACTGACACAGCACTGGACAGCATTAGATAAATAGATAAATTAGATAAATATACCCTAGAAAGACTACAAAGATCGGCAGAGATTCGTATTAGTTGGTCTCTAAGAACGACTTCCCCTGTAGTAGTAGATATTTTCAAACTACCTTCTTTAGGTGTTAGATTTTGTTAGCGATCTCAACGGTGTCCTTGTAATATTTGGCCATTCTACTTCACTGTATTAATTCGGTTGCATAAAACGATCGCATCAGAGATTACAACACTATTACTACCATTATTTCTTTCAAAAACACATTCAAATCTGCATTCAGCCTAAGAAGGAATAAACCGCAGGTAGCAATTGAAATTTATAAGGATGGGTTCAAACCTGATGGCAGAGTTGATAGTGGTGTTTTTCTTACCGAGTCTCCAATATCAGTAGTGTTTTTCAAGCAACATGTCTAAACTGTAAACGGGTGGCGGGTTTTGTCTCACATAGATTAAAATTGAAAAATCTGTGCGCCTGCTTAATCAGTTAGTTTATTCCAGGCAGAGGTCTTTTCAATTAAGGGAGGCTTGCAGGTTAATTGAAGCTGATTACACCTTTAAAAATATTAATATCACTACTATCATGACGAATAGTCAAGTCGTAATCAAAGCATTGGATGCGGCAACTATCACAACTTCTAATCTAGTAAAACAGTGTAAGGCGTTCCCCTGATCTGGGAATCGGGACATCGGAAAATAGAGGGGAAACGAAAATGCTGATGAGCTGACAGCGAGACGCTCTCTCGAGAAATCTCTTTCCGAATTGGTATGCATACCACTTAATTTGGTAAAGAGTAGAATCGCTTACCGATACTGTCAGAAAGCAAATAGCAAATTGTTGATGGAATAAGCTAACAACATGTGCAGGGCTTTGTGACCGAACTACAGTTTTAGTAAAACAACGTCTCGAGACTGACGGCAGTTATTATAAGTTTCTGGTCTATCGGTGAGCAGGTAGCTGAAATGGACATCCCGCATAGCCACAACTTTACTTTACTTTTAATGGCACAACAGCTCATGGAGGGCCTAAGCCGAGATTTTCGCATCCCCTCATGTTGTGCGTGTTGTATTTGTACATGAATGGAATGGAGCCATAACAACCAGAAGAAAAAAACTTCATTCTGCCTCCTTCCCTACGTATGTAAGGAAAGGTTGGACACCCTGAGCAAACTGCTCTTCAATTCGCTGTCCGATAGGAACATTGTAGAACTATTAAACTATATAAACCGAACAAAATGGTGGATATAACAAAATCTTTCGATAATAACAACTATCACACAAGTTGGAAACGATGATGTGGCTTTAAAATGGCGGTAGCGCTACTTGGGTTTCTTGTTCGAACCAACACTTTAATATCTATCAAGCAAAAGATATACGGTAGATAGGTTGATTGATTGTTCGACTTTTTTCTAAAACTGATTTACGGATTTTCCGAATAGTAGTAATTTGAAAACAAAACCGGTTTATTCGATTTTTAAATAATAATTAATAAATTTTGGGAGTAATTACAAAAGTGAAAATAATTTTTAAAAATTACGTATTTTAACTATTCACTCGTACATTTTTATAAACCCACTTTTATTTAACAAAAACAAAGGTGTCTAAAATAAGCTTTCCCAGTTAGGGCAATAATTTTTTCGACAATCTCGCCAATGTTTTTGGACTCCTAAGATTCCTGAGAAGTTCTAAAATATTTGAGTAACTCGAATTACTTTTTCAATTTCTTCTCAAACTTTAAATAACATTATGTTTCAAATATCTTCTAATTAATGTTGGTCTATGTATAACATTGTTTTTAATTTTATTTTTAAAGTAAACTTGCTTCGTTTGATGGTAAAAAAGCTATTCGAGGTGGTATACCATTTGTATTTCGTAAGTTTTTCGCAAATTTTTTATAATCGAAACTCAAAGTTTTATACTTGACTATTTTACTCGTTCTTTGATTGATACAGCGCAATTTGGTCCTTGGTCTTTTGGACCACAGCACGGGTTCGCTCGTATCACACGTTGGAATTTGGAAAGACCGCCCGAACGCTTGCATAACGGTGATGTTGAGGCTATATTCTCCTTAATGGATAATGAATTTACAAGATCCATGTGGAATTATCAGTAAGTCAATAAATACTATGAAGCATACAATTATTTCAATTGTATCCATATATTTTATAGATTTCGTATAACGTACCGCTTAATCTTACGTGAAAAAGAATTACACTTTCACATTGGTGTCTATAATCCTAGCAAGGATTTATCATTTACATTTAATTTGTTATTGCACACCTATTTAAAAGTTCCTGATGTACGACGCTGCCAGATAACGGGGTTACACGGTTGCACTTTTATGGATAAAGTAAGTATGATAGTAACGATTTGCAATAAAATCACTAAGTAAGTACATATAACAATAACTATCAAATAATAATAATAATAATTTACAGACACGTGATGGTGCAATATATCAAGAGGCTCGTGAGGTTGTCAATATAGGCGAATGGACGGATCGTGTTTACCAGCATACACCGCAGGAGCACGTCATCACAAATGTTGTATCTGGTAGAAAAATGAGGCTACACAAGTACAATTTCCCCGATACTGGTGGGTTTAATAGTTTTATCTATAATTATTTACATTCATATTCAACTATGTACTTGATTTTAAAATACATAATGTTGTTATCTAGTTATTTGGAATCCCTGGATCGATCAGGCACGTGAAATTGGTGACTTTGGTGATGATGAATTTCCGAATATGTTATGCGTAGAATCTGGGCATGTTACATCGCCAGTAATATTGTTGCCTGGAACTGCTTTTGAGGCCAGTCAAATTCTGCAGGTAAGTGATATTGTATTATTTTAGACATAAGTACGTCGATGTTGTTGTAGTATGTGAGTGTGTTTTGTGCGATAAAGTGAATATGGGAGCATTTCTTTAAGTTTTTGGGAGTAGATATTGAACAACTTCAGCGTAACATTTAAGAAAAACCAAAATATGTAATATTTATGACTATGCTGAGATAGTAAAGAACATAAATCATAAGGAATGCGAACCTCTAGAAATAAAACCGAAATCATATCCGTTTAAATCCGTTTAATTTTTCGTAACCGGAGACGTTATAAACAGAACTAAACCGAAACCAGTTAAAATTGGCTTTTTGAAAACTTTTCTCGATCATTGTTGTAAAGGGATCTATTTCATTGTATATTTCAAAATTTATTTAATTTGAATTTGACGCCTGTATATACGGCGTCGATTCTAGCCGTTTTCACCGTCGCTCATCGGCGATATTTTATCCAGAACGTCTGGCAACACTGATTGTTCATAATTGTTTGACGATTTCCTAACCTACAAAGTAAGAAATTCGTTGTCTTTTTTTACTTTCTAATTTTTATAATAATAAATGTCAAGTTTTTCTTCATTTACGACACAACATGCCGAGATTAAGAGATAATCTTTGCCTCGAACAAAAAAAAGTATATGTACAATTAAAAAAGATAATGAAAAGCAATGCCGTAAGTAAATTTTCAAACCATAGAATCTTACTAGTTTTTTAGTAAGTAATTAATCTCATGTGCAATTGTCAAACTAATTTTGATCCCTTTGCTTCAAAATCGTAACCGGAGCAAAACCGAAACAGCAACCCGAATGAATGTTGAATAACGAAACCGAAACTGAAACACGTGACAAAATCCAAACTGAAACCGGAACGTTGTATTGATTCGGATTCATTCCTTGCCCACCTTTCAAAAAACAAAGCAAACAAAATGGCGCTTTCGATATTAAAAGAACACCCTAAGTATATATAAGTAGAATTGTATATAATAGTTGCTCACATAAATTTTAAATGCTATTATATCAAAACTGTAGTTTTTCATATACACACGAGCGCAGCAGATCGTTATGAAGAATACTGTATGGTATGAGATGTACCCACTTAATGTTTTATATTCTTTGGTGCTAGTAAAGAATCACAAAACATTAAAGCTGAAAACTTTAAGTAATGCTACCGTAGTACACTTTTAAAATGTGTGATGTAAATAATATAATATCTACCTACAGCATCTCACGTGCCCAAGAACTAAAAACCCAATTATAAAACATTGGAAAGACTCAAGAGTTTGGGAGAATAATTTGTCAGTATATGGTGAGAGCGTGGTGACATGCATACATACGTAATAAGAAAACAAATATTAAAGTTAACCCACTCAGGACATCTTTAAACTTTTGTCCTTTATAATGGTTGGCGCTATTTTTCTCTCATTTACCATGTGACAAAACCAGTACCAGTATCGTTATTAATGTTTGTATGAAAAACAAAATCAACACATGCGCAACGGTTGCCTGTAAACCAAAAACAACACATACAGCATAGTCACTTTTAATGTATTCGTTGTATTTGTTTTCCATACATATTTTAACGATATATTATATACTTAATTTGTCACAGGGTACTTTTCGTACAACAGGTCGTTGAAGTTCTAGATCGAGCTTTCGCCCGCGTCCATTCATGTTGTACGAAGTACAAAGGTGATTAAATTTTTCAGTGTTTCTGATTTGTTTTTTTTTTTTTTTTTTGCCAGAGCGGGTTGCATACATTCCACTTGCCCAACGACACCCACCTTTCTTATATGATGAGCAATTTCCTGAGAGGGTTAAATACATTTGAAATACAATTACAACGCACAATGTTAATAATATATTTTCTCTTTTGTATTTTTTCCATCCTTCAGATTATTATCGAGGGAAATGTGAGCCGAAAAACTAAAAGGAATCGCTAGCGTTTAAAGAATCGGAACCCATTGAGGTAGACCGATTCGTAACAATTAGAAAGTAACATTCAAAATATTAAATAAAAACGCAAAACTTGCTAAAAAATGTGTTTAAAACTACACAACAACATGAAAATAAATTCGGCAGACAGGCAGTAAAAGAAGAACTAGACAGTAAAAAAGTAGTACCAGACAGCAAAAGGAGTACCAGACAGTAAGTGAACCTATTCCATCGATGGTTAATTTTAAATAAAATTATGTGAGAATCAAAATAGGATATCCATTCCAAAATTTAGTTTATAAAATTTTGTGCAGTAATCGAAAATCAAATGAGTAATGTCAATTTATATATTTTTTTCTCATCCATATAACACATATTAAATACAAAATACAAATAATGATTAAATATTGTAAGTAAATTATAATATGTATTTCAAATTGTATATCTAATTATTATCGTCCATTATTGTGGCTACATAGAAAAGCGTAAAACAAATTTAAAAAAAGAACATAAAAACTTATTGTAAATCAATCTCTAAAAAATTACAAAATTATTAACAAAATCTAATTCACATTTATCTAATTTCAATTGATTATACTAATATTCGAATTTAATAATATTCAAAAGGCACAAATAATAACTTCAAATAGTTTAACCTGAACCTTATTATAAATCCGGGAATCTATGTACGTGAGCACAACAATCTTTATCATATTGTTATTAAAAATATACTACATACTTACCATAAATTAGAACTAGCATTGAAGTTGACAAAAGTTGGTTGTTTGAGAATTTGAAACTGATTTAAAAGGAAACTACAAGCTGCCAATCTGATAAAATTTAGAACTGAGAATTGAAATCAACAATGCAAAGTCATCTTATAATCAACACAGTTTACAGATGCTCTTTAAAATAGTGATTTATTGCATCAAAAACACTTTCAGTTTGGCATTAGAACCGAGTAGGTTCCAAAACATTCTAAAACAATTTCAATACAAAATCAAAGAAATTGATATTTTGCACGCACAATATAAACAACGTTTCCGCGCACCCTTTAATCAAGTTTCACATTGATTGTTTTTCTATTAGGGGGAAAATTCTTTAAATTGCAATACTCAATTAATCATTCAGAATAGAAATAAATGGTAAATCTTATGCTTATCATCAAACTAAAACCAAATACCAAATTACTATATTCAGATGCACTAGCACAAATGCGAATCTCACAAATAAGTCGTGCCAAAAGGAATGATAAAAACGATTTCTCGCTCGCTCGCTTATTTTGTTCGTGATTGATTAGTTGAATCGAGCATTCATGCCTTTCAGAAATTTTATACACAAGCTCGCTGCTTGTGTTCTCTTGAATCAAAGTATTTTTCGTCATAAACGAAATTTCATTATTCAGATTTTACAAATCTGTGGTCACAAGGAACAACAGCTTAGAAAAAATAGAAACTTAAGACTACATATTTTTCATTATAAATCCCAAAAAGTTCCTAAGTTATTTAAAGTTCTTAAATAATAATTGAAGTTTAATTAATAACAAAAATATGGGAATTGATAAATTAAAAAATAATCAAAAATATGAAATCAGTTGTTATTTTCTCCTACGTCGTCTTTAGTTGTTATTCCTTGTGTCCACTGAAATATTAAGAATGGTATTTTTTCGAACGAATTAAAGAATATCTAGAGATTGTGCAACTTTTCTGAATAGAGTCGGGTTTTAAAATGATTAGGATTAGGCCCGTGAAACTGAACCTAAAGTGATTTACCTTAAATAGTAAATAAATCGAATCATTTCTTAAATTTGAAGACTTTTACGCCAATAACAAATAATTTCTATACAAAAGAAAATCACTAATAATTCTAAATACAATTCTATTTTTTGCATTTATTAACTTTGTTTTTGTTTTTTATTTATTAACTTTGGTTTTTTTATTTTTAAAAATGGTTGTGGTAAAAAAAACGTAAAATTTGTTTTATTTTAATTAAATTACATTATGATTGTAACTAAATAATATGCATTGTGTTTGCCCCCCAGTCCTCGTGCATCTCACCTCACCTATTTCTTGTTTCTTTTATCACGTTTGTAATATTAATAATAAAGGAAGCAAATGCTTTTAAGTGAATACTAAGTACATACATACATATATAAATAATTAAATAATATTGTAGTACCGTAAACGGACAAATAATTGTGATAGTTGTTTATCAAATGTAATTTGTATTGTTGATTATTATTTTCATTATCCTACTACGTACTGTTTCATATATGAAACTTTAATTTTTAAAATTGTAATTTGTAATGTTCATTACAATACTTAATATTTCAACATTAAAAAATGCCTATCTTACTTCCAATCGTAAAAAAATAAGCACACATATTTTTTTCCATTTTTTATTTTTATTAGATTTTAAGTATCCTTAACAATGATGAAATAAATGTATACGATTTACACACAATAAAATATTAATCATAAATACATAGAAATTATCTTAAACGAAAACCGTTGTATGTTACTAATTATAATTATTAATGACACAAACAAATAAACCAATTATTAACTAAATAAAACTACTTTTAGTCGCAATCCGTGAAGGGTTTTTGTTTTTTTATTCGATTTTAATGGGAAAATTATTTTTGCGAATGTCAACGGAGAATTCATTCAGGAAAAAGTAAATGTAACCGAAGTTCTTACATACATATACAGTGTCGGACAATCAAATTAGAACACCTTGCACTATAAAACATCCATTGATTTCTTTTATCGGACTGCTTATGGCAAACAATTTTTATAGAGAAGAAAATGATATGGTATACACTTTATAAATTTATAGGTGGCAACACTACATTTAAATATTTTTTGGGGATTCCCAAACAAAAAAGTGGAAGTGAAGCATTCGAAGGCGGACAATTCAATAAGAACAGCAGACGAAAAAAAATATATTTTAAAAAGAAAACTTAAATTTGTTTATAATTTGTACTGGTAAGCATTTAAATGGTAGCATTGAGAGTAATTCTTCAACAAATTAAATGTAAACTATTCCGTAATGTCACAGCAAAATGGGTCGAGCAAAGCACTGTAGCAAGGAGGAGCGTGATTTGGTGAAAAAACTACGAAATGAGGGACAAAGCATCCGCCAAATAGCTAAAATTATTAGCAGATCCTCGACATTTGTCTACCAATCTTTATTACCTCAAACATTTCATTGCAAGAGAGGTAGGCCCCGCAAAACTACAAGTGCAGATGACAATCGCATAAAAATTTTGGCAGCACGCGATCCATTTAAGGCAGCTGCCGCAATTAGAGAGGAGATAGGGGTTCAAATTTGTACTCGATCAGTAATGAGACGTTTGGTGGAAAAAAAAATGTATGGGAGAACAGCACGAAAAGTACCAATGTTGGCACAAAGACATCGAAAGTGTCGCATAGAGTTCGCTAAAGCGCACATTGAGTGGGATGGTTCAATTAATGCAAAAAAATGGCCTAACGTATTATGGACAGACGAAAACAAGGTGAATCTTGTTGGAAGTGATGGCAAACGTTGGGTTAGACGCCCGGAAAATGCAGAATTGAGCCCAAAATATACTAGGAAGACGTTTAAGCACGGAGGTGAAAGCATCATGGTATGGGGATGCTTCTCTTGGTATGGCGTGGGCTCTCTGTATTGGATAAAAGAAACGATGGACAGATTTCTTTACATAAACACCCTTCAGGAGGTGATGCTTCCTTATGATGAATGGCAAATGCCCCTGAAATGACAAATGCAACAGGTTAACGACCCAAAACACACCTCAATCATTGCGCGAGATTGGTTTTCCCATAATGAAATTTCCGTTATGATCTGGCCTTTACAATCTCCTTACCTCACTCCAATCGAGAACTTGTGGAATATTGTCAAAGAGAAGATTGGCAGTACCGGAGCTAAAAACAAAGGCGAATTGTGGCAAAGCATTCAAAGAGCGTGGTATTCCATACCCCAGGCTACTTGCGCGTCTCTGGTGGAATCAATGCCTAGAAGGTGTAACGCGGTTTTAATTAACAAAGGCTATTCCACAAAATATTAGCATTAGTGAACAATTTGAGTCAATATTTTATAATTTTGTTCTTATTTGTTTGTCCTTTTGAATTGTGAAATTATGTATAACTGTTAAATTTCTTTTTTTACACTGAATTGATTTTGTTTTTGTTTTAAGAAAAAATTAAACTTATGGCATAAATGAATAAAAACAAATACCTTTTAAATTTATCATAAGCCTCGAGAAATAATTTTTTTAAGGTTTTTGGTTTCAGAACAAGGTGTTCTTATTTGATTGTCCGACACTGTATATAAATATGTACCATTAAAATGCCTCACGAAGGAAGAGTTGTTGTCATACTGTCTAAAAATAAACATATAGAGGGCCCAGTTCGAGTGTTTTTCGCATCCATAACCACTCATGTTGCTCCGGTTATATTTTTGTACATGAATGAAATGGATGGTACCTTCAGAGTTATGCCGAATCCGAAAGGCGAACTGAAAAACTTTATATAGGCAATTTTACTCTTGCAGGGTTGTCTGCCGCCAAGAGGTGGTGCCGTATAGTAAAATTTATTTTTTCTACTTTTTTGATTTTGCCTATGCCACAGCGACCACCTCGACTTACTTTATTATGATTCCCAAAATATTTTAGCTCTAACAATAACCGTTCGTTAGTTAGATCCTTTTGAAAAAAAAACAAAAGTTTATCCATGCAAAAGATGATTTTAAGAGACTCCACGCAAGCTTTACTAACTATGTGGCGCGCAACATTTGTCTTGGTGTCCAAGTTTTTTTCCCCCAAAATATACCCGAAAATGTTGTTTTACAGAATCATTTATATTCCTTCGTGAAAATCGGCCAGTTTTGAGTTGTCGATATCGTCTTTAGTGTTTGAGATATTTGGAATAATTTTGGTCGCATGTAGCATAGTCACGATCTATTTGGTCGCCATTTTTTCGTATATTTTGTTTAACCTTATTTTTCTTATAAGATGGATATTGAAGTATAAGTTTTCCATCAAATAATCTATTTGATCTCTATATATTTTTATTATTTCTTTATTAGTGCGCTGGAACATGTTATTTAGGAATGTCACTGCAGCAGCTCAAATGTCTCCGCTTTAAATCATTCTTTATATAAAATAAAATTTCTATTAATTGTGTACGAACCTTTTTTCACTGCTTTTTATCCACAACTAGCAGCTAAGTAAGGATGAATATCGCCAATTATGTAAGTAGCTCTTCATAAGCGGACCTTACCCGGTCAATAATATTGACATTGATGATCTGATGAAGGCAGAATATCTCCTCATTGCTGAGTGTTGATGATGAATACTTGCAATAATGTCAATTTTAATGATCGTGTAAGTCTGGCATCAATGTAATGATGGCAATAATGACATTACTAATATTGCTATAACCTGGTAATGACCGTGTAAGGACTGCTATTACGCCTTATACTAGATCAATAATTGCCGCAAAAATAAAATTTTTTCCCGAATATCGGGGATTTAGACCGTGGTTATGTTCAGATTTTGCTCGCCGAACAGAATCTGAACATAACCATTTTGTTGCACCGAACATGAAGAGAGAGATTTTACTCACTCTCACAATCAACACAAAATGCTAGGTAAAATGTACACTCTGCACTCCCAGCATTCAGGGTGACAATGAGTTATTCTACAAAAAAAAAAAAAAAGAACAAAAATGTATGTAAAATAGTACGAAAACATGGAAACCTTTATTTTCATTTGCAGAAAAGTATGAAAAGTATTTATATTAGCGGTATTCACTATGTAAATCAAATGGCCTCACAAATTGGCATCACTAAAATTTATAAACTTCACTCTACAACTTAATAAAATAAGTATTAAAACAACGAACAAACGACCAAAAGCAAGTCAACAACTAGCTCAATGTAACCAGTAACCACCAGACCGATACGAGAGAAAAATTAAATGTGTTCGCCGAACAGCGAACACCAACATAATCACGACCTTACCGAGCAGTTTTCTTTATGGGAGTATGTTCGTTTCTACTTCAAAAAGTCAGAGGGTTGTACTCTCAACCAACCTCAATAATAGTACAGTGTGAGATATTCTCCCACTGCAGTTATTTGTCATAATAATGCTCTTGAAGTCAATCACACCTACCCAAAAATGAAAGAATACAAGATTACGGCCGGCATTAAGTTGATCAGATTTGCCTCTCTCTGCGCATGTAGTCACAAACTGAATTTTTATATGTCAATGAATATATGCAAGCAATTTTACTTGTTTGCTACGTCACAGCATCTTTGAATTTTGGGAGAGCCGAATAACGGACCTGCGCATGGTGTAATTCTTGCACTTACCTACAATGGTGAAATGCCAGATCTGAATGTATTGTCACTGGGTTACATCTGGGAATACATAAATTAGTGCTGCAAACTTTACGGTGATTCTTTTTGTATTATTTCATTGAATATATACAATATTGAAAAATTAAACAAATAAATTTATTTAATAGGTTTAGTTTAAGTTTAATTGAAATAATTTAAATATATTGTACATACACACACTTAAGTACATATATTTTTTGTTTCGCATAATTAATTAATTAATTAGATTAATGTCAGAAGAGGGATACTGTCAATTTTAGCGTCATTCAAAGTTAAATTGTCACATATTAATAGTTTGGATTTGCATTGTACACATACATATATAGAACAAAGATATGCATGCATGTATATATGTTAATTGACATCTAAATACTCTTAAATTAACATCAGTTTAATTAATTACATTTACAATTTAAGATATTTGTCATTGGAATCGTTAAATAAATACTCCTTGTAAGTTAATTATTGATAAGTACATCATACTTTTTTAATTTACTTTAAATCTTATGCACTATTATGAGGAAATACGAATGGAATAACGAGAGAGAGATGGATAAAATCTAAGTTAGAATGTGTGTGAAATGTGCAATATTTGTAAGTCGGTAAGTAGTAAAAGCAAATTGTTTAAATCTCAACTTCCGGCGAAAATGAAGGTCAAAAGTAGATTTCCTCTTCTTCAGGTTTTATATTTGCATTGCGCGCCGTAGAGGAGGAGGAGGAGGCTGAAGAAGACGAGGGTGTTGTAGTTTTAATGGATGTTGCCAATGATTGCAGTGTTCGAGTGGATGTGGGAGTGCTGGTGTGCCGCTGACCGAAGGTAAATGTTGATGATGAGTCGGTACGTGTAACACCCACCGAAGTTGGTGATGCAGCTGTTGCTGGATGTTGTATGATAGCTGGAGAGCTGCCAGTACGCGAATGTTGCGGTGGCATTTGATGATAATGCGATACTGAAGAAGTTGAACGTTTATCGGCTAATTTTAATGGAAACATTTGTGTTACACCTGCTGCTGCAGCAGAAGTTGAATTGAAACTGGCGCATTTGTCGATTTTACTGTTGCCACCACCACCTGAACTGCCCGCAACAGAAGTTGGTGTAGTTGTAGTATACGAGAGAGATGATAATTTCATTGGGAGCTTTTGCTTGACAGACGTTTGATTGACTTTAGGCGCATTTGTTGCGCTCAATAGATTTACTGGTGGTGTCTTTGAAATAGTTGAAGCAGTGCGCCATTTCTCCTTCCGCCGATCAACAGTACTGGCTCCACCTGGTGTTTGTGAATCAGCTATAAATGTAATTTGAATATGACCATCATGTCCGTCATGATTATCGTCATTGCCACCTCCTCCGCCGCCGCCGCCACCTCCTGCAACTGCAGATGGAATAGGCGAGGGACTTGAAATCATTAGCGGTGTACTTGGTGACAACAGTAGACCTTGGCTCGAGAGTAATTCCATCTTGCGATAGAGTTGCTCACGCTGCTGTTTAATATCTTCCTGTTCGGCTTTTATCTGCTCTTGTAATTTGCTTTGTTGTGTGCGTTTATCTTCTAGCTCTTGCTCCTGCTGTTCCTTCTGTCGCAGCCATGCTGTTTTTTCCTCTTGCAATTTGTCTTGCAAGTTACGTAGTTCTTCCAATTGATCGTTGTGTGTATAAGCAACACGTGGACTCTCACGATACAAAGCCAATTGCAGCTGCAGACTGTGTATGGTAGTCATTTGTTGTGAGATAATGCAAAGCAACGTGTTTAGGTGATGTGATACTTGCAGTGCTGCATAATTGTGATCTTTTATCGCAAGCTGATCTGGTGGTGTCTGTTCGCTGCCTACCAGATCACTGCCAGATGTCGATTGTAGTAGGATAGACGCGATCAGTGATGGGCTACCACTACTTTTTGGTTCGCGTTTCTCTTCAAGTTCTTGCAAACGTGGTGTCATCACCTGTATCGTGGGCATTTTGGTAACATCGCGGCACGGGAATACATTTTTGGCGCGCTTCTCATCGAAGCCAGCGAAAGTTTCAGCGCGTTTTGGCAGAGTAGGCGACGAGTAGTTATCGCTTTGTTTCTCGCCCACTGAACTAACCGAGCGTGACACTGGTAATCCTGTAGATGCAGTGTACACGGCCGAAGCTAATTGACTAATTTCCTGCACAGTATTAAGTACGCGCTTCCACAGCTCCGCTGTATCACAGTCTACACCAACCAGATCCTTGTACGAACCGAAGGTAGCTAGGAAACTGGCTGCACTGACGACATTCCCATTTATTGCTGCAGCCATTGCCACAGCATCGCCAAAGTTCTTTTGCTCCTTTAACATATGCAATTGTAGTATTATTTTCTCCTCTAGCAGCAATGCTTGCTCTATATCTTTCTGACGCATCTTCTCAATAAGTTCCCGCTTATTCACACCAATGCGCAATTTCTCTTCGGCTGTGAGATCTTCAGTTTCGATTACATCTGACGAGGGACACTCGAGCACTGCCTGCCGTATGGATTGTATCCAAACGTTCTTATCTTTCGGCTGTTGCACTTTCAGCTCGTACATCTCCGGAAAGGCGGGGTTCGATGAGATTATATAGATGCCACGCGACTCAGTGCCTGCCTTCTCGCGTATAAGCAATTTTTGCAAAGGCACCACTCCCGCCTTGTGTTCCGGTGTGAAAAATGTGTACTTGTTGTGTGCGGAGTTCTCGCACAGAAAACACAAGCAATCCGTTAACACAACTACCAATACTAGCTGCATCTTGGAACGACCCTGCATTAGCGTAGCCAAACCTTCAAACTTAAGACGACGACGCGACTCGACGCCCAGGTCTAACTTGCGAAATGGTTTATTCTTATAGATCGCAAAGGACTTAGCATCAACACGTGTGAAAATATCAATTTGTCGTTCACGCAACTCCTTTTCAGCAACACATGCATCTACATCCACAAGCAAAGCCTTCACCAGATTCAGAGCATGCTGCAACTTATCCGTTTCAAGTTTATCTTCGCGTGCACTCTTCAGCAATGGTTCAATTAATAGCGGATACTTGGTCAATCGTTGTGTTACAAACAAAATACATTCAGGTATGCCTTTTTTCTTAAGCAACGGATTCGACAGACAATGCTTGTACCATTCGGCGAATGTCTGATCACGACTGGTCATGCATGCCTTGAACTGCTCCAGTGCTGTGCGATGATTGGCGCAGAACTCGCCATACGCTAGGCGCAAATGTTGCGCCTTCTCAAGCGAAAAGAACTCGAGCAGCACATCCGCAATGCTGTCCACCACATATTGTTCGCGTTGCTTTTGACGCAATTTCTTAAGGAATGCAATGTGCAGCTCGGTTAGTTCGGCAAGACGTGGAAACATGTTGTTAATATTGAGCGCTGGAAAATGCCTTTCCAAACTCTCAACGAACACTTTCTGCATGACAAGCAGAGTCTGACAGTGGGATTTCTCCGTCATGATAAACTCGTAAATATGCTCTTGTCGCTTGATTTGTTTCTCCTTAAGAGATTTGATCACTTCCTTCGGTACACTGGGTGACCATGAATCATGCTCTTCTAAAGCTATGCCCAGTGATGCATCTGCACCAAGGTCTTGCGCCTCAATTGGTGGATCATTTAGAAATTCGGAACGTATGAGCGGCGTGTCATCGTTGAAGTTGCCTGCCTGATCGGAACCATCATAAAAATCTTGCCCAGCATCGCCTTTTTTAGTACCGCTCAAAGATGATTTTTGGTTTACCAATTTACCCTTGCCCCCTTTACACTCCAGCTGATGTTCCTTTACAGTGGCGAGCGTAATTGTCGCACCACACGCATCACAAGAACTCGCTTGCCCGACAGCCTTCATCTTGGCCTTATCCTTTTTCTTGCGGAAAAACAATGAGCCCCGTTTGCGTCGCTTTTCTACGTTATCATAAACTTCGATTTTTGCGTGTGCTCGCAACAGACTTTGGTTCTCATCTTCGCTATCGGTCAAATGACGTGCAATTGCCTTAATCTCCTCCTTGGCAACAATAGACGACGTGGAAATACTCTTCTGCAGTGGAATACGGCTTATTATCTCTGTCGCAAGACTTCTTTTTGCGGCGATCCTCTCAAAATCACGCGCCAACTCAGCCTCATTGAGCGAGTGCGTTGAAATGCCTGAAAAATAGTTTCAATAATATAATATACATACTTGTACATATGGTATTGAAAAAGTAAAATATGTTACTAACTATTGTATGTACTATAAAAATATTTTAACACCGCGAAACAAATTAACGCAAATAACAAAGAGAGGAAACTAAATTCTTCATTATGCCTTTGAACAAATTTCTTGATTGTGACTCACAAAAATCAAAAGAATATCTTATCAGCTCAGACGGTGGAACAACGTTTCAAGATCGCGAATAGTTTTCGAGATAACTCACACATGCACATACACCAGCCGAGTCGATACCGATACCAATCGTTTTATCTCAAAGCCGCATTAAAGAAAGCTATCAACTTTATTATTTTATTGAGTTTCTAGTGGTGGAGTTTTTTCTTTTTTCACTGAAGATCGATATTTTACTTTATGTAGTGCCAAATGCAGGACCTGAACTTAAAAATCAGGCACAGTGTCTCTTTTCACTCAGTAAATTCAAGAAATACCTACTAATTGCACAGTGTCTCTTTTCACTCAGTAAATTCAAGAAATACCTACTAATTGCATTTATACATACATATCTCAACTCACCTCCTGTGCTATTTCGTGCTGAACGTCGCCTTTGCTCTGTAACGCGAATAGTTTCCTGCTCTTCACTATCGAGACTCGATAAACTGACGCTTTTGTTGGTGCAATCGCCACCTGCATTGAGATCATCAACGGCGGTCCACGACTTACGGCGATCAGTATTGAGAAAATATTGCTGCTGCTGTGGCGACCACATGACAAAGTGTGTTCCACAAGAGACTGTGGAACTATTACCGGCTCCATTGCCGCTTAAATCTGGCAGAGAAGCGCTGAGAATCGCAGCATTTACGAGCCCATAATTTGAGAGACTATCGTGCATATGAGCACTGGAATTTTTCATTTGCACGACAGTCTCTCGTATATTCTGTAACTGGCTAAGCGTATCCTCAAAGATGTTATTGTACTTCGAGGCAGATGCGGGACTGTGCGGTGTCACATTAATAGTAGGAATCATATTGTTATTATTGTTGGATACGTGTGATGGAGGTGCGTTGATTACTGGAATACAATAGTTTTGGCTTTCGACAGTGGTACGTTGTTGTTGCGAGGTATTTCTGTCTGAAGTAATGGTAGAAGTAGCAATAGTAGTGGAAGAGGTATTGCCGTTAATATAGCCAGTTGTTAAGTTTGAGATGTCGTTGGTGGTAGTGCAGTTGGAATTTAAGAAATCTGTCACAATATCTGTATCGCTATCATCGCCAGCTGAGGAATGTGGTGCGTTGTCCATATTAGGTACTTGTATTAGTGTAGTGGTGACTCTACTCACTTCTTCTCAGAGGGAAAGCCTAAAGTATTCATATATGTATGTATAAATAATATATGTGGATATGTGTGTATGTTTGTAAATATCGTTTTCAATATGTGATTTAGAAAATTTAATTCAACCTTGTTATGTATCCTCGATGCAGCCAGTTTTCTTGTAATTGATGCTCTGTAATAATACCAACAACACGAACAATGTTAAATTTGTAACAACAATTCAATTGTGTGATGAAATGACAATGAGAAACAAACAAAATTTTCTTTATACACAAAAATGCTTGTGAAACGAAAATTGAGAAATTGTTTCACCTCCTCAGGAATAAATTTTTTTGCTTCTCTTTTGTTTTCTTTCACTACTGCATTTTCTGTTTTCTAATTAAAACATCATTTGGGTAAAACTCCTCATTATTATTATACCCCCGATCGTAGGTAATTTAATTAATTTTTTGTTTTCTTCCACGGGAAAAAAATTCTCCACAAACAAACACACAAACAAGTGCCTCTTCTTTTTATATCTTCTTCATTTTTTTTTGCGTTGAGAAACAGCGTTGCCAGCTGGACGACCGCAACGCCATTCCGACGCTTTCAATGCCAAGTGACGCTTGAACGATTTAGTGAATGAAATGACTGCGTAAAGTTTTTAAAACAGGAACTTGAAAAGAACACATTGGACACGGCAACGTGTTATTATTATTATTCTGAAGACGAGCATAATAGGTGCGACACTGTATCGTATCATTCGCCAATGTGCAAATTGCCGCTGTCTCCGACTTCAATTTAATTCTATTTTGATATGCAGGAGAATGAAAAAAAACAACAGATTATCAACCGTAAAGTTATATAATTTGCATGCTAATACTATTTTTATTAAAAAAAAAATTTATGAAGTGTTTTATTAAAAGTTATTGTGTTTTTATCGGTATAAAATAAATAATATGTGGAAATTATGAATATTCGAATTAAAGTCATTGTCACGTTCATTGCCTTCCAGTCGCAAACAACATAAATTTACTGCGGACGTCAATTTGTTGTCATGACGCAAAGACGCTGTCGCAGCAATTGTGCTTGTAGTTTGACACTTTTAAAAGTTGTGTTAAACATGTTTCGAAAAAAAAAATTCTGGCAACACTGTTGACAAGTTTATTAGTAAGTAACCAAGTAAATTTTAAAGAAACACAGTGTTGCTTCTAACCAATAAAAACTAATTGGAGTGATTCAAATCTATTTTTGGTTTAACAAAAAATATTTCTTTTTGAGAATAGAACCATTCCTTTCTTGATAAATTTTTTTCGTTTTGAAAAATTTGGCGTAAAGCTCTACTTAAATGGCGTCGGACAATGAGAAAATACCCGACAGTGAGTGAAATGCTGAATTCACATACCATCGGATAATCCGTTTGTATGAACTCAATTGCTTAAGACAACGGTAATTAATTGCTGAATAGATAAACAGGCTCGTGTTCCATTTTTCATGCCTTATTTCTGACATTCGTGAATTATGCTGTTGTTTCCTGTGCATTTTATGTTAAAAAAAACTTCAGACTTTGCCCGAGTTCAAGCATTGTTATGAAGTGCGCCGCCACAACAAAATATAATTACCAATTTCCCTGTCTGAATAAAAAAATTCTTTAGGAATTACCACATTGCGCTGTGAAAGTACTTGGTATGAAAATGCAATGACCCTAAGAGCGTTACAGTCGGTATCATTGCAACGGAAGTATTGAAACGGTAATATGGCAAACGATGTATTTGAATTTGCCAGCTGTTTTATGCACGCCAAAAGTATACTGGCTTTTGTGGCTACAGCATTGGCTGTGGTAACGTTGTGTAAGAAAGAGATGATTGTATATATATGAATCATATGGTATTGCTTCAGTGCACACGGTTGCATAAAGTAGTATTTATATGGATTCTGTTTATTGTTTTTGACCTACGTGGGTAGTAGCTACATCTACATTATATAAGGGAGAATTGAAAAATACGAAAGAAGTATATCATTCACCAGATTTTTTTCACATTAAGCATACAGATGTATGTATAATGTTACGCTGAAAGGAATAGAGGGAGCTGAAGAATAACTGAACCGGTTGTAAAATGCTACCAAGGAAATTTCATTTCTATCGAGTACACTTAGTTGGGCATATGAGGTTTTAATTATTTTTTGTTAGAGGCAGTAAAATGGATAACATTAATTTTCAAAACCAACTACGTTGATTTAAAAAAATCAATTATTAATAGTTCCACAATCTAATGTGTTGTGCAACTCTGACGACATTGCAAAAATAATATTTTCTTATCGGCTCCGGATAAGTTGTGTAGTGACAGCGCCGACGGCACGATAAAACGGGGCTTAGCTGACGGGTTGTAGAAGTACAAATTATTTTTTTTTTCATTTCGATCGATTATAAATTGTAAATTAAACATTTTATTAGATAAACAAACATAGAGCGGAAATGCATGTAAGTATTAACAAACGCTGTGGTAAAGTTGCAACATCATCAAGGCGAGGCTATGCAAAAACATTTGTTACCGTTCAAATTTTACACGCAGCTCGATATTGGTCCCAAAATAATCCACGTCGAATATAATTTTTGTTTGCTCTTTTGCGGTATATTTTGAAAATAAAAAAATGACACGTTTTTTCTAGTATTGCACGCTGGAGCTCAGTGTGCTATTGGTGCTGGCGTTCGCGTGCGGAATACAATGTTTCTATGTGCCCGGCGTGGCGCCCGTTGAATTTAGGAAAGGCCAAAAAATCGATGTAAAAGCAGTGAAAATGACATCGAGTCGAACACAGCTGCCGTACAAGTATTACTCATTGCAATTCTGTTTGCCCAAAAACGGTACACTCATCTATAAATCGGAAAATTTGGGTGAAGTGTTAAGGGGTGATCGCATAGTGAATACTCCATATGAAGTGCAAATGGCAACGGATATCAATTGTAAATTGCTATGCAATACGAAGGACACACCATTAACATGGGATCGAGATCAATCGGCAATGGTAACAGAGCGTATACAACATGAATATTTTGTGCATCTGTAAGTAATTAACAAAGAAAGAAGACAATAAGATCAATAATAATCACATTACTACTGTATTCTCAATTACTAGTTTGGTTGATAATCTTCCAGTGGCCACAAGAATTGTTAATTTAAATAATCCAAATGAGGTGACCTATGAGCATGGCTATCGTTTGGGCCATGTTGACAACGACAACATTTATATTAACAACCATTTGAAATTTATTCTATCCTATCATATGCATACGAAGTAAGTTTCCTTTAGATATTTCTGAAATGTAAATTATTTCATGTTTTCTACTTAACTTTTTACAGAGATAAATATCGCGTGGTTGGTTTTGAAGTAGAAACCGCATCAGTTAATTATAAAGAAATAAAGTTCGAGGGCGAGAATTGCAATTTTCCAGATACTGCGCGTCCACAATTGGTAATGCAATACATTGCTTTTGAAATGATGTAATTTGGCAAAGGTTTTCAATTTTACTTTTCTCAACACAGGTTAATCCTAATTCAAATACACAACTGTACTTTACCTATTCGGTTGAATGGAAGGAGTCCAAAGTTAGCTGGGCATCACGTTGGGACATCTATTTGGGAATGAAAGATGTACAAATTCATTGGTTCAGCATAATTAATTCACTTGTGGTGGTGTTCTTTTTATCTGGTAACTATATAATGGAGCTTACCATTGCTGTGAGCTGTTCAAAATGTTTACTTTGATTTATTTACATTGTACGTTGTAGGCATCTTAACCATGATCATGATACGTACATTACGTCGTGACATTGCACGCTATAATACCGATGACAACATTGAGGATACACTCGAAGAGACTGGTTGGAAACTAGTGCATGGTGATGTTTTTCGTCCACCAAAAAATGTACGCTTCTTTTCTGCGGTTATTGGAAGTGGCATACAAATATTCTTTATGGCTTTAATCACAATTTGTATGTAATAAATTTAGCATCGCAGACATTTTCTTATAAACAAATACAATTTTTTTTTCTCATTTTTTTAGTCTTTGCTATGCTGGGCATGTTATCGCCGTCATCGCGTGGTGCTCTAATGACATCGGCTATTTTCATGTACGTTTTTATGGGCACCATTGCTGGATATTTTGCGGCGCGTCTCTATAAAACGATGAAGGGTCGAGAATGGAAGAGATCTGCATTTTTAACTGCCACATTATATCCGGGCATTGTTTTTAGGTAAGCTCTTTGCGCGCTGCAATTCATATTTCTCACTTTATTTTTTTTAGTACTGGTTTCTTTTTGAACTTTTTCATTTGGGATAAACACTCGAGCGGTGCTGTACCATTCACCACAATGATCTCATTACTATTGCTGTGGTTTGGCATATCAGTGCCCCTAGTCTATTTGGGTTATTACTTCGGTTATCGTAAGCAACCATATCAGCATCCAGTGCGCACAAATATGATTCCCAGGCAAGTTCCAGCACAGCATTGGTACATGAATTTTGTACTGAGGTAAAGAATAGATTGTGCTTATTTGCATATTTGTCAAATTATTTTTCCTAATTGGGTTTTTTTTTTATAGCACATTAATGGCTGGGGTTTTACCATTTGGCGCTGTATTTATTGAATTGTTCTTTGTTTTTACAGCAATTTGGCAAAATCAATTTTATTATTTATTTGGATTTTTATTCTTAGTGTTCTGTATTCTAGTAGTCAGCTGCGGACAGATCTCGATTGTTATGACCTACTTTCAATTGTGTGGAGAGGTAAGTTGAGTAAATAGTGAAGCAATCAAACCTTATGAATTCAATTAATTTTAAAATTTGAAATGAGTTTTTATAAAAGTTGATTGAGTTTTTAAAAGCTTTCTAAATACTACAAGTACATCAAAGTTTATCGAACCTTTTGAGTTCTTTAAGTATAGCATTGAACTCTTTACATGAAGTTCTCCGAACTTCACATTGATTTTACGAATATCTTCATTGAATTCTTAAAAGACTTAATTGGATTATTTTATGATTTTAAAAATTCCTTCTGGATTTGAAGTTTTAAAGAGACTTGATTGCATTTTAAAAACATATGTACTTGAGAAACAGACCCCGTGTGTGGCAACTGGGAATCTTCAGACAACTACTTATGTATGCACCAAGTCACCTAAGTGCCTTACTCTTTTAGAAAAGATAAATGAATACCTAATTAAGCATTTTTAACCTATATGCGAATCGATACTGAGGCTATTGGAACTCCAGACTATGACTTGATTAGTAGGCAACCAAGGTAACCCATCCTTGTGTACTTCTAGTCTGATGGCAGTCAACGAATAAAGGGTGCAACAAAATGTTTAAACTGCAAAAAGTATCTTATCGAAATTATAAACGCAGAGAAGTGTACATTAAGAAGTGTATTTTCTGAATAGATTGTAATTAAAATCTAATCGCGTTTTGAATTGAACTTCCTCAGTTATTTTTAGATAATATCGAGGGTTTGTTTTTTTTAGAGGAGAAGAACTTTAAATTTAAATAACAATACAGAAAAATGTTTTTCATATCCATGAAATTTACTTTATGTTAAAAATAATTTTTCGTCAATAATGTTTGAATATAATTTCGGACATGCGGCCGCCGCCATTCAAGTTTCTCAAACAACAAAACGTTTATTCAGCTTTTCTGATATATATATATTCATATTCTATTTCAAGGATTATCGTTGGTGGTGGCGCAGTTTCATCGTATCTGGCGGTTCAGCAGTTTATGTGCTTCTCTATAGCATATTTTACTTTTTCACGAAATTAGAAATTACAGAATTTATACCAACACTTTTATACTTGGGTTATACAGGTGAGTTTGTTAAGTAATGAAATTATCATTGAAAATCCAAATTTAAAATTAAGCTGTGAAATTACTTAGAGCTATAAAAACAATGAGAAATCTGTTCTTCGAATTATTAATCAAAAATAGAATGATTTGAATGACGAATGGTTATAAATTTTAAACGATATATTAAAACTTTCAAACGATATTAATACAGAGGAGTTGTATGTTTGTCGAACGCAAGGTGAATTTATATAAGAATAAGGTGATAGCAGCATTACAACAAAATTCCACCAGGGCTACAACAGTAACAAAGCTTTGTTGTTGCGGTTATAATTAGAGTGTCCAAATCAGCTTTCAACCGCAAAGGAAGAAGAGGAACGTGTTTGCTAGTAAAGCCGTGGTTATGTTCACATTTTGCTTGGCGAACACCATGAAATTATTGTTGCAACGAACACCAGGAGAAAGAGCTTTTACTCATTCTCTCAACGAATACGAAATGTTGGATAAAATGAACTCAGAGCTCGTCGAGTATTCAGGGTGGTAATGAGCTATTTTAATAGCACAAAAATATGCAAACCATTATTTTCATTTGCCGAAAAGGCTGCAAATATTTTTAAAGTTTTAAATATGAATATTATATTCTAATTTTTAACTACGACAAGAGTTTATACCAAACATCATATTTGCGGTTTTCACGCAGTGATGCATATGGTCTTGCATCATTGTAAATTATTAACTTCATTCTCTATCTTAGTAAAAGTGTTTAAAATTTGTTCGTATGCCCGTTAGTGTTGCCATTGCACACAAAACATTGTATTATTAAAAATAAGACCAAAAGCAACTGTGCAACGAGCTCAATGTAACCATCAGACCGAGCTAGAGAGAAAAATGTGATGTGTTCACCTAACAGCGAACATCAACATAGCCATGGCCTAACACCAACCTATGGGCTGGAGTTTCACGAACGCAACTGGAGCTCCTGGACCGTATCCAATATCGAACGATAAAGCTAATAGGATACAGTAGAGTTTCCAGCTCTATTGACTCCTTGGAACATCGTCAAAACGTGGCTTGTGTCTCACTGTTCTACCGTTACTTTATCGGTAGATGTTCTTCTGAGATGCGGAAGCTGATGCCGCCAGTTCGGGTGTTCAACAGAACTAGACGGTCAGCAAACGGAACTCACGCCTTCCACGTAGACACGGTGTTCCAACGCACTACGCATTACAGAGAAAGTGCGTTCATCTGTCGTACCGCGCGTATTTGGAATAAGCTCCCTGCAACAATTTTTCCCAATTATTATGACCCTTGCAAGTTTAGAGCAAACGTTCGTAAACACTTCTCCCTCCTTTTTCCTCCCACCTATCACCTATCTTCCTTCCAATCAACACAATGCGCTGCATTTCGATATTTAAAAAAAACAACCATGGCCTACCTCCAATTTATTAAATTCGCCTTGGCCGAACGCTCTATCTTGAATGATGTCAGCGATATTGCATGATTTTGTCGTCTCTTTTCAAACATGCATTCCGCATCATTGGAAATTTACCATAGCTCGTTCACAATAGCTAATTAACAATTAGATTATGTTTGGATAAAATAAAATTTCAAATTATTAAATTACAATTCTGTAATAATAAAATATTATTTTCCTTTCTTAGGTTTAATGGTTCTAACATTTTGGCTACTGACGGGTACGATTGGATTCTTCGCTGCTTACAGTTTTATACGTAAAATCTATGGAGCTGTTAAAATTGATTGATTTTGCAACTACTGCAACTGGACGCTGCTAAAATCGAAAATACTAAAGAAAAACGGAAATTTCGAAATTTCTTTATCGTCTATTTCTCATAAGTTTCTCTGACATTGTGTTTCTCTGGCATTGTGCTTTCACACACACACACACACACACAGACACACATACACACACACTTAAGTTATTGAAGTCTTTAATTTACCAAAATCGTTTTCTTTTATAGCTTAATGTTTATATACATACATACTACATACACAACTAATATGTTAAATCTTTAGTAACTACAACAACTGAGTTTCAACATTATATTTTTAATTTTAAACAATATATAAATATGTAATTTAATTTATGTATGTATATGTATTTTTTATGGACTATAAAAATTTGCAAAGAAAAAAATCATATTGTTATTTCTAAGTTATATTTAAAAATTTATGCTCAATAAATAAAGCGGCTTTTGATTTACACGATGAGATGACTACACGCAATCTGAGGGGCCGCTTGTGTACAAAACAAAAAAGAAGCCTAAAACAACAACTAGTACTTGTATAAAGCATATTTAAACTTTACTGACATAAATTAGATACTTTAAAATTTGTAATTTCATTTTGTTTGTTTTGTCGCATTAGATGCGTCTAAATACAAGTAAAGAAAATTTTAATAAAAAAAAAAAATATTTTTATTTTTAGTGATTACATAAACTTAACATTATACTTATATTGAACTCTAATTCATTCATAGGAAAGAATTTAACATGGCTAGAAAAATACACATAATATGGTATACTCGATACTCAATACTCGAATTCAGCTTTACGTGGACATTTTGTTCTGTTATGCCCTTCCTGATGGCATAATCCACACTTGCGTTTTTTATTGTCACGCTGCTGCTGAGTGGTGCTGGAGTTTCCTAATTTATTTTTGTAATATTTTTAATAATTTAAACGGAGTACATTTATTTTAAGAAATCAATTTCTTACTTTTTAAAGTAGTTAAATTACCCTGAGAGCTATTGCTGCCACTTCCCCATGCGTAGCTGCTTTGATTTCGAATGCCGGTGGAGGTTGAAGCTAAATAAAAAGGGCAAGAGAAACTACTGTAGAGCAGTTGGGTAGATTTTTGAGCTTTGTATTCAGATGCAACAGTTGCGGAAATAAGAAATACAAAGAAAAAACTTTTACTACTTAAATGGCATGAGTCCATTGAGAGCATAGGCCGATCAGTTCGCATACATCATTGCTGTGCATGTTATATTTATAAACTAATGGAAAGGATGTACAGTTTTATGTGGAATGAAAAGCGAAGTGAACGTTTACTTATGCCATTCGTATTCTTGGAAATATTCGTTTTCGTGGTGCGTGAAGAAAATTATTTTTGATTTTTTTCGATTGTGACGAAAATCGAACATTGGTATTCGGCGCACCACTCAAACTCATATTACATAGGACACCAAGACAACTAACTACACAAACACAGTCTTCCGTAAACGTGCTCTTCTTTTAATGGCACAACAGCATCCGTTCACGTGTGCGTGTTCGTGTACGAGTTATATTTGTGAATGTATGGAAGGGACCTATAGTTTTATGCCGAATCCGAAAAACTGTTCTTAGGCAATTTGTGCCTTGGAGTTTGCACTTGCCTGCCAAAATAATGCATAAAAAATAATTATAAAAAAAAAACAAACGACAAACCTTGATTATCGCTCGCAGTTTCATCGCCCCATTGGAAAAAATTGCAAGTTCGATTAGTACAGCCGAAAAATGGACGTCCTTGCGTTGGTCCTTCTTTGCGCACCGTTAAGCTGAAATAGTACAATGTCATAATAAAAATGTTGAAAATATGTAACTTCAAGGAATGTGTAATACCTTTTGGCTGGAATACCACAGTTACAATTTATAGCTACAGCCTTATCAGCAGCAGAAATACTATTTCTATTCGAAGTAGGCATGCTCCTACTTTCATTACTACCCCATCCACTACCGCCATTAGACGATGCAAACGTGTTACTGCTGCTGCTGTTCATTTCGCTGTTATTTGGTTGTGCGTTGTCAGCAGTATCGGCCCATTGAAAGAATTTGCATGGATCACTTTTGGAACACGCATAAAATATTTTGCCCTTGTTTGGCCCATCTTTTTTCACTTTCAATCTAAAAGCTCATGTGCAATGAAACTGTGCTCATTTATAAAAATTAAAACAAAACTCACTCTTTAGCTAATTGATTGCAAACATTGCATTTAACGCTATGTGCAGGTGTTTCAGCATTTCTAGTCATGTGCTGTTCATTATCTTCTCTACATGGCCGCTTTGCAACTGGTGTCGCTGTTGATGTTGTTTGACGATTGTTATGCGCTGCACTGCCCCATACAATATCGTTATCATCATCAGGAAATGCTGTTAAATCAGCCTCATGATTTCTACTAGAATTAACATTCGAAGTAGCAGCATTTTTACTTTCACTACCCCAGCTATAGTTATCATTGTTAGGTCTATTGAAATTAGATATGATATTGCTTTCTATTCTGTTGATTGAATTTCTGTTTCCACTAGCAATATCATATCTAATAGAAAGTGATCTCGAACTGTCTGCTGTTGCTGTTTGTGCTACGTGAGCAGCACCCCAATCATCATCAAAATCATTTGCAAATTCAGCTGCTATATCAGCGCTGAGCACAGTTGGACTATTTATTCTGGTACGGTTATTATTGACGTTGTTGCCATCATTTAGATTTGCTGTAGCTGCCAATATGATATTGTCGAAGCTATCATTGCTATTGAAGAAATCATCCAATGCGACGTCATTCAATTGTTCTGCAAAAATCGCTTCAACACTTCCTGTTTCACTTTGCCGCAATCTGGAAGTCGAAGTTGCTGCAAAAAATTAAAGTAAAGCTCATAATGATTCCAACCAAATGAACAACAGAACAATAACAAAGTCTTAGAAAGGTTAACATGCAGCAGCTTTTGGCATTCAAATATCAAAAGTAATACCATAAAAGCCTTACGCACCTTCTGTAAAATATGTGCGTATATTGCCGCTGCTATTAGTGCTGGTAGTTGCTGCATTTTTAATTGTTTTTGCTGTTGTTGAGGTGTTAGAAATTTTGGGCTTTTTCGGATTAGACTTTTTATTTCTATCGGTAGTGTTTGTTGATCTTCCTCCACCTCCTCTTCCATTTTGCAATGAGTTGCTACGTGAATTGGTCGTTGACGTGCTATTATTTCTTATGTTCGAAGGCAGTGTAGGGGGTCGTGTTGTTGCTGTCGCAGTTGTATCACTAACAATTGCACCCATACACTTTACAGTATCCGCATTGATATTGAATTCATTGCGAAATTTTGCATCACAACGTAAACATGTTTTATACCAAAGCGGAGCATTGAAGACGTTTTTATAGTAGGCAGTACTGAATTTAAATTTCAACAGCTTCACGCTATCGCCACAAGTTTGGCACGTTTCATCGAGCACAGTCGGCTCCTTGCATTGCTCTGGAAACCAAATAACATTCTTGCAATCAGGAAAATTTAAACAGCCAATCAAATGACCGCTTTGATTCTTTTTCATCTTGAGTGCCAGTGGCGCAATATTGCATTTGGGGCATTTAAATAGTTCTTGTACGTGATTTAGGTTATGTTCTAAATTTCCTTCGGTATTGGATGGAGTGTTTGGATTTTCATTTAGCCTTGAATACAAAAATTTATTAAAACAATTATGCATTGAAATTTCATTTTAATTATTTTTATTACCGTAGCGATATTTTCTCATCCATTGCAGAAATTTTATCCATTATTTGCCTGTATGCTTCTTTATACTTTTGTATTTGTTCACGCAACACCAACTGTGGATCTTTTTCCCCTGCACAGATAAGCTTCAAGTCAGCTTCGAATTGTGCTCTTAAAAGTGGTTTCGCCAATGCCAATTCCATGGCATCGTAACCTTCGTACAAACCCATACCAATAACGCCCGGTACAAGAAAATTATTATCTACCACGCCAATGTATCCTAATTTCCAAATTATCCAATCGATTGTTGGCAATATGTAAAAGCATTTAATATACAATATATATTATATGTATTGAATGTATACAGAGTTTACCTCGTTCTTTAATAGTATTTATATGCTCTGCATGTGTGGCATCAGTGCCTATCCCATGCTTATCCATAAGCGCTATTAAATCGGCTTCGGTTAAAAGTGGTGGTGCTGTTGTTGCACCTTCTGGCATTGTGATTTCAGTTGGATCAAAAATTTGACCTACAATAAGATTTTTGTAAATATTCAATTCAATTTCCTTTTCTACCACTTAGTTTTTTTTTGTGTGCTTACCTTCTTCATAGTGATGTATCTGCTTGGCATTCCACTTCTCATAAATGTATACCTCCAGATAATTGCGTTCGAAAATACACAAACCGGTTGCGGTAAACTTTTCACCAGCAATATTTATGTGCACCAGAGTTTCTGAACCGACGGCATCTTTGCTCACACACGCCAAAAAGTGTCGGCAAATCAGTTCATACACGCGACCTTCATTGCCAGTTAAGTCTGTGAAGAGATTTGTTGTTTTTGAGTAAATTTTGCTTAAGAAGTAAAAGTTGAACGAAATAAAAATTAAAAAAAAAAAAAATTCTGCAATTCGGGGAACAAATTTTTGTTTGTTTTTATTGCATAAATTTAAAACAAAAATTTATTATGACTGATGGAATGATTTTAATTTCATATTGAATCAACTAAAAACAATTTTAAACATTCTGAACTAAATTTGGAAGATATTTTGAAATCAATTTCTGATATTCTTATCCCAATTTGGAAAAAATACTAAAATGTATGGGAATCGATCTTGAGCCAACTGGAACTCCAGCATAGCACTCAGACACCGACGTGGCCTACGAGTATACTGAATTGGAAATAGTCTGAAATTAATTATTTGGGATATTCTAAAACCTATTTAGGATATTCTAAAACCTATTTGGGATATTTTAAAAGCAATTTAGGATATTATAAAACATATTTGGGATATTCTAATGCGTGTAATATACTGAAATCAATTTTGAATAATCTTAAATCAATTCGTAGTATACTGAATTTGAAAAATTCTGAAAGAATCAATTTATAATGTTCTGAAACCCATTCCAAATATTCTGAAACTTATGTTAAATATTGTGGACGCCATGGCGTAGTTGGTAGTGCTATAGCCTGCTACGCAGAGTGTCCATGGTTCAAATGTAGGCACAGGCAAAATTGAAGAAAGTATAAGAAATAACCTCTTGGCAGGCAATGGCAAAGCTACAAGAGTAGAAATTGCTTAAGAAAAGCTTATCACTTCACCGTTCCGATTCGGCATAAAACTATAGGGCCCTTCCATTCATGTAAAAATGTAACACGCACAACATGAATGAATGTGAAAACATGAAAATGTGAAATATTGTAGAACTCATTCGAAATACACTAAAACCAATTCGAAATATTCTGAAATTATCAATGTCATGTGCATAAATTTGAAATCAATTGAAAGTAAAAACTGAAATTAATTTGAAGAAAAATAACAAAAAAAAGTGTCGACGAGATCTTTCAACTTCATCAACATTTTGGTAAAACCACAATTTTTTAATTATTACTTACTGGTCATCAGTTTCGTGGGATGAATCGGCGGATGAGCCTGATCCGTTTTATTACCATTACGTGGATTTGGACCGCATTCCATAACGCGCTGAGCAAAAGAACCCCAATCAGAATGAGAAGTTTGCTGCTCAACGAGTGATCTGTAAAATAAAAATATCTAAATAAAATAGATTCTATTTCGAATAAATTTATTTTATACAGAAAATCACCTCAAGTCAATCTCTTTGGAAAATTGATTTGTTTCGGTTCGTGGATAGCTGATAATACCCTTGCTATATAGTTTCTCCGCAATGGACATTGTTTCTTTTGCGGATAGCTTCAATTTGCGCGAGCCTAACTTTTCCATTTGTATGGTGTCCATTGGTGTGGGACGCCATTTATTTTTTGGCTTCACCGTGACACTTTCCACTTTGGCCTTTGGATCGGCTAGACAGAGTAAGAAGTAATCTTCACAAGCTGATTTATCAAAGAGACGATTACGCGCCCAATTGAACTCCACCGTAAGGTCATCAATGGTATGCGTAACTAAACAAAAATAGAAAAATATTGCATGTAGCATATTTATGTGAAGGAATAAATGAACTTATAATGCGTAAGCACACACACACACACTACACACTCACCTTTAATCTTCCAGAAAGGCTCTGAGACGAATGCTTCGACTTCTTTGTAACGTTCGACAACAAATCCTAATGTCGGTATCTGACAACTACCATACGAGATGAGTTTATTGGAGATTTTTTCCGGGAACAGACGCTGTAGACGCATCGTTTGAAAGCGTGTAATGGCAGCGCCTGTTCTTAAATCCAATTCTGAGCGTACATTGACTGCATCATTCTGACGCTGATCGGGTGTAGCTAGTTGATCCAGAGCACGACGCACCGATGCTGTTGTAATCTCAGAGAAAATAGCACGATAAACTGGTAAATTCGGCTTTATGGCTCGGCATACTTCAATAATTTCATAGCCAATACTTTCACCTTCACGATCGCAATCAGTCCAGATAATCAAACCTTGACATCCGCCTATTTCACGCTCCAGCGTTCTTTTAATGGGCTGAAAGTCTTCAAGGACCGCCTTGCGTATTGGTGCCTCGAACAGCGCCTGCGGGTCAACGTTATTCCAATTACGATACGATAATAGAAATTCCATATTCATTAAATGCCCAGATACCGATGTCATCACCATTTTGCTACTGCGTCCCTTCACCGTCGCATCAAATTCATATATTTTATTGTAAACAGAATATCCCTCGCGCTGTAATTGTATGAGGTAATTAGTTTGTGGATGGAAACTACATATTTCTCGGCTAATTCGTTATTATTTACCCGACGCGCAGCACCGCGCGACAGCAATCCACTGATTGTCTTCGCCGCATCATTCTTCTCTGCTACATTGAGATATTTCATGTCGATTGTTGTTCGTTTAGCGTAATTCCGCACGTGTAAATTTGATAGACAACATTTTAAAACTTTAAGCATTTAGCACTTACTACGACAACAGATAATAGGGCGCCAAACAAAATCAAAATAAAAAACAAATACTTCATTTCCTAATGATGGCAAAATTATTATCGATATTTTTTGAGTGGTAGTTATGGTTTTTGCTTCAGTTGCATTCAGGGTGCCCGTTGATAATTTTGAAAAGGGAGCAAAAAAAGAGCGGAATGAAGGACTAAAGGTGCTCTATACATTTTTCACTTAAATTCAGCGTATCCAAAGCGATTACATTGAAATACATACATAGATTGACGGATTTTGGTATTTTTTCTGAAGATTCGATCTAAAGTTTCTATATAACAGTTGTGAACTACTGTGCTGGTAAAAAGAGATTTCAATTTGTTATACCCGTTAAACTAGTCTTAAGTCTGCCCTAATTGTGTTTTCTTGAATTTGTTCGTATATTTTGAAAATACAAAAACACAGAATTTTAACATAAAGAATAAAAAAAAGAGTACATTTGAGGGGGCCTGGGGCGTAGGACACAAGGAAAAGTTCGTGACAGTCGCAGGTGCGTCCATGGTCGATCCTTGCGCTTCTACGTTTCAAGTCGACACACAGCCTCCTCGTGGCGTCCCCTGGATAGCGAGCTGACAACCGTCTGTGAGTTAACTAATGTGTGCGACGGGCTTCTCCATGGCGTTGAATGAATGGTTGTGCGTCGGGCTTGGAACCCACCACGTCAAAATATTTCCCCAGTGAATCCTCAAACGAAGCCTCGGATAGAGGCGGCCAAGACCGATTATCGGTTGTATTACCAGTTAAGTAAGTAAGTAAGAACATTTGGCACAAATATCTAATAAGAGAGTTGCGCTCTCCTAAGAGAGTATTATTGGTAGCCTTATATGTACAAGGTGGGGCAAAAATAATGTAACAATGTAAATTGGCTCCCATTTTGCTGGAAATGTAAAAAATTGGGGCTCTGTTTTCACGGAAAGTTTATTTGAATTATTTGGTGTAAAATTGATGACGTTAAGTGGAAAAAAATGATATCGCCCAAATGACCACCTCCTTGAGTTTAGACATATTTGTGCTCGTTTGATGGCATTTTGGCTGATTGGTGATTTAGAGGTGTGCAACGCTCCATTGTTTGTTGTCAAATACAAAGCTCAATGATATTTGAAGTCATTAGCAAAAATTTTGCCTCATTCACATTATGACATTATTTTTGCCCCGCCTCGTATAATCTTTCTGTCAAGCCTAGATATTTCGCAAACTATCACCAAAACTCACAATGATTTCATCAAAAGTGTGTCGGCCTTTTCCAGACAAAGACTCTCACAGGTCTACCGACTTTTGAAATTTGTAATGGTTTGCCTTTACGTTAGAGATATGGATTAGACTTGTCGGAAATGCTCTCTTTCCGTCCCAATCCAACTTACAATCGATTTCAACGTCTAGGCAGGGTTTTGAATTTTGTCTGTCAAGAGTAGAAATTGGAAGAAATGAACACCTGGGTGAAATCGGATTGGGTAAACACTGATTTGGTGAGTGACCAAGTGTTGTAACTCTTTGATTCCTAGAAAAGGGCTTGCTCTACCTCCTCGTGTCGCCACGCGGTGAATGTAGAAAACTATATTCGTTGCAGATCTGGCACGGTGACAGACTGTGTCGCAGAAGGGAATCAAGGGTATAATGAAGATGATAATTTTTCGGTTCAGAAAATCCATGGAAATTTTATGTTTTAAAATAAAACAAATAAATTTTTTTTTTTTTTGTGAAATTATTAGCAAATAACCTATTCGTATAGTTTTTATTTATTAATACATATTTTTCCAATTTTAAGGTTGTATTATTTTCTTTGTTTTGTTTTTGTTGTAAGTAATATTTTTTGTTGCTTTTTAAATTTCAACATAAAATTCTTATCTAATTTAATTGAAAGATGAAAGGAAACAGTAATAAAATACAAGAAGATAAAATACAAATGTAAAATTTTTGAGTTTCACTACTGCTAAATCTCAGTATCGGACTTTCTCCTCAGTGAGATTTATTAGAAATTACAAGTCTAAGTTTTAGAAAACTATTTTATATAATAAGTAGTAATTCATATATATAAATTTTATATAATGCATTTCTTTTCTTTATAGTGGTATATACTAAATATATAGTATATGAAAAAGCGCTTAGCAAATTCTACTATATTTTCATTCTTTTATTTTGTTGTTTGATGTTTTGTTTTAATATTGAATCGTTTTGTTTTCAGTTTACAAAATTGTTATTCTACATATGTGCTATTTTATTGTTTTTATTTTAATAACAATATTATCATTCATTATCATTCATAATAACCATAGTGTCTATAACAGATTTTGAATCAACATCTTTTTATATTATATATTTAATATAATAATATTTATGTCGATGTAATCGGCATAAACTTTGTAATCAACGACGCCACGAGCGATCTTCAGATTCTTCGTCTTCCTCTTCATCCTCAAGTCGCAGTTCGGGTAATGTATCGGTGGTGATGGCATCTGATTCACTGACGGCTTTATCGTTTGCGTTGGTGGGCGCCATAGCAACTGTTGTTGGATCCACGTTGGATTTGCTGTCTGGCTGTGCAGTAGTCTTGGTATCGGCCATTAGAGCGATTGATGGCGTAGGTGTAATTGGAATCACAGGTGCCCAAGATACCTGTGTGCAATACGGATGGAATAAAATTATTGAGTATGAACTTAAACTGAAATTATCTTTTTAAATTTTACCTGAAGACGTTTGTCTTTGAAAATTTTACCACGTGCTACAGCCTGTTCGGCGGTAATGCGAGTGGCATAGGACAGAATCAATTGTGGTATCTCCTTGTCGACATCATGTTTGGTGATTTCACCGAAATGCTAATGGATAAAAAATTAATTCAAATGAATAAAATTCAGGTATAACCAAACAACGTGGTAGGCCGCAGATAGGCTAAATGCAGATAAATCTACGTTGAAACTAGCCTGCTCTGTTTCGGGCGCAAACTGACATACATACCTTAAAATGACCCAGCACAAAATCGGCCTCCTCGCTCGTAAATCCAGTCACTACAATAGTCTTCGGCCTACGATCGACGCGCGTTGATACCTCAGGGAAATTTGGTCTGGGTCGTGCAGCTGCCCGATTTCCACCGGATGCGAAATGCGCCGCACCTCTACCGCTTGCGTTGGCGCCGTGTCCAACAGTACTTGCAGCATTACTACCCGGAACAATGCCTAAGCTGCGTTGCAACTCTTCCAGTCGCTTTTGTATGGCGGTGGTGTCATTGCCTTCTTGCTGCTGTGCAAACAGTTCCAACTCGATGTCGAGCAGTTCCTTCTTCTGCTGTTCCTTTGTCTTTTTCGCAGGAGCTGGATGTTGATTTTGTATTTGCGCTTGCATTTGTTCCTGTTCGGTTGCAATCTCCTTGCGTAGCTTGTCGATAGTCTCTTGAAGCACCTTAATAGTGTCGAGTGTTTTAGCACGTTGTGGATCGGTCGCTTCACAGCGTTCTACTAGCTCCAGTGCTGATTTCATCTGCTTCACGTAACTCTGTAGTAGTTCTTGTTTTCGTTTTCGCAAACCATTTGCAAGTTGCACCACTGCCTTGGCTTGCTCCTCTTGCTTCTTACGAATTACAGCGTTTGGGGGACCGCGTGCTGGCACGTTGTTTTTCAAACGCAATGAGGGTGGAGGTACATGCGTAGCGGCCACTTGTGCTACGGCTGAAGTATTCGTCGTGTCAGCAACAGTTGCGGGTGTTGCCGTGGTGTTGGTTGTCGATGTGGTGGCTGCGGTTGTGCTCTGACTAGTAATGGCAGCATTAGTGGTCTTGGCAGAATCAGAGGTGGGCGTTGGTACAGCAGGAACATTGTTCAAGTGGTATTGACTGTTCTTGCGTCCGCCGGTCAGCTGCATTGTACTACCGATATCACCGACACCGCCTGATGATCCTGTCTCTTGACTGTGCCAGAAAACTTTAATAAAGCGATTATTTAAAACCGCTTCGGTGCTACGGTACGCAACATTCGCCTCAGCGTGCGTTGAGAAGGTAACAATTGCCGCCTCCGGATCACCATCATACGAAATCTGGATGTTCACAATTTTGCCAAACTTGGCAAAGTGATTATTTAGATGAGCGATAGTATTCATGCCACGCGGCACCTTCCGCAACTCCAGCGAACAGTTATTTTGTATGCTAGGCAGACGTGGTCCCAGGCGACTGTTGAGTGTAAGCTTGCGTTTGGTAGTGGGTCCATCCGCTATGGCAACTGAATCTTCAAGTTCAAATCGACGTTTTCCTTGCTGCATGGCGCTGATATCACCACCAGCGCCCCCTGTATTAGCATCGACCACAGGTATTGGTATTAATTCTCGTTGTAGTGGCGCTGTAACAGAGGCCGGGTTGAAGGGAAACGGAATCATAGGCGCAACTCCACGAAAACCACCACTTGCGGCTGCATTGCGTGCATAATCAGCAGGAAGCGCCCCAGCACCGTTCGTCGACTTATCACCTACCACATGCGGGAATCCTACTCCACCGCCGGGCCCAACCATAACGCTCCCGGGTCTAGCTACACCAGTAAACGGATTAATGCCTGTAGCACCAACTGCTCCTGTAATACCACCACTAGCGCCTGCCATCAGTGAAGATGACACACCCACAATGTTACCAGGGGCGGTAGTACGTGTCCATAAATCTGGTGCATCAGGATTATACTCTCGTAGTGACATGCTAATCAGTGCTGAGTTATTGATATCTTCAAAGACGACAGGATTTATACCATGATCCCAGGGACATGTCTCGCCTCGCACACAATATCCTTTCTCGTCAAAATCACGACAACGCTGTCGCTTTTCGTTTTCGTGCACATGCATATGATGATGTCGATCGTCTCGCGGAGAACCTCGTGTACTGCGAGTCATGCTTGGCGAACCCTTACTGCGGCCACGTTCAACTGATGGTGATCGACTTCGCGAATTCGAGCGATTTAGACGCCCCTTTCGGCCGCCTCCCTCTCCACTACTACCTACAAAGCGTGGCGATCGCTCATCGGTAACGCCGCCAACACCAATGTTACTAACGCCAGCGCCCATACGTCTACGGTCGATGCCACCAATTACGCCACCACGACGCCTATCATGTCGTAGGTCCAGTGATGGGGGTGACTTATTTCGAAATTGCCGCTGACTCTTTTCACGTTCATTGGCGCGACGGTCACGTGAACGTGAACGACGTGAAAGCCTTTCGTTGGATCGTGACCGTGATCGAGATCTAGAACGTGAGCGTAATGATGCACGGCGTCGTCTACTTTCACGTGGTTGGTTTTCCTTGTCTGCAATGGCACGTGCGGCAGGCGGACTGGCGCTACGTACATGATTGTTCGCAGCGGCGGAGTATGCAATGTGCCCGAGCGTTGTGGCTGATTGTTCTGTTTTTACAGTATATTGGGCAGCTGTTGAACGTTCAGTGGCATCGTTGGATTTATGGTTGTTAGTTTCTTTGGTTTTATTCTGGAATTAAGAGAACATAGAAAACAATAAGCAAACATGGTCTTCTTTCTGGTCGCTCCACAGTTACCGACTTAACAATGTTCTATAACTATTATATCTCAGCGATTGAAAGTGAACACCAAGTGGACACCATCTACTCTGATTTTTCAGAAGCCTTTGGCAAAGTTATCATGCCTTATTATTAACTAAGCTTAAGCTGATAGGTTTCATTTAACTTTTATTTGCTGGGTGGAATCCTATCTGGTAAATCGTAAATGTGCGGTTGTAATTTAAAATGGATGCTCCTATTATTATTCTGCTTCCTCAGGAGTTCCACAAGGAAGTATTTTAGGCCCTTTGTTATTTATTTTATTTATTAATGACATTTCGTCTGCTTTTTCACGCACTAAATTTCGTTTGTATGCAGATAACCTAAACATTTTTTGAGTATTTCTAATTTAAGCGATGGAAAAACATTACAGTCTTGAAAGAAAGTTAATGAAATTTACATTAAAGTTTAAATTTCACAAACTCAATCCCATCTTACAACGCTCGTTGCACATTGATTAATTTACAATTATGGGATACTATTAAATGATTAACTTGAGAATTAGGCATTTTTTACAAAAAATATAGCTTTATTCCAATAACAATCGAATGAATTCATTATTCAAAGTAGTGTCCATCGGAACCTATGACATTTTGCCATTTTTCAGGCAATTTATGGATTCTTTGCCAAAAATATCTTGGCGCCAAAATCTCCCCTTTTAAAGCGTCGCAACCAGAATTTGCATTTTTTTTTTATCGATGAAGTATATTATGCGTTTAATTCCAACATCAATCGATGATTTTCAGCGGAACTTTCTTTCGAATAGCAAAACTTTCCGTATATGCTGTTTATTTGGCACGTTTGATGGCATGTTTGTAGCGCAAAAAGATTATGTGGCTCTTTAAACTTTGGCAAATTTATATATAATCAAAACCGAAGTTTCATGACGTAGCTTAAACATTAAAGCAGTTGCAGTATATTCAGACGTGATTTGGTATTAGTTACGCTATCAATTCTTAATCCCTCATTTTGAAGTTATATACAGTAGTTTCAACAAGAAAGCAATCGGCTTAAGTCACTGAAAATATTAAGGTATCTTAAAAAAAAAGTCCACAGCATCTTGAAATGATTAATTATTCATTGCGCAAATATATTAATATGGCGTCCAGTCGCCACCGTTCTTTGTAATTTCATTACAACGGAAATGCATGCTATCGACTAATTTTTCAGCATATGACCGTGTTAAACTTCGCCATATTACCCTAAGAAGCCGTTTCAAATGATTTATTGAAGTAGTTCAAATTTATTTATCCACGTAGTTTTAACTTCATAAGAGCCCAAACTTTTACGATCGGATTAGCATCTGGCGACTGTGAGGGCGAATCCAATTAAGTTATGCCGTTTTCCTCTTTCCAACTGCTACACAAGCGACTGCGATTTTTAGACGGCCAATAAATATTATTTGGGTATTATGTGGCTCTCATAAGGCTATCGTTGGGAACGAATCTCTGGCCAAAAACTCAACAAGTATCAACCAACAAACACCATATTCACCTGATATGGCTCCTGCACCCTTTATCAGTTGATAGAAGACATAAAAAAGAATTCGCGGAAAATACATTTGAAAAAAGTTTTGATGATTGGATTATTCGTTGGCATAAGTGTATTATTTTGGATGAATAATAAATATTTTGTTTTGTATTGAGTCCAATATAAAGTTAATACAATCAGCTATGCTTGTTATTAGAGCTCATCACTTTTAATGTCACAGCTAAAAATCTACGCTATAAATTTTTTTTTTTGCAACAAAATTGTTTTACATTTTACATTTGTAGGGATTTAATTGAATTAAGAAGATAAATGAATCGCAAATTGATGATTTTTCTAATTTTAATAAATTTGTTAAGAATGAGTTATGTTATTATTACTCTTAGTTTTAAGGTTTTGTATAATGTATTTAGCCTGTAAGGAATTACTAAAGACAAATTCTAAAGACAAATAAATATCAAGCAACCAATGAAAAAAGGAAATAAACGTATGTATATACCTCTTCAATTGGCGGTGCTTGTATTTTATCCGCATAGGCACTGCTCGACGGCGTATCGACCAATTTTGCTTCGGTACTGCTTGGTTCCTGAATGAATTCAGTTTTGATCACATTTGCTTCTACGACGGCGGCATTTGCTATTACAGCATCACTTCCTAATTTGCTGGCGGGAACTAAAATGGGTGTTGTAAGGTACTCCTCCGTACTTATGGCATCGAAAAGCCTCTCCACGAACGGTTTTGTTTCTTCGCCAAGAAACACATCAAGCTGCTCGATCATCACCTTTTTCAATTCTTTTTCTGGCTTGTCTTTTTTCAATAACGCTAAAACGTAGCGTGCCAGTGCTGATGAATCCGCATCACATCTACGACAAAATGGAACAGTTAATAATTGGTTTTTACAAATTCGAAACACACATTTTAAACTTACAGCGGTTCCAAAACAACGACCAGCCAGCTTTTAAGAGCCTCTGGATTATTTATCAACATATTGGATATGCAACGAGGATGATGATGTAGGGCTCACCCTGTGTATTTTTGTGATGGCGTGGGGTGGTCTGAAGCGAATTAGCGTGTTAAGTTATATTTATTCTTCTTTTTTTTTATATATGACCTCTGCTGTGATAAATCCAACAATTACAAGTTGTAAATGCAATATTAGAAACTATCGAACTTGTTTGCTGTTTTATATTTTCTGAAAATAATATATTTCCACAATGTTATTACGAGTGAGTGGCGCGATCTTAATTAATTTAATTGACAATTCAAATTTATATTTCATTCAATTGGGGTCTTTTCTATTTCTCCTTTTATTTAAGTTCGTTAATTCCACTGTCTGTTCGTTGTTGTAGTCGCTGCTGGTGTTCGGTTTCGTTGTCGTGCGAGTACAAAATGGTACGAGTGGCGAGTGAAAATTTTTCTAGATTTAACTCGATACTTTGAAAGAATAGGAGAAAAAATTTTCACAATTTTATTTGCCTTTTTCTTCTGCAAAAGCACAATTTTCACACATAAAAAATGTTACAAACAGTTTCTAGCACACTTAATTTCACATATTCAATAATTTTAAAAAGCAATATATGTCTTTTATACCTTTTTTTTGTTAATTTTTATTACACTAAGAACCTTCAATTATAAGCTATCGCATCGATAAAAATAAGTGGCAGACTGTTTCAACGGCTGTTGCCAGATTATTGTAAATTTACCAAAAACAAAAGGTAACTTTTGACGTACATATTTTACAATATAAATTAACTTATATGTATTTTTGAAATAATTGATCTAACACAAATTACCCTTTTCACACGGCAAATTTCCAATTCCCTTTAACGGATCATCTAGGGCTAAATATCCCTGCATTTGTTTAGAATGATGAGTGATGAGAAATATTAACGAAATTCATAAAATTCATATTAATGACCGTGTAAGGCCGCATTTTGGTATTGCCACTTTTCCACACAGCAAGATTTCTTGATAAATTTTGCTCAGCACAAGAAAAACTTAATGGTACGAGCTAGTTTTTCTCCGTCCCTATCGTCAACAAATTTAACTTGCTCCCAAGAAAACTTACCTTGTAGAAAAGGGGACGGTTGCGCAACGATCGTACGATCTGCCTGATCTATGAACGTGGTTATTCTTTGGCATATAAGTTCATTATAGCATTATTGGGTTTTCGAAACTAAAACTGTTATGTAAGAACAGGCATGTATTTATTTTGAAATATTTTTAATACCGTCTGAATTACTCTTGTTTTGAATACAAATTTTATATAAAGAGTAGAGATTGAAGATGAAATTCAAAAGTTTTATCGAAAAGTAAAGTTTTTCTTCAAAGTTAGAAATTTCAGAAAAGTTTTTGGCAACACTGTTTCTAACTGGTTTTGGCTCAGCTATGGTAATGCCATGTAAATCTGTTAAACGTCTAATCGTAAGTAGCAGAAACAGAGCACTCGATCTGCTTCTGCTACGTTGTTGACAATTTTTACAAACGAAAAGTGGTTGCGGCAGTTAAGACCAAGCTCTCTTTCCCTTTTCGTCCATCACTGTTTTAATATAACTGAAATTTTAGCGTTTGTAAACCCACTTTTATTCGTTTTATTCCATGCATGAAGGAGTTTTCCTGTGATTGCTTGGTGTAAACGCAGTTAAGAACAAATGGCAGAAATGGGCGTAAGCTTGAATATTATATCGATATCAGATGCTATCGACAATATTTCGATATGTAATACTATCGACAACTTGATAACATATGTTTATTGTGATATTTACTTAAAAAATTTTGCAACCACACGTGCATGTTCGTCATCCTCAATTCAATAACTTACAAATCAATTTGTAATTTAAAGAAGCGAGAAATCATACTTAATCCAATGTGTAGCATAGGTGAAGATGATTTCGGTGACGAAGGCGGCTTGCATGCTTTGACACTCGGCGAGAAAACCACTGCGGAGGCTGACGAAAGTGTATGCAAGTGTGGTCAAAAGGATGCTGTTTACGTATTGCAGTCCCGACTACCCGAATGTCGAGATTGTTTTCTTCAATATGTACGACACAAGTTTCGTGCTACACTTGGTTCATCGAAAGTATTGCCACGTGATGCTGAAGTTTTGATAGTATTTGATGACAGCGATGAAGCCTTAGTGCTCTTGGATATGTTACACTATTCGCAGACGCAAAATAATTTCAAGCGTTTGCATTGTACGGTTCGTATTCTCTACATGGATGACTACTTTTCACTGTGCCCAATTGATGGTGAGGCGTATCGTCAACATTTAGCTCGTCTTCGGAGCTATCTTGCTCGGTATAGCTGTTTCGAGAGTGTAATTTGTACCAGCAACGCAACGGAAATACGAATCTATAACAATCAAGATGAAGCTACACTTTTTGAACAACGGCTGCTAGACCCATTTGTGGGGACGATGACAAACGGAGTGGAATCGTTACGTACGGGAACTTCACGTGAAGATTATTTAAAATGTCAACGCAATAATGCGATTGCAGTTGCAGCTAAATTTTTAAATACCGAGCATGTGATGGTCGCCGATATTAGCACTAAATTAGCAATAGATTTCATTGCCGCTATAACGTTGGGTCGCGGTGGAAGTGCTGCTTTGGATGTATCGTTGGTTGATAATCGTCTAGGAGCGGGCCTCAAATTGATTCGTCCACTCAAAGATCTCACACGAGCAGAAGTGACGTTGTATATATGTGCGCAACAATTGCAACCTTTCAGAGAGAAACGAACCTGTGGCAGTGATGAGAAGCCAATAAGTTTGCAAAATGTTACGACGAAGTTTGTGAATGATCTACAGGAAAAGTTTCCAGCAGCTGTGACGATAATTTATCGTACAGGCAATAAAATAGCACCTAATAATGGTGCGCTTGCAGAACATTTAGCCACTACTACATGTAGTTTCTGTAATTCTGAATTTAAATATACCGAAACTACGACGGCAATTGAGTACTCACGTTTAGTATCTGGACCGGGCAATACACTAGATAGATTAAAAAATGACGATGAAGATGAAGTTCGGCATAAAGGTCAGTGTCAAGCGCCGAGTATATTGTGTCACGCTTGTTGTAATATACAAAATGATTGCGATAATAAATCTTAATCTTATGTTTTTAAATAGTAATAACACAATTGCTTTATTTCTAATAAAAATTATTTTACTATTGTATCACAATCTACGTCTAAATATTTGAAAAAATGTACGACAAAATACTTGTCCTCAAAAATATAAATTCCTCCCAAAATTAGACCGTACTTATTATTAGCCATATGAGTGCCTTCACCTATGTACTTCTCCAGTTATATTTAATTAATGATTTTTTTTATATTGTAAAAAATAATTACTTTGACAATGTACTGGTTGTTTTACAATTATCTTTTAGAAAAGCGCCAGACCTTAGCATTTTCTCTGAATGGTCTTGGTTATTCTTATTTTCATTCGCATAACTTTAAATATTAAAGTTTGCTATGGGCACTAATTTCCTTTACTGGACTTAGATGACCATCTATTGGTGGAATATTTAGCTCTACACATTGATCATACATATCGTGAAGTACCAAACGATGTAGACATTTAGCTTGTTGGTGTAATTCACCCACGGTGTAATCAACATCAATAGTTTCTTTATGGGCATCAGGATCAGCAGGATAAAAGTCATCACCTGCATGCAAGATTTGTAATAATTTATGTTGTCTGATTAATGTTTATAATATTTCATAAGAAATACCGGTGAGAGTGCCGATGAAACCATCTGTACAATGATAATACACTGGCATGAGTAGGGTAGATCCTTTACAGTTGCGTTTGCATGCAAATTCTAATAAATCTAGCCATCTGTGAGCATGTGTAAGGCGTGATAGCTCATAAACTTGAACAGGTGGTAACCAAATAGTGCGTTGCCTAAAGAAGTGTAGAAAGGTGGTAGGAGAATGCCACTTTAAAAGAAGAAATTCATGAAAATATGGATTTACGACATATGATACAGGATCCTGAAAAATCAGTCGTACAATTAAGAATTCGTAGCTGCATTTAGAAAGTGCAAATGTAGCAACGAGACGGATTCTAAGAAAATGTTGTTTTATATGGAGAATCACTTACCAGTGCTTCTTGGATTTCATTGCGTTCAAGCAATAAATGAGGCTGCTCTTTCACTGCCACAAAATAGAAAACCGTATCGAATCTGTATGTAAGTCAAGGAATAATTAATATGACCCTAACCTTTAACCATCAATAACATACTTCCTATCAGCCTTAATGGGACTACGCCACACTGACCATTCGCACAGGCTCCATAAGTCCGGTACAACATGAAGATATTGACATAGCTTTATAAATGCTTTCGGATCGTTATGCACTACATGCTGCCAATGCGCACGATCATAACATTGCTCATAGAAATGCCCATAGCCTTGTAGATTGTTAAGGTTTTGCGAATTGCGGCACAGTAGAAGGCCAACTTCTTCAAATGTTTCACGTAGCGCTGTTATACGCAAAGATATATCACGCGTGAAATTTTGACCACTGGTCATTAGCGGTACAGGTCGATTACCATTACCATTGCTAATTTCTAATTGCTTTAATTGTTCTGCACGTATACCGAAATCATTGAAATAATTTAACCACTCCAGAGATTCATCTGCCTCTAAAGAAAAAACACCACCAGGGAAGACACAATGATCTGGAGCGTATGAGGTATGCTCGGTACGTTTAACCAGTAACAGCTGTGTGAAATAATAGTAAATTTTAATCGCTTTCAAGTTACATACATAAATAAGCTGAAATGTTATTAATGCTTACGCGATAATCATAGAACTTATCTTTATCCAACGACGTTTTGGTGACAATAATGAGACTTGCCGAGGGACGATAATTTTCATATTCAGTTATTGGAGACATTTTCAATATTCCCGTTCGTTTTATCTGCTTGCCTTCTTGTATCTGTTCACTTATTATTGGAATTTGGAATTTGTGCTTTATCACAGTAAAATAATATACATAAAACAATCGATTAAAGAATAAACATTTTTTGCTCGTCAACGTCGTCTACGTTTTACAGAACTGAAACTCACAAATGAATCTTTTTATCTTTTGAATCTCAGACATAGTTCAAAAGAGTTTTTTCTCTATTGTAAAATGTGATATAAGTAATTATGATGATTGGGCTTGAAGCTTGAGGTTTATTCTTGTTGTTTATTTATTGGAGTCCATCGAAATCAGCTGTTGTCCGGTAAGCAGCTGTTGATAACAAATAACGTATCAGTTGTTCTACAGTGGAATGAATTTAGAAATTATGTAACAAGTAGGAATTCTTCAACAAATTGTTTATAGTTCAAACCGTAAACCGTATGCTGCTCAGTTTTAGTGACATGTCTTTATGTAATTTATCGGTATTCTTTGACTAAATTTTACTGAACCAGTTCGAGGAAATTCTTAGTTTGGTACATGTGTGCGCAGGACTGCTCATATTTCAGAGGATTTCTTGCAAGCGATAAAGTTCAATCAATTTAATTATTTCTTCTTTTCCTAACTTTCGTTCCATTTTTATTTGTTTGCTCCTGCATACAAATAACAAATAATTCGATGTTGCCATATATAAAAAAGCTTCTGAGGGGGAAAAATGGTGTTTACAACATTTAATCGTAAATATTTATATAACTTTATTTTCAATAATCATCATGTACCACAATATAATGTAATGAACTACAATTTAATTTTTTTTAAACAATATAAGTAATAATAGTTGCGCAAATAAATATAATTTCATGAGCATAAATTTCCCACTACAATACCCATTTAAATTAGCAAAACATTACATAAACGGCAACACTACTTTTTTCTCTTTTGACATTTCACTTGCTGCAAGTGCCAAATATTTACTGCCTCTCAAATTTCATTGCAAATTGTTTGCCATTTCGAAATGTGTGAGAGCATTAGTACAAAACTGTGTTTGTATTGAGTTATTCAGTCTTGCATTTGTACATGTAGACGCTAGGTTAGCTTTTTTAAACTGACTCTGTTCAGAGTGATGTAAGTGATTCTAGTATTTATAAACCCAAGCCCCGTTTTTGTATTAAAGACCAAAGTTTCTAGGTAGCTGTGGTGCGTCACTTCTCATATGGCCTATCCTACTTTTTAATGGCACAATAGCTCATGTAGCCCGCGCTTTTCGTGCTATAAGTGCGTGAAATTCAATTCTCTCATTGCAAGTGGTACTTATTAAGCTTCAATGATAAGACAGTAATCAAATTTAACCGAACTGCATTTATAGGTTAATCTCCATGTCTTCTTCTTCTTCTAATAGCCCATGGGGGGCCTAGGCCGAGCTTTTCGCTCCATATCTTATTTTGGCTTACCCTTTGTACTTAAAAGTATACAATAATTTTGCAAAATACACCACTGTGACTTAATGGTAAATACAATCCGATTGAAAATATCTGTTTTTGTATTTAGCGAAACAAAATTCGAGGGCTAAATAAAAATGGCAAAGCAATGGACAACAAAGTGGCGTGAATCGGCTAGCCTAATAATTTTGGCAAGGGACACCAAGTTCACACATAAACACTTTGATTACAAGGTAATTTAACTAAATTATATAATTTCTTGTTTTTATTAACTTAAGGTTTTATGCCGATTACGAGCGGAGAAGTGAAAAGCTTTTCTTAGAAAATTTTTACATATGGAAGTTTGCAATTGCCTGCCAAGAGGGGTGCCTTTTAGGATTGTTTTTTATTTCATACCTTTGCCCATGTGCCTAGTTTTGACCGCGGGCACCCTACGTAGCAGTTTGGCACACTATCAACTACGCCACGTCGATAATATATGATATTTTTTATGCATAATCTTTTAATCTTATAATACCCACATGTGGACACGATTTAGGTGCTGCTTTTTAATCGCCCCGAGAAAGCATCATTCTTTGCCAAATCTACAGTTTTCCCAGGTGGTGTACATGAATCGAGCGACGAAGCACCGCAATGGTTGGAGCATTTTAATAAATTTGGCGTTAGTGCAGAAAAATTGAAGGAACTTGTACAGTTGCATGGTCCACGTCCAAGTATATATTCAAAACATGATGGGCATGGACACGGTGAGGATAGTTTGCGAAAGTGAGAAGACAAAGGCGTTGTGTTGGTTTCGATATTTATAATTGTACGAAAAACCCTAAAATTTATCCCTTTACATTTAGAGAAATTTCACTGCGCATCACTGCAGTACGTGAGACATTCGAAGAAGTTGGCATTCTAATATGTCGAAATGGAAAATCTTTAAGTGGTTCCTCCAGTGCCTATGGCAATTTCTTGGAGAATTTCGATCGCAAATACTGGCAACATCTGGTGCACAATGATCATACACAGTTTTTAACACTTTGTCGTGAATTGAATGTTGTTCCTGATTTATGGAATTTACATGAGTGGTCGGCATGGCTGACGCCATCAAGTTTTAAAAAGCGGTAGCTACAATTATTTACACTGCATATACATACATATTTGTACAGATGCTTACTTTTCAGATTTGAAACAGCATTTTATTTGGTAGCACTAGAAGAGACTCCCGATGTGATTTTGGAAGAGAATGAAGTGGATAATTATGCGGTACAAAATTATTTATCCATAATATTTAAATGACATTTTAAATTTTAATTCCGTTTCAATTCACCACCCAGTGGATGACTCCAATTGATTATCTTACCGCCAATTTCAATAACAAATTGTGGCTTCCTCCACCTCAGTTTTATGAGATATCACGCCTGCTAAATTTTGCCAAATTGGAACAATTGCAAGCATTTGCACGTCAGCGAGCTACGAATGGTACCACACTCATGTTGCCGGTACAATATAGATGCACTGATGGTTCTGTTTCAATGTATCCCGGTGATGATATGTATCCAAGTGATCCAAATGCTTTCAATGAAATCATACCAATCAATAAGACTATGGAAAAATTTAGATCTTGTGCCAATAATGTACATCGTACGGAGTATGTTGAAAGGAATACAGCTAAATTACATTTGAACTTTAAACTTCTTGATGGTCAATTGTGTCCTTTGAATTCAAATGATATACGCGAGAAGCTGTAACAAATTAAAGGCTACCTTCTGAAATTTGCACAAAATCGATCAATATTCACATACAGTGTAATTGAGACTATTTTGAGCCAACTGTTCCTTCATAGACCTAAACCTAATACATTTAAATTGTGTTTATACTTAGTATACTGAGTGAAAATGTGTCCTAAATATATTCGTTAGATATTATTTGTTATATGTAAAGTAATCGTAAGGGTACAAATTCTTTTATATACAAAGCAAAATTTGTTATAAAATTCAAAAATTGTTTAAGAAACATACATAAATGATGTTAAAAATATCATTGCTCTTAATTTTGTAAAAGAAAATACCCGATATAATTGTAATCACCACTGCTTGATTTATGTCACAACGAACACAAGAATAAGTTATTTCAATTGATAGCTAATACTGAAAAATTCAGATGATTAAATAAATTTTTATTAGTGTTTTTACTGGCCATTGAGAAAACGGCCCTAAATCTGGCTACATAAATCAGAATCAGCTGTTGTGCACTATGTAGCTGTTGATAAGAAATGCCCAATCAGCTGTTCCACAGTGGAATGAATTAAGCAATAAACAAATGAAATTAAACGCCAATTCAAACGTTATTCTACTAATGTTCGTATATCATCGTCATATTTTTAATAGATTTGATACTAGCCTCATTGTGTTAATGGTGTCATCTTGTAGTTCTATGCTGACAATATTGCCAAGCCAAGCCATGCAGTTATAAACTTGAATAAAAGTTATAAAAGAACTAATATAGTTTAAGTGAACACATGTTTGATGTGATATTTTTTTTTTTAAATTACCTATAGAGCGAATTGTTATTTGGTTTTGGGTTTATTGTTGTAACTAAGATGATATTTTTCGGAATATTTGCACCAAATCAATAAGCGACCATATTATTGATCAGACTTTATACGATTTCTCAAAACACTTTCGACTCATCTCTGTTTAATACTATCAAAATCTTATACAATTATAGTATTAGCTGGAATGATGGTATGTACCTCGTCTCACATTCTTAAATATTTTTGAATCATTCAAATATACTCTAATCTCCAGAGCATCGTTATAATTTACTAAGAAAAGGGCTCCTCTACATCATTATGGTAAGGAATTTTAATCCGCAAGACACGCTACTATCACTACTTCACTTTGATTGTATGTAAAAGAAATTAAGCTCAGTTTTCGTAATATTTTAGGTGCATACTACGGAGTGACTTCCCGAAATCCTCCGAAGAAGTGACCTCCCGAAGCCGGGATATTTTGAAATATGTTCTGGGATTCCCATTCTTAGTACCTACTGCATGTACATGTATTTTAAAAATGCTCTAATCTCAATCTCATTGCAGATATGATCATGAAATTTTATGCACATCTAAAGACTGTTATTGCCAAGTCTCATACCAATAATAAGAATTATCAAACTATTACCAAGCTTACTTACTATTGCAATTTTTATCACTTTTTTTCAAAATCGTTCATTTTATACTTACTCTTTGAAAACCAACAAAATGATTTTTGTCCACAAGTTGATGGCGTGTTCAGGATAACATTAACAATGTTGATCAATCGGTTTATGGTGAAATATGTATGGGCAACATTAGATTTAACAAAAATTCACATAAATTTAAATTAATTTTACTATGTATTTTCGAGTTCACGATTCATTTTGTTTTGGTTTTTAATTCGTTGTTATCCTTTGTAATGCATTTCAAGAAGAACTGATCGGAAATCTAAGTTCAGCACAGCCTCTTAAATTAAACATCTGTTTGCATTTAACAGTGGGTTACATTTTTATGGATTTTGCCTTAAATATTATCAACTTTTGTATGGTAAGTAGGCGTGGTTATTGCACAATGATGCTAATTTCCATCAATTATTTATGAAGCTATTTGAACTGTGTTTCACTATTTCCTTTGATGTTGTTATTTGAATATTGTATTGTATGGGACATAGGCGTGGCTTTTGCCCAATCTTGATTATTTTTACAAACGTTGTTCAAGTGACTATTTTAATGATGTGATGATTGATGCGTATGCGTGGACGACGTGTATCGAATAAGATGGAACGATGAGCTGTACGTCGACACTGACATAGTCAAGCTTGTCTTGTTGAGCGAATGGAATAAAGAAGGGTGTTTTATTCGAACCACGGTGGAGGAACGCGCAGAAGAGGGCGTCCTAATCTCCGTTGGAAAGACCGGGTACAGGTCGACCTGGCTACACTTGGCCTTATCAACTGTCGCCAGCGCGTGCCTAGCACAGGCGAATGGCGAAGCTTTATAGAGTCGGCCAAGACCGATCATCGGTTGTAGTGCCATTTAAGTAAGTAAGTAAGATGATTGATGCGTATCGAATTTTGTTCAATTCGTTTAAGAATTTTCTTCAATATCACTCTTTGATAACTTCAATTTTATGGGAGGTACAAAACATTTGGACCAATATACCCTGTACATAGAAAATGTAGGGTTTAACTAATTTTTAAACTATTTATCTGGAGCATAAAGTAACGTTATCTCATTTTGAGTGCGGCTACCAAAATTATAAGAGGGATTATATATAATCCAAGATAGCACCATTATTTACACAATGGGAAATAGATACTTAGTAAATAAACTTTTACCCACAAATTGAGAGATTGGGACTATAGTGCACTGTGACTTGTTGGTAACTATAATTATGTAATTCTATTTAAAATAGTTGCGTATTTAGCAAAACAAACTTCTACTGCTAAATAGAAAATGGCAAAACAATTGACAACAAAATGGCGTGAATCGGCTAGCTTAATAATTTTGGCAAGGGACACCAAGTTCACACATAAACATTTTGATTACAAGGTAATTAATTAAAATTTCCTAAATTATAGTTTTTATATTTCATATGCGGAGACGTATTTAGGTGTTGCTATTTAATCGTCCCGATAAAGCATCCTATGCCAAATCTGCAGTTTTCCCAGGTGGTGTACATGAATCGAGCGACGAATCACCGCAATGGCTGGAGCATTTTAATAAATTTGGCGTGCGTGCTGAAAAATTGAAGGAACTTGTACAGTTGCATGGTCCACGTCCAAGTATATATTCAAAACATGATGGGCATGGACACGGTGAGGATAGTTTGCGAAAGTGAGAAGACAAAGGCGTTGTGTTGGTTTCGATATTTATAATTGTACGAAAAACCCTAAAATTTATCCCTTTACATTTAGAGAAATTTCACTGCGCATCACTGCAGTACGTGAGACATTCGAAGAAGTTGGCATTCTAATATGTCGAAATGGAAAATCTTTAAGTGGTTCCTCCAGTGCCTATGGCAATTTCTTGGAGAATTTCGACCGCAAATACTGGCAACATCTGGTGCACAATGATCATACACAGTTTTTAACACTTTGTCGTGAATTGAATGTTGTTCCTGATTTATGGAATTTACATGAGTGGTCGGCATGGCTGACGCCATCCAGTAAAAAAAAACGGTAGCTACAATTATTCACACTGTATGCATTTACATAGACATTTGTACAGAAGTTTATTTTCAGATTTGAAACAGCGTTTTATTTGATAGCACTAGAAGACACTCCCGATGTGATTTTCGAAGTAAACGAAGTCGATAATTATGCGGTATAAACTAAAAACTCAATAATTTTTAAGTCATATATTCAATTTTAATTCCGTTTCAATTCACCATCCAGTGGATGACTCCAATTGATTATCTCACCGATTATTTTAACAAAAAACTGCATCTTCCTGCACCTCAATTTTATGAAATATCGCGCCTGCTAAATTTTGCCAAATTGGAACAATTGCAAGCATTTGCACGTCAACGAGCTACGACTGGTACCACACTCATGCTGCCAGTACAATATAGATGCACTGATGGTTCTGTCTCAATGTATCCCGGTGATGATATGTACCCAAGTGATCCAAATGCTTTCAATGAGATCATACCAATTAATAAGACTATGGAGAAATTTAGATCTTGTGCTAATAAGGTGCATCGTACGGAATATGTTGACATGAATACAGCAAGATTACATTTAAACTTTAAACTTCTTGATGGTCATTTGAGTCCTTTGAATGCAAATGATTTATGTACGTGAGAAGTTGAAACAAATTAAATGCTACTCTCAACGGATCCATGCAGGCCAAATTGAGACTCTTCTTGAAGCAACTGCTGCTACATAGACATAATATATTTGAAACTTTTTTTATATATATATAAACTGGATATGTGTTTTATATACATATATTCGTTAGATATTACTAGTGATATCTAAAATAATTATAAGGGTAAAAATGCTTTTATATACAAAATAAAATTTATAATGTATATTAAAAATTATATAAAATTACGTTACAATTTGTTATAAAAATATTTCTCAAATAAATTATAAATGAATTGATCAGGTGTATTTTTATATAAAAATTATCTACATACATATTTGTATGCACCCATTTAGTGAATTCTGTGAAACACAGGTTTATACTACAACACATAAGCTGTGCCAATTGATATCTAATACCGAAAAATTTAGTTTATGCAATAAACAAACTTAAAGTTTACTTGTGCCTTGTAATTGTTGAACGGGTGACAAATGACCGTTGAGAGGTAGTTCTAAATTAAAATATATCTTTGCGCTGGAATTGTCCATATCCTCAATGCGATGTAAATGTTTCGCTTTTGCCCGAAATTTTTCTAAAGTTGAATTTATTTTGATGAAATTATCAATAGAACGCGAATCCTTTAAGTAAAAATCATCACCTATAAAATTAGAAAATTTTATATACCAATTTTTTATCATTACATGGTAAGTTCAAAGATATCTGAAAACAAACCTGGCAAAACACTAGCAATACCATCGATGCAAAAGTAAGGTACAGGCATAAAAAGTGTGGTACCGAATGAGCTACGTTTTTGTGCAAAAACCAATAATTCCTGCAATGTTTTAACGCTTGCAAGGCGGGAAAGTTCATAAGTTTGTGGTGGTAGGAACCACAGTACACCGTTACGAAACATGTTTATAAATGTTGTTGGGGCGCACCACTTTAAGGAAAGGAAGAAAAGAAAATATTGATAACTCTTAAATATTCTAAATTGTAATAATACAAAATTGCATTTCTCAGATGCAAGAATCAAAGAAGCCATTTCACATCCAATTCTTGATACTGAATCCATACATTAAGATTTTATTGTAAATCGAGTAAGAGGTTTAGGTTCCATTGGCTGGATGTGACTTGCATGTAAAAACATTTCTCTGCTTCTTAAGGGTTGCAAGACTCAAAACTTCACTGCTATAAGTACTTAATTTACCTACCATACTTTCTTTCACTTCTGACTCTTCGATCAGCAAGTCCGGAGTCTCGGGAAGACACGTCATAAAGAACACAGTTTCATAACTAGAATTCGAATTAATAATTGTGTGTATATGAATGTTTACGTCTCTAAAATACATATGCAGTTGCTAGCTAATAATCATTTTACCCTTTTGCAAATGGTGCTGGACTAGCCCATGCCGACCATTCATGGAGACCCCATAAATCTGGCACCACTTGCAATTCCTGGCACAATCGCAAGAATTCTGAAGCATTATTGTGCACAATTTGTTGCCAATTTTTTCTATCGAAATCTACTTGTTCCACAATGTAACCATAACAATTTGTTGTCGCCTCATTAAGTTGAGCTTTATTGCGACACAGCAGTACACCCACTTCCTCGAAAGTTTCACGAATCGCTGTGAGACGTAAAGATATTTCTCTGTATACAGAAAAAAAATGTTATCAAAAGAAGTAAACTTTTTTCTGGTACAATAAATCATTTTGTACATTGTACCTTGCCCAGATTTGTGACTGCTTAAAGAAACGATCATAACAGCCACTACCCTGTGTCGATAGTATTTGTGGCCTTTGCTCACTCAGAACAACTAATTGTTTTAGTGCTTGCTGTGTCACTCCAAATTCTTCAAAATAATTCAACCATTCCACTGATTCGTCGGCGATTTTCTCGAAAATGCCACCTGGAAAGACACTTTGATTGGGAGCAATTGCTGTGTTTTCGGAACGTTTTAGCATCAACAACTATTAACATATGTACATAGTCAAAGAGAAAAGAAAATTGTCATTTAAATAATAAATTATGTTACTCTTTGATATTTTATACCTTGTAATTGTAGTCTTCTTCAGCACTAGCTCCTTTTGCTTCCGATTTTCCATTATGTGCTGCTATTATGAGGCTAGCAGATTCTCTCCAAACTTTTTGTTTCTTATTAGTCATTTTTTTTTTTTTTGAAATATTCTTTATTTAAATAAAATTTACAAGTTTCTGTTAAATTTTAACTTGGATAATAATATTTTGCCTCCTCAAAACTTGCTGACTTTGCTCTTAGCAGCTGATTATATGTTGTTGCTTTCTTTTGTACGATTAGCTGTGTGTTGAAGCGTAGTGAAAGCAAAAGTCTGTTTGGCAACTGATAAGGCTATTTTTAGCATAAACTTAAAGATACCTTTTGCTTTAACTTTCTGCTTAACAATACCTCCCGGGTGAGCTATTTGATTTTCATTTCTTAATATTTTGGTAAGTTTCAATCCAATCTCAAAACGATATCGACTCACTGAACAAATTATTGATTTGTTTGGGCTAATATAGAAAAAAGTATTTTTCGAAAAAAAAAATATATTTTTTTTTTAATTGATAAATTCAACACTCAGGGTGTACCCCTGCAGAGTATTGTATTGAATGGAAGGAAGATTGATAGGTGGAAGAAAGAAGGAGGGAGAATCAGAGAGGGAATATAATCACACAGGACACCGATAAAGAGATAGACAGACATTGTGGTAAGTGTTATGCCTTTACCACAATGAACTTCAGTTTATCAGTGTCGACTATGACCGCATGTAACGTCAAAGGCCAAGCTTTTCGCATCCACTCATGTTGTGCGTGTTATTTTTGTACATGAATGGAAGGGACCTACTGTTATATGCCGAACCCAAGCGGCGAATTGAAAAGTTTTTCATAGGCAATTTTTACTCTTGTAGGTTCGCCATTGCCTGCCAAAAGGTGGTGCCGTGTATAAATTTTGTTGTTGTTGCTTTTTTTTTGCCTGTGCCGAGATTCGAACCCCTGACACTCTGCACATCAGGTCTAACGCACTACCGCTACGCTACAGGGACCATAGCTTAAATGTTGTTTATTTATATAGGTCGCGCAAGCACTCGATGAACTGCTTTATTTTGCTGTACAGAGTTGTTCTCTTGATGGAGTACTGCGACAACATTTTGCCTATCGAGTTTACTAATTTAATAGTTATCTAAAATCCCTTACAAAACAACGAAAGTTACTATGTAGTCGCTGGAAAAGATGCAAAACTTATTGTATTGTATAAAGAGAGACTTAAAAATAGAAATATAAATATTAAAATATATAAAGCGCAAGGAGCTATTTTTAGCTAGGACAAAGTGACGTTCTCAACTCACCTGCGTTGATGATGGTTTCAACTCGCTTGGCATCTTCCATGTCACATTCCAATTTGCCAGCTCTTTGACCAATGGAAGTGCGTGTTCTCAGTGCAGACAAGCATATCGGTCTTGCTTAAGCATCAGAAACAAGCGCATTTACCTACAAAATTCATTTGGGTCGCCAGCCTGATTATTGGTAAACAACGCATTAAAAAATGTGTGATAAGTCGAAGGTTAAGGTTTATTTGCGTGAAATGTGAGAATAACAACACTGTTCGCATAGAGTTAACAACACTGTTTGCTTATAAAAACTTTCTCGCGCAACGTTCAAATAATTGTTTAAATATCAATTTTTAATAATAATATGCAACCAGTTAATAAAATTTAAGTAATTTTTCCGTAACGAAGTACTAAAATTGTTTTGTTTTGCAATATATTACCGAGTTTAAGTTATTTAAAATAATAATTTTACATTTCTGCATCGTACCGAAACGTAGTGGAATTGAGATTGCGGTAAATTAAAAAAACCTTAAATTAAAAAATTCCCATATATTTATGCACAACTCGATAAAACTGCAATGGAAAACCTAAATCCAGCTCCAAAATGCAATGTGGATTCTAAAACACCAACACATAAAACACCCAGACTTTTCAAACTGCGTAACTACATCACATCGCATCAATGTCAATGTTTGTCAATTTGAAGACCAACGTTTGACGGAACACTCTGAGATGATCACCAACAAAATCAAAGAAACTGGCGATCGGATTTATGATGACATCTCCAGCATGATTTCTGGCTAGCGAATTGAAGTTACTTCGTTTCCAGAACGTGTTTCACGGTTTTAAGAGACAGTATAATAACCGGCAGTGAGTGAACTGAAAGCTGAGCTTTAACACGTAAAGTTAAGACTTAAATTGCGCAACAGGAGAACACAATAATGACCAGTGGCTTTCGTCTTTACGGAACCACTCGTCACAACAAAGATGATCTTGCTAGTGTATTCACAAATATACATATGCAATGTTCTTAAAATATCGCCACCATCGAATAGTGGAAACACTATAACCGATGCGACAATTATCATTAAACTGACAATACTGCCCGCCCGTTAAAAATTTTGTTTATGGACAATTCCTGAATACGAGCGCACCACCAAAAGCCCACTAAAGCCCAGCTTCATCATGAAATGAAAGCTTAACAAAAACAACCATGAATTATTTCATTTGTATGCGCAAAGATTAGGAAAGAAAGTGGATGAGTTTCGGTATAAATTTAAGCATTGTGCTGTAAATATTGTATGTGTATCTGAGACGTTGTTAAAGTCATTACAGAGTAGGCCATGGTGGGGGCGTCACAATATTAGGAAGACGAAGAATTTCGCATGTAAATCACCTTTCGCTGGTACTCTCGAATATTTATTTATTTAATTTGAAAGATAATTTATTTAATGAAAAAGATTGTCATCGGTACAGTCTACAGGCCAAATCGCTATGTTGATACATATGTTCATCTTCATTTGAATAATTGAAAGGACATTAAAATATGTACATTGATATTATTGTTGGTAATTTCAAAAGCAACCAATTAACTGAAAATGGTTTAAACTTTGATATCCAGTGCTCATAACTTTCTCAATTAATGACAAAATACGTGCACATTGTACAAATACATGTAACACACTTCTTGGCCTATTCTTCGTTAATTATATAAATAAATTCTTTTATAACCCAATTTCAAAACATGAGCTACATAATTTTTCTGACCTATGATTGTCAATTAAAGACAAACGCAATACTTTTCAAATATGATGATTTGAAACGAGTTGACTATTCTAAGGTGCAAACGGAAATTAATAATATTAACTGGGACAATATACTTGTATATGGAATGAGCGTGGTTGGTGGGCAAATACTTACTTTACTTACTTACTTTTAATGGCACAACAACCCATGGAGGGCCTAGGCCGAGCTTTTCGCATCCACTCATGTTGTGCGTGGATGGAAGGGACCTACAGTTTAATGCCGAATCCGAACGGCGAAATGAAAAGCTTTTCATAGCGATTTTTACTCTTGTAGGTTTGCCATTGCCTGCCAAGAGGTGGTGCCGGGTAGAACAATTATCTTTTCTACTTTTTGATTTTGCATTTGCCGAGATTCGAACCCCGGACACTCTGCGTAGCAGTCCAACGCACTACCACTACACCACAGCGACCACCAAATGGGCAAATACTTGTTCTGCAAAATAGCATAAGTTGCGTATGTGACAAATTTGTTCCAGGGAAACTTTTGATAGACCTTGGTTTATTAGTTTACTAAAATCCCTTACAAACAACGAAAGTTACTATCTAGTCGCTAGAAAAGATATAAAACTCCTGAAATTTTTTATATAAAAAATAGATATATATAAAAACAGTCCGAGACTCAAAAATTCAATTCTACGGAGAAAAGTTTTCCAGGGCAATATACATAAATTTTAAAGAAAAATGGAAGCAACTTAGAGAGCGGCGTTGGCCATAACTCCAAAGATATTTCAAACAAAAATAGACTATGTTGATGATCTCAAATAACTCCCAGACCCAGAAAACTTAGAATTTACTCAACAAAACCGATTGTGATGTATATTATTGGAGATATTTAAAATGTAAATCAATGTGAAGTCTAGGAAAGTTTTTTTCAAAAAAAAAAAAATAAGTATCGATTATAATAGAAATTTCAATAGCTGTATTTACAATCCACAGATTGGCGAATATGGCCCATCATCTTTTTAACTTTCTGAAATCATTATTTCATAATAACTTTTTTCCATCAAGAATTGAAACAAATTGTTTATTTTGAAATATTTTACCTGTAACCCCAAAAAAAAAAAAAAATACCTGAAAGGAGGAGAGATAAAGAATGATCGTTAAAAGCACAAATTGTCATATGTTTGAATTCGAAAGCTTTTTTAAATTTCGAGATAAGCGGGTTTGTAAATGTGCTCCGCCCCAGTGTCGAAGACTCCCCCTTCTAAGCTACATAGTTTTCTTAACACAATTCATTCCATTCATTATAGGATCTAAACAACAGAAATTAAACAATTGCCTAATTGTCATTAATTTGCTTTCGGAAATGCACAACAAAAAACATACTCACACACACACCAACACACACTCGCTCATACAACTAAAGATACAAATATAAATAATCAAGTGAAAATCGTTATTGAATTATTTCAGTGAATTGGTTCCTGTACAATGTTCTGGGCTCTACTTTACACTGACTGAATATGTTTGTATGTATGTATTCAACAATAAGAAGCAAAATCTTAACAAAGGCACGTTCACGGCAGGAATTTAAAACACAGCAACGGCAAAAAATGCACCTTTTTAATTTCATTCTCTGTGATAATTTACAAGGAATAAAAAAGAAATGAGAATTGTTCATGGGGGTGTTTAAAGCGCCCAAAGTCGCACCATTTCACCACAAACAGGTGGTGGTGGTGGCGGTGGCGGTATTGTGGTGTATGCTTCCTTACAAGTCTTGTGTGCTGCTGTGCTGGTGCGTTGCATTTCGTTTTGTTTCATCGTCAACATCGTTTCACTCGAGTGAGTGGTAAAGTGATTTAAATGCGTCCTTAATGGGATAAAATGTTGTCTGATTTGTGGTTTTATAAACGTTTTAAATGCTCAACTTCTGTATGATTTGTGCCTGTGGTGGTTATCGTATTCGTACTCGTATGTAAGAATGTATGTACGTATGTGACGATGGTGCCATTGGTGTGAGGTAGTCACTGTGTAATGTTGTTAGTGGCTTTTGAGTTTTTGAGTTTGGTTATTTAAGGCCGGTGCCTGTGCTGTGATTTGATACACACATTGTATGTACAACAATAAAGTACATATTATGTATATCATGTATTGGTTTGAGTTCGATTTTATATTTATTAAGTGCCCGCTTCCCTAACCTCACCCACTTTAGGACTTTTGATTCTAATTCACATCGTGTGTATGTGTTCAACCGTTGGAAGCCTGCTACAAGATGCGCATTCCGTGTGTCGATAGGAATTACTGCTCTTTGTGTTTTACACGTAATAAATTTTGATGTCAAAAGAAGAACCATGTATGTGGCGGTGATGAGAGGAAAGGAAATGAAAGGAAGAATGGGAGGCTGTAAGGAGGGTCATGTATATATGTATACTTGATGCACTCATTTAGTGTGTGTATATAATGTGTTTGAGGGAGATGCTTTGCATGAGCTTACCGCAAATTACTTCATGTGTGTGTACCAATTGTTTTCAAAACAAAACTGAGCAATAACGAATTCAATTCGAGTGTTCGACTTACGTGGAATGGCAGAGTTTTTATTTTATAATATTAAGCTCAGATTTGATTTGGTTATTTTGATTTGGAAGAAGCTACGCATTTGCTACTTATTTTGTTTGTATCAAACGAAGTACTTTATTTTGGAAAAAATTTGCCGAAAATTATATGTCATTTTATTTCAAGGCATAATAATGTTCTTAAAAAAATGATATAAACTTAGGCTTATGTTAATTTATATCGTTTTGTGGAGTAACAGCTCATATTAAATTTAATGTATACCCATAAGTCGTAAGGGGTGGCGACTTAAGTTTATTTACCGCGAGACTTCAGGTCACTTGCGATGTTAATATTTTGAAATCACCGGATTATTTTGTTACATTTAATTTGATGATCTTAAAGATTAAAAAGTCAGAAATGGTGGATGGCTGATTTCAATATTACATACACTACTTAATATAAATTTTAGTTAGAAGAAAAGTGCTAATGGTTTTTAATTTTTAAATGAAGACTTTGTTTATGTATAAATATGCATATTTTGAACCTTAATAAAATTTAAATTTAGAGATGTTCTTATCTTTCGTGGACAGTCGGAACTTTGTTTGACTCAGTTATTATTATTATTATACCTAATTCATTTTTCATTTATAAAATTAAATTAAATTTGTGTTAGCTTTTTCACTACAATATACACTATCAAATTGTATTCTCTTTTTTCATGTAGAAATGTATTTTTCTCAAATTGAAGCCTTAAAGCGAAAAACGTTGCAATCATCAATGGAAACCACTGTCGCTTACAAAATTTTTCACGGAGGTTCTTCTTTTTCGCCATAATGCTTCAATTATGTTATTCTTAAACTCGTAGAGAAACTTCAAGTTACATTGAATATATTTCTTTTAATGGCATAACAGCCCATGTAGGACGTAGGCCGAGCTTTTGGCTCAAGCTTGATGGTCGCCGTGGCATAGGTTTCAAATCTGTGCACAATGACAAAATGACAAACCTACTAGAGTAAAAATTTACTAAAAAAAAAAATTTCCCATTGCATATTAACTCTTTTAAATCATTGCGATGGGCGCGTGATGTGAATTTTTCGTGATATATGTGAATACGTAATGTTCTTTTCATTTTACATTTAGTTATGTTCTCTAATTTTATACTTTTTCTATTCGTTTCAGGCGCATTTTTTTAATTCACATGAAAATCCGTGAAATTTGTTTGGAAAATGTCAACGTGTTTGAACATACGTGATTTTTTGATTTTTGCGTGATTTTGCGTGAGTATTAATTTCAAAGTTTAAGTCAAAAAACGCCATTAAGTCAAAAAAGCGTCATCCTTTGGAGGGCTGATAGGCCAGCTCATAACTTACCAGAATATTGGATTATTACCATAGTAAACAATTTAACAATGTTAAGTTCTTGAGATTAACACTTTTTCTCTTGAAAAAGTCCCTGCGACCAATAGCAGGGCTATTCACCAAAAATTAGAATCTTAAAATATGTGATTTTGAGCGATGACACTTGAATACACGATACACGGATCTAAGGTATCGACTTTTCCGAAATTCATAAAAGTACCAATATCTCAAAAATTAAAAATATTTTATTGAGGCTTTATTTTGATATTCTGTTCAGTTATGATCTGGTCTATCAGCCCTCAAAGGAACACCCTGTTTGCATCTTATCTTCCTCTACTGAGAGTTATTCACTCACTGACAAAAAAAAATAACATTAGAGAGCATATGTACCATATAAGAGAATTCCCCGCTTATAAAAATTGCTTGAAGTTGGGTGATTATATGTATGTAAGTGGAGCATGCTTATATGTAAACACTTGTTAATAGCACCCAGATTATTTTTATACTAAGCCTGGTTTGCTCTGACTATGCATATACACGGGGATGCTTAGAAATGCAAAATACTGTACATACAGATATTCATATCCAAAGCCACAGTTCGATTAAGATCCTTAAGAAGGCTGCTTCAGCAGAAATCTTATAACAAAGTTTAGCGGAAATGGAATTCAATTCACCTAACTGATTCCAATACATTGTTACTTCTTGTTAATCAAACATTCAAGACAAATTTATATGTACACCTCTAATCTACAGCAACCTTAATAACAAAAATAGTAATAGTTCAGGTTATGTTATTTTAAGTTATGTTGAAGTTTTTCTTTTTATTGAAGACTTGCTTATGCAATTAAACGCCATTGTATTACCACATGGGCTGTTTTTGGAGATATTATGTGTGAGGTATTAAATTATGTGACTAGCATGGCTCTGTCATCGGCTTTGCAGCTACCCGAAATGTCAATATGACCGATACAATTAGCCCTTAAATCAGATCTTAAGTCATTTAGAAATAGGCAGCAACTAGAGATGATCTAGGCTGTAAATACATTTCACACGGTAACATAGTTCTACATTTCAATAAGTTAGTTTCATCTTTAATCACTGATACCTTTGCTTGCAAATTTACTTCAATGGGTCCTTACGGTGGAAAATTTACTTAAATACGTAAATGTCGTAACTTTTTCATACATACGATTTTATAATTTTCAAAAGCCGTGATATGCTTTACTTTGCAACAACAATATTGTCCTTATAAATGCACTACATTGACATTTATCTTCCGTGTGTGTCTGTCTCTCTTTGCCTGTATGTCTGCCTGTCCGTCCATCAGCTGTCTGTCTGTATTTAAGCGACGTCATTATGTTAACACCAAAGTCAATTGACGCAATTTGTCCAACAGCAATAGCAACAACAACAACAAAAAATACTGTATGTTCTACCTACTCATGAAATCGAAAACATTTACCAAATGAGAGAAACAACAAAAACTTGCAGACAAAAAAAATAAAATTACCAAAAAACACACCATGCAGGGGCGTTTAACTAACCACAATAAAGTACGAGCATTTCAACAGTTTGCACACAATGCACTCACACTGAAGATAGAATGTAGAAGGGTGCAAAGTGATGAATTGAGATGAGGGAACGAGGAGCTAGCTGTACACAGATTGTGGGTGGGGGTAGTTTGTTCAAATGAATTGCGGGGATTTATTGCGGTAATTCTCATTTGGTGTAGTGCAAGAAAGACAAGATGTGAAAAACATTCTATGAATTACATTGTTGAAAAGATGAAACTAAATAATGCGAAGCAGGTCCTTAAACACACACACACACACACACACACGTTCATACATGAGTGTGTGTCATTTCTATTGATATATCCCCGTGGGAAAGCAAAACGCTAACAACTGAGTCAATGGTAACAGGATAAAATCAAACAACAAAACGATTTTATTTATTTTATTTTTGTTAAATGTTTGAAAAATTTATTTATATATTACTAATATATGTACATAAAAATGTATATTTTTCCAGAAGTATGTAGCTACATATCTATGTATATCGGACATTTGATATTTTGGAGATGTTTTGTTATTCATGTCACTGACACAAATGTCGCCACATGTCCTGTTCTCTCTGCTAATAAGCTTACTAGTCGATACAGCTTCTTTTTCAATAATAATGTCCAAGGTACATGACAATAATCACTATAATTGGACACCATCAATGATGGTCAACGTACACACACTCATACAATACATACATAGTTTCGATGACAGTACGTGATATGCATTACACTTTGGTAACTGCACTTGTAAGAAAGACTTTATTAGCCCCAAAAAGAAATAATTCGAAACCATTTACATATACCTACAGCTATGGATTTTCCCATTTCCAGCATTACCTTTATCAATTCCGAAAAGTAATTAACTCTTAATTTTCATTTAAAATTAAAATTCTTTGCTGCTTCTACTTTTGTGTAATCTTGTAAACTTTCTTCACCTGCAGTAGCTCATACTATAAAGATAAAATATTTCAACATAGGAACATACACCATTTACCCAAAGATCTAACCGACACATTAAATCATACTTAAGCATCATAAAAAACGTTGAAAAAAGATGAATGTAGTAAAAATTTCTTAGTACAAATTTTCAATTATAAAACGATAAAAAAAAATTATAAACTCCACTTATGAATTGCTCATTGCTTTACTTCTCGTTCAGATTCTCACTCTCTCTTTCTGTAGAATAACATTCACATAAATCAAGTTGACACATTGTATCCTATATCGTCCCAGCCTCACCTTGTAGAAGTTTTGCTCCAATGCCTTCTTTCTAATTTACATGTCTGTCTTTTCACTATGTTCATTTAAATATCTATCTTTCATTTTAAGCGGATTTTCTTGGCAAATGACATCATAATTCATAATAGTCCTTACTAAGAACAAGGCAGTTGCCTTTCCTTCTTCTAATTTCGTTTATAATTTATAGTCACATTTGATGTTATTGTATTTTGTGTTGTAGCACTTAATTTGAGTTAATTAAAAGAAAGGTACGAGATAAAAAATGAAAACGATTTATTAAATGATTGTGGAGTTGGCCAGCACTCTCTTTCGTTTTCTACTTTGTTTAAATTTAATTAAAATAAGTTACATCGAGTCCTAGTACATAGTTATCGATGAATTTTATATTCACTTCTATTCCAGCATGTCTCGTAACATGCTACGAATTCATAACCAGAGTTGAAAGTGGGAAAAATATACTACTGTACTTTGTAGCGACATAAACACTGTTACACACATTTGATGTTATAAAATTAAAAAAATTAATTTTTGGACCAATTTTTTAAAATATATTTATTGATATATGTATATTGTTTACAAAAAGCAATTACTTATTCGGAATGCCCGCCTGTGGCCTTCAAGCACGCCTTAAGGCGCACTAGCCAATCATAAAGAGATGCACGCACCTCGTGCATTGGAAAAGTGATGACAGCACGAGCCTTCAGAGAATCAATGTTGGGGTATCTTTTGTGGCAAATTTATTTAATTTATAATCCAGTGGGTTCAGATCAGCGCTTACAGACGTCCATTTTTCAGAGCAAATGAAAGCTGGCAAATTGTTTTGAAGCCAGGTCTGGGTTGTCTTAGTCTTATGAGCTGGCGCATAATCCTGCTGGAAAGTCCACAGCTGGTTTTGGAACAGGGAATGGTTAAGTGGCTTCACAACAGCTTCCAAAACGGTTTCTTGTTAAACTTTGCCCCGAAGTTTTGACCCCTTGTTCGCAGAAATGCAAGTCAGTGACCCCATCATAAGAGACACACCACCACACCATGACTGAAGCTGAGTGGATGACCCTTTTCGACCCGTGGATCAGTTCAAATGCTTCCTTAGATGACCGTGCATACACCCTATCATCTTGCTTGTTAAATTTTTCCTGCATTATAAAAATTTGTTCTGCTGCGACGTTTGAAGGCACCAAGTCCCAAGTCTTTTTTAATAATTCGACAGATGGACTTATGCGATATTCATCTCGCGGGCCATGATTTTCTATTTTCGGAATGGATTTCGCTGAATTCTTGATTTGACGGCTTTGATGGCTTGCGACGTGCGAACTGTACGTGGACGGCCCGACCGGTGGCGGTCTTTGTTATCTCCAGTCTCCTCAAATAGTTTTATGCACCGGTAGACGAACATGCGACATATCCCGAGTGGGCGGAGCGTTTTGAAAATATCGCCTTTTTTCATTTCACACTTAAAAATTGCTACTTATAACAGCGATACGGTTCTCATTATCTGATCACTCCATGGTGAAAGCTGACACAATTTTGTACAGACTAAGGCTATAGAGGTTAGCTTTCATAAACCATGTGGTAATAACAGGGTATGTTCAATTCTACTATTGAAATGGGTGTGTTCGATGTTGTAACAGTATTTATGTCCCTAGCAGCAAGAACTCGTGCCCCATGATGTTACCGTGATCGTCTTCATAATAAGGCACTAAGAGGAACGTTTGACAAATGAAAACAAAAGTAAACGAGGTTCTGGAATATGCTTTCAATAAATCAACACTAAATACTGCTCCAATTGGATATCAACATATGAATTCTTTTAATTTACATTAAAAATTACTGGTTTCTCACTTATATTACGAATTCGTGATTTCAGGATGCTTTAACTTTTTTAAAAGGTGTTATGTCCGGCTGAATCGTTCTTCTCGAGTTTGTGCCGACATTAACTGTTCTCTGTGCATCACATTGAATTTGCACCGGATGTCTTCGTGAACAATGCAACTGATTGTGCGTTTAAAAACTTGAAGGTCTCTCGATATGACCCTTAAGACTGTCTGAACGTATCTCATGTTTTTTTGCGCTTGACAACACTCTCTACATTGCCATCAGATGGTTCCAATCCTTGACAAACTTTGTAAACAAACGATCGGATGACATTCATAAATTGGGAGATTACAAGATCGCAGTGAATCGCATTCATAGCGACGATATCACCGTGTCTTTTCATTTCCTGAGTCAGCTTTTTCTACTCCACTTATGATCTGTAAAGAAGAAGAGATAAAAACGTGTTGCTGAGAAGTGGCAGGCACATATGTGATATATGGCAAATACCTGTCGCACCCTGTATATTGAAGCGGTCGCACAGTTAATTACATGATTTGAGACCAAAATTCGTTGTATCCATTTCATAGGTCAATGTCACGTAGTAAAGTCAAATAAGTAAAAGGGATTATGTGTCTGTATTGCTTCAAGTCTTTTCTACGGTTTGATGTAGTAGAAATATCGGATCGAGGTCTGAAGTACTATTTGCCAGATGCATTGTAGAATAAATTAAGAACCTTATGGACTTTTATTTTTTGAAGAGTGATTTGAACCAATAATCTTAAGCGTAGCGTTTGAGTGGAAATGGTCTGAAATTCAAACTGAATCAAAATTCAACTTAATTGAAGAATTCATGCATGAATTTTATATTTTTAAATCATACAAATTTACATATTATTATCTATGAAATATTTCATAAAATCCAACTTATTGTTGATAGATTGCGTTGAGCTTTTAAATTTAATTAATTCGAAAATTCAATTAGGGTGAGGGTAAACAAATTTAATTATTTTCGCTTGTTTGTAGCTACAAACATACAGATTGTTCATACGTATACGAAGACAGTACGTTGCAATATTTACAGGTGTTCCATTACATATACACGGCCGTACATACAGATGTACGTTTGTATGAACACAGCCATGGAAATGATTTCAATTATTATTTCCAAAAATAGGGTACCATACTCGTACATACCAACAGCAATGGAGGCGTTCAGCGTGGACATGAACTCAAGGGGCGTTACTTTTACGATTATGTACTGAGTCAAATATGAATTATTCTCGCTCTGGCATACCCATTCGCACCTAAATGAAAAAGAATGCGCGCCGAGAATGTTCTTCTCCTGTTTGTGATTTATGTATGTTCATATGAAGGACTTCCATAATTTCCAGAAGACTTGCGCAAAAGTTCAACACAACGAAAGCCTTAAAAATGTGGAATGAGTTTGGGATTGGATGTAGCGTGTAGAGTGTAGCATTAGGGGGTTTGCAGGGTAATATTGGGATTAAGTTGCATTCGAATAAAGGAATAATATTAAAGTGCATTTATGGTATATGAATTTGTTGCAAAAAGTGACCTTGTCCCTTTTTATTTTAATCCTTTTTTTTTTGTTATACTTTTTGAAAACTAATATTTTATGTTTTTAACTTTTAACATTTTAATGAAGCAATTTAAACTTTTTAGTAGTTTTTGAATGATTTGCACAAAAAGTTGAGGAGATAACCGGAATGAATTTCAATTGAATAATGCATTCATATTGATCATTCTTTAATAAGTAATGAATGCAATTGTCATTTGTGTGGGAAAATAATTTTTGGAAATTTAATTGCACATTAGCCCACGTAGGACCTAGACACTGCTTTTCGAATCCATTATATATGTACATGAATGGACGGACCTACAGTTTTATGCCGAATTAGAACGGCGAAAAGAAGAGCTTTTCTAAGGCAATTTTTACTCTTGCAGGTTTGCCATTTCCTACCAATAATTTTTTTACATTTTGATTTAGCCTGTTCCGAGATTTGAATCATGGCCAGCGCATTACCAACGACGTCACGTCTATCAGATTAGCAACTTTAACTTCCACATAGAATTGCAAAATTGAAAGTAGCCCGTTGGTGCCAAAGTCTAGCATTTTATTTTCGACACGGAGTATGTTAATTTTTCGTCGTACAGATTTCGACTGCCAGCTTTCCATGGTTGAAATACAAACGTCCAATTACATATCTCTGTATCCTAAAGGCAAAAATGCCAATCGTTATCCGTGAATACCGTTCGGCAGGGTTATTCAGGGTTCGAAAGTTATACATTTGTGTCAGAAAATAAACTTTAATACTTGTGTAAAAGTTGTTACTTCATTTGAAAGCTTAGCAACATTATGAGATTCCTACCTAAATTCTTATTGTACAATCTCGTGCAAATATGAACCTTGGCTAGTCCCACCTATTATAAAGGCCCTATAAAGGCTGAAGGCGGATGTCCAATCAAGAAGCTTACCCAACATCGACCTATACAGGCTGAAGATTCGTGGTACAAATTCTCCTAGACTCATAGCCGCCATACAATCATACATATGTAAGTAAGACCGCCTTTAGACGATGGGACCAGTCTTTTTGTGAAGCTTTTTAACAGTCTCTTTTGATGTTTCACTTAGCTGTTTAAACGATGAGACTAGTCGAATGCAACATCGCTATACATTCTGTTAAAAAAGGAACAAGCAATTGGTCAGTAAAACACAAAATATTTATTATTCATTCAAATTTATTGCATCGCCTTCAAAGTAGGCTCCTTCCGAAATAATCCACTAATAATAATCCAATAATCCAATCATCAAAACATTTTTCAAACATATTTTCCAGAATCAACTTTAATTCTCGCCGCGAATTCTCTTTTATGTCTTCTATCAACTGATGGCCATATAAAGTGAATACAGGGGTTATTCGATGATATTTGTTGAGGTTTTGGTCAGAAAATCGTTGCTATCTCAAATGTCGCCCAAATAATATTGTTTATTTAACGTCTGACCTTCTGGCAAGAATTCCGAGTCCACAGCACCACGATAATCAAAGAAAACAGTCAGCATTACCTAGACTTTTGATCACTCACAACTCGACTGCTTTTGAATGGACTGTTCCATTCATGTGCATGTGTTTTTGATAAAGTTGATTCACTGTAAACCTTCTGTAACATTTTCAGTGATTCGGCACATGAAATTCCATTGTGAAAATCAAAATAGAAACATTAGAGATGAACTGACAAAATTGCAGATCGCACTGAACCTTTACGTTAGGTTAGAGGACAGTGGTGCCAACTTAGCGGCAAAAATAATTTTTACAATTCCTTTAAGCGGGCTTTTAAAATGAACTTATTTGACTGAGGGTACTTTTTGTATGCTTTTATTTTTTAGCCAACAAATTTTAATTTTCAAATCACTTTTGCCTAATTATTTTATTAATTTAATATTACTAAATAGTTAATATTTTAATAGATTTCAAATAAGGAAATACAAATTGTTAAAGCTACGAAGATGCACAAATAGAAAGTCAAAAAGAGTCATCAAAATGCTACCCGAGAGATTTTTTCTATCCCCTTGACGTTTCTCTCCTCGTTCCTTGCATTAGTCCTAGTTTTATGAAACTAGTCTCATCGTGTAAAAGCTGAGAACATGTACAAAGAGAAAAGTGAATAAGTTTCATCAAAATGTTGCTCGAGAGATTTTGACTATCTCCTTAACGTTTATCTCCTTGTTCCTTGCATTAGTCCTAGTTTTATGAAACGAGTCTCATCGTGTAAACGCTGAGAACATGTACAAAGAGAAAAGTGAAAAAGTTTCATCAAAATGTTGCTCGCGAGATTTTGACTATCTCCTTAACGGTTATCTCCTTGTTCCTTGCATTAGTCCTAGTTTTATGAGAGTTATTGCCTACTGCATCAATTAATTCAAAACCATTCACAATTAAATCTTTACATCCAAAAGTAATACCACTCAATTGCACTTCGTGCTTATGTAATTCGAAAGTTCATTTGGTTCTTGATTTATCAATGACACATGTACACGAGTATGGTATGTCTTTTATTCCAAATTGTCTTGCCATACTGATTTAACAATTTGTCATACCTCGCAAATTAACTGGTGTTCTCGCACATAAAAGTTTTATTTTTATGCGAAAAAAAAGAAGCTATCTACTTCTTCTATTGCTGATTTCTTTACGCATATGTGTATGAAGAAGTATTTCCATATCTTCAACTCCTTCTTCATATCTATTCAATTTGCTGCATTATTTTTCATATTTCCTTGACATCCGTTTCTTCTTAAGAAACCATAAATTCCCGCAATATCGGATAAAGTATGTTTATTTCCATATTAAGCCACCGAATAAAATGCTAAAGTCATACCAATACCATACGTAGAATAAAAAAGGGGTTAAAATAAAAAGGGATAACTACATGCGTATGTTTTTATGTATGTATCTGAATGAATATGTGTTTATGTATGTATGGGTATGTGCAAGTATGAGTATGTAAGGATAATGTTGGGGCATCTGTCTTTAACACTTGATTTAACTTTGACTTTGGTTATGATGAAAAAAAAAGTGTAGCTGGAAGATGAACAACAACAACAAGATACATAACTACTATGTATGCATGCATGTGTGCATGTGTGTGTATGTAAGACAAATTTGAAATTGTTTGTGTGCGTGGAATATGAATTCTAAATAGATTTTTGATAAGCATCGAGGTTTATCTTCTTCAAAATAATAAAACAAATTTCTTTGTAGCATTAAAAGGAAACGAAATGATACTTACTTTAAAGAAAATGTCAAACAACTACGAAACGAATTGACAACTAATCCTAGAAGAGAATGGGAACACAAAATTTCGATTAAAACTTAAAAAGAAAGCTAGAAAAAAAATTTTTTTTTTGTAATTTTTTTTTCTTTAAATATATAATAATCAAGCATGTTCTTTTCATATCTTAGCAATTTCCTTCAATTGAAGGAAAAAAAAATGCAACAACAAATAAATAATCCTCAAACGATTTTTTCAACCAAATGAAAATGAGTGATTTAAATTCCAGGATAATCTAAATGAGAATTTTAATGATTTCTTTGAAATGTTATTTTGTAAAAATTAATAATAAAATAAAATAATATCTGAAAAGTTCATATCAAGTTTTTTATTATTCCTAAATGAGAATACTTAAATCTATTAAATTTTTATATTCTTTGCCATCAGAAAATTTATCAATTATTTTTCATACCAACTCATAAATTTATTTCTTTAGTTATTTTGAACAGATTGAGCGTATAATACTTTTAAAATATTTATTCTTATTTCCTCATCATATTTTACAATACTATAAATTGAAATAATGCCCGTTATTCTCCAGCGCTCTGCCACCTGCCCCACACTCCTTCCACGACACGTGCTCGTGATTGAACTCTCAGCAAGGAAAGTGTGAAAAATTGTCAAGGACTCTGATATTGTTACTTTTGACAATGAGGGGGAGTACACACATATATGAGTGTGTGTGTGTGTGCTCTGATGCGGAAAATCTTCTCAAAATTTAATTCGTGCGGAAATTCATTCAATTTAAAGTATGTAATATGTTCGTACAACCAAAAAATACATAGTACATGAATGTATTTTTTAATCAACTTCTTATTGAATTTATTGGGATAATACATAATGCTTAAGTAAAGGAGTTTCACTAACTTGGGGAAAACTAGACTAGATTTCTCTCTATTTAGTATTAAATTTGGATTTTTACAACATTGTATGTATGTATTTAAAATATTTGAAACAAAAATGTTTTTAATAACATTTTCTGTCCTTTCAGTCAGACCTTCCATCTGCCATCAAGCAGTTATCTTCTAGGATCGAATCGTCTCTAACGTGATCTTACATCTCTTCAGTAAACGTACTCACCGAATACACCATTCGGCCCTTGATAACAAATCGCAAGAGCGTTACTAGGACAGACGCCCTAGTAGTAACTGCGAGAGCATCTCCTGTTGAATCTCTCAATGTATTCTATTTTATCTGCGTATTACACGGGAATATTTTAAAATTTATTTACCTAAAAAAAATGATTTTAATGGCTGGGAGGAAAAGTTTCAGTTAAAAAATTTCGGGAACAAATGTTCTAATCATAATTTAGATTATCTTCAATATGAATATCGGAATATGCTCCTTGAAAATAACTTGGCGAAAGAAAGATAAACCAACCATCAACTGCAAAGGTCAAAAGAAATTGATTGTTTTTAAAACTGTAGTTTTAACAATCCTTTAAATAAGTATGTAGGTATATACCATATGTACATAATTGAGGAATACTAACATTGATGAAAAAATCTCACTTAATAGCTATTTGGCAAAATATCAAATATTGTAACAAGAAGAGAGATGTCGTAGGAACTGCGAGGGCATTTCTTGTTGAATCTTCAGTTTTACTTCAACTTTACTTTACTTCAACCGAAAACAGTTTTCTCTAGCCCTACTAATAAATACAACATAAGGAATAACAGCTAAACTCGAGTTAGGAAAAATAAAAACTTATTGCATAAGTTATCCCAAAAAGTTGAGGGTTATTGAAAGATGTTTCCACTTTAGCAATTCTCATAGTTTTTTTTTTTTATTAATTAAACTACAATTGTTATTTAAGAACTTTCAATATTTTGGGATTTGTAATGAAAAACAGGCAATAAGTTTTTATTTTTCCTAACACAAGTTTAGCTGTTATTCTTTGCGACAACAGATATAATTAATGAAGAAGAAAATCCTTTTGTGTTATAAAATATAAAATATCCGTATATCTTATATATCAAAAAAGTACCGTCAAATGATCATTTAAAAAGCCCGTTTAAAGGCATTGTCGCTAAGTTGGCACCACTGTCTTCTATTCTGACATGCGAGATCTGTCATTTAGTTTGTTAGCAGTGCTCGATTTTCTCAGTTCATCTGAAGTGTGTTTTGCGATTTTTACATACATACAATGAATATAAATATCGAACAAAGAATTTATCTTAAATTTTATATAATAAATTGAATTTCGTGTGCCGAATCGCTGAACATGTTACAGAAGGCTGACATTATGTTAAGACACGAGCATATGAGTGGAACAGTGCATTCAAAAGCGGTCGAGATGTGGTGTAAGATTTGCTTCGCTCGGGTTAGCTATCAACGCCTTAAACTGAAGGCGTTAAAATCAATAAATCTTCTCAGAAGGTCAGACGGTAAATAAAGAATATTATCTGGTCGTTATGCGGCATTTGAGAGAGTAAATTTGTTGAAAAAGCCCAAGTTTATTGAGAGAAAACTCATGGATTTTGCATCATGGCAACCAACCATCTCACGAGGCTATCATTGTGAACGAATTTCTATCCCTAAACTCATCAAATATCATCGAGCAACCACCGCATTAATCTGACATGGCTCAGGCTGACTTTTTTCTCTTTCCAAAACTCAAATTACCCCTTCGAAGCACCCGTTTTCAGTCGATGGAATACCGATTCCCGGGCTGCATGTATTTCTTAAAAAAAAAAACCTAGCTCACTGATAAACTCATTCTGCAAAAGGTGAGCACATCTTTAACTTTACTTACTGAACATTAACTGTTATATCAAATTTCATCATCAATCGTTTCAATACATAAAAGTTAACTGGCAACATACGAGTAACAACCATTACAGCATTACAGCAATTTATAATAAAATTAGCTAAATAAAATGTATCTATATGTATGAGGAGGGAAGGAAGGCTGGTTCAAAATTTCTTTGAAACTCAAAGACGGAAATAAAACAACAGCATTTTGAAGGCAATTCAGTTCATTTCAGTTCAGTTCAGTTCAGTTCGGTTTGGTTTAATTTTATTGTACTAACACGATGTGCGATACGCATCCATTGGATTCGCATAAATTACAATCAAATGAATTGATATGCGTGTTAATAATGAAAACACCAAGAACAACAACAACAACAGCAATCACCGAAAACAACCAGCAACAATGGCTAACCATTGAATCCTGCCTAAACTTGCAACCAACCCCTCACTCACAGCCTTCAGATGGAGGAAGGTTTTTCGATTTTACGCTTTTGATTTCATTCTGAACTCATTGCACATAAGTGTACGAGTATGACTCTCTCATAGTTTATCCATCGAGTTGGCCAGACTAGACAGGAAAAAATGGTATGAGAAAATTTCTGTGTAATTAATAAATTTCATATCTGTGATGATATTGTTATTGTTGTATGCTGTTGTTGTTATTGTATGGAAATGGATAGTATGTATGTAAGCTTTGGTGTATCTCTGTGTATATATAAGTGAATGAATGAATTCATATTTGTGAACTAATATTTAGAGAACATAAATAACATATCCAACGGATGCACGGAGCAGAGAAATTGGCAAACAACTCAATTAAAAATATTCATATTCGAGAATCGGTGGCATTGTAGGAAAGGAAGGAATGAAAGGAAGGAAGAAAAGAAATAAAGGATTTGAAATCGGACAGCATAAAATGAAAGTAATAAAAATTTAATATGTAATTGTATAATTGATTTGATTTGAATTGTATAATCCCATTGAAGAATTTATAGTGAAGAAATAATGAAATCTTTTTGTTTTATTTTTTATAAAGTACATAAATAATTTACAGATCTTTTGCTGATGCAAATATCTGATTTAAATACAAAACATATTGAATCAAATTTACATATTATTAAATTAAAATTAAATTAGCCAATTCAGCAAGTTTCACATAGATTTATTAAAATTTCAGTTTATTTTCATTATGTATTTTACATTATTATTTATTTTATACTAATTTACTTTAATGGGGTTAGCTGCTGCAATGGAAATTTAATTCGATTTCGTGTGCAAAACAATGACAACCGGCAACACAGTATTGGATTTCAATATTGTATGAATAGTTAACCGTAGGAGGTCAATGTACTACAATCAGCACTGTCGTCAATATATTTTGCAATCAGTTAGCAAAATTTTTCGTTTTAATATTTTGTTCCTTTTATTATTCAGCGTGTTTAGTTTTTTCTTTTCTGTTTCTGTTTCTGATTCTGTTTGTTGTAAAAGTTCATGTATGTAATGAAGATTGTTGATACTTGAAATTATTTTCTATATGCAGTGTACTACAAAATTAAACGAGATCTTGTCTATCTTAAATGGGAAATCGATTTTAGTAACAATCTTATAAGCTTATAATATATTAATACATTTCGTTGATACTTTTGAAAATACAGTCCAACAAATTAAATCTAACGATGATAAAATATTGAAAGAAAATAGTGTGTTGAAAATTTTTGCTGAATAAAGTTGTCCAGTACAGTCCTGGTTTTGTCTACGGGTTTCCGAAAGATCCTTGAATAGTTGTATACAAAAGTTTTAGAGTGCTACTAGAAATGTCCTTTCATTCATCACAATGTATCGTAGTTAAAGTTTTTTTAACTTAACTTAAAAACCGATAGTCAGTGTGGTAGATTTTTGATAGTAGTAGTTTCTGATTATACCATATTGACGATTTTGCTTTCTTCTTCTCGGGATTTGAGTTTTTTCTTGCCAAAAAATGATCACTTGGGAACCCTTGGAAGCATCGTATAAAGTTTTATTTGGTACCAAAGTTTACTTTTTCTTGCCGACTAAAAAGTTTGGGGGTCCCCAAAATTGGTAAATTAACGGACACCCTAAGGTACATACATATATAAACTACAAAGCTTGGTTTTATGTGAAATTTACCAAGACTCCTTAAATATGGCAGTATCTAGAGAAGATGGAGTGATGATATAAAACCAAAAAAGTTTTTGGCATTTCATCAGGAACATCTGTGCCTCAGACTGGGGATGCAAAGTAGAGAGAAAATAACTGCTTTTCGGTTGACCGATGTTTTTGCTCCTCTTAAATCATGACTAAAAATCCGTGACAAAAAAAGTATTTGCTCATAAATGCTTTTAAATTCTCTTTTAATATTATGGTTGCTCAGTTATAAAAATATTGTTGAACTGTATAATTAATATTTAAGAATTATGTAGTAATTTAAAAAATTTTTTTCTACCGACTTTTAGATTATAAAATGTGAGTTCTTTGGAGAAACGAGTACTTTAGTAACATTACTTTTAAGAATCGGGTATTTTTCGTGGGAATCGGGTACTTTTTTGTTGTTGCAAGAATTAATTTTTAGCTGTTTTTTACTTCTGGCAATATTATTTTTATTCTTAATTACCTTGCACAAATGTAATATATAACCACAGCTAGATGTGCGGACTTTGTACCACAGCTAGATGCTTTGACCGTCGTATTTTTGTTTTGTTTTACTAAATTTAATTCGATGTACCTAGTAACTTTTCTTTAAATTATAATCTAATGCCGTTGAACGTATTTATTAAACAGACTGTTTATAGATTGATATATAAAAAAATTAAAGTTATCGATTCAATTTGATTCAAAACTGAGTGCAAGTATCGATTCGATTCTGAGTACTTTTGATGACTCAAAATCGATACTTTCTAGAATCGATTACTGACTTCTTTAAGTATCGATTCTGCCCAACACTAATTGCAACATTTATCAATAGTTATTTTTTTGCCTGTAATAAAATTAGTTGTCCTGTTGAAATCTCTCACCACAACTGAAAACGAGTTTTCTTCATCAGCTCTAGTTTATCAGTTATAGAACTCTCCTTTTCCTACTCATTTAACCTATAACTTGTTAATGGATGAACTAATTTTGATAAACTATGATTACTGCCAAACAAAATTGTTTGCTCTTTTGAACTTTGGAATATTATTTTTATCTTCTTTTTTTTTCTATCTTCTATAGTTTTGGAGATACAAAAGCTCAAAGTTCACAAACTTGCAAAATCTAACATTTTCCCCATATTTGCAGGGCTGAAAAATCTTTTCCACATCATGGATTTAAAAAATCTCTTTTCAATTGAGAATATGATAAGGAATATGTTGGAGGTGGATACCAAAATTTAAAACTGTAAAAATGATGGTCAACTTTCTTCCACGTATCCATAATAATTTATTTAATTATGCTGGCCTATTAACATTACATTCTTTATATCGTACTACATACATACTTACTACATTCTCTTTTTCTCTGCGCTTATTTAGTAAAGCCATTACAAAACACCTTACCTTATTATGGGGCCACCAGCGCATTTATGTGCTATAAAACAATACATTTACAAACTAGAAATGAGTGTTAAATGCATTAAAAGATTAGCCCACATTGATGAGCGATGAATAACATTTGTACCACAGTGTGTAGAATGTGTAATGGAGAACAAGTGACCGCGATGCTTTTATACGACCGACCTGACTAACTGACTGACTGACTGGGGCACACCATAATGACCCTCATTATCAGTGCTTTACGGTGAAGGGGAGACAGGGATTAATTGTGAATACGGTAGAAGCATCGATTGCATGTTAATACTCGTACATAGTGCAAATAATCCCCTCGGGATATGCAATAGTTCAATTTGTATGTACATACACGTACCTAGAAATGTATGTGAGGTTATGTTAAGTTTAAGTATTGTAGGTGTGAGGTTATGGTTTCCGTATTTTGAGGTAAATCGGTTTGTTAAGCACACATTGTTTTATTTCATTTATTTGATGATGGAAATTGATTAAAACAAAAATAGCAAAAGAAATTAAGATGCCATAGAAAAGTTGTTGAGAGCGGAAATTGCATAAAAATACATGCATATGGTATACTTCAATAAATTGCCTGCTGTTGTTTGTTAATTGTTGTATTGTACAATTTTTTAATTATATTTGGTATATAAAGATAATTTAATGATTTTATGTTAAAAGAGAAAAACTATTTTTATAAATACTTATTACCTAATATTTTTGTATCTTATCACAAGGGAATGTCATTTTGGTCAATGCTCATTATTAAGATTTCTATCGCAACCCTAACCTAAGTTCAAAGTTACACACATACACACCATATATACATACTTCTTTGTGTGTACGAATGCTTCCCATTTACTGACCACTGCGCAAGCAGAGATAAGAAAGGATATCACTCATAAAAATTCATCCCCACAGAATAAGTGTTTAAACAGTGTCTGAGGAACAATGAAAGTATATTTTCGTTGCATACAAAAATACATAACTATATGTACGAGTATGTATGTAGGTATGTGTGTAAAATACATACCATATATTGTACATATTCCAAACTGAAATGAACCCATTTTTTGGGGAAATCACCTCACACTGCAATCAAATATAACAACCAGGACACGTTGTTAAACAAATTGTCGGAACATTGTGAGATAAAAATTTATTGTACTCTGCATGATTTGCGGCCATTGTTTGACGAGCAAGTGCACGATGGGAGTAGAATTGGTAGAATTAGTGTACAGTACAAAACGTTTAGATTCTACTGTTTAATTTAAATAAAACCAAGATAATGTAATGTAAAAAAATATATATATACTTACATAACTAAAAACAACAAAAAATATGAATCCAATTTATAGCTATCATATTTGGAGAACAAAAACACTGTGAGCAAATATGATACAGTGACGTTTTCGAAATGGTAACAATATCAGAAACATATTTCTTTTACCTTGATCAAACTTGTCTGCTGGTCACTTGCACATCTTTGCAAGTGACCAGCAGAGGAGAATGGAGAGAGGGATTTTCCCCGGGCGCGCAGTTTTTATAGGGGACCATGCCAGATAGAGATCAGTGCAATAATAAACCGTTTCACTTTAGCTAAATCATGTACAAATGGATGTCCAATTCCAATAAAAAAAATAGCAAAATCTGAATTTTGCTGGGCCTCCATTTTTTCGACGAAGTCTACATTCTCGCTGTCTCTTAGTCACAGTTTTCGCTGTAGTTGTTATCGTGACAAAATCGCGAATTGTTAGTGCCTCTGAATTTTGCTGGGCCTCCATTTTTTCGACGAAGTCTACGTTCTCGCTGTCTCTTAGTCGCAGTTTTCGATGTAGTTGTTATCGTGACAAAATCGGCAATTGTTAGTGCCTCGCCTTTGTTTTTTCTCTCCATACTCGCTCATTCTTTCAACTCTAAATATTTGTTTATTTGAAATTTTAAGAAAAAATCTGTTTGAAATTTAAAATTTTAGTAGAAACTGATGGGCAGCGCCCTCAGTCAATCAAGTACGATTCATATTCAGCGCCCTCTATCATTCGAGTTTGATTCATACTTGTGGATACATGTGCATATGTGCTGCCCATCATTTATGTGTATACATTCTAATTTTTTTTTTCGTACTTGATTGGCAGAGGGCTCTGCTTTTCATTTCCGTAACAATTTTCGTTTTGCCACGATCATCTTTTACCCCTTCGTAAATATAAAAACGATACTAAAGAAGTAAACTTCAAACAAAAAATAATAACACCCATCATATAGTGTTCGGTGCAACAACAATTTCATGATTTTTAATACGATTTTCAATATAACAACGGCGTTACTGTTTATTGTCGAAAAAAACAATTTTGTTCAACTGACACAAAAATTTCAGCGTGTTAAAGTGTCCAATTCATTATCATAATTTTCAAATAGTAAGCTCACTTAAGAAATAATCTGGTGCATTGACGCATTGGAAACGCGTTTTTTTATTAAAATTGTTTACAAAAAGCTGGTATAAAAATCTGGTGGGCTTAAAAATTAGTTTTTAGTAGTTCTGATGGATTGTGAAATCCAAGATTTAGCAACACTGCTGTTAGTACTAAAAATATGCACCACCACTGTTTATGGTCAGTTAAAAAGTAGCGAAAAGGTCAACAGCGTTAGTCACGTATGCGTGCATATACATACTCGTATGTATGTGTTCAATGTCCATACGTGTTAACAAATACTTATTTAGTGAGAGGGTGGGAGATGATGGTGTGTACTATCTTTTAGAAATCTTTTGATGTCACTTCGTAACATTTTCCATAATAATCGTTGAGTAAACATGAAACGGGTCATCATCGTATCAACATACTTTTAGCCCCTAGATTTGGTACGACTATGTATGTGTGTATGTGGATGTGACAATGGTAACACTGGTTGGTGGTAACCCTTTTTTCTCTTGTTTGAATTATAATTTTTTTTTCACTTTTCTTTTTTTTTTGCAGCACACATTCTCGTCGTCATACAGTTGAACACTAGGTAAAGAATCCTAGTGGGTAAGTATTGCTGTGCTATGTTATATTAAGTCGACTTATGTATCTTTCCTAAAGTACATATGCATATGAGAAGTGAGTGTGAGAGTGTGTTAGGTGTTAGTTGTTAGTGTGTTTGGAATGTGTAGACATGTGTAAATTTTTGGATTAGTGACCACTAGATGACCACATGTAAATGTGTTTGATTATGGTCTTGTGGTGTGGCCACATTAATTAATTTCATGACCTTGTTTACATATTGAATGTATGTATGTATTGTTTAGAATAATGGTATTGCAAACAAAATATTAATAAATTTTCTCAAGTGAAATCAAGTGGATTTTCTCATTCCAGAGTACATACATATTTTATTATATTAGTTAAACTCTTAAGAATTTACAATGAATCTTCGAAAAATCACTTCAACTTCTAAGTATTCACTTCATTTACTTTTAATTATAATGAAATTAGCTTATTGAGCATGTGTGTGCATGTTTACATGCGCCAGTTTTTGTGTGCTAATTTATATGAAGCATCCAGCAATCATGATTGATAAACTTGGAAAACTTTTACTCGCATTATTTTTGTTTTTCCAACCATAAATCCTTTAGAATTTACTTGTTGGCACACAAATACAAACTAATGAGCATTTTTAGTAAAGTATTTGGTTATTTGTGTGAACAAAATAACTTTTGGCCCATACTATAGAGTACATACAAACGAACAATTTTATATACATTAGCCTAATGAGCTTTTTCATGATTCAACTTAATTTTAACCCTAAAGAGGATAGTCATCATCATGTATTAGATTTATTTATGGCAAAATATGCTGAAATACATTTTTCATTGTTTTTGTGGATTTTGTTTTCAAATATATGTATGAGTTAAGTATCCTAGTTATTCATTAACACAAAACAGAATAATTTATCTTGATGACAAGTGACTTAATGACTAACTACGCGGTAGCAAACAGTTTTTGATGAGACTACTTACACGGACGCAATCATGAAAGACTTTGCGAGGGAGACAAATAGACAGGTAGTAAGATAGTAAGAGTGAGATGAAAGTTTTACGCCCTTTTTCTTACTACCTTACTTTTCTACCTGTCTCCCTCGTACAGTTTTTCATGTTTGCGCCCGTGTAAACAGCCTCAATATTAACATACCTGAGAGTATGTGGAAAGAGGACCGATATAAATATTTAATTTGAAATCGATTTGGAGTTTGGATTTTTGAATATTCAGAAAGATTTTTTTTCAAAGTAGCTTTCGTGTTTGGTTATCTAATAACTCTCGCAGTTACCTCGCGTGTATTCAAACCTTTGTCCTGCGTTGATTGAACCAGCACTGCTTAAGGCAGCAGTCCATGGTGTTCTTTATAGCTAAGTAAGTAACTGACTCTGAATTAATTAATACATTAAAATTTAATATAAAACCAGATGATTTCTGGTAATCAAGTACAAAGGATATTTGTTTAATTAAAATTTATTACAACAAAAGTAATGAGAACAGCTAAACAAAAAAGTCTATTTTACTTTTTATTTATCAATATACTCGACGATATATCAAAAGTTGAATTTTGGGTAACTTTTTGAGCTACTTTGAAGTACACATTATGATGCGGCCACATTTAGTTTTTACGTATGTAACGGATTATGTAACATTTTGCCTTTAAAACTCTATTACAAAATTTTACATTCGCCTATAACGTTTGAAACAGATCGTGGCCAAAGTGGTTACTGATTTAGTCTAGATAACTCATGAATATCCTGATGTTAGAACTTGGTACTTAAGTCAAATTATTTCGTGCTGGAGAGAAGAACAAATCAGAAATTCTTGGGGTATGCTTAACCATTTCATCTTATTTTCACAACATTTTACCAAAAAGGGGGGGTATACCAATTATTTACTATACTATACTAATACTATACCAATTCTATACCAATACTATACTATACTAATACTATACTATACTAATACTATACTATACTAATACTATACTAATACTATACTAATACTATACTAATACTATACTAATACTATACTAATTCTATACTAATACTATATTAATATTATACTAAAACTACTAATACTATACTAATTCTATACTAATACTATACTAATATTATACTAATACTATACTAATACTATGGCCCTCCATGGGCTGTTGTGCCATTAAAAGTAAAGGTAAGTATACTAGTACTATACTAATACTAAACTAATACTATACTAATAAGTACTATACTAATACTATACTATACTATACTAATTCTATACTAATACTATACTAATACAATAATAATTCTATTCTAATACTATAATAATAATATACCAATACTATCCTAATGCTATACTATGTAAGGAGCTCTTACACTAATACTATACTATATTAGGAGGTCTTACACTAATACTATACTCTAATATACTACATACTTACTTACTTTTAATGGCACAACAGCCCATGGAGGGCCTAGGCCGAACTTTTCGCATCCACTCATGTTGTGCGTGTTATATTTGTACATGAATGGAAGGGACCTACAGTTTAATGCCGAATCCGAACGGCGAAGTGAAAAGTTTTTCATAGCAATTTTTACTCTTGTAGGTTTGTCATTGCCTGCCAAGAGGTGGCCGTGTAGAAAAATTATTTTTTCTACTTTTTGATTTTGCCTGTGCCGAGATTCGAACCCGGACACTCTGAGTAGCAGTCCAACACACTACCACTACACCACAGTGACCACCTAATATACTACATATAAGTATAATATGCTATACTAAGACTATACTATACTAATACTATGCTATATAAGGAGCCCTTATACTAATACTATACTGTAATTTACTATGCTATACTAAGACTATACTATACTATATAAGGAGCTCTTATACTAATATATACTATACTATAATATACTATATTATATACTTTACTATACTATGCTATACTAAGACTATACTATTCTATACTAATACTATACCATAGTATACTATACTATAATATACTATACTAATAGCATACTATACTATACAAGGAGCTCTTATATAGTATTTTTCTGTAAATATCAGTATCAGGTTCCAAGTAGAGCACGCGCCCAATTTAAAACATATATAAGTATGAAATATTCAGCACACTATCCAGGAAATACAACGTCTGGAAGTTATTAAAATTGAATTTCATTCGAAGGGTATGAAGCAGTTATTAAAATGGAATTTCATCAATAACTTGTTTAGTTATTTTTTGCTATGTACGAGTATAGATCTGACCCCAAAGTTTGAGGAAAATTTTAATGATTTCAACAGCTTACGTGTGTAGAGAGGAGAACTTCTATCAGTGACTTTCAAAGCAAATTGTTAAGTAAACTAGTCAATTTTCAGATTCACTTTGTACATATTAGTTAGTTACGAATAACACAATACAGAAGGTGGCAAATCTACAATCAATGATAAAATGTGACATGTGCAATTCTTACATTTCCTCAACCATTTCACTCCCTCCCCTCTACTATCAGCACTCCACTCACTACTTGGACAACGTGTTTGGCATGTGGACAATTAAATGTGACAACACCAAATCATGTTGCACTATGCAAGAACACAACAAAAATAAAAAATAAAAAAAAAAGTAGTTGAGTAAGAAGCCCAATCAAACCCGAACGCATTTACAAAAACAACAAGCCAAACTATCGATTGAATTAAACGAAATGTAATGAAACGGAATATTACGACAAGTAACCTGGCACTGAATACTAAATAAAATCGAAGTCCAGCAACAATAAACGAAATATAGGAATTACAGTTACATACTATGTATGTATGTATGTATGTACCATACATTCCAAGCAAGTACTTACGCGAACAAGACCAATTGACGACTAACCAGCACTTGAGGCGGGGCGCGGTGCGTCTCTCTCGATCTTCATAAATTCGATTTTAACCCACACCATATCACACCTATACATATATATATAGATACATACTCTTTTCATACCATTGCAGTATACATATGTACTTGAAGCATAAAAAAGTAGCGTAATCACAGTGTGAATATAATAAAGACGCTACACGTCCGATGGGTCTGATTATGTCCACATTGTAACTAGTGTAGCATCTCCTTCATGTGTCTCTTCTATATTCTTCGTGCGTTCATTGTTTGTTATATAACTAAGAAGTAAAATGAGAGAGCGGCAGTGGGGGTTAACTGATTGTGAGTAACTGCCTCGGTGGCTGTCACTGTCATTTGTGAGTGTATAAATTTCTTGCTGCTGCTTTTTTTTATTGACACGACGACACCACCCCATTCCATCTGAGACTACCATCAACAAATACTCTTTCTTAACTTAGCGTGAGTCTTCTCTTTAATATAATCACATATCAATACGTTTACGAGCCAATGCTACAAGATTCAAAAGATGTACAAGTACTCAAGGGGATCAATATATTTTTTAAAGGAATATGCCATTTAACGGATTCACCCGTAATGTCGTTATGGGTTTTAGTGTTTTTACTTTTTTTTCATACTTAGTATTTGTCGACAGATCTTCTTCTATGGAAGCTAGTGTTGTATATGTTTAAGGTTATTTCAGAATTAGAGACTCGTTGGTTATCTGTTTGTGCTCCGAATCAGATTCAAAGACTAATGAAGTGTTCATTGTATTTAGTTTAACTATTACTTTCAATATTGTTTGAATCTGATTTACGAGTAATCTTGAATAGATTCTTGGATATTTAAGCTGTCTTAAGTCTTTTGATACATAACATTATCAAATACACTAACTAAGTAAGTTTGATTCGAGGTAAGCTGGCGATGATTCCTTATCTGATCTTTCTCTTTGCCACACAAAGTGTATAAGGAACTTGCCAGCAAGATTCCCACCAGTAACCGATAGATTATTTTATTAAGAAATGTGTAGAGCCCTTTAAGACGACCGGAAGCTTTCAATTTATCATGTCACAGAACTTTAAATATTCCCATCTCTGACAATGTCTTCAAACTAAAGATACTTACTTACATAGTTGCCACTACAACTGATGATCATGTAAAAATATACCAAGGACAATATGAGTGAATGCAAAAAACTCGGCCTAGGCCCTCCATTAGTTGTTGTGCCATTAAAAGAAGAAGACGGATCGGTCTTGGCCGCCTTGATGAAACTTCCCCAGTCGTCTCTGCAATAAGCGTGCTGGCACCAGTTGGTAAGACCAACTGCCTCAGGTCCCCCGGTACCTGGTATTTCCAATTGAGATTAGGATGTCATTTTCTGCGCGTTGCTCCACCGTGATTCGAATAATACACATTTCTAGCTGGAGCGCGTTCTTTCATTCGCTCAACGAGATCCAACCAGCGAAGCCGGTACATTTTTATGCGCTTCACTATGTCAGTGTCAGCGTACAGCTCATGGTTTCATCCTATTCTATACATGTCGTACTCGCATATTGGAGCATACTATATATCTTATGAAGTATTTTCCTCTCGAACTCTCAACTTTTAACAATATTCTAGGTGAAGCTAGGTGGAGCAAAAGTAATGTTCTGATGTGAATTGGCTGCCATTTTGTTAGAAATGAAAAAAATTTAGTTCTTTTTTTCACGGAAACGGTTAAACGGAAGGTATAAAATTGATGACATTAAATGCTTTGAGGCCATTTGCAAATATTATGGCACATTCACACTATGAAGTTACTTTTGTAATAATACGAGTACTATACTAATACCTCTCAAAACAAGAAATTTGTGTTTCATAATCTCCATCGCTGCCCGAGGTATCGCTACATTACTTGTTGTGAACTCTCATCTGTCTACAACATAAATGTCAAAGCACAATGACATTTGACGCTATTTGCAAAAATTATGGCACATTCACATTATGACATTACTTTTGTAAGGTTGCACAAAAGTTATCACCCGATTTTCTAAGGCTATAACTTTTTTGGGTAAATGCAAAAAATCGGTTTTGTTTGTGAATAATGTTTATTCACGATGGCTTTTATTAGTAGAGAAAGCAAAGTCGATTTTAAATTTAATAGTTAACTTTTGAAACATTTAAATATGTAAGAAACGAAAAAAAGGCTCTATTAAATTTAATATCGATTTTAGTTTCATTATTACTAAGGGCCAATAATTATAAACATTATCACAAGCAAAATGATATACATTTACAAAAAAAAAATTATAACTTTAGGAAATCGGGTGATTACTTACTTTTGCGTCGGGTGATTACTTTTGTGCCACCTTGCACTTCACTATTCTTGATTCAAAGCGCTCTAAAGTCAAGGGATATTTATGAGTTTTTCTACAAAATCCTAATTCCAAAGGCTATTTAAAACCCTAAAGTCAAGGGATATTTATAAGTTTTTCTAGACAATCCTATTGAAGGAATAATTTCCTTCGACATCGTAGCTTCGTAGAAATAATCCAGTATTCAGTAATATACTTTCGTAATTTTACGTAGCAACATCGCATCGCTGGAGCAAGCACATCTTAAAACTCAAACTTTTCTACAATAACCGATTACCTTCAGTTTTAATCATCCATCACTAACATCATCAACATATAAAAATATGCATAATCTACATTCGTAGAACAAAAAAATACCACGTCTTGTCGCATAACTTCAATGTATCTACCCGTACGTACTTACCGATTTGTATTTGTGCGATTTGGTACATTTTTGGTGATAAGTGAAGCAATTCACTTGCAATTTGTATCATCAGGAGAGACTGGGACAATTTTCTGTTACTTGCATTGGCATGAACTGTCGTAATTTCAAGAAGCTCCATCATACGAGTACAGAGTTTAAAGATGCGACACACTGACGTTTTCTTTGCGTGCTGGTTGGGTGCCGTTGTTGGGTGAATTGACAATTTGACCAGCGATAAGTAGATTAGAAAAAATCTTTATAGATTTGAGGCATTTTTATTTTTATTTTTTTTGAGAATACCCTTCGGAGAGTTGAGTGTGAGTAGTGTGTCGGCATATCGGTAACTTGTATCTTCATTGTCGGTACGTATAGTACATTGAAAGTGTATGTACGTTTTTTTTTTATTGATGGGCTAGCTCTGTTTTTTACGGCTTCATGCACATCACGGGCCCAATTCGCTTGTGTGCGTTCATTCGTTCATCCCAAGGCGATTTTATACTTCCGATTGCAATGTATCTTTTGTGCCATTTATTGATGGCTTGAATTTTATTATTTTTTCCTTTCTTCCTATTTTGTTGTTTTTTTTTTTTTTTTGGCGCGGAGCATAATTTCCGTAATGACCAATAGAATAAATGGATCTCATTTTGCTGTTGCTGTTGTTGTTGTAGTAGTAGTTATTGGATGGACACAATGACTTTGGCAATGGTAAGGAAATATACGTTTCGGTAAATCGTTAGCCCTCGTTGACTCCTTTAACTGAATGCAATAATAAATTAAATCACATTTTTGTTTTCGTTGTATTTTTTTTCTTACTTTTTTTTTTTTTATATTTATGGCATAAGCATTAAGGGAAAATTGGGTTGATTTTTCGTGAAGCAACAAAAATACATATTACATATTATAGACAGTCAGCCAGACAGACTGACAGCGAGACTGATACACACATATCAATAAAAGGTTTATTCATTTTAAATATCGAACTTGTTTTAAAGCACAACCAACTTTATGGTGTTGTTAAATGCTTTCATGTATGAAAAGTTAGGAACAAGTACAACAAATATAATATTTTATACTAGTTATTGTAGTTAAAACAAAATAAATATTGTTGGCGCTTATATGTGCTACACTAGCAGACAAGGCAACAATTTTTGCCAAAGTACTTCAAAATCGAGTTGGAATTCCAGTTACCTTCCTATTTTTGGGCGCTATGACAAATACATATAACACGCACAACATGAGTGGATGCGAAAAGCTCGGCCTAGGCCCTCCATGGGCTGTTGTGCCTTTAAAAGAAGAAGAAGAATGACCGTCTTGAGGACGGTCGTATAGCCGAAAAAAAGTGTAACTATAACTCAAAAAAATAGAAATGACTAGTTAACTAATAAGTAATTCGTGAAAGTTCACTACGTTTTTCATGACCCTTAGTTAGTGTACAGCAAATTGCGCTAAAGCGATAATTTGCAGGGTCCGTAGTTTTGCCCTTCTTATTAACGTGTCGAAAATTAACGAGACTTTCCAACGAGACGGAAATACTTACTTATTTAACTGGCACTACAAGCGATGATCGGTCTTGGCCGCCTCTATAAAGCTCTGCTTTACGCGCGCTGGCGCTCTCTTCTGCGTGTTCCTCCACCGTGATTCGAATAAAACACCCTTCTAGCCGGAGCGCTTTCTTCCATTCGCTCAACATGACCCAGCCAGCGAAGCCGCTAGATTAGGATTATCTTCCTCTCAAACGCTCCTAAAAGCCTCTCATCATTGATGGTCAATGTCGACGTCTCTGCGCTATACATTAGGACGGGAAGGATAAGGGACTTGTAGAGGGTTATTTTCGTTGGTCGAGAGAGGACCTGTTGGCAAGAGTTAATCTCGGCTTGATCTCAAGGCTGGCATTATTGTTGGTGTTTATGCTGGATCCTAGATAGACCAAATCGTTGACGACTTGAAAAGTGTAATTGTCAACAGTGACATTTTGTCCAAGACGCCATAACTCTTTGTTTGTTGATACAAGGTATTTCGTGTTGTCCTCGTTCACCACTAGACCCACTCGACGAGACTTTCCAACCCTTTCCAGGTTGGAGAATGCTGCACTGACTGCTCGAGCGTTTTTGCCAATTATGTCAACATTATCAGCGTATGCTTGCAGCATGGCACTCTTGTACAAGATAGTGCCAAATATGTCCATGTTCGAAGCTCGAATTATTTTCTCCAGCAGAAAGAAGTCGCACGATAGGGAGTTACCTTGTCTGAAACCTGGCGCAGAGAGGTCTGTCCCAATTTTCACTGCGCTGGTGGTGTCGGTCAGTGTCATTTTGAAATGACGAATGAGCTTTGCAGGGATATAAAATTCAGACATTGCGGCGTACAAGAGGTCCCTAATCGTGCTGTCGAAGGCGGCTTTATTATTGACGAATAGATGGTTGGTGTCGATCTGTTTTTCTTGGGCCTTTTTCAAGATTTGGCGTAGTGTGAATATCTGGTCGATGGTGGATTTACCAGGCCTGAAGGCACACTGATAAAGTCCAATCAGTTTGTTGACGATGGGCGTCAGTCTTTCGCACAGTATGCTCGATAGAACCTTATATGCAATATTAAGAAAGCTTATCCCCCGGTAGTTGGCGCAGATCGTGGAATCACCTTCCTTATGGATTGGGCAGAGTATGCTCAGTACTCAGGTACTCAGTACTCAGCAGAGTACGTTCCAATCAATTGGCATGCTTTCATCCGACCATAGAAGCTCATGCATGTGTTTTTTGAGCTCTTCCCTCCGGTCTTAAACAACTCAGAAGCAGGCCATCTGCACCTGCAGCCTTGTTGTTTTAAGCGATGGCTGTTAAGACCTCCTCATAGTCGGTCGGCGTTACTTCAACGCCGTCAGTGATTGATTGAGGTTTCCGGAGTAGATTCCGCAGTTGCGAGATTATTGCCGTCATCGCCATTAAGCAGCTGCGAAAAGTGCGCCCTCTATAATCTCATTATGCCCTGAACATCTGTCACCAGATTTCCGTCTTCATCCTTGCAGGAAGAGGCCCCGGTCTTCAAGCCATCAGTCAGGCGTCTTATTCTTTTAAAGAATTTTCGGATCTCGTTCCTGTCCCGCAACATTTCGATATCATTGAACTCGCGTCTTTCTGAATACTCCTGTATAAAATAAAGTGTATAAAATGTTCAGAAGATTGTGTTACTGCCACAACGCAGAAGCTTTCAATACATTCGCTGGAATGTCATCCGGGCGTGAAGCCTTATTAATATCCAGATTTGCAAGAACTCTTTAACTAAATGTATTCGAAAGTGTAAGTCAGGCATAGCACAAGATGCAGGTTCGATAAAAAGTAGTGGTTGATCGCTAAGTGGCAACTTTACTTACTTACTTTTAATGGCACAACAGCCCATGGAGGGCCTAGGCCGAGCTTTTTCTCAACTTTATAAGCCATAAATAGAACTTTATGATACCACTTCCTAACGCAACACCTCTTACCATGATGGGAAACACACAAATAAAATCACAAAAAAAATGCGGTCCAATCACACCTCCGGCAGGAAATCCACACCCACGGACAATTTTTGTGGATGCAATGTGGAGTCTCTTGAAGCACTTGTGGGTTTGTTGCAGTCCAATTATGGATATTGTTTGTTATTGATGAAGCCATTAAGCCAACATTGAGCTTCATCGCTGAAGATGTTCGATTTAGGATTTGCTTCAAACTTTTCAAAACCCAATCGGAGAATTTGCGGCGCTTCAGATCAGGAGACTTAACTTATTGTGTTAATTTGATCTTGTAAGGGTCTAGGCCAAAATCCTTACGAGCACTTACGGCTGCAATATTTTCGATATTTTGGCCGGTGCATTGTCACACTGGAACAAGAACATTCAATAGTGATTATGCTGACTTTATCCACTATAGCACGTACAGCCAGTCTGGTGAAACGTTTATCACGACCAAAAGTTGGAGTAATCGCTCTTAATGTTGCGACTACCGGCTCAGTAGTAATTTTTAATAACTTCTAAACATGGTGGTCGCTGTGGCGTAGTGGTAGTGCGTTGGACTGCTGCGCAGAGTGTTCGGGGTTCGAATCTCGGCAAAATAAAAAAGTAGAAAAAATAATTTTTCTACACGGCACCACCTCTTGGCAGGCAATGGCAAACCTACAAGAGTAAAAATTGCCATGAAAAGCTTTTCACTTCGCCGTTCGGATCCGGCATTAAACTGTAGGTCCCTTCCATTCATGTACAAATATAAAACGCACAACATGAGTGGATGCGAAAAAGCTCGGCCTAGGCCCTCCATGGGCTGTTGTGCCATTAAAAGTAAAGTAAGTAAGTAAACATTGCTCGTTCGTGAATTTCACCATGATGAAAATGTAAACCTTTAGTGACGTTTCGACATTGCCAGATCAAAATTTAATCAAAATTTATATACAAAATTTCTATGTTCCAATTGAATTGAAAACTGTTTAAGTATTTAACTTCACAACTGAGACTGTGGTCTCAGAAAGAAACAATTGTGGTTATTGATTTCACGGTGGAGAAAGATTTTTTAAAAAAAGTTTTTGGAAGAGAATTAGTAAATAATTTAATTATATATGTTATGATACGAGTACTGCATTGAAAACAAGATAATAAAAACAATGTTTTACAATCAGTCATAAAAATCGCTTAGTATTAAAAAATTTTTAGTTGTATTTCTGTCTACAAAAACCAAACTCAAATAATCAGCTAAATATTTAACTCATTATTTAACCTTTATATTTATCTTACAATTAATATTAAAAACAATGAATCATAATATGATTATGTTGATAGGTTTTCCTCATGCACGAGCAATTATTTAATAAGTAGTATGCATTGCTGAGACAATAGTGACATCGTTAAGTTTTCCAACTCAGATTTATGTAAGTTTTCAGAAATGCCTTTTCTCACATGAAGAAGTCAACTGATATATGAATTATTATATGTTTGAGTATATAAGTACATAAGAGTATATACGTACATAAGGTAGGTATTTGTATATATCTTCTTTATTTTCATATCTACCATGAAACTTTTCTAAAATATAATAAAATGTGAAAGAATAATAAAATAAAAAATATTATTGCACAACCACAGGTGGATTTACTTATGCTCAAGTTTAGTGCAAATTTCTGCAAAACAGGCAAAATTTTTTGGCATAAATATATATTCATACATACATACATGCATAAATACTCGTATGTATTATTGTGTAAATATATATCTACAGTTTTACATTCATATATAAATCTACTTGCACTTAAGAAGAATACAGTGGGATTAGATATGGTGGTTACGATGCAAATCATTCCTAAAAAAGTATTAACCTAATTTATTTGTGAGTATAATTGAGACCTCATTGACGACTTCGATAATCTAGTGGATAGACCACTTAACCGACTTGACCGAGTGTTTGGGGATTCGATTGACCTCTTGGTCTGGTGACTAGCTCTCATAAACTTCTTATATTTCTACCAATATGAAGTGATTGAGAATTATAAGAAAGTGTACAAGTGCCCCTCTTGGTAATTAATAGCAATGGCAAAACTACCAAGTCATAACGAATTTGCTCACCCTGCTGTTCAGAATGGGTGATATACTCTGGGTGCAACAAGCAAGTATGTATGTGACCTCGTTACCCTACACTTACTGACTTAACCCTCCTCCTATCCCTATCCGGACAAAGTACAATGGTTCAACGGATTAAGTTCTATGGAAGGTCTATGTCCTTCTTGCCCACATCCAAATCTATTCTAAGCTAAATCATTGGGAAGGTGAAGTACACAATAACCATACATTCGTGTGCAAATATGTGTCAATATAAACTCAAAACATGAACGGATGCAGAAAGCTCAGGCTGGGCTTTCCATGGGTTGTTCTGCCATAACAGAAGAAAAAGAGATACAACATATGTTGGGTAATGAATAATTATGTATAAATCCAACGATAGATGATGATGATAGATGTAATAGATTCTGTCCAAAAACTAAATGGAAATCAGCCTTATTTAAAAAGCCCGCTTTAAGGAATTGTAAAAATGATTTTTGCCATTAAGTTTGCACCACTGGCCTCTATCCTGACGTGAAGTTTGATCTGCCATTTAGTTTGTTTACAGTGCTCGATTTTGTCAATTCATCTCCAGTGTGTTTTTGATTTTTACAATTAATTAAGTTTTGAAAATTCTTTTGTCGTTAAGTTGGCACCACTCATTTTCCTTTATTCATCTCCAGTGTGTTTTCAAATTAATTAAATTTTGAAAATTCTTTTTGACGTTAAGTTGGCACCACTCACTATCTTCTATTCTGACATGAAGGTTGATCTGTCATGTAGTTGGTTTGGAGTGTGTTTTGTGATTTTTACAATTAATAAAAATATCTTAAATTTTGTATTTGCAAATGGAATTACGTGTGCCGAATCTGTACAAATGTTACAAAAGGATACCAGTGAATTGAATTTATGGAAAACATGTGCATATGAATGGCGCCTTCCAACTGAGGAGTAACAGAAAAAAAACCACGTGCATTCGGAATTCTTGGCAGAAGGTCCGAGAGAGCAAACTCATCTAAAGGGTGTTTTTTTTTAGAAGTGTGGTTTTCAATCTGGCAATACTTTTTTCGGAGTTGGTCTTTTTGACAGCTGTCACATGACTTATGCTCAGTTTGGTTTGCCATTTCATAATAATAACTGAACAACGTTTTCAAATCGTGCAAATTTATTACCAAAATAATAGTTCGATTCGCGTGACACATCGCGCGTTGCGTCCAATATTCGGTCGACATAATCGCCCAGCAGAGTCGGTAATTCGAGCAACCATGGATCGGTTTCGCACCTCGTTTACTCTAGTGGATAATGCGCATCCTCAGAGACGCCGTACAGTGCGCACCGAAGACGCTATTGCTGCTGTGGAGCAGAGTATCGAAGAAGACCCGAATGAGTCCATCCACCATCGCGCGCAACAATTGGAGCTGTGCCCATCCACTTTGTGGAAGCTTTTGCGGAAGGATCTTGGTTTGCGATCTTACAAAATCCAACTCGTGCAAGAATTGAAGCCAAACAACCATCAAGCGCGTCGCACGTTCGGTGTATGGGCCCAAAACGAGATGGCCACCGATCCCGAATTTCACAAGAAAATTTTATTCAGTATGAAGCTCAGTTTTGGTTGAATGGGTACGTTAATAAGCAAAATTGTCGCATTTGGAGTGATCATAATCCACAAGCCATTGTAGAGTCGCCGTTACATCCTTAAAAAGTCACTGTTTGGTGTGCTCTATGGGCAGAGGGAATCATTGGTCCATATTTCTTCAAAGATGAAACCGGTCATAATGTTACAGTCAATGGGGAACGCTATAGAAAGAATTCGCATGGTTTTTGCACCACGACGATGCACTATCTCACAAGACTATCATTGTGGCCATCGAATTTCTGGCCGACAACACAACAAATATCATCGAACAAACAACGTATTCCTGATATGCCTCCGGTAGATTTTTCTCTCTTTCTAAACCTCAAATTAGCACTTCGTAGAAAACTTAAAAGAGAATTCACAGCGAGAACTGATGTCTATTCTGGAAAATGAAAGAATGATTAATAAATATATTTTGTTTTATTGATCAATTTCCGGTACTTTTGGAAGAACAGAATGTATATTATAAAGATTTACGTATATTTCAAATTCAGATTTCAACTATGATAGAGTAATATGTATATCAATTGCAGCTTTTTCACTTGTCATTTAGATGAAATCGAACTGGCTTTGTTCTTAAATTTTCCTTAACATGAACATGTCTAAATCTAGACTCATTAGACCAGCAAAGCAAATTTCCACAAATTCAATATGCAAGCATAATTTCTTAGAAATTAGAACTCTTTACTTACTTTTAATGGCACAACAGCCCATGGAGGGCCTAGGCCGAGAAGAAATTCAAGAAATTAGAACTCAGGGGATTAAAAACTATGTAGTAAAAATTTTTCAAAAAAAATACCTAAAAATTAAATCATTTTAAAAACATTCCCGAAATCTTCGGTTGCCACCTCACAAAGTTGAGATATACCTTCAACAATCATGCGGATGAGGCTTTTCTAAATTACCTAAATTTTATAGTTAATATTTAATTTTATTTAAGAGATTTTTATTTATTTTTTTTTTACTAATTTTTACTAAGAGACCAAATTGTTTCATTGTAAAATTATCAGCATGGTCTTCTTTATACATTCACATGCTGTTTTTTTTTTTTTTTGTTGCAAAATAATAAAAATAATATTTTCAATTTATATACCATATGAATATTGCAGTTTTGTATTATTTTCTTTTCGTTCTTTTTTCTGCACTGAATTGTGTAAGAGACCTTTTGGAAATGTTTAGAAACTTGACACTTCCTGCATTCGTTCGGTAGATGGACTGCAATGACAAAAAATGTATGCAAAGAAAATGCGCTCAATTCTATATAATTTTTTTTGTCTATAAAAGCATACCTACTATAAAAATGAATTCCAAAACAAGTAATATGTACATAAAGCTTAAGATTAAATTTTAAATTTTCTTAGAATAAAGGAAATACAATTTTTTTTTTAATTTTGGTAAGGAACAGTTGTGTCATTATCAAACTTGTATGTACTTAGTTAGTTCCTTTATTCATCTGCGCCATTGGTCCAAGGTCAAAGCAGTGATATTTGCTGGAGGGAAACCAAAAACATTTTCCAGATCATATCAAAAAGAGGGTATAAAAGTTAATGCAACAACTTCGCAGAAGTCAGATATTTATGTCCTGTCATGGACATTGTAGGGCTGAGCAGCACTTGATAGAATATTGGTATAGTACTTGCAGGATGTGTGTGACGGAGATGAAGAAACTAAAGACTTTTTCCAGATCATATCAAAAAGAGGGTATAAAAGTAAATGCAACAACTTCACAGAAGCCAGATATTTTTGTCTTGTCATGGAAATTGTAGACCTGAGCAGTACTTTAAAGAGCATTGGCATAGTCTAGGTCATAGACTTTAATTGTGTGACGGAGACGAAGAAACATTAGATAATTTATGCAGTGAATTTACAAAGGCAATCCGCTTGTAATTTTTGTGCGTATATACTAACTATTAAATAAAAATTTTGATTAATTTCCCGATCCGAAAGATTCGCAAATACTGAAAAAAACAAATTTTCTGAAAAATCTTTTTTCTTTAGGTCTGACTTTTCGCGAAAAATATCAGATCACGTTAAATAATAATAATAAATTAATAAATTCTTATTCTTTAGATTATAAGCAACTATAAGTGATTCTAAGTTTGATAATTAGCTCACTCAAAGACATGTTCAGCTTGCATACGAACTTACGAATAATGGATGAGACACAAATCGTGAGACGTTAACAGGTCTAATGTGGCTTAGATGACTAAAGGCATCTAGTTTTTGCAATGAATAAAACTGTAATAATATTTTATTATATAACTTCCGTCCAAGCGTTTTTTAAGCTATAGGTTATAGACAGATATATTTCTGGATAGAAAGAAATGCCATTGGCTTTGCGAGGAGTACAAAATTATAGAAAAATATTAAGAACAGGTTTAAGAAATTTCTGTTTTATTCCCTTCTGATGTTTCTTTCAGGAACTAAGAATTTTAGAGATGAGAATGAGCAGAATTTATACTCAAGATATCGTTACGAGATAAGTTTTTATTAGATTTGCCGCAGTTGCTGGGTAGGACCATTTATCAGCCTTATTAAAACATACTTACAAACCAATAATCGGTCTTGGCCGCCTTGATAAAGCTTCGCCAGTTGCCTCTGTTAAGCATGCGCTGGCGCCAGTTGATAAGTTCAAGTGTTGTCAGGTCGTCTTGTACTTGGTAAGGTGGATACCATATACTCCATCGATTAAAACATGCGAATTCTGGTTTCGACGATTTAAAAGTGGAGATTTTGGCGCCAAGGTAATCTCTGTGTTTGAGCCGCTAAAACCTGGTCAAACTATTACAGAAGAGGTGAATCGAAAACAATTGATTCGTTTGAAGAAGGAGAGCAATTACCGAAAAACGACCAGAATATGTGATTGTATGTAATTTTCCAAAATGATAAATCGCGGCCCTGAAATTATTAGGGAAATAGTGGATGGGAAGTTTTAGCTCACCAGTCGTATACGCCAGACCTTGCTCCTCCTGACTATTACTTATTTTGAGCGATGCATAATGCCTTTACTGGAATAAGCTTTACTTCGGTTGAAAGTATCAAAAAATGGATTGATTCGTTCATAGCTTAAAACGATGGACAGTTTTTTTTGTTGTCTGAAAGTTTCCAAAATGTTTTAGCTTCCGATGGACACTATTTTGAATAATTTATTCATTATTCTTTGTTATTGAAATAATGCTATATTTTGGTAAAAAATTTCCTAATCCTCAAGTTATACACCCCTTATCTCCAACCCTCTTTGCTGCGGGTTTAGTGAGGGGCTAGTAGGAGGGGTAAGTTTTTTCGGGGAAAAATGATAAAAAGTGAAAAACAATGATATTTGTTTTTAACCCTCTAGCAGCGACTCTTGACCAGCTGGTTGATTTTCATAAAAATGTCAACTTTGTATGGAAGTCCCCTCAAGAGTTGTGGTCGCTGTAGCGTATCGGTAGTGCATTGGGCTGTTACGCAGAGTGTCTGAACTTCGAATCTCGGTACGAATATTGGAGTAAATGTTGGAAACTAAAAATTATTTGATTGTTGGTCTTAACATTTTGACCCCCTAGGATTACTTTGTAAGCAAGGGGATTTTAGAAATTCAAAATTAGTTAATCGTTGGTCTTCAAATTTTGACCATCTGGAAACACTTTGCAAGGACTTCGTGGAGCCTATTTCATAAAAAAATTAAAGTTTTTTTTGGGGTTCGAAGGTAAAATATATGCCATTGAAAATGAATGGGGTTGACCTTACATTTTAACCCTCTAGGTGCAACACCTGATCAGCTGTGTGTGGTAATTTCGATTTACTTCGAATGCAACGTCACCTACCCTTAAACCACCTCTTCAACATTTTAGTTAACGCATTTTTTCATCGAACCTCAGAAAATTATTAAGGGTTCCAGCGTATCCAAATCGACATCTCGGGCACTATTCTATAGCTATGCTTCATTTAAAATTGTGTTATTTTTATTTTTCCTTTATAGAAAATCAATATTTAAAGTGGAAATACATAATTTGGGAAAAACTCAGATGTCCACACTTGCTTGAATGGACATTTTTCATCAAAACTATGTACATATACCAGACCTTTTTCATCTAACATTGTTGTGACAGCGCATTGTCGATTTCACTTCAAGCTCATATGCAGTCCCATGATAATATATCGAACATATACATACATATATAATGTATAATGTTCAATTAGATTCCGAATTACGCCGTTCCACATAAGTAGTACATTTACAAATGATGTTGGCGTCTTATAAACAAATCTCAAGTACAATAATCAGACCGAAAAGACTTCATGGCTGGTTTGCTGTTTTGGTGTTGCTTGGGTACAGTACCACCTCATCATGGTCTCTCATCGATAACAACATTGTATTGTTTGTTGACAATAACAGTGGCCGGCATTTAAGGCAGTCATTGCCAGCTTCTTTCAGCTTCCAAGCGCTCTGCTCCTTATGCAACGTAAATTGATCTGTTCTGATAATTAAAATACTTTGAAACAATAATAATCAGAAAATGTTTATGCCAGTTAACTGTGGTTGGTGGTCTCTGTGAAATTAAAAATATTTATTCTCCTTCTTTATACGATGTGACCACCGCCAACGCCATTCCGAATGTACTCGTTCGTATGAATGCATTTGAGCTGTAGATCAGAACAGTAGCGCATTTCATTGAAGTTCTGTTTATTTGCTTAAAATCTTTCAAAAACTTTATACAGTGTTTTTCATCTAAACTATTATTTTATTATTTTAATAACAAATTTTTGTTTTTGTTTTTCATATTCTACTTCTACTTTGATTGTTTGTGTGTGACTTAACCCAGTTTATTTTTATAGTTATGATGATAGCTTCCCATTTTGTGCAATAACGCTAATGTTTATGTTTGTACTGTTGGGCTCATGTTGCAATATGCTAACATTTGATGGAAGAAACCTAAAATATACATACATACAATAAATATTTACATAATCTAATAAAGATTGTAATTTTTTATTCACATAGAGTTGCGAGAGTTTTACGGATATTTTCTTTTAGGTAGCACCCACTGAAAGTGTGGTAACTGAATTTTGAGTAATAACTACCAACGGTAGCTACTTTGCTTTGTTGCTATCCTCTACTACCCTATAATATTAGTTTATGTTAAGGTCACTCAAGCTAGGCAAACGGTTGAGGAGTATGAATTAAGAGCTGCCTACCCGCAGAAAATAATGCTACCTTTTTGAAATCAAAAGGATAATTGTGACTGTTATTTCATCTGTCCTCCTAGTAACGACATACACTTGAGGTATCATTGAATTTTAGGGTATTATCTTTAGTAAATTCCAATCAAGGCACTATTTAGAATAGAGTTATTGGGCATCGAATTCCGTCGGTTCATTATCTTCCCCCAAAAAATCAGATCAAACACCACATCTCTCACAGATGTTCACAGATGTGAGAGTGGTCTCAGTATCTTAGTTTTTACTTAGCAAGATGTCCAATAAGAAATGAAGAATTTAACAAAGGGTTACCATTTTTTACCTGGAAAAGACCATAGAATCGACACCCACCATCTATTCGTCGATTATAAAGCCGCCTTCGGCAGCACGATTAGAGATCACTTGTACGCCGCAATATCTTATTTTAGTATCCCTGCAAAGCTCATTCGTCGTTGCAAAATGACACTGAACGACACCACCAGCGCAGTAAAAATTGGGACAGACCTCTCCATGCCATTTGATACAAAAAAAGAGGTTTTAGGCAAGGTAACTCCCTATCGTGCGACTTCTTTAACCTTATGCTGGAGAAAATAATTCGAGCTGCGAACATGAACATCTCTGGCACTCTCTTCTACAAGATTGTCATGCTGCTAGCATACGCTGATGATATTGACATCATTGGCAAAAACGCTCGAGCAGTCAGTGCAGCATTCTCCAACCTGGAAAGGGGGTCTCGTCGAGTGGGTCTAGTGGTGAACAAGGACAAAACGAAATACCTTGTGTCAACAAACAAAGAGTCATGGCGTCTTGGACAAAATGCCACTGTTGACAATTATGCTTTTCAAGTCGTCAACGATTTCGTCTATCTAAGATCCAGCATTAACACCAAAAATAATGTCATCCGTGAGATCAAGCCGAGATTAACTCTTGCCAATAGGTGTTACTATGGGCTCAGTAGGCAATTGAGAAGCAGAGGCCTCTCTCGAAAATGATGCTCTATAATTCCCTTACCCTTCCGGTCCTCATATATGAAGCCGAGACGTAGACATTAACCATCAATGATGAGAGGCTATTAGGAGCGTTCGAAAGGAAGATTCTCCGTAAGATCTACGGTCCAATATGCGTGGACGACGTGTATCGAATAAGATGGAACGATGAGCTGTATGAGCTGTACGCGCCGACACTGACATAGTCAAGCATATAAAAATTCAGCGGAATCGATACTTGTACTTAGTATCGAATTAATATTGGGAAAGCGTGCGGTCAAAATGTGATAAGCTAGACTTCGTCGAAAAAAGGAGGCACAACAAAATTCAGATTCTGCTATCGTGAAAAAACCCAGAAACCATCACCGATAGATCGCGAAAGTGTAGACCTTCCAAGCAACTTGATGCTCAACAGAACTCGAATTTCATTGAAAAACAACTCACGAAGGCCAATGCGGAGAGACAGCATGAATGGCAAACAAGTTCATTAAAGTCAATAATTGCATCAACACTCATCTCATTGAGTCCCGACAAAGGTCCTCAGATTATACAGCAGCACCAGGCAGTAATTGAGGTGGCTGAATTCCCAGCTTCTCAACGACATCGAGTTCTTTCCTCCGTGGAACAAAATATAGAGTAGTAGATTTGCGAAATTTCTTGTCAAAATCATAACATTCACGAGTTCTCAGACCGGCAAGTGGTAAATTTTCGACCTGTTGAGATCATAGGTACAACCTGAATATTTTGATGATGATGAGGATGATCATTATAATGATGATGATGGTAAGATTATAATCAAAGTGATGTACCAAATAAGTAAGAATATTTAGAAGGAGATTATGAGTTTGCAGAGGGCGTTGCATGCATTGGAAAAGCAATCGATCAAAATTAAGTTAACCCAGATGTGGTGGTCTACCTGGGATCAGCGAATCACCAACTGAGCAATACAAGGCATGACTGTAATGTCTGCGATAGACTCGCTCACAAAGACTTCATGGTTTCATGTATGACTTTCAACACTAACTTCAAGCGATATAAAAAACCAAAAATTTTTTTTTTTTTTAAATTTGTTTAATGTGCAAGTAATTGTTATACTTTGTCTAGAAACAATATCCACAAATAAATCTTGTAGGTATTTACAGGTGTACAAGTTTGAACCAAGTAATTTTTTTTAAAGAAAATACACGTTTACTTAAGAAAAAATGGTTATACATTTAATGTTCAAAATAATGGCCATTGCTAACTACACATTTTTCCCATCCCTCTGGCAATTTGTGAATGCCTTGCCAAAAAAAACTGTTCGTTCGTTTTGAGTAAAAGTTGTTTTTTGAGTAAAAGTCATCGAGCCATTTTTTCACATTTTCCTACGAATCGAAGTGCTGTTCAGCAAGTGCGTACCCCATTGTTGAAAATAAGTGGTAGTCAGATGGAGACAAGTCTGGTGAATAAGCCGCATGTGGGAAGGCTTCCCAACTGTCTACCAATCTACCAATTCCCGAGTCTGTTTTGGTCGATGTAATGGTGCATTGTCATCAAGAAAAATCACTTTGAGTTGTCTAGCTTGATATTCTGGGCATTTTTGGGGCAAAGCACGGTTCAAATCGGCCAATTGTTGTTGGTACCGTTGACCCGTAACTGTTTCACCTGGTTTCAGAAGGTCAAACCAGATAAAACCTCGTTGATCCCAGAAAACACAGAGCATTGTCTTCTTTCCCAAGCGATTTGGCTTTGCTGTCGAATTGGCCAATGTACCGGGCTTAACATATGATCGTTTACATTTGGGATTCTCGAAATAGATCCATTTTTCATCGCCAGTAACATTTCTCAGGTGGTTTTCCGATTTTTTTTCTGTTCTTTAGGAATCCCATGGCTTTGAAACGTTGAGATTGTTAATGCATTGTTGGTTCACATTTAATTGTTTTGCAAGTTGTTCTTGCGTTTGACCAGCGTTTGACTTTTCGGTGGTCTTCCACGTTCTTCGTTTCTCACATTAAAATCACCACTTTTAAACTTATTAAACCACTCGTTGCATTGTGTTTTGCCTAGAGTGTGCTGGCTTAAGTAAGCTTCCACAAGCATTTGATGAGATTCTAAAGCAGATTTCTTCAAATGGAAACAGAAAATGAAACAGAAATGTCCGCATATCGTAGTTTGTAGGCACAAAATTCGACATTTTTACGAGCGAAAAAAATAAATGTTGTTGTATAAAACTTGATTGTTTATGAACTGAATATTGTTGATAGCACTAAATGCGAAAAAATGGCAACAATGATTTGGTTTGACAGAGGGTATAGTTTTACCTAGCGACACAGAGATGTCATTACTGGTTTCATACTTGTATACCTGGTATGTATCCATCCACATACAAAAGAATAATAAGCAACATAATTAAGTTTTTCAAATTTATTTATTTATTTTAATTAAACTTAATACTATTCACATTTTTGTATTTTTTCGTTATTTATTTAGTTAAATATTTACAATATTTTCAATTCAATTCGAACTTTTTCAGATTGTAATTGTTTTTGGTTTTTTTTTTTTTGTTGAAGCCTTATGTGCTAAAATTCGTACTTTTATACAAAAACTTGTAAGAAAAACAATTGCAATAGAATTTGCCGTTTTTCATTTTAAGACTTTATTAATATTTTCGTTTTTAATATAAATTAAAATTTTTAATTCCCCAAAAACTTGATAACAAAAACATAAGTTTAACATAACAAACACAACCATTTTAGTTTTGTTCTTTGTTCTTAAATAATGAAATTATAAATTTTACACAAAATATATTTAAGTTTTACACTTGAAATGTGTAACAAAACGAAACTATATGAATATATTATTTTGAACAAATGAGGCGTGGCGAGTCTTCTTTAATATTATTGTTAATAATATGTAGTGTTCAAAGAGTGCCGGCATTTCATAATCGGTTTCAAGCTACCCATTTTCAGACTGATAGTAACTATTCAATCTTCAATTATTCCCTCCCCTTCCTTGGCCAAATGTAGCCTCTCGCGTGTCTCGGAGCTTGATAGATAGCCTGGTAATAACAAATCGGGTTCTGAGTTCAGTTCAGTCACATTTGTTAAATGTTTTATTTATTTTTTCTATTAAATTCTGTTAGTAACTTTTTGTTTTATTTGGGGATGATAAGTTTTCATTTTTCATTTAATTTCTATATTGCTTATACCATGTAAGTATATATGTATATATTAAATATATATATATATTGTATATATACTATTTTGTTTTTAAATATATTTACATACACTTTTGTTTAGTTTTGTTGTTTTTTTTTAGTTTTTTTTTGTTTTAGTATTATTGTTTTATACTTTTTATTTTTATAAATCTATAATCTATTAATTAAATCTAAAACTAATCAACAAATAAAGCGTGTGTGTCTAATTTGTAATACAATGTATTGTATTGTAGTTAATATTAAATTATTTCATTTACATATGTTACGATTTGATAATGTCTTACAAATTGTTTTTCCAGCATCTGTAAACTCAAAGTAATTTGCTCTGCTCGTTTTCCTTTGAAATTAAAACATTTCCATATACAGGGTTAGGCGATTGAAGTGTTACCAACTTCACAAAGGTATATCTGGCAACGCAATATTGCCAACTATGTCAAATGCATACCACTGATAGCTATTGAGCATTTCATAAACTCTCAAAATGTTCGTATTTACTTAACTGAACGCATTTACGAAAATTTGAGCCTACGAACGGCCACCCTAAGTAATTTTCCATTTCAAGTAATGGTATGGGCAGCTGTGACCGGGTGTCCAATCGTTTTCATCGAGCTTGGTGTCAAAGTCAATGCGACTTATTATCGAAAAAAAAATTTGGAAGCTGCTTTAAAGCCGTGGGCATGCAAATATTTCGGTCGTACACCATGGACGTTCCAATAAGACTCGGCATCGTCTCATAAAGCTCATGTGAACCAAGAATGGTTAAAAAACCATGTTCCACATTTCATTTCGTCCACACAATAGCTTTCGAATTCGCCAGATAAAAATCCGATGGACTATTCCATCTGGGCCATTTTGGAGAGCAAAGCGAGGTCTAAAAAATATGAGAGTATTGATGCGCTGAAGAAAGTCGCAAGATCATATTCGTGCAGCATGCAACTCATTTTTTAACCGTTGGAAGGCAAAAAGTGGATGGATTCTAAAATTCTTATTATTTCCACACATTTTTGTAATTTCGTCGTTTGAATAGGTCATTTTAATAGGTAACAGTTCAATCGCCTAACGCTGTAAATATATTTTTATAGTTATTCAATATATGTTTTAGTATACCAATTTTTCATTATGCTGCTCTTCTTAAGATGTGTCCAAAAAGTGCTGCGACTATTCCTTTTTTTGTTTGATGAAAGGTACAAGCAAAATTTACCATATACGAGTACACACTTACTTACATATATATAGATAGCAATTTTTTAATAAAATAGTCTTCTATTAAAATTCTTCACCTTTCAAATTGTTAATATAATCTCAAAGAGTTCCTTTAGCAAATTTAATATTCCTACGAAACGAATAAAAAATTAAAACTATTTAACTTGGAAAGTAAAAATTAAGATTATCTATCTAACCTTCTTCTGGGAATTGCCATATTGCCAAAAAAAAACGGTACAATTTGCAATTTGTATAGTTTTTTCTGTTGTTGTACGAATGCTTACGAGATAGTGTCTTAAAAGAACTCCTTCTACCCGATTAACCTTTGTATAGGTAACTGGAATAATTGATAAGGTCTGGTACAGAAATTGCTCTAAACTTTCAATTTGCTATAAACCAAAATTCATGATGTTCCTCAAAATCATATTAATCTTTAAAAGTTCCAAAGTTGAAAAGGTTGCAAAATGTTCAAGTTTGTACCGGAAAACTGTAAAATACCACAATTATTAACAAGAACTTGATGTTAATCCAACTTGTTGCTTGAAATACGCTTTTGAAATGTATCCAGAATTCGAAAATGCTAATTAAAACAAACCAAGGCTAAAGAGAATGAATGAGTAGTCACTGTGGCGTAGTTGGTAATGCTTTGGTCCAGGGTAGAAATCTCGGCATAGGCGAAGTCAAACTCAAAAAGTTGAAAGAAACAATTTTCCTCTTGGCTGGCAATGGCAAACCAACCAGAGTAAAAATTGCCTAAAAAAAGCTTTTTAATTCGCTGTTTAGATTCGGCACAAGACTGTAGGTCCCTGAAGGTTCCATTCCCGGACAAATATAACACGCACAACATGAATGGATGCGGAAGCTGGACCTAGGCTTGAACTGTTGTTTCATTTGAACAAAGAAAAGAAAAGAAGTTACAGAAATTTCCGTAAACTTTCAACTTGTTACAAATTAAATTTTATGATATTGCTCATATTGATCTTTAAAAGTTCCAAAGTTGAAAAGGTTGAAAAGGTTCCAAAATGTTCAAGTTTGTACCGGAAAACTGTAAAATACCAGAACTTGACGTTAATTCAATCTGGAATATCTTAAATTGTTGCTTGAAATACGCTTATGAAATGTATCCAGAATTCGGAAATGTTAAATATAAAACCAAGGCTAAAGAGAATTGGCCCTTCTGTATGAACAGTTTCTAAGTAGTTACTTTTATATACTACAAATATAGGTACCCCAAAATGTATTTGATGACTCATTTGATCATTAATAGAACTCCATGATTACACATAAGACTGCCAAATCCGGGGGGAGAGAGGGCGGACCCCACAAACTAAGATATTTTTAGGAAAAAACTGATTTAATAACTTTTATTAAGCAGGAGTCTCTTGATTATTAATCAGCACAAAATTTTGTGAGTAAGGGCAACTTGAAACATATCTACATCTTTTTTGTACAGTGACTCAATGGTTTAGACTTTGGTCTGATTAAATTGAGATCTAGAATATGGGTTTACAAATTTTAATTCATGTGCAAATTTGCAAAGGGGGTTAATGAAAGTGAATCCTTGAAAGAGGAGAAATAACAAGAACCATCGAGATTCTTAAAAACCGTACTGAAAAAGGTTTTCAGGCATTGAAAGTGTTACCTTATGAGCGTGAAATTAATTGGGAATTACATGAAGAATCTAGGCATAGTATATGACAGTACTTGTTACTTTTGTTCAGAAGGAAGGCTCTCAATCGGAGAATCCAGAAGTTATCTGGGATGGGGAGAGGGGGGTGGGGTGGAACACTATTTCCCAGTTGGTTGTGACATCCTAACTATGGCACCGGAATCTTTACTGCGATTCCTCATACCTATTGCCTATATATCAATCAATCTCTGGTATTGTGTACAATAAATAAACCTTGCTAGCCGGTACATACATCCAGAGGTCTGACTGAGATAACGAAAGTAAAGATATCGGATTTCCTCTCATTAATGTGGAGAAACAAATGTTTTAATAAAGACAACTGCTGGGTTGTAACTGAGCGGACTGGTTAGCCTCCTCCTTTATTTGGTAGCTTCCTCCCTAGCAATTAAACTACATGCCTCTGAGTGATAGTATGCAGCAGATCCACATACGCCTTCTTTACCCAAACTAAGTCCAAAATTGAATTTATTGTAAAAAATATTCTCGATGTAAGTAGCAACTCCTTCCCTGTGTCGGAGGAATATTACAAATATTGCCAATTCAGAGGATATTGAGATTATATTAATCAATAACGTTTATAAATAATTACAAAGGGGTTTATAGAACTTGATCACATGCCCGTCTTTGAAGTCACTAGTTATATAGAAACAAATAGAAGCGAAGCACTTTTTGATCGCACTTTTTGATCACACTTTTTGAAGCCAGTTGTCTCTGATGTTTATAATGTTTATGATTTAAACTGTTATGAACTACTTATTAAATGATTTTCAATAACTGTTCGTTTAAACAAAAAACTGAGTCAACTCGTACTGAAAACTATCACTTATTCGGGTAATTGTTTATTGTTTTTAATATTTAAACTAAATGTAACTTAATCTACATACTTTTATTGTCAAAAATTTGATGACGAAGCAAAAATTGTAAAAAGCTTTGAAAATACTTTTATCCTAACTGAAATTACAGACCATATAGTTTCAAAAATAATTTATATTAATTGAAATTGAATTCCTTGATAGAAAGATATTTGATTTTGAAGTTTGTCGTGAGTTGTGGAACTGATACATACATAAGTACATAGTCGTTACTAAGGTCAATTGTGAGAGCTTAAGCAGGGCCATGCCCAATGGGAAGAAAAGTCTTTCGGAGTATTGAGCAGTCAGCTGTAGGCGCTGACTTCCCATTTGTCAAAACATTACGTTTTAAGCATTGCATTTGATTGGAAACAAGCAATCCTTTTAACGTTCCCTTTGGAGTGCTTGGAAAGACCTCTCACTAAATCTTTGTGTCAGTAGTTTCTTCTTTTTTCTTTACTTTACACTATTCTTCTTTGTTTCTTTTGTTTTTGTTTTTTTGGAAGTGCTTCAGAAGATTTCTCACGAAAACTTTGAGCAAGCAGTTCATTCTTTTTTAATCTAATCTGCTTTAGAAAATATAATACAATGATGATCTTGCCGTGATTTGCTTCGCCAACGATTGATTTTCGGTAACGAGTGAGTGTTCGTTAACAAAAAAAAAACAACAAGTACTGAACTTTTACTCCTTAGGCGCGATGCTGACAATCGGGTCCTGGTAAATTATAAATTTTTATAACAGCTAAAGTGAGGGTGGCTTGCCCACTTTCGGCTAAACTTCCCCTCTTGAGGGGCCTGGTATTAGATTAGATTGAAACAGGGGCTGGGCGCCAGGCACCAAATCACTGCGGCCTAAAAAGACCTGGTATTACATAAGTTCCAACTTTTTTATTGATATGAAAAGTTCCGATTCGACTTCAATTTGTCAAATAAAATGCATTTTTCAATTTCAGTTTGAAAGATTTAAAAGTCCTAAATAAAAGTATAGAAACTATTGGGGGAACTCACTTCTCTCTTGACATTCGACGTCTAAAACTGATTTCATAATGTTTATGACTATTTTTCAAACGCTTATTTGTGGTAAGGACGACAAATAATATATCGTGGACTTACGACGTTCTGTTTTTTTAAGTTTAGCCTATCCTTCTGATGAAACACAACTAGTAATTTCAAGCTTATTCGGCAAAGTGAATTGAGTTCTTCCATAATAAATTCTTTTTTTTAAATAAGTTGAAATATCAGGCTCCGGAATGGTTTCGTTCGAAATTAACAAGATTAGTATAGATTTTATGAGTGAGCATTCAATTCAACACAATTTTTAGTTATAACAATGAACTTTTTTTCTCATATGTATTCCAAAATTATCTGGTCGCTGTGGCGTAGTGGTAGTGCGTTGGACTGCTACGCAGAGTGTCCGGGGTTCGAATCTCGGCACAGGCAAAATCAAAAAAAAAAAAAAAAAAGTAGAAAAAATAATTTTTCTACACGGCACCACCTCTTGTCAGGCAATGGCAAACCTACAAGAGTAAAAATTGCTATGAAAAGCTTTTCCTTCGCCGTTCGGATTCGGCTTTAAACTGTAGGTCCCTTCCATTCATGTACAAATATAACACGCACAACATGAGTGGATGCGAAAAGCTCGGCCTAGGCCCTCCATGGGCTGTTGTGCCATCAAAAGTAAAGTAAGTATTCCAAAATTATCACACGTGGTCTGTAATTAAGTTATAATTTTGAACGACTCAACGTCTTCGAAAACGTAATTACTCGTATATTTTCTTGCAATAAGTCTATTTGTTTGTTTCTGAGGGGGTTAGCATGGTGATTAGCAAAGCAAACCACGAGCCGACCATCATCATTTTCCGTTTCCATTATGCCTACAAGTCTTGATTTCTGGAGAGCGATCTATCTAAGTATTTGAACTATTTGTGCTTAGCTAAAGTTGCACTACCTGGTTCTCGCACTCACATTGCGACTGGCTGTTGTTGCTGCTGCTGCTGATGCTGTTGCTGCAGATGTTGATGGTAACGTGAGGGCCATTGATGATGATTATGATGGCTAGAAGCGGCAGCAGCAGCTACCGCCGCAACTGCATGGTGTCCACCTGCTGCTAATTGCCGTCAGAGGTAAAATTCCGGTGAACTTTGACTGTCCGAATTCAAGTGCTGTTGGCCGACGGTAACGACGCCACCGCTTCCGGCTGCCGCACCACCATTTACACTAGGTCGCTGCAGTCGCTGTTTTAATTGATCACGCTCTTGACACACCAAACTGTATTCCAATTTCAGACGATGCAATTCTTGATTGAGATGGCGATTTGTCTTTTCAAGTTCGTGCCGCTGCTGCAATCGTTTGGAGCGACAATTTTGCGCGTAGCCGCGATTCTTGAGCGTGCGACGTTTCTGTTTGAGACGCACCACCTCCTCGCGAGGGCAGCCATGTAAGCGTTTGTTTAGTTCGCGAACTGTTAGCGTAGTGAGTAGGTCGTCGTTTATGCAGTCGTCGGCGCCGAGATTGCTTGAGGTGCTATATTGGCCGGAGCATGTGCGTGGCGAATTGGTGGAGGAACGCGTCGAGCATACCGACATCGGTCGATTGCTCTGCACAACAACTGATGTTGTATTGTGGCCGCCACAATTAGTAATTACCACACCGCTACCACCGCTGCCGCCATTGTGATAAGGTGTATGCATGTTAATCGGCGCCAGATGTTCGAGCGGTTGGAAATGATGGTGATGGTGCGCCTGCAGCATTTGTCCATGATGGTGATTGGCGGCTGCAGCCGCATGCATGTATTCACGCTGACGCTCCCATTCTTCTTCTTGCGTTGGGCAGGCGAGCGGTCGTAAATCCAACGGTTGTGGATCGGAACGCATAGAGTTCGGAAGCCACATCATCTCTTGGGTGAGACCGGCGCTGGGTGGCGGTGGTGCTCGGTGGGTAGTGTAGTGAGCACCAGCGTAATTTTGAGCGCAGGTACTGCCGGTGGGCGAGCTGATGACGGGTGGGGTCTCTGGCGGAGTTGATGGCACGCCGCCGGGTACCGATGTATTGACCAGAATGGCTTGCCCTGCCATCGGACCATGTGTGTATATTTCGGGTGGCGGCGAAAGCGGCTGCAGACGTCGTTCGTCCATGTGCCAGGTGGGCGGGAAGGCGCGCATTTTCAAAGGCGGTTCGGCGGATTCTTCGTCTTCGGGCGTTAACGTAGTGGTGGTCCAAGCGATTTTTGTACCCGCTGGAGGACTGTGATCTTCGCGTTTTACACCGATGGCGGTAACGGTCGCAGATCCATCCTCGAGGTGATCGAGTACGAATTCCTGCACGTATTGTTCAGCGAGGTTCGGATCTTCCATTTTCATTGAAAGAGTTTCGTGAGTAAATTTAGCACACGCGGCGCGATAAATAACTCGTTAGCGAAATTCTCAATCTTTGGAGAATTTTAATATCCATTTAAATAGAGGAGATTTACACAGTTATTCTTTTTCAGAATTTATTCACTCAATTTCCCAATAACGATTATATTTCTGATTTTGAATTTTTTTTTTATTAGTTTGGCAATATTGCACTTTTATCGCTCCAAAATTCGATATATTATATATAGTAAAGATTTCTTTATTATAGGTAAATTTATATTATTATTATTACATTTAGGTCGCGATATCTCTTCTTCCGTATCGCGCAACCAATTTCAAAGAGTTGGCGGCAATGACTAAAGAGTGTCCGTCTGATAGCCTCAGAATGGCCGAGTCAAGCACTTTCTGCAGGTATATATTTGGCAGCAAAGCTTCGTAATTCGTGTATCATTGCTTACATCGGCGACACGCGTCGCACTGGAATGCTTAATCATTCCGGCACTGATGTACACGGAGCTGCTCTACAATAGTAAAACACCAACAGCAACGCGCACAAACACAATCATCAGCGTGTAACAACATCCGCCGTCTGCAATAAGCAACAGCGGGCCACCCTTTACTACCGCTATTTGTGTTGAATCAATGTTTGTTGTTGCCGGCAAGAGAGAGATAGAGAGAGGGAATTGGTAAGTAAGTTCAGTGAGACACTTGCTTCGGCATGTGTTGTATGTATTGAATATGTACTGCCATTGAGAAAAGAAGCTTTTGCAGATGCATTTACAGTGGCTTAAAATCTCTGCAGTGTCTCTTAAAATATGTAAAGGATTGATTTGATACTGTAGCTGATTTGGACAAATTATTCATAGTTGAATTGTATAGGTATACAAATAAAAAAGGTTGAAGTATGTACGAAAAACAATTCATGTACTTACGAGGGTAGATCAATAAGTACCCGTGTGTGAAGACAGGTGGCGTTGCTGAGGGAAGTTGGCATTACCGTCGTGTACTGCCATCTGTCACACGACACCACACTAAATTTTAAACTAATTCATAGATTAGTTTGTGTTTATTTGGCAGCCATAAGTATCACACGTGTTACGAGTTTCGCGATAAAATGGAAAGAGAACAATATCAATCCGTAATTCGTTTTTTATTTTTGGATGGAAAAACATGCTAAGAAATAAAAGCGAAGTTGGATGCTGTCTATGGGGGCCCTTCACCATCTGTGACAACCGTAAGATATTGGTTCAACGAAGTTAAACGTGGTCGCATATCTGTTTGTGAGGTGCGCCCAGGCCGCCCGACAGACATGGTTATCGAGGAAATCGGTGAAAAGGTCCGCGACATGATTCTCGCTGATCGCCGAACGAAAGTGTGCGAAGTAGCAGAGGCCGTAGGAGTGTCGTACGGAACGGTAATTAATATTTTGCGTGATAGGTTAAGCACGAGAAAAGTGTCGGCCGCGATTGCTTACGGTGGACAACAAGCGGATACGGAATTGTCGCGGCTAAATTGCATGAATTGAACTACGAATTGCTGCTGCACCCACCGTACTCGCCCGACTTGGTTCCCTGTGACTTCTTTCTGTTCAGCTAAAACGAGGAGGTTATCGTCCAGACAGAAGCGTGTTTTGAAGAGTTTGACAAATCGTATTTTTTGGACGAGTTAAAGAAATGGCAGAAACGTTGGGAAAAGTGTATTGTACTTAAAGGAGATTACGTTGAGAAATAGAAAAAAAATTTGTGAAAAACTTGCCTCTTCATTCCTAACACGGGTACTTATTGATCTACCCTCATATCTAACAAACAGAAGCTAGTGCACTAGTGATGGCATGCAAAAATACTAAATGGCAGTAGTTCAAGGTCTCTCTAGACCAATAGTTTAGTTGAAAAACAGGTTGTTCCGCTGTACGACAGTGATGTAAGATTTCAATGCCACTCTAGTCAAAAATAGCCTTCATCGTTTTAGTAAATTCAACTTTTCGATGGTACTACACTCTTGGCTATCGGGTAAAACTTTCTTAATATACTCACAATTACCATTTGGAAAACTGAAATTTATACATATGTACTCTAAAATCATGAGTTACTGTTGAGTTAGTGGAGTGACTTGCCTAAATCCGTATAACATTTTAGTAGAAAAATTAATTTTTTTCTGAATACATATGATTATATGGAACATGATTGGCTTCGAGATCTTACTGCATTTCATTGCTGCAAGACTGTCATTTGCTGCAAGATTGTCATAACTGAAACAACTAAAATTCTGAGGAAAACGCATTTAAAATTTGACAAAAAATGAATTTCACAATTGATAACGACTAGTACCTACTCTTCTCACATGAAGAAATCATAAGATGCATACAATCAGCTTATCATCACAAGATAAAGCACTAAATAATAGATATTTCTCTGTACTTAATTTCTTTGATTTATATAGCAGCATACGAGCGAAATAAGTAAAACCCAACTCTCAACGTCAAGTGCGAACATGGTAGTTGTTTCGAGAACTTAAACCGACCCGTATAGTCTAGTGGACTGTGCCCTAGACTATCTCCTATGAGATTGCTGGTTCTGATACCTTCTTGGTCTAGTGGTTATAATATTCTCATAACCTTTTTATATTGCAACCGATATGAAGTGAATGAGAGTTATAAGTGGTTGTTTTGGCGTAGTGGTAGTGCGTTGGACTGTTACGCAGAGTGTCCGGGGTTCAAATCTCGGCACATGCTAAATCAAAAAGTAGAAAAAACTATTTTTCTACCACCTCTTGGTAGGCAATGGCAAACCTACAAGAGTAAAAATTGCCTATAAAAAGTTGTATCACTTCACCGTTCGCATTCGGCATAAAGCGATAGGTCCCTTCCATTCATGTTGTACATGAATGGGCACACACAACATGAGTGGATGCGAAAAGTTCAGCCTAAGCCCTCTATGGGCTGTTGTGGCATTAAAAGAAAAGGAGAATAAGTACACTTCTTGGCAGACAATGGCAAAACCACTAAGTGATAACAAATTGCCACCCCGCTGTTCGGACCCGTTAAGCTTTAGCTCCAACGATTTGGTATCCTGTGTGCTCGGGGTACAGCCACTGAAACTAACCAAACTTTAAACCTATCCTCTCCCCGGTAATTTTTTCCAAGTTCATCCTTGCCCAACATCATTAGTGACTATTGTAATTCCATTTCAATGAGCAACAATCACCGAACAAATTTTAATATTTTTGTAAAAAAGATTTTATGATTTCTGTGTCCTCTTTAGTCTAAACTATATCGCCTTAATAATCTTAACTTGTCTTCAGTGACAAATTGCCGATTCTGTATACAAGAGATAAAAACTAAAGAATATATTTTATTGCACTGAGCTAACACTGCTCGTGAAACTGAAAATAAAAGTAAAAGAAAATCTAAAGCGCCTGATTGATAAGATTAGAACTGCAAGTTTAGCCGCCAAAAGGTTATTAAATATCGTTCCACTGTTGGCAATACATTGAGAATATTCTGCATTCTCTGTTATGCTCAAATCTCTTGCTCGAATTATTTTACAAAAAGCTTTGAATGTCAATGCACTCTCTTTGCCAAACCCTCTCTCTCTCTCTCGCAAACATTTATGTAAAATTAGATTTCCGATTCGAAAGGCTTTCGTCGTAGACGACGATGTTGTCGTTGTGGTGGTGGTTGTTATTATTGTTGGTTCTATATATTATTGTTGCTGCAATTGCTATTGAAAAAGTGGGCGTTTGAATTGTCGACTATAAAATTTAACAAACAACAACAACCACAACAACAATAGGCATTGAGATATAATATTCAACAGCTCCGCCCATTTGTTGTTGGATTTTATTATGTGATAAACTTTTTATTTAACAGCGAGCATACGAGAGATTCCCATGTATGTACTATTGACATGCTTGACTTCCAACCCCAACTGGAGAAATACTTCTTTTTTTTTTGGGGAGCGATGCCACACTTGTTTGTGTGTGTGTGTGTGTGTGTGTGTGTGTGTTCAACGTCTAGTTTATATATATGTTCATTAAATGGGGAAAACGTTGTCTAAGCCTTTGGTTGGATACGTTTTGCGCATAGTCTGTTGGAAAGTTATATATTTTGTTTTGCTTGATGGGTGCCTATTTTGTGCCTAGATAAATTGCAAGGCATCCATTGTTCCAGATATTTGCTGGAAAAAGGATTTTTTAAAATGGTAGATATCTGTGAAATTCTGTGTTGTGTGTGTGTGTGTGCCAGTACCTAGTGCTATTTTAAGATTTATTTATGGGTGTTCATACTACAGACATCTGCACATAGTACAGCTTTTACATACATACATACATACACTATGGTGCTTATGTGTTATTTTGATATATTATTGCAGAACAGGTGAATGCAAACGTTGTTATTATGTCGTCGTCGTTTTTGTTGTTGTTGTTGTTTCTGCTGCTGCTGCTGCTGTTGTTGCTATATGAAGTGTGTTGTGCAATTTGAATTCAGTCCACATTTTCCATCAAGTCGTAATTAATTAAAATTTATTACCGCCCAAGGAAAATCGTGAAATTATGAAGAGTAACTCTACTTGTATCATTTTGCACAAACTCTGTTATCTTAACTCCGAAAATTTATAATTGGAAACTCATCAAGTGATGCTTTTGAAAAAATGTTGACCTGAATAGTTCAGAGCCTCTGGTTTTCATATTATTTTTATTATAATTGATCTGAATTATCTTTCGATTTGAGTGCAGAATTTCGATTTTGCTCTAAAAACCAAATTAAAGAAGAAGTATAATCAGATTTCCGGTTATTTTTCGGATATCAATTCTGGGTTCCAGGCTATGTGATGGAAGTCTGAAATATATTCTCTGATTACGGTTTTGAAATATTCAGTTATAGGTAAATTCTGATACTGATTTCAGTTCAGATTTTTTAGATGAACTATCTTATAGTTAAGCCTTCAAGTCTAACTGAAAGAGATCTGAAAATCTTTATAATTTTTAATTTGGAATCAAACCTAAATAATGCAGTCGTGCCAATTTTATTTATTTCAGCTCTGAATTCATCACTGAATTGTATTGGAATAAATCAATTATAGTTTCAAACGTTTGAAATATGGAAATTCTCTCTGCCGGAATTCTCTAGGCCATACAAATGAGTTAAAGTCAGTTAGAGTTATAAAGCAAAAGATCAATGCAACAAATAAAATGTTTTATTGATGGTTCAGAGGAGACTAATTAAATATCAATCTAAAGTTGAATCAAAAATCAAAGTAGACCAAAATTTCCGACCTGAAATTAGATAAAACACAACTAAAAAAACTAAAGAAATTTAGGTAAGAGGTCTACTGTCACACTACTACTACATCAAGTCAAAAACCCAACCATAACTTAGAAAACATACCAAAATTATATAAAAAGTTGCTGCATAATATTCTCAATTAAAGAAATACTCGTAAAGTAATAGAAATCTTTTATAAAGTTTCAAATATAAGTATCTAATTATAAATTTTGTACAATCTTCAATTTCCACAGCACCCCTTTGGATCCACCTATCTCCCGCCTCTAGCTTTAAGTTGAAGTAATCAATGGTTGAATATTGCTACATATGCAAGGAGGAGTTTCGGGATTAAAATGTTCCCGTTTCCAATAAATATTTCATATTCGCTGAAATTTCGTCGTCGCTTCTGTACAGCGATGTTTTAGAGAAACGAGGAAATATCAAACAAAAAAATTCGTAGACCCCTCTTATTATGTCTGACAAGTCTACTGTCCTACTGATCAACACTTTTCGTCTGTTTCTATTTTAATGGCTTAACAGCCCATGGAGAATCTAGGCACGATCAATACTTGCACAATGTTTATTTTTTATTGTACGAGTATTTCACGATTGCTCATCAAGAACTGATTGTTGCCTTAGCCAAACAGTCACTTTTTGGTCCGGCAATGATGTTTCATGGATCTCCAAATGTGGTAATTTTGCTTGTTAATGGCGCCAAAGAGTATGAAATGGGCCTCGTTGGTCATCAAAATTTCCTTCCAAAAATCAGTTTCACGTTCAACCATTCGAGCGACTATTTAACCGTATTCCAAGCGACGCGGAGTGTCTCTGTCGGCAATATTCTTTGAGTCAATTGCACTTTATATGGAAACAAATGCAAATCATCGTTCAAAATGCGCCGCAAGATGGTTCCGCTGACATTAAAATGCTGAGCCTAGGCCAAGCTTTTTCGCAGCCACTCATGTTGTGCGTGTTATATTTGTACATGAATGGAAGGGACCTACAGTTTAATGCCGAATCCGAACGGCGAAGTGAAAAGCTTTTTTATAGGCAATTTTTACTCTTGTAGGTTTGCCATTGCCCGTCAAGAGGTGGCCGTTTAGAAAAATTATTTTTTCTACTTTTTGATTTTGCCTGTGCCGAGATTCGAACCCGGGCACTCTGCGTAGCAGTCCAACGCACTACCACTACGCCACAGCGACCACCTCCCACCTATCAATCTTCCTTTCAATCAACACAATGCTCTGCATTATAGGGGATGATCACCCTATGTGTTGAATGCATCAATAAAAAAACAGAAAAACTATTTTCAATGTACAGCGTCGCTATTTTGGAGCATTGTTTCGGTGTGAAGCGATTCGTGGTTAAAACTTGTACTGCATTGATTGACGTTTCTACAATATGTTCGGTCGGTTGATAAATGTTAAAATTATTTAATGTTTATATACCGACATAAAAGATGGAGCACCCTGTATATTTTTCGCAAAATTTTTATCGGCCTATGCCCTTCATGGGCTGTTGTCCCATTAAAAGAAAAGAAGGTTACATTGTACTTTTTCTACGCGTTGTTGAACGTAAAATGTTCGAATTATTATTATTTTTTTTTTTTTAGATACTCGCATGATTTCTTTAAAAGTGCAGTAAGGAATAAGATTCGTTTCACACAGTTTTCTTCAAAAAGACTGAAAATGTCTATATTTGGGTTAAATCCCGCTCCCATCCCCCCAGAGCGCACGAGCCTGGCACAGGCTTAGCCATAAAGAGTTCTTGTGTCATTTCCATAATTTCTACCCACTTATGTACTAATTGTGACCAATTGTTTCTATCTACTTACATATTTATGAATGCTCTTTCCAACTTCTACGATTACACATACTTACAATAATTAGTCGTACACACAAGAGTCAATTTATTTTAATTTCATGCAAACCATACGAATATTTTCTAAAATATGTAATGAAATTAAATAAATGTCTCGATGAAAATTCCCATAGAGAACAAAAAAATAAAATAAATAAAGGAAGGAAAAATGAAAAAAGATACAAAAACAATAACAATGAATATTTCACAACCACAAATCTGACCTCGTAAGCACCGTTAAGGGAATACAAAAACAACAACAACTACGAGTTTATTAAGGGAGTATCATCTATTGAAGTATACTATAGAAATACCTTCGATTGACTCGACTTCGATACGATTCGAAAGAAAAATGAAGATATCTTTGCTTTAACATTGTCAATGTTGTCCTTGGGTATCATATTATTAAACTGTATAAAACGTTAAATTGTGTGGGGTAAATGGGAGGGTAGCAGCAGCAGCACTAGCAACAGAAGAAGCAAGGCGAAGAAGAAGAGGGAACTGAAATTTCAGAAGCATTTGCGGAAACAAAAAGTCTGAAAAAGAAAACAAATCAATCCGATTCACAATCAAGATTCTGGCGGCGCGATGGAGCTGGTGGCAACATGCTATGTAAGAATGAACTTATGCGCCTATCGAAAGTGCGACCGGCAAGCATGTAGAATAAGAAACGATAAATGAGTAAAGAAAAGCAAATGAAAATATAGCAAACAGCAAAAAGGGGGCGACATCTCATACAACGAAGAATACGGAACGCATCAATTGAAGCTTGTAAAAATTAAATTGAACACAATCGAATTATCCTTTCATGCTCCATTTAGTTTGGTTGCTTTGGTTGCTGCTCTCTGTTCGTCTGCTACTCTGAAAATAAGGTCGAACTCGGTGAAGAGAAATGTTTGACATTTTATGTAGTTTTGTATTGTTTTATGTGGAAAAGGTTTTCCCTCGCCTATTATTTTAATCAAATTTTTTCCAAAATTTATTTGAGAATTCATTTGAATTATTTGAATAATTGTTATGCAATATTTAGTTCGAGGAAATGTATGTATAGAGGCAAAAAAGAACCGAGAAAATATTAACATAAAGTTATGAAGCTTATAACAAGAAGTTTTATGTTGTTCTACATAACTTGTCATAAATCTCTAGAAGCTATTCAATCTAATATCTAAGTAATGCTAATTGTTTTCAAGGCATCAATTGCGGCAATAGTTAGGGAAGGGTTGATCTTGAGGCGGCCCAGACCGATCATCGGTGTAGTGCCATCTAAGTAAGTAAGTAAGGGTGATCTATAGAACTTAAAGCCGAGACATTCGGTTGTAATGGGTGTTTTTTGCTTCTTGGTTTTTGACGTTTATATTTCTGGCAGTTCACGAGCTTTTAAAGGTATGATAGAGGTAGACCCCGATGCACCTGCTTTGTAAATATCCAACATTAATTAAAAGATGTTATCTGCACTTGCTTGCAATACTTTGCTTTGGCATTCCTATGAATCTTATTAATTCCTGTAAATTTAGATTTCTGAGGTTCATCAGAAGCTCCTAACGAGTAAATACAGCTACATCGACTGATAGAGCTTAGACTCCCTGAACGTTACCAACAAAACAAACGGAGGTTTTGATTTCTTCCCATAGATCCTCGGTTCTCAGGTTTGCCCAGAAAATATTGCTTTATTCAATATAAAGTAAGTACTTATGTACATAAGAGTACTTCTTGTGAGATTCATGTTACTCGAGCCTTGTTTGTCACGAGTCATTTTTTTTAAAATTTATTACAGTGGTTTGGACTTTAATAAGCTCTCCCCAATACGTTTTAATTAGCTGAGGAAGATTTTGATTAACCCATTTTCGTAGCAAGTCCTGGTATTCAACTGATTGATTCGTCTAATGGGTTTGATATACTCTTTTCTTCATCATATTTTTGTTCAACACATTTGGGCATAATTAAAAGATTCGATTAGGTTGAGGTACAAATAACTTTAATTAATGCTTCCTAAGAGCTTACATTCACAGAGTTTGGAATAAATCCTGAATTTGTTTGGTTTAAGTAATTTATGTATTAAGTAAATTAGAATTATCATTTAAGAATGAACCCAATAGAAAGAAAATCAATTTTATGCACGACTCAAGTATCTGCTTCTTTATGAAGCATACAAATGTGAACAAAAATAAGTGTAAACAATATGTAACTCCATAAATTATAGCATATGCTTCCTAAATCATATTCAACTGATTTCTTTGACACTATCCTAAGAGTATTTCCGATATTGTTTTTTTTTTATTTCCTTATTGTTTTGCTTGCCATTCCATGCAGCAGCAGGAACGTTCGAAACTACTAGTAGCTGTTGACCCTTTACTGCCATCTTCCTTTTTTTAGTCCATAAATATTTTTGCAATAAATTTTTTAATCTTGTCTCCTTAATCGCCAAATGGCGTTTTTTATTATTATCCTTTGTGCAGTTCGAAACAGGGCAATCAGAATCAATTTCTTTGTCAATATGCACACATCACACACACACACACACACACAAATAACACATACCTACTCATATCCATAGATGAAGGCAAGAAAAGTTTATGGCAAAACCTTATTGTTGTTAGCCAAACTGTTCTAATTCCTTATGGCATTTCTATGTACGAGTATTTATGTATTTGTGTCCTTCGCATCCGTAACAGCCCCCAGGCAATTTCCGTTTCTTTTTTTTACATAGACATATCACACATACATACACACACCATAGACGAAAAGGGGCGACGCGTATATTCAATAAAAAAATTTGTTACGGTCTAAAATGGCACTGCATTTCCTTTTGGTCATACACAAGCACACAAACTGACACTGACACTGGACACTGGGAAATTATTTCGAAGGAATATGGTGAGTTGACGGGAACGTAGAGTGGAGTAGGAGTTGGTCCATTCTTTAGTGAAAGTTTCTATGTATTTTGGAAATAACAACACCAAACTCTATATGATATACATAGTACTTATGTGTACAAAGTCAATGTGTACATTCGAGTAACTATTTATGAGTTGTTGTTGGCATCTACAATGATCGGGGCACTGCATTTAATTTGATGTTCCACACCCAATTACACCATAAAAAATCAAACATATTTAGAAGCAGTAACATGACAAAAAATCAAAAAAAAAAAGAATCTATCTAAACTATTGTCATCCCCAGAAGCAAAAAAATGTCCCTTCCTTCTCCTCGTACTCTTGATGAGAGTGTGTGGCGTGTCCAAAAAATATTTTGCATATAAAAATCGTTAAATAAATATGTTGTCTATGTTGTTTGAGTGAGTGTCCTGTTGCCACTAGCCATAACATTTGCTGCTGCTGCTGCTGCTGTTTACTCCTTGTCCAAAACTTCTCCTTTGACATTCGAGGCGGCGCGCCGAGTGTTGGTGCGTTTTACTGCTTTCTTTGTTTTTTTTTTAAGTATTTGTGTAAATAATAATAATTTTTATTTTTGGTTTTGCCGTTGAGTTTTTTTCGGCTCATATTCCATTCATTTTTATGTTACGATGTGCGGAAATGACAAATCGTAAAAAGCAAATGTTGACCAAAATTGTTTGCGGTTCTTGTCTTGCGGCATTGATTTCATAAATGGTTGCTTTAATATTTTTTTTTAAATAAAAAAAAATATTTATGTTCTATATATTTGGCACTCGAAAGGCAAATACGAGAACCTCCCACGCCCTGTTGATAAATATTTTATGAAGAAAGCCAGACCTGAACGGTTAGGTTGAAAATTTGACGTTATTTTAAGCTACGCACAACAAATCAAGAAATGATATTTCGAGCTGGTCCGAGAATAGTTTCAAGGCCGTTACTAGAAATAATTTCCGGGTGAGGGTTGTTCAAATAGGTGAAATAACTTAAAATTCTAATTATTATTAAAAAATGTTTTTTTTTATTAGACGAAATATTCTATTTAATGAATGAATAGTTTGACAATGTTTCTTAGTAATTGATACAAAACAAAAAAAAATGTCATCATCATGGCAACATCATGATCTGGGGTTGCTTCTTTCCACAAGAAACCTTTCCAAGTCACCGTGTTTAAGGAATAATGAAGTCTCACGATTATAAAGGCGTATTAGAAAATACTATGCTGCCATATGCAACTTGGGAAATGCAACTTATATGGAGGTTCCAGCATGATAACGATCGCGAACACACGTGAAAAGTTATCAAAGGTCAAAATATTGATGTTCTTCAATGGCTGTCGCCAGACCTAAGTCCAATCGTGAATCTCTGGGAGATCTTAGAGCGACGAATAGGCAACAGCAATTTTAAGAAGCTGGAAGAGCTCTTTGTAGAAGTTGAAAAACCGTGGAAAGACATTCCAAATACATTTATTAAGTATCTATCTAAATAAAAGAAAAAAAAAAACAAAAATTGTGTGCGTCAGTAGAGCGTCTTACAGAAGTTTATTTCCTCAGAACTTTTGCGTTTTGGATTTTCAGGTTAGGTTTAGTAATCTTGTAAAAACCAGAGTCTATCGCAGACATTACAAGCATGGCCGAAGGAATTTTTAACGATGTGCTGATTTATTTATGCAAATGATAAGCTTTGTATACTTAGTTCAGTTGGATTATTCTCTGATCCCAGGTGGGCTACATCCTGATTAACTTCCTACACCTTCTGCAAAATAATCATCTCCATCAAAATATTCATACTCAAAACATGCGGATTTATTTGCTACATCATTATAACTATAATTTTACCATCATCATCTTTATTATCATCATTATAATAGCCATCATCATCATCATCCAAATATTCATGGTATATGATCTCAACAGGTGGGAAATTTGCCACTTGCCGGTCTGAGAATTCGCGAATGTTATGAGTTTGACTAGAAATTTGGCAAATCTACTAGTCTATGTTTTGTTGTGCTGATGCGAGTTGTTTTCTTTCCACGGAGGAATTTTCAGATAAATTTTCAAGTAAATCTTCTATCCTTCTCTGTCGTTGAGAAGCTGGAAATTCGGCCACTTCAATGACTGCCTGGTGCTGCTGTATAATCTGAGAACCTTCGTCGGGAATCAATGAGATGAGTGTTGGCTCTAATAAACTCATTGGCTCTAATAAATTCATTTGCCATAATTTTTGTTAGAAACTTAAAATTTTTGTTTGAAATGCAAATTTTACTAGAAACTGATGGGCGCGTCCTCCATCAATCGAGTATCAATCATACGCGCATTAGCGTCCTATTTCAATCGATAGAGGGCTCCTCTTTCGACTGATAGAAGGCGCTTAGTGGATGAATATGTGCTGCACATCATTTATGTGTATATACATACATACATATGCATCCTCATTTTTTCATACTTGATTGATAGAGGGCGCTGCCCGCCATTTCCGTGACAATTTCTGTTTTCCCACGATCATCTTTTACCCCGTCGTAAATTTAAAAACGATTTTATAAAAAAAAAACTCAAAAATATTGCAAATAAAACGTTGTTTATATACTCTCTTTTCTTCGACGAAGCTCATCAAATAAAAGAGCGCTGCCACAGCCATTCCATAGCATAATTTTTAAGTGCGATTTTAGTATTCAGTGGGCCAATTTACATATAAAAATGATAATGGCAACTGCTTCACAACATTTTTTTCCTTTTTTATTTTGTTAACTATTCTGTTATAGTGTAATTGTGGTCGACGTGGCGCAATTGTCAGTGAATTGGCCTACTACGCGGCAGTTCAAATCCCAGCACGGCAAATTCAAGAAGTACACGGCACCACCTCTAGGGAGACCTCCAGGAGTAAAAATTGCCTAAGAAAAGCGTGTCACTTCGCCGAATTCGTATTCGGCGTAAAACCGTGGGTGCATTCCATTCATTTTCAAAAATAAGTATGACATGAACGACATGAATGTTGTGCCATTAAAAGAAGAAAAAATGAACTAATGTACTATAATTAATATTGAGAACTTAGTAAAAGAAATTCCATAGATTTCGAACCACCTCTAACGACTGCACCATAAATGAAACCTTTTATTGTTATGTCATTGGTTTTTGCTCATTTCTCTATATACTTAACGCTAACGCGCTCTTGAGAGTCTGACATTGAAATCGGGATGTTCGATATCTCTTTTGATACTGTCGAAATCGATATTTTCAAATAAATTTATAAAAATTTGATTGATACCTAGAAGCGCTGATCATAGCAGTAAAAAAATATAGAATATACCAGAATGCAGTTTCTGCCGTTTTATGTATTTTAGCATGTGAAAGAAGGAGACGAAAGCTCCGAACACAATGGAAGCGGCAGCAATATTGCGCCATCTGTCAACACTTAAATATCATGTATTCTTATGAAGACTAATCTAATGGCTGCCTTAGTCGTCGACTTCAATATATTTATATTTTGACATGCAGCAGAATGAAAAAAAAGCAAATTATCAACCGTGATATTAAAGAATTTGCTTGTTTATGTTGTTTTTATTGGTACATATAAAATAAATAATCTTGTTAAGAATAGAATTAAAGTCACTTTGTCGTTGCCGCATTCATTGTGTTCAAGTCGCAGGCAACATGATAAAATTTTCTGCGGACGCCATTTTGTTGCCATGGTGCTGAGTGCGGTGACAATGCGACACATGTGGGTTCTCTGCAACACTCTCTTATCGCTTCAATCAGTTCATTGGAACGTCTTTGGGCGTTGATGAACGGCTTATCGACGATCCCCACTGTAACGTGCTCAACAAAATTCGACATCAATGGACGAATAGTGTTGCCAGACGGTGCTTGTTGGCAACGATATTTTCGACGATATGCACATTGAGTTAACACAACTGAACGACTATTTTGAACAGTGTCAGTTGTTTCGGTGTGAAGCGATTCCAGGTTAAAGTTGTACTGAATTGAAGTTTCAAAAACATGTTTACTAAAGTCAATCGTTTGATAAATGTTAAAATTATTCAATGTTTACATACCGACATAAAAGATGGCGCATCCTGCGTAATTCATACAACATGAATGGATGCAAAATGCTTGACGACTTAAGCCGTTGAAGAACTATCCTGCCCTAATAGTAGTAGACTGTACTCCTAAACGAAGATTAAGCTTAATAATTTTTTTTTTGCAAAATTTTTATTTATTTTGTTTTTTTTTTTTTTGTAAAATGTAATATAATTTTTCTATGTAGGTACTCATATGCATGTCTTATGTCTTGTATGTAAGTAATATGTTCTTTTTCTATTTTAATATATTCTGCACTTATGCAGTCAAGCTGTATTTGCTTTTGCTCTCCACCAACAACAGCGACGGCGGCAACAACAGCATTCAGCATCCAAGTTGTCAACTTGCTCTCTCTCGTATTGTTAGTAGCAATATTTTCATGTGCATACATATTTACATACTAAGTGTGTGCAAAGGTACAAAATGAAGCTGAACTGAAAACACAGCAGCAAAGCCAACACACCACATACCCACTGTAAGTAACTACGGCATGCATAGATACAAGTACATATTGCATACATACATACTTACATATCGACTACATGCTTAGAACAAATCAAAAACAAAAAACTGCGAAAGAAAGAAATTGATTTTCAGTTGATTTACAATGAATTGTTTGCGATAAACCACGATTTACGTCATGCAGAAGTGCACTCATCAAGCGATGATGGTGGCGGCGTCAATAATATTGGTGGTGGAGGAGGTGGTGGTGGTGGTGGTGGTGGTGGTGGTGGTGGTGGTGGTGGTGGTGGATGCTGTTATGGTACAGGTTGATGGGGAGAGGGAGGTCATAGACTTAGCAGCAGTAAAGTTTGCCTGTAGTTAGTAGAGAATTTGAATTTATTGTTGTTGTCAAACAGTATGACAAGTTTACAACAATTGTCGCACGCCTTTTCACTGACTGACTCACTACAGCGACAGAGTGACAGAATGTTAGTCACATTATTCATTAGAGTATGTGTTGTGTATAAGAAAATGATAACTACCATACATACTTACACTCACGTGTGTGTATGTATGTATGGTATATGTGTAATCCGTTGTAATTCGATGTCTTTGTTAAATCATGCAGCGCGGGTACATGCGGGAGCAGCAGCTACAAATACTGAAGAAATTCAATCATATAAAAATGACAAAAAGAACAAGTAAAAATATTTTATGTAGATAAAAGAGATTTGTAAAATTTTTGGATGTAGTTCGACTTGTACACACCCTGCGTGTAGTGTCCTGGAGTGATGCTGCTAATGAGCTGGCACAAATATGATTTAAAATTGGTTATTGAAGCTGCTGAAAAATCAGTAGTACATTTATGAATGGTACAATTAAAGGACGGCTATAATGAGGTAGATCTTCTGGTCTAATAGCAGGGGTTGTAGTACAAATACTTCTCCCGAAATCATGCTGGGCTCTCAATTAAATTTTCATCCATCACAAACTAAAATAAATTCATTTAACTATTTCTGCGTTGCGAAAAGCTCGGCCTAAGCCATCCATGGGCTGTTGTTGTGCCATTAAAAGAAAATAAGAAAGAAGATTTCGTCTTGATAGTCTCGTACCTGGTTCGTAGCAACTATTTAACTATTTCCGCTTTGCGAAAAGCTCAGCCTAGGTCCTTCATGGGCTGTTGTTGTGCCAATAAAATAAAAGAAGAAAGAAGATTTAGTCTTGATAGTCTCCTACGTGGTTCGTACCAACCATTTAACTGTTTCCAATTTGCGAAAAGCTCAGCGTAAGCCCTTCATACGCTGTTGTTGTTCCATTTAAAGAAAAGAAGAAAGAAGATTTCGTCTTGATAGTCTCGTACCTGGTTCGTAGCAACTATTTAACTATTTCCGCCTTGCGAAAAGCTTAGCCTAGGCCCTTCATGGGCTGTTGTTGTGCCATTAAAATAAAAGAAGAAAGAAGATTTAGTCTTGATAGTCTCCTACGTGGTTCGTAGCAACCATTTAACTGTTTCCAATTTGCGAAAAGCTCAGCCTAAGCCCTTCATGGGCTGTTGTTGTTGTCTTCTACTTCGTAGCAAAAGCATAGATTTTAAATTTGTCTAATGGTTTTATTTTCTTCATCAATTCACTGAATGATGGGTTCCCGAAGCAGTTACAAATTCTTTACCACCAAGTAAGCAAACAAAATTTAGCTGTAGGGTATACTTACAAATCTATTTCACCTACGGCGCCTCATTTTGACTGAAATCACGAGATTGAGTAAATATTCAAATCGTTCACTTGTCAATCGGTTTCATCACAATGAAATATTTGTAGAAAGTACAAAAATAGTACTACATACATAAATAAACAACAAATTCATTACAATAGAATTAGCATGTACACATACAATATCCTTAGTAAATCCGTAACGAATCCGCATTTACAATATGAGGGAACTTGGTAAATAAATAGCATGCACAAAAAAACATACAAATGTAGTATACACGCGAGCAAACAAAAGAATACAAATCTTGCGATTAGAGGAAAATATTGATTCTATTCGTGATACTAAATTCATAAATTAGCTGTAGCTGGCGGCAAGCGGGGGCACCACATAAATAAAAGTAAAAATTAGTTAGCGTATATAAATTTGCTGGTTACAAATAAATACATACTTATGTAATGTAAAAATGTAAATCCCAAAATTATACAGAATCTAGCAGCTCAGTAACTTTTAACCCATTCACCACCACCCCCACCCCCACCCCCAACATCTCACACGCATCTTTCTTCTTCCACTGCATCATTGCGGTGATTATGATTATTATTATGTATTATGTGTTTCCTGCAAGCGTAGCAGTTTTAATCGCTCGCTCTCTCGGCACGTTGATTATTATTTTAATTGGCCAAAAGTAAATATTTGCACACCTTTTTAACCCTTTTCTCTCTCGCTATCTGTTCTCTTTATTTTTTAATAACATTAAGTGAATGTTTGCTGCAAGTTCCACGTAAAAGTGGCAAAAAGAACAAATATACTGCAAATATTTACATACACTTTATTTGCAATATTATTAAATTAAGGAGCATTGCAATATCTACTGGGTAGCACCCAGCCCACCTTATCATGTAATGAATTTGTTGGATTAGATTATGCTACTTACACTTAAAGCAATGTTCTTTCGTTTTCCTTTTCCATTCATTATAAGATTCAGCATCATAAGTTGAGAAATTTTTGTAGAATATGTTTTTTTTATTATTAATATGTAAATAACTCAGTTCCGAATTTTGAGCCTTCAAATAGTAGTAGAGTTAAACTGTTAAACTGCTCGCAAACTGATTGCGAACTCAATTTCGAAGTGGAATAAGATGATTAACTTTGAAAAAGGAAATAAGTGCAGGAAGCAGCGGTTCCAGAAAGGCGGATTATGATTTTCCATTCCTTCAAAAATTTCTAGTCCTAAAGCATTGATTAATATACTGTGATAATTATCAGAAACTAGGTGAACTTCTTTCGGTTCTGGCTACGTGTGGATAATAAGAAAATTTCACTTAAAAAACATAAGCTAACGAAATGAGCCTGGAAACTTCTAGTTGTAGTTCCTCTCCAACTTGCATCCGGTCTTCACCCATAAATTTCATTGTTTTTTTTGCTTTGGGTTTCCAGATTAGAAATCAAAGTTGGATAGGATGTGCTGTGGCCCCATATTCAATTCCCTCTTTTCCAAACCCACCAGGGTTACCAAATGTTGTGTTTTCTGGGGGGATGAAAAATCAGGTTTGAATTGGAAATTCAATGATGGGACTACCCATCAAATCTAAATACTGCACTATAAATGATTCCAGAGGCAATTATAAAAATAATTTTCAATGATGAGTATTCAATTACCCCTTATCCAATCTAACGAGGGCTACCAACTGCTGTGTTTTCTGCGGGAATTTCATACTTTCTCTGAGCTTCGGATTTGGTAGATATTTCTTTGGGAATTATCAAATTTTATTCGATTTGAGTCAGCGCTAAAAGATTGACACTCTTCGGCACTCGTTTTCAGTTTTGCACCCCACTTCGCAAAACAATGGTTTTCTGCTCAAAAATGCAAGTGTGACATTGAGAGTTTTCAAAGCAAAAACAGTGGGTTTTATTAGTTACATCAGATAATCGGGAAATCGAATCAATCGTTCTTGTTGGAGACTTAAGACAGACTTTAAGCAACGATTGTGCTTGATTTATTACCGCTTTCCTTAAATTTAAACCGTTTTTTCCATGATTGTAGAAAGCCAATTATATAGGGTGTCCCAATAAAAGTGCACGATTTAACTTAATATAATTAAAACACATAGATTTTGAGCGGTGACATTTTGATTGCATGGGTAAAGTAGACATGTTCCACACGCTCTGAACACAAACACAGGCTCCTGCCCATTGAATCAAATTAATTTCGATGACATTTTTCAGAAAGATGTGGCTCTATCTCACCGATTACGCTCTAGTTTTTGAATACAACATCAATCAAGTGGCCGCCGTTATTGATCGAAGCAAAATGTGCCCTTTTTGCTGCGTTTTCCATTCTTGATTTTTTGAGCATCTTGGGGGGTATAACAAAGATTTCGGCAAGAGTGTTTGCCTTGAGCTCGGAAATGATCTGAGGCTTGCTGGCGTACACTTCGCTTTTCAAATAATCCCACAGAAAGAAGTCCGGAAATCTCAAACCTGGAGATCTGGGTGGGCATTTTCAATGTCGCTATTTTTTGACACCACACTTTCCAGGGAATTTTCGTTGCAAAAACTGCATTGTTTGATTTGCCGTGTTGCATGGCGCACCGTCTTGTTTAAACCAGTTAACCGTCCAGACCTTTTTCACACATTTGTGGGAAGACATAATGAACCAACCGTTATCTACCGATATCGATTCCCATCAACTGTTTCACCTTCTCTGAAGAAAAATGGCCCAATGATGGTTTTGGCGCAAACTCCGGCCCAAGCAGTCAGTTTTTGGTCGGGCAATGGTTTTTCATGGATCTCGTGTGGATTCTCCGTTCCTTGTTAACGGCGCCAGAGAGTGTAAAATGGGCTTCGTCGGACATCAAAATTTCCTTCCAAAAATCAAGTTCAGTGTCCACCATTCGCGCGACAGTTTGGCCGTATTCCAAGCGACGTAGACGGTCTGGCGGCAATATTCTTTGAGTCAATTGCACTCTTAACAGAAGCAAACGATAATCATCCTTCAAAATGCACCGTAAGATGGTGGCACTGAGGCCAAAATGCTGAGCGCGGTAACGATACGGCACATGTGGGTTCTTCTCGGTATTTTATTGGAAGTTCTTGAGCGATGATGAACGGAACGGCTTGTTGACGATCTCCCACAGTCCCGTGCTCAACAAAATTCGACACCAAACGGCAAATAGTGTTGTCAGACGATGCTTCTTTGGGCACCTTATTTTCGACGATATGCACGTTTAGTTAACACAACTGAACGACTATTTTCAATATACAGCGTCACTATTTTGTCGCATTGTTTTGGTGTAAAGCAATTCATGGCTAAAATTTTACTGAATTGGCATTTCAAAAACATGTTTACTCAAGTCAATCGGTTGATAAATGTTAAAATTATTCAATGACATAAAAGACGACGCACCCTGTATATGCTGTATATATATATCTTAATTGAAAGAACTATTATGTTAATTAGAACTATCAACTTACGGATACTTACTGTAAATGCTTCTAACTAGAAACTGATATAGTTACCAAGCGGGGGTTCTTTACGTTACTTCAAACATACATACTTTATGTACTTATGTTTTACGTAGTTTCTAGTATATTCGTACTTCACGGTCACACATTTTGAAAAACACCTTTAAGGGATGATGATGATATAGACGTTAAAATTAATGACCTTTTTCCGTGCTGAGGGCAAATGCGAAAACTCTCAATTTGCAATCTATGCTAGCAAGTGTCGACCTGTCAAATGTCACTTTTAACACATAACAAGTTCATAAACGATTTAACGCCCACAAAAGTGCCATTTTACAGATAAAGTTAATTTAAATTTAATTGTATTGTAAATAGAACGTACCCAGTGTTGAGTGTTTACTGAGGAATGAAAGGAAAAGAGAGTATTTTTAAGTTTGAAATTAAATGAAATGGAGCGTTGAGAGAGGGTGTGTGTCATTAGCGCTGAATAATAAATGAAAACTTTTTGCTGAGAGTTAATTTTTGTTGTTGTTGTATATTCAGACAAAGACTTGAAATTCTTATTCTAATCCAATGATTTAGAATTATACAACGAAGGCTACTCTTAACCAAGACTGACTTCCCCTCTCCAATCTGTTCTATTTTTTATTATTATTATGTGAATCTTATCTTAAATTATGAGATCTTGAGGTGTTTTTCATTTTAGTCTGGAGAAATTCCACTGCAAATTCATCAACTTAGATGCTAATTGATTTGGATGCTCCAATATTCGTGTTTGATATGAATTATATTTAGCCTTAATTTCATCTTTGACGAAAGTTCACTTGTAAATCATGATGTAATTGTAAGTTGGTAACATACCAAGGTGCATTCACAATCATACGAAGCATTTTGGACTGATAGCGTTGCAATATTTCGACATTTGAATTGGCGACTTTACCCAACAGTTGTATGCCGTAGGTCCATATCGGTTTAAGGATACTCTTGTTTCGCAAGAGTTTGTTTTCGCAACATACCTAGTTGCGAATTACGATTGAGTAGCCAGAAGATAATTCTCAGTTTAAGACCTAGGTAGAGCTTTGCGCTTCGTAAATATGGTATGTGCGGTTCCCATGTGAGACGTCTATCCAGATGCATTCCTAGGTACTGCGTATTGTTTGCTTGAGGGGTTTGTAATGCGTTTAATTGCACAGGTGGGCAAGTGCTGTGAATGTTGCTTGCACCGACATGGTTTCATTCGCCACAATTTTCCAGCTTTAAAGCCACAAGAATATTTTATTTAAACAGCAGGGTCGTCTGCGAAGGTTCCAATAACAATTCCATCATTTGTCGGCAAATCAGTAGTGAAAAGTAGATATAACATTGGGCCCATAAAACCGCCCAGAGGAACACCGGCTTTTATATCATATAGAGATGTGACGTCATTGCCCTGCTTCACGAAGAAATGACGAGTTTCAACATACGACATACGATTTCAAGAACGTGTAAAACCCTGGAAAATCATAAATTAATTTCTTTGAATTTGGCATACCAGGTGAATTTGGTGTACCAAGTATGAAACCTGTAATTTTTTTAAGAAAATACACATTTATTTAAACAAAATGGTTATACATTCAATCTTCAAAGTAATTGCCATTGCTAGCTACACATTTTTCCCATCTCTCTTGCAATTTGTGAGTCAAACCAGTCATCGAGCCATTTTTTCACATTTTCGTACGAATCGAAGTGCTGCTCAGCAAGTGCGTGCCCCATTGATGAAAATAAGTGGTAGTCCGATGGAGCCAAGTCTGGTGAATAAGCCGCATGGGGGAGGGCTTTCCAGTAATACGAATCTACCAATTCCCGAGTCTGTTATGTTCTATGTGATGGGCATAGTCATCAAGAACAATCTCTTTGCGTTGCCTAGCTTGATATTCTGGACGTTTTTAGCGCAAAGCATGGTTCAAATCGGTCAATTGTTGTTGGTAGCATTGACCAGTAACTGTTTCATCTGGTGTCTTCTTTTTGAAGCGATTTGGCCGGTGTACCAGGCTTAAAATATGATCGTTTACGTTTGTGATTCTCGAAATAGATCCATTGTCTTCTTTTTGAAGCGATTTGGCCGGTGTACCGGGCTTAAAATATGATCGTTTGTGATTCTCGAAATAGATCCATTTTTCATCGCCAGTAACAATTCGATGAAGATATGACTTTGTTTTGTCAATTCATGCTGTCTTTCAGTCAATTCATGCGGCACCCATCTTCCCATCTTCAAAATCAATCCCATGGCTTTTAAACGTTGAGAAATGCATTGTTGGGCCACTTTTTTCTGCAAGTGTGTTCTAGTGTCTAGTGTTTGACCATCATCCTCATCGAGTAAAGCTTGCAATTCGGCATCTTCAAACTTTTTCGGTGGTCTTCCACGTTCTTCGTTTCTCACATCAAAATCGCCACGTTTAAACTTATTGAACCACCCGCTGCACTGTGTTTTGCCTAAAGCGTGCTGGCCGTAAGCTTCCTCGATTCCAAAGCAGATTTCTTTAATTGGAAAGAGAAAATCAATGATGTCCGCATATCGTAGTTTGTAGGCACAAAATTCGACATTTTTACGAGCGAACAAAAAATATTGTTGTATGTAACTTGATTGTTTATAAACTGAATATTGTTGACAGCACTAAATGCGAAGAATTTGGTTTGACAGAGGGTATAGCTTTAACTAGCGACACAGAGATGTCATTACCGGTTTCATACTTGTACGAATGGTATACATGTCTTGAAGATCTCTTTATCAGTGATGGCATTCCCTCTCTCCTTCTTCCTCGCACTTATCAATCTTTCTTGCAATCAACACAATGTTCTGCGTTCATAGGGATACGTACTCCCTGCGTGTTGAATGTACCAATAAAAAAAAGAAACATCTTTGAAGGCCTTCATAATATTATCCATTCGCATTGATCCTAGCAATATTTTCCTCACATCTAACCCGGCATCAGTTATTCAATGCAACATATATCAAAAAAACAAAACAAAAAATAGCATAAAACAAACAATGAACAAAAGCACAACATATTCTAACAATAAATTGTAATTTTATCTAATCAATTTGGAATCAGTTAACATAAATTGTTGAGTGAGTTCTTGCTTGTTTTGTTTCTTTCTGACAACTTCACTGTGTCTGTAGTAATGTCAACCGGCTAATAACTTATTGACTTCAATTAATTGTTCCTAGACAAATTGTTTGAACGACAACGAGACAAAGGCAACGCAACACAAAACCAAGTTAAAAGAAAATATTATTCCGTAAGTAGTAAAACAGCAGGATGCCAAAAACAAAAAACAAAAACAAGTCGTCTGCTATTGTTTGAGCCTGCCAAAAGGACATTATTTATCTTTGACCAGCAGCAGAAAAATACAAAACTTTTCGCAAAAGAAAATCACAGAATAACACAACCGAAAAATAAATTATTGTGGCCTATTTATAAATAAATGTTAGATATTAAATAGTAGTAGTAGTAGTAGTAATAGTAGTACTCTACGAACTTTGGCCTATTTGATGGGAGACAAAAAAGGAAAATGTTATTATACATTATAAATATGGAGCAAATAAGATAAATCGCTAGTTTGTTTGTTTATTTAATCCACTGTAGTTTCTTTGGATCCCGCAATAAGGTGTGAAAGTATCAAATGGCGCAAACACTCTTTCCTCGCTGCTAGACAACTGAGCAGCTATACCTCGTAATTCTTTTGATATATTACGGTAATAATTCAAAATTTATCGTCTTCATGGAAATTGTGGTGATGATTATTGTATAATTCCACCTCATAAAACTAGTACAATACTCGTATCTGTTATTAACGCATACATTTCGGAACGTTTATCAGAGCTAAGTTATGGAGCACAGAAATCAATTTCACTTTGTATCACCAGATTCAATGGAAATATTAACAAGAACACCTCCTTACGGGGTAGCGATACTTCCACGCCCTCATAAAAATGTATTTAAAAAACTTCATCTCTTTATTGCTTCTTTTTTAACGGTACAACAGCCCATAGGTGGCTAGGCTGAATTTTGAACATTATTTCTAAAAAGGAAGAATGATTTTGCAATGAAGAACCAATTCAAATTTAGATGAACTAAGAGAAATCAAATTCAAGTGTGTCTCTTATTAACCAGATCAATCATTGACTGCCTTTTAAGTATTGACTCTGACTTCTCAGAATTGCGTCTGACCAGATTTGAATGTTCCTGTTCAGTGTCACATAATGTAATATATACATATACCATATTTACATATTATCTGCCTCTGACTGTCTTATCCATAATCTGCTTACCTCCCACTCCTTAGTACTCCTTTTAGTCCTTGATATTGGTCGATGCAGTGAACCAGCCAACCAGCACCAAAGTATAAACCGACGAAATGATAGGTGGCTATGTTCTGAACCTTCAGATGTTTCGCATATTATGCACACAAAGTTTACGGCAACTGTAACTGTTTTAAGAGTGGTGAGCAATGAAGGACACGTCATATCACTTTATTTCTTTCCTCAAGGACTTCGGTATTTATGCTGTTGCCTACATTGAGGTTTTGGAAACAGTTGTGAAACCCTGGTTAGATAATCATGCGTGGTGAGTGGCCAAACGTATTCCAACAGGAGTTTGCTCCTTCTCACAAAGCTATGACCACACAAGGTTGGATATCCGAGAATCTGCATGATCACATAACCCCAAAAAGTATATAAATTTTAGTTTTTAACACAAAAATACCTGTCACAGTATTATTTCGTTCCTTTAAGAATTCTTGTAATTTCCGAAGCAACGGCCATAAATTTATATGCTACTTATATAATCACCTGGAAGGGTTGAGGAGAGTTTTATCCCACTCCCTTCCTTCGCTTTATATCTGATAGAGGGTTTTACCTGAAACTTGTGTTCTTTAAAGTTTTCTATTTCTGCTTCAATGATCTCACGATCTCTTAGAACTCTTTTGTAATTCTATTTTGAGTTTTTTCACCATACCATTTGAGTTTCAATGGCATCACAACCCCCGAATCACACCCAACTTTCCTCTTTTTTTGTCTGTGCTTTAGCAATCCAGTAAAAACTACTTTTTTATTTTTAATTTTGATAGAAAATATGTGATTTACAAACATACAAACACTTTTTTGTTTCTACTTTTAGATTTATAATTTTATAAATAAATTACAATCATTACCTATAACATAAAACAAAATTATAAATATATTAAAAACACCATAATGAGTATGTGCTCATTATCAAATTTACCACAACTTTGGAAGCGCTGCTGATATTCTTTCAATCGAATTTCATTTCAGATGCTGAATTATTCAAACGATGCAATGTGGAAGAAATCGAAAATACATTACCCGACAAAGCTTTCGAATACTTACCATGCCAGAAGAAATTCAAAATGACACCCGAGGATGAAATCAGTTTGGATAGTATATACTCAGCGTTACTGTCCCTGGTTGAACCCACCGAGGTGCAATTTAAGGCATGTAAATGGGACGTGACTGCAAAGGAAATGCACAATGATAAGCAATCGTCGCTCTTCGAGGAAAAGCTCTACATATCGAAATTGAAGGATTCAAATTGCAAGTTAAGTGAAGAGCATAAAATCTTTCTCGAAAAAGAACTGATAGAATCGGGCTGGTATAAATTGAGTATCGAAGAGAGTTATGACGGATATGTTGTCTATAGCAGTAGTAATATGTCTAAAGGTAAAGACAATAAAATATGCGGGCATTGCCTGCGTGGAAAATATGATGATAAATTCGTATTGATTGTTGAGAAACGCAGTGAATTCGATTATGTGGACCATGCAAGAATTGTAAGTGGTTGTTATTTTCAAAGGAGGTTCTCCAATAGATTTGGTTTTTCTTATTTTTATGGAATAGGAAAAAAATTTGGAAGCACGTCTAAAGGAGGATTTCGTACATGCAATACGTGAGACGAAGATCAATGAGGAATCACAAAAATTCAAAGCATTAATTAATATTAAAGGACGTGATAATACTTTTATATTGGATGGCGGGGTCATGTTACTCATGCGCCATTTAATTATTAATAATTTTGTCGGGGACTATGAGTATTATTCGATGAATTTATTTGGTAAGTAGAGATGGACTCGGTGATAGCGAAGTCGGTGATTAAGGAGTCGACTGATTTGGCTCATTTTTAACTGAATCACTTACCGCTGTGAGATTGAGTCTAAAAGCATGGATGTTTGCTGTGCTTTAGTTCTATGGCAAAACGTGCTTTAAGAACTACAAGATTCCAATAGAACTACAAGATTCTTGATTAAGAATTCACATAAAAACATTTGGAAAGGCTATTCTGTTATTGAAGCATAAATTTGGCATTTGCATCGATACAATTAAACTCAGGGGAGGAAGAAGGAGGGAGAAGAAGTTATGATTTTTGGCTTTAAGTTTGGAAGGATCGGAAGGAATAATCGGCGAAAATATTTGTAGGGAGCTTATGCCAAATACGCGCGGTACTACAGATAAAATACTTTCACTGTAATGTGTAGTGCGGTGGAACACCGTGTCCACGTGGAAGGCGTGAGTTCCGCTTGCTGATCATGTAGTTCTGGTGAACACACGAACTGACGGCATCAGCTTGCATATCTCAGCAGAACATCTACCGTGAAAGTAACGGTAAAATAGAGAGGCACAAACCACGTTTCGACGATGTTGCAAGGAGTCAATAGAGCTGGAAACTCTACTGTCTTCTATTAGTTTAACCGCTCAATGCTGGATATGGTCCAGGAGCTCCAGTTGTGTTCTTGAAGCCCCAGCCCATAGGTACGAATTCAACTCCAATTTAGGACGTATATATAGTTGATGTAGATCATGCGGAGATCAGTCGGAGTAAAAAAAAGCTTGGCTGCTTCTTTCGACACGTCAAAAATGTGTTTATCCAACGAATATCACATTGGATGGACATGCCCAGAACATTAAGAGTTGCTGTCTTCCCAACACCTACCCCTAACTAACCTTACCAACCAATTCCACGGGGTTAACGGGTGACTGGGAAACTCGTTTGTGAGATAACAGACAACATTGGGTCTTACGTGCATTGAACTTAACTCTATTCGTAAGACCCCATTCGGAAGTTGACTGGACATCTTTATTGAATGAGTCATTCATAACATGTCTTTTCCTCTCAATCTCCAAAGAGTTAGGGCGCTTTCAACAGTAATATGAATCAGAAATAGTGCTGTCATCTGCAAACGAGTAAATACTTAATATTCTTCGTTAATGACAGAGGGTCATTAATGAAGACAAGGAAAATGATTCTTTGGAGCCAATTTTCCAGCACTCTTCCACACATATTACCCGGAACGTTGGCAATTTCACGTTCGTTATCATTTCTGAGCACCTCCAACGTTGTTAGCTTATTGGCATAAATCAACGACTTAACGTAACCCCATAAAAAGAAATCTAACGGTGTTAAAACGCTTGGCCATTCGCTAAAGATGATTTTTCGATATAGTTCAGGATTTTCTTTAAACTTTTGCAGATCCTAATTGGAAAAGTTTCTGCGCTTCAAATGACTACACTTCGTGTGTTAATTTGATCTTGTAAGGGTGTAAGCCAGTAACTTTCATTCTTTTAATTGCACAACTGCCCATGGAGGTCCTAGGCCGAGCTTTTTGCATCCACTCATGGTGTGCGTGTTGTTTTTGTAAATAAATGGCAGCTACCTACAGAAATAAAATAGTTTTTTCTACTTTTTTGATTTTTCCTGTACACTCTGCGTAGCAGGCAAGGCCACTACCATCTGTGCCACGGTGACCAACAAGGCACATTTAACACTCCCTCGGCGCCGTTAAAAAGCTAAATTTCCTAATTTTTTGGAAAAGAGAATCTACACGGGATCCATGAAACACCAGTGCATGACCAAAAAGTGGCTGATTGGGCCGGCGTTTGCGTTTGGGTGTAGGCCAAGATCCTTAAGCAAAATTCGCCACAATGTGGACTGAGAGATTTGGCTTAGTGTGAACTGAAGTGAAGAACCGGTGCATTGTCTCACTGACACAGGAATATTCAATAGCGAATGCGATGAGTCGAATTTGTCAACTATAGGAAGCATAGCCTGTCTGATGAAACGATTATTACGACCGAAAATTGGAGTAAGCCTTCTTAAAGTTGCGACTACCGTAATTTTTAAGTAATTCCAAACCTTGCTCGTTCGTGAACTTCACCATGATAAAAATGTAAATCTTGAATTACATATTGACATTGCCATATCAAAAAAATAAAATAAAATAAAAGAGTGCGTTGGTATTTCAACACAAAACAGTTATATCATTATTAAAAAACTTACTTACTTTACTTTTAATGGCACAACAACCCATGGAGGGCCTAGGCCGAGCTTTTCGCATCCACTCATGTTGTGCGTGTTATATTTGTACATGAATGGAAGGGACATACAGTTTAATGCCGAATCCGAACGGCAAATTGAAAAGCTTTTCATAGCAATTTTTACTCTTATAGGTTTGCTATTGCCTGCCAAGAGGTGGTACTGTGTAGAAAAATTATTTTTTCTACTTTTTGATTATGCCTGTGCCGAGATTCGAACCCCGGACACTCTGTGTAGCAGTCCAACGCACTACCACTACACCACACAGCGACCACTTAATACAATGACTATTAATAAACTTAATACAATGAAAACTTCAGAACTGAACTCAGATCACTATGAGGTATTTCAAAATGTCTTCAGCGGGGTTCAGAATTTGAGACCATACCAATAGTTGCATTTTTCAAAAAGGTTGTACGGAAATACTGAGCCGAAAAGCTGGCTGAGTTGAAAAAAACGGACAACTTAAAAGAAATAAACATTTCGAGTATTTACAATTTATTTATTTTATACAGTATCGTATCTTCTCAATTGTCATAAATTCTAACCATTTTTTCTTACTAAATTTTACGGCAATTATAACATTACGATAGTATAAGACATCTTGTGAATACTTACCTCAAGTATTTTTAGAATCCGATACTGGTCTGAGTTTCAGATCTGACCAATCTCTCCTTTCAACTTTCAACAGGAACTTAACATTCCAGCAAATAATTATGTTCCATCGTCAATCATGTCTTCTATATATTTCTTTTAGGTAAAATTATTCGTTGCATTCTAAATGTAAGTTCGGAACGTAAAAAAATCAAGGTATTCTACAGAACCTTTCCACATGCTATATGCGTGAAAAATACACAATATTTCAATGACATACCGCAGGAGGTATCAGAAACATTTTATAGCAGCAATGGAAAAATAATATTGCATTACTGGCACGGTTACAATTACTTGCTGCATTCAACACGTGTTCCAGCTGCCAGACCCGTCGAGCGTATATTACCAAAACTCGAGCTAATGTGGAAGATGGATAATTTACTGTTCCAGAAATATCAACGTGCGAAGAAATTGAATTATGCAAATGCAGTCAGCTACCTAAACTCTTGTCCGGAAGTATCAGATCTATTGCATGATTACATACTCAGTTTGTTGAAGTATAAGCCTGACAGTATATTGGAATTTACGGTGAAATTCTTTCAGAATATGAAATTTAACTTTTCGAAAAGCGAGGCCAAATTGGGAAAGGGCATTTGATTCTGTTAATGAGTACTTTTTTTTTGTTTTCCATTTAACTATAAGTGCGAATATGCACAATATTATTGACGATTGCTTTGATGTAAATCGATTTTCTTTCCACTAATAACGTAGCAACATTTTGTTTATGTTGTCAAAATAATATACATACATACAAATTTCTCGTTATTATATTTTCCAAAAATACATTTAATATTTTCTATGAAATAAATAAATATATTTGCTATTATTGTTTGTATAATTTGAAAAATTAAAAATATGAGGACGTGCGAGGGTAATAATGGACGTGATGAGGTTTGCACACTACAACTAATTGGGTTGATAGCAAAATTGCTTGAATGAATAATTTTTCCAGGATCTTCATCCGCCCGCAGAAGCTGATTTCCTTGGTGGTGCAATGAAAAATACTGGTCCTGGTGCTGGTGCTGGTGTTGGTGTTCTAACGTATGATGAAACCCCTCCCGAGGGGAAATTTGCAGTAAGTCAAAAGCTTCAAACATAAGAGCAGAACTTCTGTATAACTTCCCTTGCCGTCTCTGAAATTAATGAAATTCATTCTTAGTTGAGTATCAATCCGAAACAAGATGAAGCAAATAATCCTCCTTGTTATTTACCTCAACCGGGTGATGAGCTACCAAGCAAGGATCATCTTGTGCCGATGGGTCCAATTGGTCCGTGGGCTACCGGCAAAGTAGACTGGAGTCCATTGGCCGGTTTGACTGGTACACGACCTGTCGTTGATCGATATTCGATAACACGTTTCAGTCCCAATGAATGGCGTGCTAAAAATCAAGAGACTATCAAGAAAACAAATCAAATCTTTGATAAAGCCCTAAAGTAAGAAACAATACGAGTTCATAATTTTAATCTAAATATATTTACTGGGGTATTTGTGTAGAAATCAGTATAGCTCAACAACTTCATATAATCGTATCGGGGCCTTAGTTGAGAAGACCCAAAAAGAGACAACTCAGAATCTTGTAGTGCGTGCACAACTTGTTGGCAAATGGAAGACCACACTAGGTGCTGCTATTAAAAGTATGGCCGACGAGCTCTCCACTTTGGAGGAAGAGCGTATACGTTTAAAGAGATCATTGGTGATATTCGGTGTACCCGAGTCTATTGGTATGTACACGAGAGAAAGCTTGTATTACAGTTTAATAGTCATGTGTTTTGTAATTTTTCTTTCAATTTTAATCGATTACAGCCAAGGAGTGCATTGAAAAACGTTCTGGCAGACCCGATACCGAACTTGTACGTGATTTGCCCGAAGAGGAATTGGTCAATGAGTTGGCATTAATTGCCGAGATACGTCAATTGTTGAAGAAAACTTTAGAGGATATTGATCAGCAACAAATTGAAAATCGTACAGCACGTCAACGTTTAGAATATGATTGGAGTGATAAGCTGGAAGCTTATGAAATTGACGCTACAAATATTGGACTAAATAATCACTCGAAGACGATCATGTTTCGTCCGGGTGCTATACGTCAGCCTTCTGAGTATGTATATAGTATATATATATATATATATATATATATAGAATAAATGATCATGGTGCCTAAGTTCTGGAAAACGTTATATTCTGATGTGGTTTTTGGCATTCAAACTTCAACGTTTAACTCTTAGCAGTGATATATGTTTCTTTAGATTTCGATAGTTACGTTTTTTTTTTCAGAACCCTGCAGTAGTTCACCTTTTATATAGAGATGAAATCAGAGAAAGAGTGAGATATTTATGGTACCACTAACGGTCAAATAGAAAGGTCCGGCTGTGAATTGAACTAAACTGTATAAAACTACGGGGGTGGAGGGGCGGTCGAGGTGGTTGAACCGAAAGTTGATACTTCCTGTAGTCAACGCTCATCTCTTTCTATTTTGTTTAATGATACATTCAACACACAAGGTGTACTCCTATAAATGCAGACAGAGCATTGTGTTGAATGGAAGGAAGAATGATAGGTGGGAGGAAGAAGGAGGGAGAATGAGAGAGGGAATGCAATCCCACAGGACACCGCTAAAGAGATAGATAGTCATTGTGGCAAGTGTTATGCCTTTACCACAATGAACTTCAGTTTATCAGTGTCGACTATGAATGCATGTAGCGCCATCAAAAGAATGCTTGCTAAAGGTTTTCACGACCTGCCAACGCATTTCTGAGAATATCATGACAGCACTAAAAATCGATTATCCAGGACAGAATTTCATATTTTGGTAATTATAAATCTCATTGTTCAATGATATTTTTATCATTTCTAGACAATCTTCTGGAGAATATTGGGAACATTTTAGTACAGAAACTCTAGAGGAATGCGAAAAATGTCGTCAGAAATCTGTAAGTAAACGAAAATATTTCGAATTCGATATTGAAACTAAATGCGCTTTCAGGTAAAGCTACGCCAAACATTAAACTCAATTTTAATGAATGCTGCACGTGACATACGCACACAGGCGGACGTGGTGGAGAAAGCGTTTGTGGCGCGCATTAATTGCACCCAAGAAAATGTACAACGTTTCGAACTCGATCTAAGGGATGTAAGTGGTATAAATTTCTTAAATTCTTAAATTATAATTTTTAATACATCTCCCTTTTGTCGCTCACTCATTGAAGTGCCTGCAAAAACTAGCCGACACTGAAACTCGCATCGGTAAGCTACACATCGCTGTGCGCAGTTTCGATGCAGCTATGAAAGTCGCTCAGACACGCATGGACAATCGTGCTTATCGTCCGAATGTTGAGAATTGTCGTGATTTGGCCCAACAGCACCTCATCGATGAAGTGGCGACCATACAGAGCGGCGTCACTGCAATGCTTGGCGAATTGGATGAAGCAGAAAATGTCAAGAATGGCTTAATGAATGTACGTAGCAATTTGGAGCGTGAGATTATGTTGAAACGTCGTACTCTAAGGCTGGATCGTGAGCGCTGTATGCTATTGAGATCACATTATCCATCGGCAAGCGCTTTAAGTGGCCTTGCAAGCATGTAATCGGTAAATTTTTTATGAAATAGAGAAAATATGAATTGAACATTAATAAAATAATACCTATTTATATAATTATGCATTATTTATATTCAATAAGTAGTATGTACATATATATTTAATTTTATTACACTACAAATAACCCATTTTTTGTTGTTAGTCTTAAATCTAAGAATTATAAATCAGTTCGTTTTTCGAAGCATTGTAGATAAAAGTAGTCGAAATGCATAGGCTAGACTTTTGAATATTGACATTTCAAAAGCAATATCCCAATTGCTCAAGATCTTTATGAATTTTCGGGTTCTCAATGAGGTTATCCAGCCACAGTGTGTATGGATAGTCGTCGTGTATGCCACCGTATCTGTAGAAAGGCAACATTTAAATAATATTAAACCAAATTGTTTTTAATCAATAAAATTATGATGCAGCAATTTAGATCAACATCAATATTCGATTCAAAATGCATATAAACATTGGATCAAATATTTATATGAAGATTTAAGTTAATTTAGTTATCGAGTTCATTTTGCGCTGCAATCTTCAGCAGCATTGAAACTTTTTATACATAAAAAAAATTACAATTACTTACCTCTTTGGCAAATGATCTGGACTGATGTGTTTATGCAACGACGACATATCTGAACCATGTATGAAGAGTCTTTCTCTCATTGTTGGATTGAGAAAAGGTTTGAAGATATTGAAAGCAGCATTAAAAGCCCAATTCTGATTGACAATGTGAATGGCGGATGTGCGTATGGGCATTGACGTCTGAAATAAACATTTTTTTTTTATATCTACACTTTCCTAGACGACAACTACTTACCACTAATAATGCAATCATTTTCTGAGCGACACTTGGGCTCAAATGAAAGACATGATTCAGTGATAGATCCTTCAAATCGAATATGCCCACGCCACCCATTATTTGAGCAATTGGTTCCAGTGAGCCCAGCTCGAGTAGTACAATTGTTGCCCGAAATATATCATCAACGGATACCTTATTTGGTTTCCATACACCGAAACGATAAATTATAATGCGATGACCTTTTTGATCACGATATGGTGTCACTGTTACAATATCTTCATCGGCTAATATTTTAAAATCCAAGGGGCGTACTTTTTCGTAATAAGATTTGTTGTGTTCGCGAAACTTATAATAGTTGCACAACTAAACGATGAAGAAACCACAAAAAATTTAAAAAATTTATTAACTATATTTGATGCGCTGGATTCACCATTTCCTGTTTGCTTAAAGTCAAAATTGAAAAGCAACTAAAACAACCAAGTCTCTAATCGTTCCGATTTTGATGTGAACAGAGAAAGCTGAATTGAATACAACTAATAATAAAAGCAGTGTTTTAATCGACAACTCCTTAACAAGTTGTTGCTCTGCTTCGTTTGTTTTTTGCCAAACTGCTTTCATTTTGACTGCTCACAGTAGGATTGGTTATAGAAAGTAGGGATGGTTAACAAACATGCTAACATATATAATTATATGCATTATCTCTGCTCTATTTGTTGTTGCTTCCCATACAATTTTATCACTGCTAGTTATATGTACATGAGGGGCGAATAAAACCCACCTAAAGACAAGAAAGAACCTTACCAATCTGTAACTATTATCAATTTTCCAATAACGTGCTCGCAAAAACTTCTGCAAATATTCATCATCCGTGCGATGTGGTTGACATTCATTTTTCTCTAAGAAATATAAATATTTATATTCCATTTAAAATTTAAGAAATTATTTAATTACTTAGTCAATTACTTCTTACCTAGAATATAATTACGAAATTCAGCAATGGCCATTGTCTTCGTTTGTTCGCATTCACCTTGTTCAATTGCAATTTTTTTAAATTCTTCCGGCAGTTCAGGACCAAAATCAAGTTCATGTGCCACTTGTAAGGAAGGCATTTTTTTTTATTTATTTATTTGAGATCTAAGAGGAAGAAAGCTTACATTTAAAATTTTTAATTAATTATTAGAAGAATACGAACTTTGTATAGTCTTTGTTCAAGTGTATTTCTAATAAATATATGTGTAAATTAATTCGAATCTTAGAGTTAAATAAACTTTACATAGCAGCTTAACATTGAAGGTAAAACTCTTTTGAATATGTATCCGTATTCTCTTCAGGTCAGGTCATATATTACCAGTAAGGTGAGCCACCATAAATCGGGCAGCTTTTCGTAGGGTGCGTATAAAGGGAAAGTGGGAACAAGTCCATGGGATGTTGTGGACAGTCAGAAAATTAGGTGAATTAGGTGTTGTAAATGCCACTGCCGTAATCTGGACAGATGTTAGTGACTTTCTCGTTAATCGTTGCCATGTAACAGGAACAAAAGTCTAAGGAAACGCAAAGGAAATGTCTTTGTATATTTCTAGTTATAAGTTCGATGGAAATCTGGTGACAGATATCACGGGCATAATGAGATTAGGGAGGGAGCACTTTTCGCGGCTGCTTAATGGCGATGATGGCAATAACACTGTGGAATCTACTCCGGAAACCTTAATCACTGACGTCATTAAAGTACCGCCGCTCGTCTATGATGAGGTCTTAACAGCCATCGCTCGGCTGAAAAACAAGGCTGCAGGTGAAGATGGCCTGCCTGCTGAGTTATTTAAGACTGGCGGTGAAGAGCTCACAAGAACTTCTATGCTGAATATGGTCGGATGAAAGCATGCCAAGTGATTGGAAGCTCAGCGTACTCTGCTCAATTCATAAGAAAGGTGATTCCATGATCTGCGCCAAATAACGTGGGATAAGCCTATAAGGTTCTATCGAGCGTACTGTGAGAAAGACTTAAGCCAATTGTAAACATCCTGATTGGACCTTATTACAGTGGTTTCACGCCTGATAAATCCACCATCGACCAGATATTTACAATACGCCAAATCATGGAAAGGACCCGAGAAAAATATATTGACACCCACCATCTACTCGTCGATTATAAAGCCGCCTTCGACAGCACGATTAGGGATCACTTGTAGGCCACAATATCTGGCTTTAGTATTCCTGCAAAGCTTATTCATCCTTGCAAAACGACACTGACCGACACCACCAGTACAGTGAAAATTGGAATATAACTCTCCGTGCCATTTGATATCAAAAGAGGTTTCAGACAAAGCTGATTTCCTATCGTGTAACTTCTTTACCCTCATGCTGGAGAAAACAGTTCACGGCGACTTAGACAAAATGTTATTGTTGACAATTATACTTTTGAAGTCGTCAAGGATTTCGTTTTCCTAGGATCCAGAATTATTATCAACAATAATGTCAGCCTAGGGATCAAGCGGAGATTAACTCTTGCCAACAGGTGTTACTATGGACTCAGTAGTCAATTGGCAAGCAGAGCCCTCTTTCGACCGACGAAAATAACACTCTATAAATGCCTCATCCTTTCCATTCTAATGTATGGCGCTGAGACATGGACATTGACCACAAGTGGAGGAGAAACTCATAGAACGCGGAAATATTTTGTGAGGCGTTGAAACGTGCTATGCAACTCCAATTTAATCGTTACGCATAAAAGGTAGAATCACATGCACTTTATAGGTAGTTCATGGACGCTTTATAGAGTCATTGTCGCCAGTTTTTGACTCCACTCACATTCCAGGGAAATTTCGTTGCAAAAACTGCATTATTTGATTTGCAGAGTGGCATGGCGCACCGATGTCCATGTACAGCGTCACTATTTCGGCGCGTTCTCTCGGTGTGAAGCGATTCCAGGTTAAAACTTGTACTGAATTGGCATGTTTACTCAAGTCAATCGGTTGATAAATGTTAAAATTTTTCAATGGTTACATGCCGACATAAGAGATGTCGCACCCTGCATATGTATGTGGCCACCCTGTATTGTTCTTGTGCAACAAGCTGATGGAATCTGTCATTTTTAAAATTCAACGTTCGAGAAAATTCGAGTCATTCGACGCGACATTTGACAACGAACACAACGTTTGCTAAATGGGTTCTAAAAACGTAGTTTCTTTACGATTGTAATTTATCTTGTTAATGAGTTAAAGTCGAAATTGATTTAGTTACACGTGTGGTCTTTGATTTGAATTTGTGTAAGACTTAGTGGAGCACCTCCTTGCATAACATATTCACGCAGACGCGGTACATCTCGACGGCAACGTCTCGTTAAGCGAATCGAGGCACATACGCCACATGTATCGTATATTCTAGTATGTACATATGTATAATTTGGAACAAGGAAGGAATAAAAAAACAAAAATCAAGTATTTAACTATTCAACAATATAATAAGTATATGCACATTTACATAAAATTTACATTTTTACAATACAAAAATAAGTTAAAAAATCAAACTTGTCTGATTCACAAAAGTTTTAAGCTAAAAACATGTTTTAGTATTTAATGTATTTAATTAGTATATTTATATCTAATATTTTATATGAGTAATTTAAAATGCTTTACATTATATGTAGAAATAATAAATATAGATACATATAATTTATACCTACTGTGTATGATGAAAGTAAAATTATAATCAAGTATGAAGACCTATTAACATCAAATGTGACAAGTTCATTTTTGCAAAGTTTTTATGTAGGACAAATCGACCCGTAAATAAGCGTGTTTTATAGAGTGCATTATACGAGTGAGTATGTACAGCCATGGCCAAAATAATAGAAACACCACCTTTGGTTTCGATTCATATGGCTGTTTTACAACACTGGAGCAATGTCCTATCTATTTCATAAAAAATCGTTACTCAACACTTGAACGTAGTGTTGCCATTCCAACAATCACAAGCTGACCAAAAAAATAGAATCATTTCTCAAAAATATTTAATTATTCCAACAAAAAAAGAAGAAATTGTAAAACCGAGCACGTGAATTGAAATTACTATTATCTTTGATTAAATTTAGTGATATTTGCAGTAATTTAATTATTTGTACTAAATCAGTACCACATAATGGGTCAAGGAAAGCATCTAAACTAAATTTGATCAAATATCTTCGGTAAATCCATGAGAGAAATCGCAAAAATCGTCAAGTGCTCTACGAAGAAGGTTCTTACAGCGCTTCATACAAAAAAACGGTGTAAACCCGAGGACGTCTCCGCAAATTGAGTACTTCTGATAAATATAAGTTGCTGATTAATGCCAAAAATAACCCATTTTAATCGTCACGCGAGCTCAAGGCCACCACAAAACTTCAAGCCAGTGCCAAACAATTCGCCGCGTTTTAATAGAGAACAATCTTCGAGCTAGGGTTTCCCGATAAGTTCAAATTATATGAGCCAAGCAGTATTAAATACCAAATAATCCGTTAAGAGCAAAAGTTCAGTGACGGAATGTACTTTGGACCGATGAGACGAAGATAAATTTGTTCGGAATGGATGGCAAAAACTTTGTTCGTCGTCCCCTAGGCCAGGCTTTCAATCCGAGGTATACTAAACTGTAAAGCATGGAGGTGGCAACCTGGTGCTATGGGGTTGCTTTTCCTGGTAAGAAGGACGGCCAATTTTTTGTATTGAAGGAATTATGCTGAAGGAGAGTTACGTAGTTATTTTACAAAATACTATGCTACCATGGGCTGAGGAAAGTATGCCGCTAAAATGGCGTTTTCAACATGATAAGGATCCTAAACACACAACCAAGCATACGAAAAATTGAATTCAAACACAAAAACTAGACATTTTGCAATGGCCTTTTCAATCACCGTACTTAAATCCGATTGAGAATTTGTGGCATGACCTGAAGGTAGAAGTTGGAAAGCATAACCCATCAAATGTCGAAGAATTGTGGTGAATCGTTTAGGAAGCATGGTACTCTATTCCGATTGCAAAATGTCAAAAACTTGTGGACTCTATGACAAAAAGATTGAGCTTGGTTATAAGAAATAAAGACTGCAATAATATTAATCACATTGATGACTTTTAATAAAAGAAAAAAACAATACTTTCTTTAAAAACGAAGTGTTTCTATTTTTTTGTACAAATAAATTTTGTTGACATGATAAATAACGGTTATAGTTTGACAATGCCAACAAGTGTATGGTAAGTTATAATTTTTTTAGATAGGTAGATAGGGTACTGTTTAAGTACTGTAAACTAGCCATATGAATCGGTTGGAGTTATATACGCTTCACCTTTTACGTAATTATCTAAAATTACCTACAATTATGAACATAATTATATTGACGTCATAAATAATGAGTATAAATTCCAGAAGTAAAACATTCTTTGTACTAATCTTATACATATGTATACTTATGTACTACACCAATATAGTATAATACATATTAATTATTAAATCATTGAAGTTCCTGAATTGTATTTAACAACACCTGACAGGGTTATTGAAATTATAATTTATGATACATAAATTATAAATTATAATTAATTGTTAAGAACTTTTCTACGATTTGTCTACTAGAGACAGTTGTCAAGCTTAGGTTAGGTGACGAAGGCGCGTGTGATTAAGTAAATATCCGCCCTGCCACTCATAGACAACTCTGTGGCCACAAGGAAGAACAGCTAAACTCGAGTTAAGAAAAATAGCAACTTATTGCATATTATTCATTATAAAACGCTCTAGGCAAAGCACAGTGGTTCAATAAGCTTAAAAGTGGCGATTTTGATGTGAGAAACGAAGAACGTGGAAGACCACCGAAAAAGTTTGAAGATGCCGAATTGCAAGCTTTACTCGATGAGGGTGATGGTCAAACGCAAGAACAACTTGCAGTATTTGTTTATGTTCGTAAATATTGTAGTTCGCATATATGGATTTGCATTGAGAATTTCGCTTCGTTTATCGTTCAGTTGAGAACCTCTTTTGATCAACTCGTCCGCTACCACGTTCTCTTCAATATCGCTATATCCAGTAGAGAGAGACCTTGTGATGCTCAATGTTCACAAGTGAAGCCCATCATTTCATTACAATCTTCGATTCTATCGCTTTAAGTGCTACCTGGCTGTCAACATTAATAGTGATATTAGAAACCCCAATTGTACTGTTTTGTATTAGCTTGGCTGCTTTCTCAAGACACTAGTCATAGTAATATGACTTTTACAAAAACTTACTTATTATCGGTTCAGTCCCGGTTCAGGGACTGACTGTAAGCTGCTAGCAATTAATTGTTTGAGCAGCCCCGTTTTAATTTACTCAAATCTACTGGTTTTGATCCAATAGAGATAAGAACATTTGTGACTCAAAAAGTCACTTAATTCACTGGTTTGAGAATTAAATTTGAATTAGATTAACGTTTGACTTGTTTCTCAGCATTCTTTGACCAGATACAGGTGCCAATTGAAAACCAACACTAGATGTTGACTAGAAAACCATTCGATTTGGTGTTACAGACTAATTGAAAACGTATGGTAAACGTATACCTTGCCTCCGAAGGTTGTAATTATATAAAAATATATTGTATCATTTTCAGTTCTAGTTACGTAGTTATTTCGCATAATTATGGTAATGACTGCATTTATTTCTAGTTAATCAGTCCTTGCAATTGACTTAAATCATACGAAATAAAACAGCATTTGACATTGATTCAAGTTAAAATTCAAATATCATTTCGTTCGAGATATTAATAATGTTTAAGAACATTTAATAAATCGATAGCTATTTAAAGAGAAATTTATGATTGAAGAAGAAAAATCTCATTTAAAAAAACTCGCAAGCAAGTTTTACACGCGCACACAAAAAAAGTCGCATGAGATTGAAAGATATGTAAACAAATCGAAGAAGAAGATGTCACTCAATTCGCACGTTCAGTATGAAGAAATTATCGCATAAACTACATATCTTGAGTAACTATTATAGTTGTAATGAATGAATTTATTTATTTTATTAATTTTTAAAAATTTACATACATATGTATATACTTATAATATAATTATAGATATAAACTATTCTGCAGCGGCACTGGCTGATATAATCTTCGGCCGTTGTTATGAATGAATTTCTCTCACGGCTCACGGATTGCTGCCTCCTCCTCCTCAACTACATATTGATATAGGGGAGAACGGGGTAATTCTGTACTGGGTAATTATTTTACCATAAAATGCTTAATTTTAACTGTAGTTTCAAAAGTTCATAATTCAAAATGAGAGCAAGTGCGACCGAAAAAACGCACAAGAAAGTGTCTCTAGATCGATTTGAAGTCAGACCTATATGTGACGGGGTAATTCTGGACACGACGGGGTAATTATAGACACAAAAGAGTAATTATAGGGAATTTTTTGTTGTTGTTATTTTTAAACATGAAAAAACTTTATTTAAAACACAAAAATGATAGCAAACGATAAAAAACCAAGCATTTTTAGTCAGAATGTACAGAATCGCAGTTTCGTGGCATAGTGACAACAAAATGACTAAAAATCGAAAAACCAACTTATTTTTCATCGAACGAGTGTCAAAACAAAACAAAAACAACATTGGAATACAACGCCAACATTTTCCGACATGTGTCCATAATTACCCCGAGTCGGGTTTTTTTTCAATGTTATCGTAGTATAACATGTTGTGTAAAACCAGGACCAAACTTCACTATCAATACACTTACCGGTATTAGTTGTTGCAAAAAATAACAAATTCAGAACAACAAAAACACAAAAAATTCAGAAAAATAAACGAAATTTTTTTCGATCCACTCAGAGAGTTACGAGAAATGCGTGTACACGGTCCGTGTATGTTTTTTTTTTTCATTTGAAAAACGAAATGACATGTTACAGACGTCAAAGAATACGAGAAAGAGTCAGTCCAGAATTACCCCGGCCTACCCTATAAATGAGATTAATCTATGAACATGCAGCATAAGAGTAAATCATTAACATTTTATGAGTTTATCTCGAATTTCTAGGTCACACTTTTCCCGTCGCACTTTCCTGTGAGTTTATTTTGTCCCGTTTTTTTTTTAATGAAACTTCTTTAGTGAGGTTGTGAATTGAAGTTTTTATTAAAACGAAAAAGGATTGATTTCATGGAGCGAACAGGATGATCAGAACGAGAGAGCGTGATCAGAGCGAGAGAGCGTGATCAGAGCGAGAGAGCGTGATCAGAGCGAGAGAGCGTGATCAGAATAAGAGAGCGTGATCAGAGCGAGAGTGCGTGATCAGAGCGAGAGAGCGTGATCAGAGCGAGAGAGCGTGATCAGAATAAGAGAGCGTGATCAGAACGAGAGAGCTTTCCAAAAGCAATTTGGCTTTAATCTAATCAGAAAATTCAAGCCTGGTATCACGATAAAGAGGTCTCTGTGTCATTACCACGATATTGACTTGGGTTTAAAGAAGACTCCACGCGATATCATTCATGGCATCTATATCGACAAAAAAAAATATCCCTTCACGGGTAATGTGAGAATTCGTGGACGCATTGTGACCCCAACGTAAAATTATCATTAGCCGTGACTATTTGTACTTCGTGTTGAAATGCAATCGTTTCGAGAAACGTTTCCATACTTCAAGAATATTGAAATTGGAGATATTGCTACAGTGTAAGTGTCGCCTATTGTCAAAGGCGGTGCGTTTGAAAAGTTCTAAAAGTCGGTAAGCGCCTTGGAGTCAAAATAAAGAGTTTCAAGTAATTCTTACCCCTTTACCTAAGCCACTAATACGAGTACTTGCTTACTTACATACATGTCAATATATCTATTACTTTGACGCGTGAGTTGATAACTTATTAAAATGAAAAAAAAAACTGCTTGCAGTTGCAGATTTAAAAGTCATTAGAACAATAAATTGTTGTTTGAAAACCTGTAATTAACCACATAGAAGCAAATTGAACCTATTAAATTTAATACATGTAGTACATATGTATGTATGGCATCCTACTAACTCGATGTACATAAGTGAAGGGAGTCAATGTACTGTGTAGGGTATAACATTGAAAGAGAATGCATTTTTATTAACATTTATTTATTATTTTAAAAATATCATATACCTTCATATAATGCTCTGGAATTGAATTAATTTTCGATCAATATTGAAGTATGTGTTGTTAGTATTTTTATATTGCGACTTGTGAATAAAATTATATTTAAAGTCATATAAATTTGTTTGCTGTTGTAGAGGGATACTAATTTATTTTTTTACAAAAAGGCTAATTAAAATTGACTAAAAAGTGTGCGAAATTGTAAATTTGAATATATGAGCATTTCTTTCCAACTACACTACCCAAGTAAGTAGGTACTTAAAACCAGAATCACATTTACTGCTTTAGTGAAGTAGCTACTTTTATTGCAGCTTTTACAACATTTAATGAGTTCTAATGCATAATGCATAATTTGTTTAAATTGTTTAATGAATATTGAAATTAATATAACTAACCTATTGAAATGTAAATTTTATGGAGACGAGTGCTAAGTAAACGGAAACTAATTACACGCGTACCCACACTTGTAAGTTGTGCGAAATTTTTCAATATCAAATGTGCATTTATGTATGCATCATCTAGTCAAGATTTAAGTTTTAATTGTTAAGTAAAGTGCTAAGTACCATAACTACTTCTCCGTACTACTCCTTGCCCTACTCCTTAACCCTATCATATATCATCTCGCGAATGAGATGAGGTGTTAACAATAAACACGCAAAAATGCATGCATTTTAAACTATCGAGAAAATTTTACGCATAGGTTTGTGGAGTTGGGGGAAAAAGTAATGTCATAATGTGAATATGACATAATTTTTGCAAATGGCGTTAAGTGTTATTGTGCTTTTACAATTATATTTTAGACATATCGAGAATTAGTTGGCAATCAGCAATGGAGTGATACTTCTTGTTCTTCTTCTTCTTCTATGAATGACACAACAGCCCATGAATACCCATGGAGGCTGAGCTTTATCGCATCCACTCACGTTGTCCGTGTAATATTTGTTTATTGATGGAAAGGTATCTACAGTTTTATGCCGAATCCGAACGTCAAAGTGAAAAAGCTTTTCAAATGCAATTTTTACTCATGTAAAGGGTTGACCAAATGAGGCCCAGGAAAGTAAACGCGAATTAAAACTATAAAGTCTCATTTTTGAATCTAGCTGGGTAGTTTATTTTAAAGGTTCATCGATGCCATGTATGTATGGAAAATGATAGCACTCAAATGTTCACCACGGCTAGTTTTACATACGTTGATTAGATGGTCAAAATTTGTTTGTATGGCATTTATCTCGGTAATGATGTTGTTTTTCAGGTCCTGAATATTGGCTGGCATATCTACGTAGGCTTAGCTTTTCAAAACTTTTTCAACGCTATAGATTTGCCATTGCCTGTGTTTTGGAAAGAGAAACAACATAAAATAAAAACAACACATATTAGCTTAGAGTTTATAACTCGAGGAGCTGAAAAACGATGAAAATTAAATGCAGGATCTAAATTCGGCCAAAAAAATTAAAAAAACTACATCAAAGACTTTTTCTGTAATAATAGAATATATTCGGATTTTAAATACAGTTCATGATTTTAGCAGAGGTACACGCAACTGGAAACGGAAGTCGTGCTTTACACTTGGACACTTATTAAAGGCCAAAAAAGAGAAGGACTTTTAATACTGCTTCAAAATTTCTATCAGTTAGACTTAGCATATTTATTCGAATAGAGTCGGAATATCGGACTAAAGGCTATCAGTGCTTTCCTTCGCGAAATAAAATCTTTAAGTGCAACGTTACGTCTGCTCTAAATTTCCATTTAATTATCAAATTTTTGATTGACCTAAACAAATTATAATAGATAAATATCGATGTGAGAAGCACAGATCGGTTCTCAAAATCTCAACTAAAATTAATTGGCGTGGATTTATGAAGTCGGGAAGTCGGGTTTACCTCAAAGCAATTGTGGTTGATTGAGCCTGTTAACAATTTTTGGAAGTTTACTTCTTCAGAATCGTTTTTATATTTATGAGGGGGTAAAAGATGATCGTTGCAGCAAAAATTGTCACTGAAATGAAGGGCAGCGCCCTCTATCAATCAAGTATGAAAAAAATGAGGATGCATATTTATATATACATAAATGGGCAGCAAATATGCATCCATATGTATCCACGAGTATGAATCAAACTTGATTGACAAAGGGCGCTGAGAATAATCATACTTGATTGATAGAGGGCTCTTATTCGCGTATGACTATGACTAAATTCATAGAGGGCGCTGAGTATGAATCAAACTCGATTGATTGAGGGAGCTGATTCGCGTATGATTCAAACTTGATTGATAGAGGCAGCTGAGTATGAATCATACTCGATTGATTGAGGTCGCTTCCCATCAGAAAAAAAAACCAATATTTTAACTTTCAAACAAAAATCGTTAGAAATTTCTATAGCTGAAAGAATAAGCGAGCATAAACTGAAAAAAAAAAAACAATGCGAGGCACAAAAAAGTGGGCGATTGTGTTACGATAAAATCTCCAGCATCAAAAACTACGGCTGAGAGACAGCTAGTGAAAAAAACCCAAAAACCAGTACTGAAGGATCGCGAAAGTGTACACGTCTCTATCAACTTGAGGCACAACAGACTTCGAGAGAGCATGAACGGCAATTGAGTTCATTAGAGCCAATAATTGCATCAACATCTCATTCAGTCTCGACGAACGCCCTCACCAGGCAGTCATTGAGGTGGTCGAATTCCCAGCTTCTCAACGACAGAGAATGGCAGAAGATTTACTTGAAACTTTTCTTCGTGGAAAGAAAATAACTTGCATTAGCACAACTAAACATAGACGAGATTTGTCAAGTTTCTCTTCAACCTCATAACATACGCGAGTTCTCAGACCGGCAAGTGGCATATTTTCCACCTGTTAAGCTCATACAACCTGAATATTTTGATGGTGATGATGATGATTATTATAATGACGATGATGGTAAAATTATAATTATAATGATGTAGCAAATAAATTCGCATTCTTTGAGTATGAATATTTTGATGGAGATGGTTATTTTGCAGAGGTTTGATCCAGTTATAGTTAATCCAGATTGTACCGGAGATCAGACAGATAAAACTGAACTATACAAGGCTTATCGTTTGCATAAACACATTCCAAACATGTTCGTTTAAAATTCCTTCGGCCACGCCTTTAATGTCTCTGGTTTTTACATGATTACTAAACCTAACCTTAAAACTCAAAGCGTAAACGTTGTGAAGAAGTAAACGTTTGTAAGACGTCCCACTGGCGCACAGAATTTTTTTTTTCTTGTAATGATTACAGCATTTTATATTAAATGTTCATATTCTTAACTAGTCAGAGACTGTTTCAAAACGGGAAGTATTTTTTTTAAACAAAATTCTCAAACTATATCTAAAAAGTTACTTCATTTTACAGATTTTCGAACAACATTTTCGACTTTGACTGCTACCAGAGGCTGTAAATCACTTCGCAGCTCATAGCCGAAGCATTTTTATGACAGTTTTGGGGAGTTCACTATACGATATGATAAAGTGTACCTCCAGACTACTGTTCCGGTGGTTAATACACCACCCGTTTTGGTGACGGCTGTCTAGAGTCCTGCTTGACATAAATTATCCATTTAATAGATTACATTTCATGTCAGCTTAAGCAGCGCTCTTTATTGCATATTTTTAATCATTTGAAAAATTACGATTTTGCACTAATTAATTATATTATAATATTCAAAATATAAAGCAGCTGAATTTATTATTTTTGCAATTCACAAAGCAAATCAAAAAAATAATTTATGGGTAATATTATACTTTTTTAATATGGTATATTCTAAAAACAATAAATAATAATAATAAAAAATAAAATAAAACGTTGTATATTATTGTAAATAATTACCAAAAACAAAAAAAAACAACAGCAACAACCAAAATAAAATATTTGTTATCTTTATGTATTATCAATATATGAAAAAATACTATGTATTTTTTTTATTCAATACCGAACGCGATTACGATTTAGAATGTTTCTGAAACAACGATCCACTGAAACTGTTCGCTTTTTTTTATAAATTACTAATTTTATTTTCACTCAGAATCTGCGGCTGGAGCCCGACTGAGCAGTTGAGGCTGTATGTATGTATGTATTTGAGTTGAGATCGCTCAACTCAAACAATTGTATCTGAATCTTTTAGATTCAAGTTCTAAAGTGAGTAGCATTTTGTGATCATAGTCAATGCGATTGTTTTTTGTTCTCATTTGTGTGTTTGTTTTCATTACTTTTTTTTTCATTTTCATTTTCCGCTCAACTTTAGCTTATCAATAACCCGCTTAAGAAATATTGCATATTGACACGAATAAGTAAAACAGTTGAAGGGAGGCTGCGAGGGAGGCAACGTTTCAGTTTTAACGATAAAAATGTCTTTGAGAAGAGTGCCAGGGAAGGTGCAGGAGGAGGTGGACTTGTATGCACTTAGATGAAAGAAAGTAAATACAAGTCATCGGCGGTTAAGTTTGACTCAGAATTGTTCATTGCTAAGAAGATTTCAATGATTTCAATTAATCGTCAGTATGAATAGCACAAGTGATGAAGGAGATGGTAGCAAACTGCTTGCAACTGTTGCATGCACTTGACGATTATGTTCTATTAGAGGTCAAACACCAACTCGTTGAATCATAAATAATTCCAGTTTTGAAATTTCATTTTCATTACGAGTATGCACCGCCTAAAGCTAAGCTATCGTTCTAGCAGCAAATGATTTCAAATAAGCTGAGCTGCTCATTAAACATTTAAAAGATTTATGAACAAAAATAAAAGAAACAAATGAAACCGGTCAGGGTAGTTTCTATGTTGAAAAGTTTGCTAACATCGTTTAATTAATCTCATGTTAGATGAAAGAACTTCGGTTCTCTAAAGAACAACATAACAATTGTATGTAATAATTATAAATAATTAGATCTAGTCATTATATAAGTAATGTACATGTGTAAGCTTTGTTCAACTTTGGGACATTTTGAATTGAAAAAAAATCGTTGTTAAAATTTTCAAAGTCAATCAATTATCTGTTATTTTCAGACGATAAGCAAGAACGAGGTCCGAAAACTCTTCGAAAAAATAAGACACCTGACTGATGGTTTGTCGACCAGGGCCTCTTCTCGCCAGGATAAAGACGAAAATCTGCTGGCAGATGTCCAGGGCATAATGAGATTATGGAGTGAGCACTTTTCGTCGCTGCTTAATGGCGATGGCGTCAATAATGCCGCTACTGCGGAATCTACTCCGGAAACCCCAATCACTGACGGCGTTGAAGTACCGCCGCCCGAATATGAGATGGTCTTAACATCCATCGTTCGGCTGAATAACAATAAAGCTGCAGGTGCAGATGGCCTGCCTGCTGAGTTGTTTAAGACTGGAGGCGAACTGTGCCTCACGTTTCCTTTTTCCAGTCTATACTCGCTCATTCTTTCAGCTCTAGAAATTAATAACGATTTTTGTTTGAAATGTAAAATGTTACCTGAAATTGATGGGCAGCGCCCTCTATCAATCGGGTATGATTCATACTCAGCGCTCTCTATCAATAAAGTTTAAATGATACGCGAATCAGCGCTCAATATCAATCAAGTATGATTCATACTCGAGTGAAGGAGGGTGAATAAAACAAATAAATTATTCTTTTCGATTTACTTATTAATAATATTTCTCATTTTCCACAGGTGGCTTATATTGTCTTCACTATGATCCATTGTATCCTTATTTGAAGCTAATGGTTACAATCTTTGTTAGGAGATGGGATCTCCTATTTGTGAAATAACTAACAAACTGCACCTAAAGCCCTTCTCTCGGTCCAACACCCGATTTCCCCTATGCTCCCAATCAATGTCTTCCTTAGTCTCTGCTTTTTAGGTAAAGAAAAACGAATACAGTACATCAAATTTGTCCTCAATATTGCTACCAACCATGGCTTTAGGAATTGGGGGAAGGGTTTTTTTCCTCATTACATACCAAAAGGGTAATTTTAATATTAATTCCTTTAAAAGAATAAAATATTCTTGATTTCGAAGGAAGTTAATATTTTGTTTTTGAATCTTATTTATTCACGATATTCTACTTGGAATATTATTTTTAGCTTAAGTTCCTATTAGAGAATTACCACGGGTGGGGTTCAAGAATAAGACGAGTTAAGTTTTGTGAGTTTCAATAATGACTGGTTCTTTATTTAATTTGTTCTTATATTTATACTAGATAAGTTTGTTTACATTTCTTTATGTTTACAGATAAGGTTGTAATAAAGATGACGTAATGTTTACTCGAACGGCATTCTTTTCTTTGTGTTTGGGTTCATAACTCCACCCGACGAAGATGAAATTCCGGCTTCTGTAGGGAGTAAAGGAATTTCTACCATAATTTTGGTATTTTTAGGTTTGTTTTTAACATAAATGTGTAAAATTATTAAAATTATGATAAGTATAATTATAAAGGTTGTGATAGAGTAAGTAATTTTTGAATGATATTCTAATTCTGATATAAGCTTGGTGTTTACAATGTTTTTGTAGCTTAAGGTTTCTAAGTTTATAGGTAATGTATTAATTTCTGTGATATTTTTTATAGAGTTTGGTACAATTATTGTATCTTTGTATTCTTTCTTGTTATACCATTTGTCTAAATAAATTTGACAATTTTCGATAGTTAATAAAGAATTTCCTTTAAGAGTTAAAGGGTATTCATTGCAAGTTTGATTGACTTTTTGGTTTGTATTTAAGGTAAGTATAATATTTGTTCCAATTTCTATAATTTCTTGTTTATCGTTAGTTTCAAAATTACATTTCATTTGATTTTGGGTAAAGAGGTGTTCTAAACATCCCTCTGTTACTTTTTGTAATGTTTTTACATAGTTTGTATCGTAATATATAGTATTGTTTTTGATTAAATATTTCTTAGTTTCTAATATTAATTGTTTCTTATTTTTATTTGGGATAGGTTGTATATATAATTGTTTATATCTATCCTGGGTTAGGTTAGGTATTTTTATTATGAATATGATATCTGATTTGTATGTTGCTAAGTCCATTTCTATGTTTTCTAGTTTTGTTATAGTTATGTCGTATGTTTCTAGTTCTTCTGTGGTAAGTATGTCTCTGCTAAGAGTTCTAAGTTTTGAATTTAATATGAGTTCTCGTACTTGTTCTATTATCTTTTCAATGTGGTCTAATTCGTAATTTAATTGTAGTATTTTCATCGTTCTTTCATGTTTGTCTGTTAATTTGTTGACTTGATCTACTATGTTTGTTTGTTTGTTAACTAATGTTGTTAATGTTTTTAACTGATCGTTAAAGTGTTCATTTATGCTTACTTGTGCGTTGGTTTGTTCTATAATATTATGGTTATTGTCTGTAATTATTTTAAGTTTTTGTTCAATTTGTTCCCTGTCTTCATTGTCCATTAATCCGTATATATATTTTATTCCTGTTCCTGCGATATTGATTAATCCGCGTTTATTCCTATATATGGGTATAATCTGTCTTAATTGTGTTTTTGTATGCTCTAATTGATGTGTTAAATGTGGTTCTGCTAAGGGGTATATTGTAAGGTCTAAGTTCATAAGATAATTTAAATAATCTGCTGCTTTAAATACGTGAAGTATTTTCGAGAAATTTTGTATTAGTGCTTTTTCTTCAAGCTGTATCATTGTATATCCATTTCCTTGGTTTAGGTCTGTTACTGTCAATTTTTGTGCGTATATTCCTTTAATAGTGAGGATGAGGAGGAGTATCGTCTTCCACAAACCTGAAATATCGTTTTTGTTTAATAAACTGGTCTTTGTGATACAAGTTTTTCCTAAGTGGGTTTTTTATCTTCTGTTCGTTTATTTGTATAGGATTTCTTATTTCTTTCGTTTTTTGTTCAAGTTTATTTTTGTCGTTTTCTTTCGTGAAATGAATGTCTACTGGTTCGTCTTTTCTGTCTTTATTTCTATATTGTCTGACTTTGTCTTTTGTGTCGTTTATGTTCTTTATAATATTGTTTTGATCAATTTTGTTATAAAAATGTAATTCAATTGGTTTATGTTTGGTAGTACCGTGTGTTGTGTTGTTATAAGCGTTTACTGCTTGTAGTGCTAAATTAAAGTTATATGGTATATCTTTCATTTTTTCTCTGATTTTAAAGAGTCTTATGTTTTCATTCAATGTATTATGGAATCTTTCAATGTCTGAATTTCCTGTGTGTCTGTGTGCTGTTGTAAAATGGTAAGTAATGTTCTGTTTTTCTAGAAAGTCTTTAAAAGTTTCATTTTTGAAGCTAGTGTCATTGTCCATTATTAAGTGTTCTGGTTTTCTCATGATCAAAAAGAGTTCTGTATATGCTGCAATGAGCGATAATGACGTTCTGTCTGGGATTTCTTTTATGAATGCGTATTTAGTGAATTTATCAATTATTGTCGCATATATTGTCTGTTGGTTCATGTACCAAATGTCTATGTGGTAGATTTGATAAGGTTTAGTTGCTGTTTCTGTTTTTTCAAAGGGTAACTTTATTGGTCTGCGTTCGTATTTATATTTGCATATGGTGCAATTATTTATTAGTTTTGTAATTTCTGTCTTTAGATTGGGGTAATATATTTCTTTCTTTAAATCCGAATAAGTTTTCTCTATTCCTGGGTGATTATTATCGATTCTATGATGTAATGAAATTTTGTCTAACATAGTGTTATAATCTACGTCTTGTGCCTGATTTGTCGTTATCATTAATTTAGAGGTTTTTATGTTATTTACGTTTTCCTGTCTTTCTTTCCATTTTTTCTGTAACTTGTCTATATTTTCGAAATTTGAATGTCTAATCACTGTTAAATTATTAAGATTTGCTTCATTTAGTACTTGCTCTACTATTTGATCGTCAAATTGTTGATAATTTATAATGGTTAGATTATTTCCGAATTTCTTTTCCTTAATAGTCTCGTTGGTGTCATTTTGTTTCAATTCTATTTGATTCTTAAATGATTGTAAAGGTTTATCCGTTATAGGTATCCTGTTTTGTTCATCTTCCTCAGCTGAATGTATTGTCTGATTGTCGTCTAATAATTGTTGTATGATTTCTAAGTTTTCTTCTGTGTTTAGTTTGTCTGAAGTAACTGTAATTGTTTCTACTGTCTTGTTTTCTTCGTATTCTTTAATACTTTGCGTTATTTTATCTAATTCTAATTGTTTTAGAGCTTGTTTACTAGTTGAGGGTTTTTCTCTTTCTTCTTGATATTCTTTTTTAGTTTGATCCTGCCTTTCTAATTTTTCTTTTTCTAAGTTTAATTGTTGTATTAATTCTTCTGTTATATTTTTGCTTATCCATTCCTCTGTTAACGAGGTTCTATAAAGTAAAGGTTCTTTTTTTTTTCTATTAAAGTTTGAAGGTGTTTCCATATTTGGATGTTCCTCTTCTATGTGTAATGTTATTTCTTCTTTTGTCGTAAATGTTTCTCCGCAATATTTGCAATTTTTTAGTGCGTTCGTAATGTTGCATTCTTTTATCCTAGATAAAGCATCTGCTACTTTATTTTCTTTTCCCTCCACATGGTTTATATCAAATTCATATTCGTTGAGTTTGATCTTCCATCTGATTAATTTCTGATTTGGTTCCTTTAATTTGGATAGCCAAATTAGTGGTTTATGATCTGTCAAGAGTTTAAACTTTCTTCCGTACAAATAGTGTCTGTATTGTCCTACTGCCCATACTATGGCTAATAGTTCCTTTTCGATTGTCGAGTAATTAATTTCGTGTTTGTTTAAAGTTCTTGATGCGAAAGCTATTGGTCCTTTAGTTTGTGAAAGTACTGCTCCTAGTGCGTGATTACTAGCGTCTGTAGTTAAGGTGAATTCTTCTTCAAAATTTGGATATTGTAGTACTGTTTCTGACATGAGTATTGTTTTCAATTTGTTGAATGAGTCTACGTATTTTCTGTCGTTTAAATTAATTTCCGTTCCTTTTTTAAGATAATGCGTCATTGGTTTTGCTATTTTCGCATAGTCCGGTATAAATTTCCTATAGTAACCTGATAGTCCTAGAAATGCTTGTATTTCTTTAACTGTTTTGGGAATTGTGAATTGATTTAATCCTTGAACTTTGTTTGGATTGGGTTTAATTCCGTCCTTTGTTACAATATGTCCTAGAAATTCTGTTTCCTTTTTTAAGAAGTCGCTTTTATTTAGGCTAACTTTTAAGTTAGATTTTCTTAAGGTTGCGAATATTTTATTTAAACTGTCAATGTGTTCTTGGAGTGATGTCGAGAAAATTAGTATATCGTCCATATAAACTACGCATGTTTTGTTGATATATTCTCTGAGTACGTTATTCATCATTCGCTGAAAGGTTGCTGGTGCATTTTTTAGTCCGAATGGCATTCTTACGAATTCGAAATGTCCTTCGTTTATTGTGAAAGCTGTCTTTTCTCGGTCTTTAGGGTCAACTTCAATTTGGTAAAAACCTTTAGTTAAATCTAAGGTTGAAAAGTAATTTGCTCTTCCTAGTTTGTCTAGTACGTCGTCAATTCGTGGTATTGGGTATTTGTCTTCTCTTGTATTCATATTTAATTTTCTATAGTCTACTACTATTCTAAGTGAGGTTTTTCCTTCTTTATCTGCTTTCTTTGGTACTGGCCAAATAGGTGCATTGTATGGTGAACTGGAGTGTTGAATGATTCCTTGTTCTAATAATTCTTTCATTTGTTTACTTATTTCCTCTTCGTATATTGAAGGGTATCTATATTTTCTTGTATAAACAGGTCCATTATTTCCTGTGTCTATATTATGTTTTACTTCATTTGTAAAAGTTAGATCATCACCTTTGTGATAGAATATATCGTCATTTTGTACGATTACGTTTTTTATAGCTTGTTTTTCTTCTGAATTTAAATGTTCTAATCTTAATATACCTGGTCCTACTAATTCTTCCATTGAAAATATCTGAGGTAAGTATTGTGTATTATCTTTTATTTCTTCTGAATCTCCTTCATAATATAATTTGTATTTTGTTTGATTTATACTTATTTCATTAGTTTCGTAATCTATTTTACTTTTGTTTTGTTTAAGGGTAGTGTGTCCTAATATTCCGTTAAAGAATTTGTGGAATTTATAAAGTCCAAATGTAGTGTCAGAGTTTAATTTAATGTTAAGGTTTTTCATTGGTATAGTACAGGTGTGTGTTATTTGAAAATAACCTGATACTGATTTAATTTTCGTGGGGTTGGGAATTGCTTTAATTAAGTGTTGGGGTGCTATGTCATAGTCTAAAAAGTTTTCTGTTGATCCTGTGTCGATCAAAAGTCTACAATTTCTTGATTTTCCTCTGATGAGAATATAGGGGAGTCTGTTATAAAATTCGAGGCTGGTATTTGAAAATTTTCGCCCTGATAGTGATTATAGTCAGTTGTATTGTCTTGTTTGTATTGTAAAGGTTGGGGATACTTATTACTATTAATATTATTATGCTTACTATTGTAGTTTTTTGAAGAGTACTGTTGGTAGTTGTTTTGCCTTCTGGTCTGTTGGGTATCTACTTCCATTCTTTCTACTGGGGGTTGGTAGTTGTTATGTTGCTGTCTTGGTTGATATGGTTGCTGATATTGCTGCTGCTGTTGTTGAGGGAAGTACATCTTTGGTTGCCAATTATTCTTTGCTGGATATCCTTGTCCTGGTTGTCTAAAGTTGTTGTTTTGTTGGTAATTTGGTTTTTGGAAAGGTTGTTTCTGGAAAGGTTGTTGTTGACGTATAGTTGGTTTCCTTTCTTCTTGTTGCTTTAATGGATTTTGTGGTCTGGCTCTTCTTTCATCTTGCAAAAATCCATTTGATGCTAATTCATGGATTGCTTCTTCCATTGTGGATACTTTAAGTGCACAAAGTATAGTACGCATGTTTTGGGGTAAGCGTGTTGTAAAAACTTTTAATGCTGTTTGGATGTTTTTTGGTATGTCATCGCTGCTTCCTTCTTGTAAGCTCTTTTGGTTAAGCATGGCTAGTTTGTGACATATGAAGTTGTAAAAATCCATGGTGTTTCCTCTGTAACTTGCTGTTCTTAATTGTTCGTATAGCTGGTCAGCTGTAGAAAATCCTCCAAAATTGGTTGTTAACATTTGTTTTATGTCATTCCAGTTGCTCAAGTGATTGTGTATTTCTATAGCTCTTCTTGCGTTTCCAATTAGTTTGCTTTTTATTACGTTTATGCACATTCTTTGTGCTTGTTCATTGTATGATGACAATGTGGGTATGATGTCATCTACGTTTGTTAAAAATGTGGATAGGTCTTCCTTCCTTCCATCGAATGTTTGTATTCTTTCTATATATTTTAAAGGGTTTATATCGAGTGATCTTCCTGCATTGTTTGCTGCGTTCCTTAGATCATCGTTTCCTGGTCTTAGTGCCATTTTCTTATATTTAGTTTTATTCCTGTGGGAATCTTAATTCTGATAAGTAGAATTTATTTTACTCGTTGTTGAGTCTTTTTCCAACTGCGTTGCTGTTCACTCTGGGTGTTCGTACGTATGTTGGTTTTATTTGGAATCTATTTCCAAAAGTCACTGTGTGTATTTTTACTTGTTTTGATTTGCGTTCAAAACTGTATTTTTCACTTAGTCACTTTGTAGGTTGTTATTTACGAATATCAAACCGAATGTTGATATCCTACCGACTGCGCCAATTTTAATATTAATTCCTTTAAAAGAATAAAATATTCTTGATTTCGAAGGAAGTTAATATTTTGTTTTTGAATCTTATTTATTCACGATATTCTACTTGGAATATTATTTTTAGCTTAAGTTCCTATTAGAGAATTACCACGGGTGGGGTTCAAGAATAAGACGAGTTAAGTTTTGTGAGTTTCAATAATGACTGGTTCTTTATTTAATTTGTTCTTATATTTATACTAGATAAGTTTGTTTACATTTCTTTATGTTTACAGATAAGGTTGTAATAAAGATGACGTAATGTTTACTCGAACGGCATTCTTTTCTTTGTGTTTGGGTTCATAACTGGGTAGAAAAAAGTCGAATATGGTGTCGGATGAATTTGATAAAAAAAATTTTTATAAAAAAGGGAGAGGCTATGTCTGCTTGAACCATCTCCCTAACTACGCTGAACTGGTTTCAAATGTCTTTTAATCCTGTTTTCTCCCTAAATATGCTCAGACTTCGGAAGTATCTGTAGACTTACTGGTTAGCGCACAAATCGGTTATATTTCTTGAGTAATTTTTGCTTAGGTTTTGAAAACAAAGCTACTCTTTCAGACTTGAAATCATCAATCAGTTGCTTTTTTCTGGTTAAAGCTACGAATCTTTGATTAATAGCATGCCCTGTTGTTTCTTCTACTTCTCAAGTAATACAAAATAACTGAAATGCATCATTGATTAATTAATTAGAATTTAATAATTACCAATAATTTAAATTTTTTTTTACTATTTTCTGTGTGATAACATCTTCTGAAAAAAAAACAACACACATATAAATATAGTTAATATTGAATATATCGTCAACCATCTACATTTTTTCATCTAAAACTAGTTTCAAAGTATGTTAATATGTCGTTTAAAAAAATTAAACTATAAGTCTGCATAATTAATTAGATAAACGCAAAAGAAATGACTCAACCCTAAAGTCAAAATTAAACAATGAATTTTATTAAAAAAATTACCATACAATGACAAGATTCTTAATTCTTGAATTGTTCTGAAGGTTTTTCTTCTTAGTTTTCAGTGTATATGCAACGTTTCTAGTCTCACACCAAGTGCATTTACAAGCATCAACTTTTGCCAGTCGCCCATAAAGAAGCTATATATGTATGTATGTATATAAAGATGAAGAAGCCGGTTTCGACCTTTGTTTAGCTACTGCAACATGTAGGAAATCGTCCGTTATTCAAGGTCAATTCTCTCTTCTTTACAGTTGCAAAACCAGATCTTTTCATTTTCGATTTCATATCTGATTGTTTTTGTTCTTGAAGCTACAAAACCAAAAATAACACCAAGAAACTAAATGTTAAGTTAAAGCATTTAGTCGTTGCTTGTTCTGATGGGTTTTTGCTTTTAGTTTTTTCATTCTATGAAATAAATTGAAAAAAATCGTTAATTCGTATTTTTCTTATTCTAGCCATATTAAATCGAAATCTCGTCATATTGAAATACCCTGTAATTCGTAAAAAAAATTGCTGGTCCCTTGCGATTACGGATTATTGCATTTTCTACTGTATTACGTTCCATGAAATTAAACAAAAGGGGCAGAAATATTACATATTTGGTCCTCCTGCATCTGATTCGGCAATTTTTGTTCACGGCTCTTGACATCTAAATAAAAATTGTTCGTTATGAAAAGCTTGACTTTTATTTGTTTTTTTCGCCAACTTACTTTGTACTCCTTGTTTTGGAGGTTTACGGAAAACTTTCTCTTAAAATTGTAAATGGCGTGGAATTAAGGCATACTCTAATCCGCAAAAATGTTCCTCAGTAAAAAGTAAAGTGGGCGCTCGAACATCAAAATAACTCGTTAAAAATTGGAAACAAATAAATTGTGGTGGATTGCTGTCAAGACAAAAACTTCATATTTTTCATAACGAACAATATTGATTTAGACTTAAAAGGTGTAGAACTTCAAATAGGAAAAATAACCCATCGATCCCAATCAAACTAAAACCGTTAATAGGAAATGCACGAAAAAAAATTGTTACCTGCTAGTCTATATCATACATGTTTTCGAAGGAAACAGATTCCTCTTTCAAAAATTCATTCAAAATTCAATTCATCGTAGTTGAAAAATAGTGTTGAGCTGTGCTGTTGTTTTCAGCTACTTTCCTTTACTTACTTTACTTTTAATGGCACAACAGCCCATGGAGGGCCTAGGCCGAGCTTTTCGCTTTTCGCATCCACTCATGTTGTGCATGTTATATTTGTACAGTTTAATGCCGAGTCCGAACGGCGAAGTGAAAAGCTTTTCATAACAATTTCTACTCTTGTATGTTTGCCATTGCCTGCCAAGAGGTGGTGCCGTGTAGAAAAATTGTTTTTTATACTTTTTGATTTTGCCTGTGCCGAGGTTCGAACCCCGGACACTCTGCGTAGCAGTCCAACGCACTACCACTACGCCACAGCGACTACAAAACTAAAAATCATATAAATTCATGATTATATTTATAATTGCATTTTTTTTTTACGCGAACGAAGCTAATTTTTAAGAAATTCCCACAAACTAAATGAATGCAATCGGATTTTCAGCTCATACGTAGTACCGACTACATTTATATTCACCTTATCGATGTCACTAGCTTGGCAAGTGTTGTTTCTGCAGCAGCTGATATCATTTTCAACACACTTTGCATTTCATTTTACGCCATTCGCCATTTGTCTTTTTCACATCTGTTCAGCACAGCGCAAGAAACGATTTGTTGTTGTCATTGATTGTTGTTCCTGTACTCGGTGAGTGAGTGAGTGTGTCACACGAAATTTGAAAACAAACACAAAGCACAACAAAAAAAACCAAAATAGAAATTTACAGAAACGAAAAAAAAAGATAAATAAAAAACAAACAAAAAACCAGAAAAGGAACCACAGAGGAGAAAGTTATTTTGGTCCATTCGTTTGCTATTCGCATTCGTGTACTTTTGAGTTTTGCGTTGTTATTAGTTGGTAATAGTTCATCATCTGTCATCTTGTTTCGTCGTTCATAAAATCATTTTAAAAGAAAGTGAAATTTTGCAACCAAAAGAAAAGAAACGATTCAGAAGCAGTCAGTGATATTCCCAAATTGTTGCATAAACCATTAGCGAAGTGAAGGAGTAATATTCGCTGCATAGACAACACCAACTAGAATACTCCATCAAACCAATGGAAGAGATACACGAAGACTGTTTCACTACAATATCAAAAAAGGCTAAAGTAGCATTCAGCACTGCCAGTATCAGCAGCTACACCAGCAGTGGCAGTAATTCTGATGATAGTGAAACGTCATCGATTGAATCACAATGGTGGTCACTGCCGGAGCCAGCATTGCTGCACATTTTTTCGCTGTTATCTATACGTGATATACTAAATGTAGGTACTACCTGCCGACGTTGGTATGACGTTTCCAATGATGAGCTTATGTGGAAGCGGAAATTTCAACTTCATTACAAGGCTGACCCCGGAATAGCATTGAAACCAGGTGTGTATTATGTATTTGTATTATCAGTGGGAAGAGAGCAGACGGCAACAACAACAACAACAACAAACACAATCATAAAACCTGCATTTGACCTAATTTCATACTGAAATGAATTAAAAAGAATTTCCTTAGTTTTCGTTGTTGTTTCTACTGTATTTTAAATACACACAATTGTATATGTTTACCCTACTTTTGTTAAATGTAGCAATTAAATATTTTTGCCGTAAATGCAGTATATTTATCATTTTATTTAATCAACAGGTGCCGAATCATGGAAGTGCGAATATAAACGCCTCACCATGAATATTCCCTTTGTGCAATCGCAGCGTCTTGAGGGGCACACTCATCAAGTGTTGCACGTCAGCTTCTCGCATAATGGTGAAATGTTTGCAACCTGCTCCAAAGATGGCTACGTGATTGTATGTTATGTTTATTCAATTATTCAATAGTTATTTATGGAATTAAGGGTAAAAAAGCATGACTTTGTTATATATAATTTAAAAACAATCCCTGCAGATGAGATTCGATGTTTCGATACTTATACACACGTAATTACATATCTTCGCTGCTTTTAATGACACAACAGCCCATGGAACGCCTAGGCCAAACATCTCGCATCCATTCATATTTTGCGTATGATATTTGTGCACGACTTGAAAGGACCCACACAGTTTTATACTGAATCTTTGTGCAATCGCAGCGTCTTGAGGGGCACACTGATCAAGTGTTGCACGTCAGCTTATCGCATAATGGTGAAATATTTGCAACCTGCTCCAAAGATTCTTTGAAATAAAATGAATCTGCTTTTCCTTGGAAAATATTTCTTTTTGAAGGTTTGCCATTGCCTGTCAAGAGCTGGTGTACTGTGTAGTAAAAAGATTTCTTCTACTTTTTGTTTCTTGCCTGTGCTGAGATTTGAACACTGGGCACTCTGCGTACAACTACACCATGGTGACCTCCATACATGTACATATCGCTGTCTAAATTTGCAGTAGCCCCAACACGGATTTTTGAAATTTTTCGAAAGAAGCAAACTACACTTTGAAAATAATATTTCTAGTACCTATTTTTTTGAAATATGAGCCCTATTCACGATCTGATGTATTTGGTTCCATATTGTGTATTTTTAATCAATTAGACATTTGTTACACATTTTATGGAAAATTGATTAAAATTACTTGGTACTGCCATAAGTTCTGTTAAACATTTTTTAAAGCAATATACTTGGAATTTTTTTTGGTAAAATGTTCTTTACCAAATAAATTCAAATCAGTTTAGTTTGAAATTTCACGTGATTAACAAAAAAAATCGCATCGCGGTGATTGCATTGCACAAGTGCGGAAATAGCGCGAGTCAGATATTCATTTTGTAAAAGAAAAAAACTCTGTATATCCAGAATGTTTCTGTATCGCACCATCGATCGTTTCTAAGAACTATCTCAACTGGATGACAGGGTCAAAAGCAGACGTCGGCACGCTGTTCGTTCGAGTAGAGCTATAAAAGCTGTGCGTTAGCGAATTCGCTGAAATCCCTTACGGAAGCAGAAAATCTTGGCTAGAGATCTGTATATGTCTTTTAGATCTACTTACTTACTTCACTTTTAATGGCACAAAAGCCCATGGAGGGCCTAGGCCGAGCTTTTCAAGATCTATGTCACCACTAATCCGTGATGACCTCCATATGAAAGCTTTTCGCAAATGAACTGGTCATCTTTTAACTCCGCAGTTATAACAAATAAGATGCAAGAACCTTACACACAAGAAAAAGTCATGAAAAAAAATTTTTCCAGGTGAAAAAAATGAGGAAGAAGTTTTTAATAAACAAAATTTCAAAGTCTATGCTAGAATATCCCAAGATGCAAAAAATACTGTATCAAAGGTACAGAGAGGTCATCATCCAGCATACGTTATGGTGTGGTGGGCAGTGTCCCATAAAAGAGGCGTCACTTCTTTGCATTTTTGCGAAAAGGGTGTAAAAACTGGCGCAAAAGTATACCAACAAGATGTCTTGGAAGGAGAACACTAGGTCTTTCAACAAGACTCTTTACCGGCACATAAAGTAAAATCAACTCAAATGTGGTTACTTGAATATTTCAGCTTCTATTTCTGCTGAGTATTGGCCGTCGGGAAGGCCATATTTAAATCGTCTCGATTATAATTTATGGTCGCAGTTAGAGGGTATGGTCTACAAAGTTCGTCATCGAAATTCGGAGAGTCTCAAGCAGGCACTTATTGCAGCAGCGTCATCCATATCTAAGGAAACCATACGTGCCGCTATAGCACAACGGCTGGACCATTTAAAAGCCTGTATTAAAGCAAAATGCCATCATTTTTAATACATTTTTGTTTTCCCAGAAATAATATCATAACAATAAAAAAAAAATCAAAATTGGAATACAATCGAAAAACTTGTTCCTTAAATTTTTACACTACTATATTTAAGTTGCAACAGAACTTATGGCAGTACTAAGTACATAATACAATACCAAATGCATCGCATCGTGAATACTGCTATTGTAATTTAAAATTTGAAAAAAGACGTTAGTTTTTTCTGTAATTTTCCAAATTAAGGCGACCGTCAGGTGAATACTCCAAATCATAATTCATCTAAAAATTGATTTTGAAAATTTTGATGTTAGGGCTTTTTCATACTAAGGCAACGGTATGTAATCGCTTTGCAATCAAGTTTTAAATCTAAAGAATACTAAACAAGTCTAAGCAATGATTTGCTCAAGACTGAATTCGGAACATATAAAAAAATAAATGATATGATATGAAAAAGATATTAGTTGAATTCCGAATAATCAAATTGTTGGACTAGTTTTTATAAGAAAGCTGCACTCTAGCGGAGATTTTTGGAATCTACATATAGGGACGTAGTGTTAAAACTTCATATTATTATATGGAGGTAAGGGAAGTGGAAAATACCATAGTTGCTTCGTTGCACCCTCGTTGAGATCGGAAAAACATATTTAAATTAAAGAATTCAATACGAACAATATTAAGAAGCCACTAAAAACTGGATGTGGGACTTCTAGTCGTGGTTCTTCGAACGTCAATGAGTCCTCCCATAAAAACATATTGGAATCAGAAAAACATATTTAAATTTAAGAACTCAATGGGAACAATCTGAAGAAGCCATTAAAAACTGGTTGTGGGTCACCTCACCGTGATTCTTCGGTCATCAATGAGTCCTCCCATAAACAAATTTTTTAAATATTTTACTACATTGAAAATGTAAATCTTTCCTTTTTGTAGCAATACTTTTCAAAACTTGAAAAAATTCTGATTATATAAACTATTTTAAACCATAGGCCATGGACCATCACATTAAAGAAATATCTGTATCTGTAATAATGAGGGTATTTTTGTAATCAATAAAATAGAAAGGAACTCGGAACTTTATCAATTTTTTTCCATGAAAAAAAAGCCATCTGGTCATTCCTTAATGTCCAACGCATCCCAATCAAATTTCCCAAGACACTGCCCGATCTTTTCAAACAAGTAGAGTGGAACATGCTAAAAAGATAAACAAAATGTTGTATTTTTTTATATTAGAGATAGCACGTCCACGATTTCAATTAGAATTTCATTGCAATTTCATTTCCTCTTTTAATTTTACCTTTTTTTTTTTGTTCTGTTTTTAAGATATGGAAGTCGGCTCATCCATGCACTGAAAAATACTCACACAATATGAAACAATTTAGCTGGAAATACACACAATATTCACAGTTCAATCAAAGTGATACGCTGTTGCTTGTGTCGGGTGTACACTTTGGATCGCCGCATAGTACTTCCGGCGAAATCGCAGTGTTCACAGTGGATGGTAATAGTAAGTTTCACTAGATGTAATTTAATTTAAATTTTGATTGAATCTTCATATTTTCATATCGATGTATGTATGGTATTTAGGTGACTCGCACTTACGCTGCCGCGTTGTTAATCGACCCTACGATATATTTGGCACTTGGTTCAGTGATCAGTATTTGATATCGGGCAATTTGTATTGGCTGGCACATTTGGTTAGCACCTCAGTGCTATGGCTAAATAAAGCAAATCAAGAGATCGACTCAGAACATGTACCGATCATGAATCAATTGTATAAATTTTATAATAAGAATGCAAGCTCTGTACGCGACATAATGATGGCTAAATGCCCGTGGTTAGATGAATCGAACGATCCATTACTGGCAGAGGAGAAAAATGCCGTCCAGCCGGATAATGAAATTGATGAAGCTATGCAATCGGATGATATGAAATATGGTGCTTCACCAAGTAATTCCGCAACTGGCAATCCACTGTCACTCGCTGCTACATTACGCCGCTCACAGCGCTGTGAATCGCCCGATGATTCTGTATACATGGATATATTGCAACAAAGTTCGTCATCATCGTCGGCCGCAACGCTATTGAAAGCGCCACAATCGAGCCTTGATGCTACTATACGCTATTTGGAGGAATATCGTCGTGAATATCTTGGTGATAATGAACGCAGCAGCGACTCGTCATCCTCGGATGACGATGACGCCGATGAGCCTATGGACGCTAATGAGGAATATGACGATATGGAGAATTCTATACCAAAGTATTTAATATTCTCGACCGGTTCCAAAACGTATACACCACATCAAATTGGCATCAAGCGTATACGTCATGTTACCTTTCCGAAGAAATTGGATCCAGGGCCGTCGCTGAAGGAAAGAATTGCGGCAAAGGAGGCTGAAAAGCTGGTAAAATTAAATTAACAAATTGTAAAGATATTGTATGGACACTTTCTTAGAGCTTAACTTATTTTCGACTATATGATTCAAGTTCGAAAAAAAATTGGGCATACAATTACTGTGCTTAAAACCATCGATACATACTTTCTTTATTAAATACATAAAAATGTATTTCCTTAGAATCAACCACGTGCAGATCCTGACTGGTGGAATTATGAAGCGGTATCTGATCGTTTTGATAAGGTCGACAAAGTTATCGATTTACATGGTCATATTATTGGCATGGCTCTCAGTCCAGATCATAGGTTTGTTGTTACATATGTTCCAAAATCTTTGAAATTCTTTGGGTCTTAACCCGCACCCATCTCCTTCTGCTACAAAAATAGATATCTCTATGTGAACACCCGCCCTTGGCCAAAAGATTACGTTATAACAAATGCTTTGGAACCACCTCCTATCGCACAGGAAATCGATATACATGTGATTGATTTGATGACACTTAAGCGCATCGGCAACATGCTGCGCTCTCATAAAGCATACACACCCAGCACTGAATGTTTCTTTATATTTTTAGATGTTTGCAATGATTATGTAGCCAGGTAAGGTTTTGGAACTTATTTTCTTCTTCTTCATGTACTTGTAATTGAAATGCAATTAATTATACAGTGGCGCCGAGGATATGCATGCGTATTTATGGGATCGTTATTATGGCATCTGTCTGGCCAAGTATAAACATACTGATGTGGTTAATAGTGTAGCTTTTAATCCGCGCGATTCGGAAATGCTTGTAACTACCAGCGATGATTATACTATAAAGGTAATTGTGAATATCAACTCGAACCAAATACTATATATTGCTTCAGCTTTTGATAGGATGTGGTGTGGTATTTAAAGAAATCTTGAGTGTGAAATTAATTGAGCTAAATTATAAAAGTTTAAGGAAAATCCATCAAAGCAAGAAATATTGATTGTGAAAAGAACTGCAGAATGCAATCTTTGATTCAATTCACGAAGCTTGGGAAAATGGGGTGGGAAAAAAGCATTGACATGCAAAATAAATCATTTTGTTTTTTTTAACAATTCACATAGTGAAAGTAGTTATCTTCTGAGATAAGTAAGTAAGACAAATGTGTTGAAGTGAAAGTTCCTCTCGATTGATTCGTAAGTGTGAGTTTTTCAAGCGATACTCGTACTTGCAAACCCTGAAGGATCGTTTCATTTAATTATTCATGAAAAAGGAGATATAAAAAATACAAGATAATATAACTAAATAGAGCAATGAAGTGTGGTCGCTGTGGCGTAGTGGTAATGCGTTGAACTGCTACGCAGAGTGTCCGAGGTTCGAATCTCGGCACAGGCAAAATCAAAAAGTAGAAAAAAATATTTTTCTACACGGCACCACTTCTTGGCAGGCAATGGCAAACCTACAAGAGTAAAGAATTGCCTATGAAAAGCTTTTCACTTCGCCGTTCGGATTCGGCGTTAAACTGTAGGTCCCTTCCATTCATGTACATATACAACACGCATAACATGAGTGGATGCGAAAAGCTCGGGCTAGGCCTTCCATGGGCTGTTGTGCCATTAAAAGTAAAGTAAGAGCAATGAAGTGCTTGAGAGTATTGCATTCCAAAATTTGAAAAAAGTTCAGATAGTATCAACACAAATGCGATTTCTTTGCAGCGTCTCATACTCCATACACATAGAACCATCAGCTATATGAACACATGACTGCAAATTGCAGTTGGCGTCAACTTTATCGCAATCAGTTCTCTTCACTCTCTGTATCCCTTCTTCTTCCTCTTGTTGCTTAACAAATTTAAAATAGATTTAAATTGTCGACAGCCACAATTGTGGTTAATAGTCACGTTGCCGTGTCGTTACGAAAATAATCGTCTCGATCAGAACGTGTGTTTTTACAATTTGACCGATGGTGGCCGGGTGGTTGCCGTCATCCATGTGTATGGAGTATGAGAGTTTACAGCTCCGAAAAGGCTGCAACGAAATCGCCTTCAATCTTCGGAATCGCATGTTACTGCATATTGACGCGATTTTGTAGCTCCGAAGTCGCAACCACAAATTTACTTTTTGTTTAGTTTTCTGTTGCAGAAGTTTCTGTGTGAAAAATTAAAATTTTTCTTATTTCTTCTTTTAGAAGATTTTGGAATATTTTTTTGTAATAATTTTTTTTTTAAATTTTTTAAGTCGCAGTAACTTACTTACTTTTAATCGCACAACAGCCCATGGAGGGCCTAGGACGAGCTTTTCGCATCCACTCATGTTGTGCGTTCTATATTTGTACATGAATGGGAGGGACCTACAGATTAATGCCGAATCCGAACGGCGAAGTGAAAAGCTTTTCCTAGGCAATTTTTACGCTTGTAGGTTTGCCGCCATTGCCTGCCAAGAGGTGGTGCCGTGTAGAAAAATTATTTTATCTACTTTTTTATTTTGCCTTTGCCGAGATTCGAACCCCGGACACTCTGCGTAGCAGTCCAACGCATTACCACTACGCCACAGCGACCACAAGTCGCAGTAAAGTTGCAGTTAAAAAGCGACAAGAAAAAAGTGTGTGTGTTCGGAAATCGTTTTGCGACAGTGTTGCGTCTTTGTGTGGTCGGTCGCGTTTTCTCAATTTCTATCGCAGCGACAAAATCATGCCTATGCATTAAATTACGGTATTTAATTCTTAATTCTTGAACGTAAAACTAAAATTCTTTGAGTGTACCTCATGAAGTAATAAAAACACTTTCACTATTGGAATTCTTCCATGCCAAATTATGTATAATATTGGAGGGCACATTCACTTAAAGCCAGAAAAGTTATAGCTAAGCATATAACTGATACCCAACATTTTTAAACCATGTATGAAAAGCACCGGTGAACTTTAATATCAGGACAAAAAGAACAATGAGTCTTAGGCAGGAACATAACGAGCTACTTACTATTGCCTCAGTCCTTACCATTTTGTAGAACTATTTTAAAATTATTATTTAATACAGTCTCACAATGCAAATTTTCTAAGCAATTTATCAAATGGAATTATTTATTTTAAGATTTGGCGTTCCCGTGCCAAGGCAAATGAATACAACATTGACGCTACCAATAATTCAGAAGCATTCGAGTTAAAACTAAAAAATATGCAAAAGAAAAACAAATGATTTATTGAACAAATGATTTATTTCTAACAAACAAGAATTCTAGTTAAATATAATGAAATTAAAGACTATGTATGTACTTTCTCACTCCACACAACAAACACACTTTATAACTTTGATCTAGTTACAATCATTATTTGGACAATTACATATGATATTCTGCGTGGTGCCTGTGCCTAGGTAATTGCAATTAAAATTATAAAGAAATGTTATAAATTTAAGTGTAAAGTTAGAAATTATTTATTTATTTTAAAAGATAAAAAAAGAAAAAACATTTCTTTTATACAATTGAAGAAATATAGTATATTTTTAGTGAATCTACATACATACATATATATGTATGTATATTATACATACATACATTATGCTACAAATAAAAATAGTTATTTTGTTTCTAAAATTTATAAATGAATATGTAAAAAAGAAAATCTCCTCACTATTTCTGTAAAGATTTTATTGATGAAAATAAACACGAAATTTAAGTCCGATACGATAGTATATTTTTCTACTTTTGTTTTAAATGATAACATTGGCTCAATTTATTATTAGCTCATAATACAAATTTAATAATTAAAAAAATTTTTGTTTTAAACCTGAAATACAAATTAAATAATTGCACAATTTTTTTTCATAATACTTCAAATCAAATTTCAATCAATGAATGAAATACACTTTAAGTCCGTAACGCGAAATAAAATTCGTTACGAGTTTTAGCATACATACGCACATTGTTAATTCCCTATTTATTATTTGGGTGCTGCGGGTGGTTTTGATTCGGATTCAGGCTCGGGGTCGGGCGGTTTAATGCCACCACCCCCAGCACCTTTCGGTGTCCAGTCGCACTGTGGGTCATCATCGTCGTCAGGGTCTGTATCGCTATCGCCATCGTGATCATGATCATGATGGTGTTTCTTCATGTTTTTTCGACGCTTTTCGGGATGGCCGAAACAATGTTCGCATTCCTCATCGCTTTCTGAAGAACTCTCACCGAAAGCTACAGGCTTCTTGTAAATGCAGCAGCCTGAAAAAAAATTTATTAAAACTGAAGTTATTACTTTCGCTTTTTAGTGTACTCAAATCTACTTACATTTTGATTTTTTCTTGCCCATATTCTCGTTGTCTACAGTGCCTTCACGCCATCCTACTTTGCGATCGTTTTTCGGCTTCTTTAGCCTCAATCTTAATACAGGCTGTGACTGCAAAAAAAAATTTAAATAGCAATCAAATATTGTTCGTTAATTTGTTTGATGTATAATGACAAATCGCTACCTTAATTTGTTAAAGCCCTAACACGCATTTTTTAAATTTTACAGAAACTAATAACATTGTGGAACTTTTTTTTTTGTGTCTCAGTGCTACTCTTTTGGCTTTTCCGGAGAAAAGGTGTTGGATTTTGAAACTTTCAATTCCTTTCAGTATTGTGTTCACAAAAGTTAGATTTGAGTACACTAAAAAATTCGTAAGTTTTTGTTGTATGGTGTCTGTAAATTGGCAGAGATGCAGCTGTGTACGCTTAATCATAATCCATTAAAAAATTAAGTCAGCGATATATTTTTACAGCACTAATGACATGCGGTTTTCCACGGGCAAAAACTTCTGTGATCTTTGAATAAACATTTTCAAATACATACATATAATATTTACTTAAGCTATTATTTTAGTGATTCATTGGTTTTTGGTTTTCGCAATTAGTATTAGTGCAAGTGCTCTTGCACCGTAACTTAAGTACACCGCTTTGATTTACATACCGACGTCGCCAGATCTCTCTGTGTATCCAACACCTCAGTTTGAGAGGATACACCAGTTTCTGAACGCACTGCCACTGACTCCATTTCGATATACTTTGCAAAAGATTTTGTTTTCAATTGATTATCACAATATTATGTGAATTAATTTTCAATTATTCATAATACAAATTTCTTACAAAAATTTGTAATTAACTTATGACCTGAAACGATTTACAAAAACTTTGCACAAAAATAAAAACATATGTCAAAGGAGAAGGGAGGAGCTGTGTTTAGTGAAACACGAATACTCAGTGATGCCATATTTTTGTTGGGAAAAACTGTATCATATATAAACACCAGCTGTAACCTAGGTTACTGGTTACTGACTGAAGTCTAACAGCCAACTCTTGGTTGCGAATATATTGAAGTATTATTTGTACATTGGCAACTTATGCTTGACAGCAAATGTTAAGTAAAATCTGCTCCAATACTGCCTGAAGTCTAACAGCCAGCCCACTGTTGTCTACCAACGTTTGGTTAACTTTGAATCCAGTATTGCTTGAACGTTGCCACATGAGTACAGATAACCGATGTTCCATAAGCAATGCTGTTTTAACAACAAGAATGATGGAAAACAAATTGGGCATTTACTTGGTCAACAACGAAATCTACTGCACATGTTTACATAATACGATTGTGTAAATACTTCATGCCAGACCCTTTTCTGTTATTTGTTTGTACTTACGTTTTCACTAGACGGAGAGAAATAAGAAGAACAGATTCTACTAAGCACATTGCAAAGAAAACAAATTGTTTACAATAACTTAACCAAACCTTACCTCATTTAGTGTATGAGTCTCAGGAAACATCTAGTGTTGTTTTCCCCATTACACATAGTTTCATATCTTCGACAAAGTATGATTCATTTTTAAATATCGGGATGGATCGACCTAACAAGTAGTCGCGCCTGTAAGTATTTTCGATAAATAAGTTTACAAGTCAAGGCAACTCTGTGTTGTGCAATTGTTGCGCATGAAACACACCTCAATCCACCATTGGAATATTTTGAATTGAAGCTGTCATCACTGACAGTTGATTATACAAACGTCACACTCGTTGGAAGTTATTCCGAAAAATGGCAGGAGCCTTGGTTCGAATAAATCTTCTGCAAAAACCGCATTTTGGTAAGTAAATTAATATTTATTGACAAAATAAAAACAATGAGAATATCTCAAAATCTTAGAATAACAATTTGATACCAAATTTGTATGGGTTCTCATAAGAGAGTCGTTGAAATCAAAGCAGAATCTATGCCTCAGACTTATATAATTTTCATAACAGCTGAGACTGAAACTGCGCGATGGGAAAAACAATTTTCACAACAGTGGAAATTTGCATTGATTAATTGATTATCGTTGCAATTTCACAACTGCATGCAAATACTGCGCAAATAATTTAATATGTAATTGATAAATATTTTGTATTTCAGTGGCCGCTGCCTTGCCCTCTGTGGCACAGCTTCGTTTACAGGGCACGCAAGCACCACCACCTCCTGGTACACCGCCACCACAAACCAGAACCACGTTTGGTTCACTCGCTGATCAAGATCGTATTTTTACAAATTTGTACGGCCGCCATGATTGGCGTCTTAAGGGAGCGCTTAAGCGCGGCGATTGGTACAAGACAAAGGAGATTATGTTGAAGGGCCCCGAATGGATCATCAACGAAATGAAATCATCAGGATTGCGTGGACGCGGTGGTGCCGGTTTCCCTTCGGGCATGAAATGGTCTTTCATGATGAAGCCTTCGGATGGACGTCCAAAATATTTGGTTGTGAATGCTGATGAAGGTGAATTTAGGCATGAAACTACAAATATTCTACAGCAGATTTTAATTGGATTTTGTATAATTTTAAGGTGAGCCTGGAACTTGCAAAGATCGTGAAATCATGCGTCACGATCCACACAAGCTGGTCGAAGGTTGCTTAATTGCGGGACGTGCAATGGGTGCTATTGCTGCGTACATATATATTCGTGGCGAATTCTACAACGAGGCTTCAAACATGCAGTTGGCCATCGCTGAAGCTTATCAAGCTGGGCTTATTGGCAAGAATGCCTGCGGATCTGGTTATGACTTTGATGTCTTCATGCATCGTGGTGCTGGTGCTTACATTTGTGGTGAGGAGACCGCACTCATCGAATCACTGGAAGGCAAACAAGGTAAACCACGACTAAAGCCCCCATTCCCCGCTGATGTCGGTGTATTCGGTTGTCCAACAACGGTTAACAACGTGGAGACAATTGCCGTTGCACCTACCATCTTGCGTCGTGGCGGCGCATGGTTTGCCAGCTTTGGTCGTACACGTAACTCGGGCACGAAGCTATTCAATATTTCTGGCCATGTGAATAAACCTTGCACCGTCGAGGAGGAAATGTCAGTGCCAATGAAAGAACTTATTGAGCGTCATGCTGGCGGTATTATTGGCGGCTGGGATAATTTGCTTGGTGTCATCCCTGGTGGCTCATCAACACCTGTGATTCCGAAGCGTGTATGTGATGATGTGCTCATGGATTTCGATGGTCTAGTTGGGGCACAAACATCACTAGGTACTGCTGCTCTCATCGTAATGGATAAGTCAACCGATATTGTTTATGCCATTGAACGTCTGACTTCATTCTACAAGCACGAAAGTTGCGGCCAGTGCACACCATGCCGTGAAGGCATCAATTGGATGTATAAGATTATGAAGCGGTGAGTTATTGAGGATATATAAAAATAATATCAGGTGGAACTCAGTAGGGCAAAACTAAGAAAGTGAGAATTACACAAAGAAATCTTTTATAAATCCTTGAACGGGGTTGAAAATCATACGTAGTATCCTGTTACTTGTTAATTTCTTTTCTAAATAGTTTTTTTATTATACCATTTCTTTTGTTTGCAGTTTCACCAAGGGTCAAGGCACTCCCGGTGAAATCGATATGTTGTGGGAACTATCCAAACAAATTGAAGGACACACCATATGCGCTTTGGCTGATGGTGCTGCTTGGCCAGTACAAGGATTGATTCGTCACTTCAGGCCAGAAATTGAAGCTAGAATGCAGAGATATGCAGCAGCCAATCCAGACGCAGCAAGGGCAATAAATTGAATACGTATAAATTTTGTAAATGCATAGTAATTAATACTACATATTATAATTGTTTATGAATGTGAGAATATCTAAAAATGTTACCATACAAAATTAAAGTAAAATAGTATAACTTTTCTTCTTCAAATATAAAATTAAAAAAAAAAAAACATCCTTAAAGTTTAATCTATCTTTTATTTCATACTTTAATTTTACTTTCTAAAGCTTACTTCTATTTATTCTAAATGTAATGTTTGAATATGTTTAATGGCTGCATCGATATCTGCTTGTGGTATCTGCGCATACTTTGGTGGGAATGTACAAATCATCAGGGGGCCATCAAGTTTATCCGTTTGATGCACCACACACTTAGCTGGAGTAAAATTATATCTGAAATCGTAGAGAAATGCCAAGAAAGTATAAATGCTTGTTATAGTTTTCAGTTATTTATGTTGTGCTTTTGTTCCTTTACTTTTTTGGTGGCGCACTATAAGCGAAATCGAATGCTGCTGCTACAAAGCATAGCAAAACCATGCAGAAACCGAATGTAAATTTCATTTTTATTAACTTTTATTAATTCTATATAGTTCTACGAAAGCGTTCGTTTAGCGTGACTTAACAACGGATACTAAGCTACTTCCTTCGTCTTAGAACGTATTTATATTTATGAATGCCAAAATTTAATACAAGCTTTTAATAATTCACGCTCGTTTTGTTTGCATAATACATAAATATTTATAGATTTTATGCAAGTATAAATTTTGTTGTTTGTGGAGTTGGATTCTTAAGGATTACACTGCGAATAAGATATTCACATTAACAATTTATAATTTTCTTAAGATATAAATAATATTATGGTTATATACTTATTTATAAATTTACTATTGACCTTTCATGCCATTTTTAATGGGATTTCAATAAGCAATAACGTAAAGTAAAGAATTTTTACAATTGGAATATTATCTTATCCTAGGCTTCTTTTGAGCGTTCAATGGGGATTATTTTAATTTGGTTGGTTCCAAGCCCGATGTATAACCATTCATTCAAGGCCCCGAAGAAGCCCGCCGTACACATTAATTAGCTCACTGGCGGGTGTCAGATCGCTATTCAGGGTACGCCACGAGGAGGCTGTGTGTCGACTTGAGACATAGAAGCGCAAGGATCGAACATGGGCAAATCTGCGACAATCACGAACTTTACGTTGTTTGAGAATAACTTCATTAAAATTCCAGATTTGAAGGAGAGTGGATCTTACTTTCTTCTGCTCTTCCGTTTTCTAGCTGCTTTAGATTTATCCTGAATTTATGCATACAAGTCATGCTCAGGATATATGTATGGTATGTATCTAGGAGGTTTCTTAGTTATTCTGACATAATATTTCTTATGACCTTCATCATGTTGGTGCTTTGTGGCCATAAGGAATAACAGCTAAACTCGAGTTGCTTGTAGCCACAGATATGTATGTATACTTATCTTCATTCAAATATTACCTGCATTCGTTTAACACTTCGCATGTTTAGCCTTTCCCCATAAAATTTTTTGTGTGAAACATCAATACGCCATAACACCTGAAAGTCGTATCTGCAAGCTAAAGTGAATTTGGTGTGATTTCTGGTATGAGCTTTAAATCTTTTTCCATGATTTCGATTCATTCTTGCACGATATTCACTTTATTTAAGAGCATTTTCGGGCCACAATTTTACATTCATGTCTCATTATTAAAAGTTATGCTTTTTAAAATGTCACAGACAAATGAGAGTGTTTCCTAAACGACTTCAACACAGCCTTCGAAAGAAGACAAGTCAAGAACACATCGTTGAAAACAAAACAATTTCACATTGATTCAATTGATGCAATAATCCAGTGGAAGTTTGCAACCCCGTCTCTAATACATAATCCACGATTGTTGAGTACAAGATACTTAATTTGAGCATGAATACTTTACCTTTATTGGTTGAGATTTAATCAATCACAAATTTTAGATGCGTTTTATTCGCCATTCGCTTCTACTCACTTATGAATAACTAGCAACAATAATATATAGTATGGGAACATGTTAAGAACATCCGCTGGGATATTGCGTATAGCTTTAGCTATAGATTCTTCTTTGAATTGCTTGGCAAAAGACCCAAAACCGAAATCAAGTGTTCAAGTGTTCGCTGGAGAACAGAAGTGAGTTAAAATTGAAAATATAACATTTTATTTAGCAATGACGAGTCCACCGATTTAAGGCAGAAGAGAAATTCCTATTCTTATGTGCGGGAGATCACCTCCAGCTGCCAATGCAGCAGAGAGCAGTTTTATCATAGTAAAACAAAAGGGAAAAAAAAGTGTTTAACAACTTCAGTCGTTCGAAAAATCTCAGCTCCGGTTCAACAGTGTTATAACAAAATATAAGTGAAACTATTATCTTTCTCATTAGTGAATAGTTTTGAAACACACTTATAAGAAAACAAAAAACTAGTTATGTCTCTTTTAATTTTTACCATTATCATCTGCTACTCGTAATACCTAATTTTATATGATATGAATGCAAAATGGATTTAAATTATTTGATAACACTTTTTGTTTTTGTATCAGTTTTTTTTTTTTTTTTTTTGAATTTTTGAATCACTTATGCTGATCAAAATTTGTTAATATGTAGAAGTGGTAAAAATATATAGGTTAAACAAAATATTAGCAAATAATGCTAGAAAACTTAATAACAAAGTAGAAGTAGCTTACATAATATAGATATTTTGAATATAAAGGGTATATAGGGTATAAAGCACGGTTATTGCTTAGCGCAATTTTATCATTTATTTGATTGTCGGTAATGTCACTTTTTTCGCTCTCTTTTTGTTTTCTCAACTCTGCGCCCAAAGTGTATTATGCACAAGGTCATTTGATCGCCGGTCGCGTACGTTCATTTTTGCATGCTTTTAGTACTTTTTTACTACTTTTTATTTGTCACTGAGCAGTTATTAAAACACAAACTAATTAGTATATGAACGTATATATGTACCTAAGTTTATGTGAATTTTTTTTATTTTGCGAAAATCAAGCAAATATAAATGTATGTATTGAAATGTTATTTTATTTTTTACATAAATTTTCACCAAACCTGTACTATTTTGCTGCTAAAAGTGAATTATTGCAAATAATTTCACAACTTATCCCTGTTTTGATCGCGCGATTTCATATCGAAAGCAAAACCGTTTGGTGTGACCGTGGCGGTCAAATTTTACTCTCTCGCTCTCTATCTCAATTTTTCGTTTTACCATATACTGAAGCAACAACAAATCGTGCCCATGATGTAACTTTGACCCTTTGTATAACAAGGAACTTAGCAACATATATTTATTTTTAGATAGTGAATATTACTAACTAATTTTTATACACAATAAAAGAAAAAACAGTTGCCTGCAAGATTTTGAGCAATCGATTCCTTTCCTTGGCTTCAATTTTCCATCATTCTTCCATACGTATCGCCTGGGACGTTAGCAATTTCCGATATTGCTCATGAGGTCGTCAAACGTTGTTGGCTCGTTGGCATAAACCAACGACTTCACGTATCCCTTTAAAAATAAATTCTATGCGGTTAAATCCACAAAAATTTTCTTCATCACTGAAGATGGTTTTTCGATTAAATTCACTATTTTGGTTAAACTTTTGCAGAGCCCGATCGAAGAAGTTTTGGCACTTCAAATGATCACGAGGCTTCACTTCTTGTATTAATTTGATCTCGTGAAGGTGTAAGCCAAGAATTTTATGTAAAATTCGCAACAGTGTGGAATAAGAGATTCCCAATTACTGTGAACTGTGTGGCATCGACTGATTTGTCTCATTTTGAATCAAGCGACTTCGCTAGCTGAGCCATGTTGAGCGAATGGAAGATGCCGAGGAAAACGCGAAAGGGGGCGTCTTAATCTCCGTTGGATAGACCAGGTACAGGGCGACGTGGCTGCACTTGGCCTTATCAACTGGCGCCAGCGCGTTCCTAGCAGAGGCGACTGGCGAAGCTTTATCGCGGCGGCCAAGACCGATCATCAGTTGTAGTGCCAGTTAAGTAAGTAATTAAGAGACAGAGAACAAAAAATAGCTCCTGTAGAATTTACTTTTTGGCACCTATGGTAAAGATCTTTGAGCTTTTTCAAGCTCAAGTTACTCAGGTAATTTAAGCATAAATTATACATTTGCATGGATGCAATTAAGCTGATATTTCTGTACTACCATTTGATGGTTAAAATTCGTTATCGCCCAGGAATATTCCCCATTTTAGGCTGTTGCAATATTCTTTCCATTCAATCAACAATTGAAAGTCGTTGTGAAAAATAAAAATTCTATCCATAACTATTGAACAATTGTACACCTCTTAAATTTCAAAATAATTTGTTCCCAACCACCAACCACCGGCAAAACTACCTTACATTTACAGTAGGTAAATAATAAGAATTGCTTAGCGCTTAAAAAAAGTTTGAAACAATGACGTCGTTCGCTTCGGGCAACTTTGTGAACGTTCATTACGTAGCGTAGAGTACTCGTACTACTACTACGATTTCCACACATACGTCATTCGCATACTTTCAGCCGAATCAGCGGAAAAAAAAAATCACAGGCAAACAAAACTGAAAGTGAAAGTGAGCGCGTTTATTTCGCCCCCAGGAAGCTTTAGAGAGCTTTCTCCCTTTTGCACACACACACACACGTGCGCCTTTTGCAATGCACAGACACTAGGCGGCGAATTTTCGCCGTCGTGTGCTTCATAGCTCTACAGCAAATTTCAACGCATTCAGTCTTCCGCTTAGTCCTTTCCAGTTGTGTCCTTTTTGTGTATGAAATCGTACAAGTATTAAATATTTTTTTCTGCAGAAAAAATGTTACCTTGAGAAGAGGAGCTGTGAAACAGTTTTTTATATCAATTTGATAGTGTGTTTCAGTGTGTTGCTGAAGTTTTCTGCTTTTTGTTTGTTTTGTTTTTTTTTTTTATTTATTGTTTCTTTGTTTTTGGTTTTGTTGTTGGAATTTATATAACTTTTTCATCAAGTGATAATAAGGTGCACACAAATTTGTATCAAAAATCAAATAAAAAAATCGTGAACTAAACAAAAGAAAAAAAAAAAAATTTAAGAATACCAAGCATTTAGACGAGCTCTAGGAAATCCCGAAGAAATAATATACAAGAAATTCTCTGTAATTTGTGCCTTTGGAATTAATTTTTTTTTTTTTTTTTTTTTTTTGTGGATAATTGTCTGCGAACTTTAATTCCTTTTCTACTCGCGGCAAAAATCACACAACTCAGCAGAAGAAGAATTGAATTGAATTTAGAAAGAAAAAGCCTAAACTACAAATTCAAAACTTCATCAACTTTTACACAGTGAGTAGTTGGCTCTTCTATTTAAAATAGAAAAAATAAATACAAGTAATCTGACACACACACACACCCACCGACACACTTGTGGGGTAGCACATAAATTAATATGATGAATATATCTGCGTTCTTTTAAGACCAGCTACCATTGAACACGCCTCCCACTCCTCTTCCTATCCGTTCTCATCAGCACAATCCTTATTAAGATGGGTGCAGGGGGGGAGGGGCAGCGTGGGAGAGAGGGGGGTAAATAAAAGGTATTCGGTAGTTGAACATTTAAGGTAAGTAAACAAACAACAGGACGCAATAAGTGGGTGAAGGGCATGATGGGCTATGAGAATGGGTGGCATCACAATAAAGTCTGTCAGAGTCAATATTCTCCTTTGCATGATGAACTTGTATATTGTGTGCAAGTGTGTGTGTTGTGTGTGTTGTGTGTGTGCTATTGTTATTCAAAAGTCAAAAGTAATTATTGTGATTGTTGCAATATTTCATCCGACGCTCGCCATTGTACTTCATTTCCTAACGAACGCACATGAACTGATGTCCTTTTACAAAGCAAAGAAAATTTTACACAATTGAAAAATCGAGTAGCCTTGGATTAACCTCTTTTCCTTTAGTGATAGTTAAATTGAGCACGTTTATCAAGAAGTTTTATTTCCATCACAATCAGCTAAGCGAATTTATATAATAAAAACGTGCTGCATGCAACATTGTCATTCCATTTAAATGGAATTTTTATATACATTTTCCATATTATGTGTTTACATATTCAAAAACTATTATTTAGTAAAATATTAATTACCAAAGCCACATTCATAGAACAGACAGTTCAAACATTCGTTTCGGCAACCGCCACCGTTCCTAAGCAGTGATCTTTTCAGGTTACAAGTTACCGTGTCCAGTTCATATTGGGAATTGCTTCAGCGAAGTACGTTGGGAAAAATAACTAGGACCTCTCCTTATTATAATTGAGATACAAAATAAGTTGTGGTCTTAATATCCTACTTTAATTGACCTCAGTAGCAACCAGTTTTAATATACCATAAATAAAATTTTAGCTGAATCATGAATGCTGATCAAATCAAAGACAATGGGAAAGTTATGTAAATGATAATACAGGGTAACAATTAATAACATTCGTCGCGCTATAGTTAAAAGTATTGTATTTTTTCGGTACATTTCTTAATTTTTGTATTATTCTACATAATCGAAAGTACTGGGGCGTAGGACACAAGGTAAAGTTCGCGACAGTCGCAGCTGCGTCCATGTTCGATCCTTGCGCTTCTATGTTTCAAATCGGCACACAGTCTTCTTATGGCGTCCCCTGTATAGCAATCTGACACCCGTCAGTGAGCTAACTAAAGTATGCGGCTTCCGCGTGGCCTTGAATGAATGGTTGTGCGTCGGGCTTGGAACCTACCACGTTAAAATATTCCCCAATTCCCTCAGAGGTGGCCAAGACCGATCGTTGGTTGTAGTGCCAGGTAAGTTAGTAAGTAACTAATCGAGAGTACATCTAATTCAAATTTTGTATAGTCTAGATTTCATTTACTTAGTTATCTATTTGCGAAAAGCTCGGCCTAGGCCCTCCATGGGCTGTTGTCTCATTAAAAGTAAAGTAAAGTAAAGTTATCTATTTTACGATATCAAATAATCGATCAGCTATTATAACATTTCACCAGCTGGGCAAAGGCAATTATGAGAATGGGCGACAGCTTCACTGCATTGCTCGTACGTTACTTTCTCGTGCAGTTAAACTCTAGTTTAACTGCAGGAGCTGGGTCATGAAGAAGTAGAAAATCGTCATTACTTCCAGGAATCGCAAAATCATTCAAAAGAGAGGGCAGCGTAATTCAACAAAAGTTGCCCACGAAACTGGCATCAATCGTGAATTAATAAATCAGTTCGACTCATAGCAAAAAACGAACTAGGACTCAATGCTGGACAAGCTCCCAAATGGTCAGTTACTTACGGATGAAAACACTCGACTACGACTTCAAAGATGTCGTCTACTTCAATGTCAGGCGCCGCAAGAATTGGATGAGAAAAATCGTCTTCACAGAAGAAAAGCTTTTCGAAAAACTGTTGAAAAAACCTATAACCATCAAAATGACAGAACCAACAAACCAACAGAGGCTCCATGGACCATCATTTTTCATTCAACATTGCCAAAATCCGTCATGTTATGGTTATGTTATGGCGTAAATGGCAAGACGCCATAGATTTTTGTGGAACAATGAATCAAAATCAATCAAGAAGTGTACCGCCGTAAAATTGTGGTACGAAAAGCTCGGCCTAGGCCCTACATGGGCTGTTGTGCCATTAAGAGAAAACAAGAAGAAAAAGTTCCAGCAAAACTCTGCGCTAGCTCATAAAGCCAACATGGCACACAAGAATAGTGTAGAGCTCATTTTCCTGATTTTATCACATCTCAAGAATGGCCACCATATTCGCCATATCTCAACCCGATGGATTACGGCGTATGCTCCATTTTAGATGCAAGATTTTGGGCTAAAAGTCTTAAAAATTTCCAGTCCCTGAAACACTTGTTGCATTGAGAATGGGACTGAATAACAGTGGGGGAGCTGCGGCCCATATCCGAAAAAGTGTCCAATTGTCTGAAGCTGTGTATTCGTGCCAAGGGTGGCCACTTCGAAACCGGCTGAATATATTTTTACTCATGCTGTTACTTTAACTGTTTCTTCGGTCTGTTTTTCGTTTTCAATTACAATAAATTTTTAATGTCAAGTCCAAAAATTGCTACTCTGGTTCTAAGGTCTGACAAATGACTAAACTAACTAACTATTTAGCATTTTAAGCCTTCCAAATTAGTACGAAATATTATTGGTCTATTTGATATTGCGAGTTAGAGATCAGACTTTTACATAAGTTAAGGATGCGTTAAACTTATTGCACATTGTTTATCCTCATACTTATGGTACTTACTTACTTAGCTGGCAATACAACCGATGATCGGTCTTGGCCGCCTCTACAAAGCTTCGCCAGTCGCCTCTGCTAGACGCCTGCTAGCGCCAGTTGATAAGACCAAGTGCAGTCTGGTCGCCCTGTACCTGGTCTTTCCAACGAAGATTAGGGCGTCCTCTTTCTCAGGTTACTCCACAGTGGCTGGAATAAAAGACCCTTCTAGCCGGAGCGCTTTCTTCCATTCGCTCAACATGACCCGGCCAGCGAAGCCTCTGGATTTTTATATGCTTGACTATGTCAGTGTCGGACGACAGCTCATCGTTCCCTCTTATTGTTGTCCACTCACATCAGACTATAGATCTTACGGAGTATCTTCCTCTCGTACGCTCCTAACAGCTTCTTATCAACTGGCGGTCTTTGACCACGCTTTAGAGTCATATATTAGGACTGGAAGGATGAGGGACTTATAGAGCGTTATTTTTGTTGGTCGAGAGAGAGCTCTACTTCTTACCTACTGAAACCATAGAAACACCTGTTGGCAAGATCCTAGGTAAACGAGATCGTTTATTCTCATGGATTGTTAAAATTGGCTGGTGGTAAGTGAAGTCTATGGTAATAGAGGGTGTTTTAGTTGCTGGTGTCCAAGAAATCCACGATGCAATTTCCACGCTCGTCATTCGGAACCTCTCAAACCCGTACACCCACTCGTTGGTAGTGTTTCAAAGACCACAACTACGTAGTTTCAGACTTCAAAAAATTAATTTCTAAATTTTTACCTCTAGATTCATGTATACTTTGTACTTTTTTTTTGGCATGCTACCAAGTGTACAAGTATGAAACCGGAAATGACATCTCTGTGTCGTTAGGTAAAACTATACGCTCTGCCAAACCAAATAATTGGCGCCATTTAGTTCGCATTTAGTTCTGTCAACAATATTCAGTTCATAAACAATCAAATTTCATGCAACAACATTTTTTTTTTCGCTCGTAAAAATGACGAATTGTGTGCCTACAAACTACGATATGCCGACATCATTGATTTTCTGTTTCCAATTGAAGAAATCTGCTTTGGAATCTCATCGAATGCTTGTGGAAGATTACGGCCAGCACGCTCTGGACAGAACACAGTGCAACGAGTGGTTCAATAAGTTTAAAAGTGGCGATTTTGATGTGAGAAACGAAGAACGTGGAAGACCACCGAAAAAGTTTGAAGAGAGATGGGAAAAATGTGTAGCCTAGCAATGGCCATTACTTTGAAAATGTAATGTATAACCATTTTTCTTAAATAAGCGTGTATTTTCTGAAAAAATACCGGTTTGATGCTTTTACACCTGGTATGGTAAAGACAGCAAAGATAAATTACCAACGGTTTAGGCTCCTACGACCCAAAGTTGGCGAAGCCATAAAAGAAAACAATGTGTGACATCTAGGAGCTAAACCTGGTATGGGCGCGGTTCTTAGTTAACAAATAGTGTGTTTCACTGTGTTTTAGATTTAAATTGTCCTAAATATTACACGAACAGAAATCAATGTTAAATTTTTCTAATAACAGCTCTCCTAAGTATGGATGGAACAAGAGAAAGGCTGTGAATCAGCTCTTTTACCCATGAGCCAGTTGTAGCAGTACCAATTGTCCGACTTCGTGAATAGGTACCGCTAAAGTGCAAAAAACTCACATGCTCATTCAAAATATTACCCAAAAACAGCATGTAATTCCGTCGAATAAATTTAATTAAGTATACACGCTGCCTCTATAGCTATTGCTCTGCTTCTACTACTGCTTCTACTACTGCTACTACTACTACTTACCACTACTAGTAAACTACATACTGCCACTGTCTCCCTACCTCTCGTTGCAACTGACTTCTCGATTACCCGACAGCGCCGCTCTTACTTAAATGACAATGAAAATGATCAATTAAGTGTAATACATGAAAATGAGCTGAGCAATAAATAGTAAAACTATCACCATCGCCCATCACTAACTAACATACATAGAGCCAGCCAGCCATATCATTTATTCGAACACAGCAAAAGGCATCAATTTTATTCAACAGGTTATTGGCTTTGCGTGTCTCTGATGCCAAAAAAAAATATATATGTATATAAAATACTTACAAGTAAATTCTAACAATTGGTTTCGTCTAATGGGTTTCACACACTTACCATACTATAATGCAAAGCATGCCACCATCACCCATCACCCACCACCCACCACTTCACTCCACTCCATTCATCCGCTAAACTGAAAAGCACCTAAGTACTATGTACATTATGGCACATTAGCATGCATTCCGGCTTTCATTCATATTTCGGTTTGTGTGTATGGGTGAACATAGCTACGCACATGCCATATAAACACATAGTTGTGTATGTATGTATGTATGTATGTAGTAGGAGTGCCTAGTAGTATGAAAGAGATTGACACTACCACAACATTTTACCGGAAGTTTTTTTTTTTAATTTTTTATATTTAATTAAATTAAGCAGATTAAGAAGTAAATAGTACCACATCGTCTGTGACACCGTCACCAACAGAATCACCACCATCGCAAAACCAACACACATCAATGCGCAGGACATCACACATCAGAAACGTGACTACTGGCTCAAGCAGTATGCTCGTACAGCGAACGAGTTCAATCCCGTACACAGTTACCATACTCACATACATACATACATATGTACATATGTGGTCGTGGTTGCTGTCGTTGTGACGATGCCGCAATGTCATCATTGCCGCAATTGTTCACACATCAATTAACTGATATGCAAGTAGCAGCGGTGAAACAGCGGTGAGCAGCAGAGGTCGCCGCTATTATTAACCCTCTACGGTGCACGACCGCCTACAGATGGGCAATAGCAAAATTACCATAAATTATCAGTTAAACAGAATTATGCAATGCGATCTCTGGAATATCTCTTTAAAAAATAATTTGCTCTTGTTCACTTCTTTTTGTTTGAAACCTTTATCTTCTTTTATTTCGAAGTTATTATTAGTTGAACTCAGAAAGTGTGAAAGTGTGAAAGTTAAAAATACCTGGTAAAAGTGAAAAAAATTTAACACAAAAATATAAATATCGAATAAACAATAATATTGGTCAGTTGAATTGTGAAGTGGTCACTGTGGTGTGGTGGTAGTGCGATGGACTGTTACGCAGAGTGTCCGAGGTTCGAATCTCGGCTCAGGCAAAATCAAAAAGTAGAAAAAAAAATTTTCTAAACAGCACCACTTCTTGGCATTGGCAATGGCAAACCTACAACAGTAAAAATTGCCTAGGAAAAACTTTTCACTTCGCCGTCCGGATTCACCTTAAAACTGTAGGTCCCTTCCATTCATGGACAAATATAACACGTACAACATGTGTGAGTGAATGTGAAAAGCTCGACCTAGGCCCTTCATGAGCTGTTGTGCCATTAAAAGGAAGAAAGATGAATTGTAAAGTATATTTTATTATTTTTGTATTGGTTTTGAAATAAAAAAGTTAAATGAGATAAAAAACCCCTCCGAGAGGACACCGCCTGATACTCTTACAGGGTCCATCGCGACATAACATCAACACTAACTACATCACAGCTACCCTAAACTTCAGGTAAGACTTTTCTGCATTCTCTCCATCCAGAGTGGATTGGAAGAAAAATAGGGTAACTGGGGACTTTGACGTGGAGCTCTACACCGACAGGTAGAAAATGGGCTGCGGTATAGGGGCAGGCGTCTACTGAGAGTTCCTCCAAATATCCTCATCCATAGTCTTCGCCAACAAAGCCTGTTTATTCCAGGCTTAATTAATGGCAATTAGAGAGGCCTCCAGATCACTTTATGACATTAGAAATATTGGGGACAACTATCTTTACAGACAGTGAAGCTGCTATTCAAGCCCTAGATTATTCCATTATAAATTCCAAATTAGTTCTGCAATTCAGGGGGGGAGCTCAATCTACTTGCTCAAGGGCTAGAAATTACTCTAGTAGTATGTGTTCTAGGCCATAGAAACATCAAGGGTAATGAGGGGCAGACGAGTTAGCTAGCTAGATTGAATTTGGCTCTGTTGCAATTCCGTTTAGCATTATTAAGGATACTCTTGCTTCTCACTACCTCACTATAGCAGGACTGAAGTGGAAACGACTGAATACCAGCGCCGCGTCTAGGTAAACGTTGCCATAATATAATGACATCAGGAGAAAACATTTTGATCGAGTGTTCTCGATCGTTTATCTCACCGCATTACCGCTGTTCTCACATGCCACTTGGAAGGTGGAAGAACATGCAGCAAGATTTAATCTTCCATTTAAATACTTCCTGCCGTAGCTGGAAGGAAGAGCGACGAGACGGAAAGTCTCTTTTACTATTTTTGTGTCTACCCAGGTTTGACAAGAGCAAATCTTCACTCATTTGGCAAACAATTACTCCAACATATTAATGAAATCTCAGAAATCGAATTGAAAAGCCTACTCCTATACTTGAACCTCCCAAAGTGGACATACATAACTCTTTGGGGTTCAGTTGCAGGGACTTTCACTGATAACGACCTCCCTCGCCTTTTACCCAAAAAACAATTAAATAATAACAAATGAGGAATGCGATATTGAAATGGTGCTTTGCATTAATTATGTTTTTCAGATGAAAACAACAACTGCTCCGTCTGTTATCTGTTTTTGTACCTAGAGAGTTTTTATGATTTAGAACTGCAAAATGGGTTACAGATTCGTGTTCAGCATCCCAAAATTACCTTTTGTTCAATTTATTATCACAACAACAAAATATGTGTATATATAAAATTAGTCGGTAGAGGGTTAATTATGTACCATACATGCTATGGCTGTTCACTTTCATTCCCATTTTCCTCCATTTTCCTCCATTTGCTTTGCCGTTTATGCTAAACGCTAAAATCATAAATACAAAAACATACAGAAATATACTCCATAGTTACACACACACGCACACACACACGCACACGCCCAGATACATCGTGTCTGGTTGCCGGTTAAAACTTGGCGAAAAGCTTTTTCTCTATACAGAAAAAGCTTAAGTTTATTAAGTTCACGCGCCACACAAATTTTCCGTAATGCAACGTCCATTGAATATATCGTTTTTTGTGATAGTTAAAAATGTTTATCATTTTGTAGTATCATAAAAAATTTTAACAGCAATTTGGTTATTATTAAAGAAAATTTCAATATGCATTTTTATACCAAGCAATAAAAAAGCAATTTAGTTAAGGTGATACACATCAATCTATAATGAATATAAGAGAAGAAGAAAATAAAGGGTAAAAATGTTATACTTTAAAGAAAAATTATATAATTTTGGTTTAAAAGGAAAATTAAAATGAAACAGAAAATCAACTCAAGACTAAGATCACCCTCGAATTAGGTTAGATCAAATATTGACTGAATTATCAACTGTTAAATACAAGACGATTTTGGATCTATTTCCGAGTTCGGAAGGTTTGAATCCTCATTAAAACACTTGTTGATGAGATATAATTAGAGTTGCCAGATGGGTAGAATGGGAAATCGGTGCCTCTTTGTAGTAAAAAGGGTGTTTTTTTCCGAAGTGTGGTTTTCAAGAAAAAATTAAAAGCATATAATTTAGCTGAATTATAAAGATAAGGATTTGCCATTATGTTTTAAAAACGATTTCGGGCACGTGGCCGCCGCGGCTGGTTCGAATAAATTCCAGCCGAGAGACCCAATTTTCGACCACTTTTTTTTCGGTAGAATAGGAAATCGGTGCCTCTTTGTAGTAAAAAGGGTGTTTTTTTCAGAAGCAATTGGGGCCGTATGTCAGTAATAACGCGCCGAATATTCTCTTCCAAGGCGTCAATCGTCTCGGGGGCTTATCTGCGTAGACAAGCGACTTCACATAACCCCACAAAAAATAGTCCAGCGTTGTTAAATCGCACGATCTTGGAGGCTACGTTACGGGCCCACGACGCGAGATAATGCGCTCACAAAAAGTTTCCTTCGATAAATTTATTGTTTCGTTGGCTGTTGTATGGCATGTAGCGCCGTCTTGTTGGAACCAAAGGTCGTCCACATCAACATCCTCCAATTCAGGCACGAAAAAGTCATTAATCATGGCTCTATAGCGTTCCCCATTGACTGTTATATTATGACCGGCTTCATCTTTGAAGAAATATGGACCAATGATTCCCTCTGCCCTAGAGCACGCCAAACAGTGACTTTTTGAGGATGTAACGGCGTCTCAACAATGGCTTGTGGATTATGAACACTCCAAATGCCACAATTTTGCTTATTAACCCCGTTAACCCCATTCAACCAAAAGTGAGCTTCATCGCTGAACAAAATTTTCTTGTGAAAATCGGGATCCATGGCCATCTCGTTTTGGACCCATTCACCGAACGTGCGACGCGCTTGATGGTCGTTTGGCTTCAATTCTTGACATGATAAACCAAACTGAGCATAAATCAAGTGACAGCTGTCGAAAAGACCAACTCCGAAAAAAGTATTGCCAGATTGAAAACCACAATTCTCAAAAAACACCCTTTATAAAAATAAAACGTTTATTTTTTGAACAAAGCTTCGGTTGATTTATAATACGCAGCTTATTGATGATTGAGCCAACTTTCAGTTGAAACTTGTATGATGGTTGACCGGGCAGATCCAATGAATTAAAAAATTCAGTTGGATAGTTTGTGGCTTCGGTTTTATTCGTAGTGTAATCAATCGATTTGAACTAAGTAATGTAAATTTGCAGTGATGTTGCTCTGAATGATGAAATTCAGATCGTCAACGACCTTGTTCTTGGCAGCTAAAATGACTTGTTCACTCAGCCAATCGTGATTGAAGTAATTGCGGCCGATTTTCGGGAACACTTTAGTAGTAAGCTTCGTCCTTCGACGATGTAAATTGACAGAAATTGTGTTATTCGGGAACAAAATGAGGCCAGTCGACAAGATGAAGCGGTATTTGGCTTTTAATTTGTTTTACCATTTATATTTCGTTATAACTAAAGTGGACGTGACATCGGTCCAATACCGACCATATTTGATTTAACGATTAGAATAGATCACAAAAAGCAGTGGGCCCCTTTGCACTACCACCTTCATATGTGGCATGGAGCTTAGAGTTGAACACATAAAGTCCTGTTCTAAGTTTCGTTAAAAAATATTTTAAGGGGGCCGAGTTATAGTCTTTTGAAATATTGTAGTGTGTTGGCGATGCCACGCTCCTTTGTCCAATTACACCTATATGTTACATGGAGCATGGGCCACTTTGTACTGCCATCTTCATATGTGGCATGGAGCTTAGAGTTGAACACATAAAGTCCTGTTCTAAGTTTCGTTACAAAATATTCAAAGGGAGCCGAGTTATAGCATATACGAGTATGCTTAGATGTAGTGTATGGGATTGTCCTGACAACTACGAACACAACAAAAAAATTTTCCCCAAGCAGATAAGATTTTTGTTTAATTAAAAAGCAGATAATTTAAATTCTAAAACGAAATAAATTTCACCAAAAACAAAAAACCACCCCGAACTATTTTAGAAAACTTAATGCCCAAATGAAATTTCGCCTTGACGTCAGAAACAGAACCGCATCATTTGTTTTCTTTTACACGCTTTCGATGTAATTGTGCCAAAAGTTACTCTTAATGTAAGCCTCTAAAACGTGAAAATACGAGTAGGATTTGTGCACAAAACTCTTTGTTGACAATATACTTATAAAAATACTCGTAATACCTTTCATAAACAGCTTCCTCCCACCTTGCAGGCGCATCATTTACCTTACTCCGCACTTTGTATGGATGTAAACAACATAATCGAGTGGGTTGAAAATCCACGTCACAAGGTTGAAAACTACGCCAGCAAATATTGCATATTTTTGTTCTTCAAATTTTTCTATTGTTTAGGTTTTGTGCACTTGTAATTTATTTGTATAAGCTATGATTATAGGATATAAGTATGTATATACTCGTATTTTTATATATGTAGTAAGTATGTAATATAATAGTTTTTGATTTCGGCAGCATTTGAAGAAGGAAATGAAGTTTCCCACAATAACAACGAACTGTTTGTTTGTACAATGAATAATAATAATCTGCAGCAATGGTGGGAAAACACGTACCGTCTCCATCAGTCGAAGCATATCTTCGATCCGAACGAGCTTCACTTTTTCTCAACGCTGGAGCAAAATGTTTTTGCAACGGGCAAAAGTGATATTGCCGAATTGAGTTCACTGCAACAGCAGCAACAGTACCAGCAGCAGCAGCAGCAGCTGCAACAAATAATAGACGGCGACGATGGCGGCAACGGTGGCATCGGTGTCAGCATTGATGAGTATGACAGCATCTTAGCCAATTTAACAGCATTTACAAATCCCTATGATGGTGACGCGACTGCAGAGAGTGCCATTTCCTCGCACGCCCTCATAATAATGCTCATTTCCTATGGACTGGTAGTGTTCGGTGGGGTGATTGGCAATGCGACACTGGTGCTCACACTGTGCTCAGCATCATCGATACGTTTGCGTAATCCCCTGCTGTTAGCAGTGTGTGTTGCTGATTTGTTTGTAACGGGAATATCTGCACCGGTCACGTTACTCAATTTGGCCATGACTAGAAAAACGAAATCACTTCCGCTGCCTGTATGCAAAATAATACATTATTTTCAGGTGAGAAAATAAACGCGTACATACGTATGTAGATATTTTTGTTATACATATTTATTTAAAATTAAATTTCAACTACCATCTCGTGATTTAGGTCATGCCCGTTGCAGCAAGCACAATATCCTTCTTTATGCTCTCCTTGGATCGATATGCTACTGTGAAGCATCCGCGTCTTGCACAATTGCGTCAACGTCGCTATTTACATTTAACGTTGGCGCTAGTCTCGTGGTGTGTATCGGCCATCATTAGTGCACCGTTCCTGTTCGCCTATAAAATTATTGCAAAAACTGTCATGATCAAGAGTGCGGCCGCCAGCGGTGGTATTGGCGTTAGCGGTAGCCCGAAGACCAGCATTGATATATCGTCCAATTCGCAAATGCAGACGCCCAACGTTAGCATCAGTTGTACATCGGACCTTGGCGCCAACTCCACATTCATTATATTCATCATTTTCCATACATTCGCTGTATTCATATTGCCGGGACTTGGTGTTCTGCTGAATCATTTTGGTGTACGTCAGAAGTTGTGCGCCTTATCGCTGACGGCACGTGCAGCACACGGTGAACTACCGCTACCTATGCCAATTTTACGCCGTCAAACGCACATGGTGATAGTGACGGGCATTGCAAATGCTCAGCAGGCAGCTGGTTGCGGCACAACGGATGACAACTCGTCAAATGACGAAGGAGAAGACATACAATTGCACAATTTAAATCCAAGAACGGCAGTGTCATCGGGCCGTAATATCATTAAAACGTCCAATCCGATCTCACCCAGGTAATAAGGACTAATAAGAATTTAACTTTTAAATTTAGTAGTACCATAAAGAAATTTAAGTTTTCCCCCCAGTAACTTCAGTTTTATCAATGTCGACTATGACCGCATGTAGTGCCAAAGGCCGAGCTTCTCGAATCTACTCATGTTGGGTGTGTTATATTTGTACATGTTGTACATGAATGGAAGGGACCTACAGTTTCATGCCGAATCGGAACGGTAAAGTGAAAAGCCTTACAAAGACAATTTTTACTCGTTATATGGGGATAAAAAATATTCAACTTAAAGCTGTCAATCCAATAACTGGTTACTCTTAAAGAAGACAACCTCGATAGTCTAGTGCGTAGCGCACAAGACCCTCATCCGTGTGAGGGTCTCGCGTTCGATTTCGGTATTAGTTTGGTGATTAATTCTTTTTCATAACATACTTATATTCCTTTCCCAATATGACGTGAAAGAGAATTATACGAAAGTGTACAAGTACAAGTACGAGTACAAGGTCCATTCATGTACAAAAATAACACTCACAACATGGGTGGATGCGAAAAGCTCGCCCTAGGCCCTCCATGGGATGTTGAGCCACTAACAGAAAGAAAAAGAATAAGTACAAGTACAAGTACAACAAGTACTTAGCAGTCAATGGCAAAACTACCAAGTGATAACAAATTGCCACCACCCGCTGTTCGGAAACCAGCGTTAAAATGAAGGTCCAACCATGTGGTAAAACAATGGGCTGTTCTGACCTAAATATGATCTACTATAGGACAGCCCCTCTAACCTAACCTAACCTACACTGAAAGAAAATATAATTGAATGGTTTAATAGGTGGCTATCAAAATCCTTAATTGAAATACATAAAAATCCAAACATTTCTAGAAATACTTGGCAAATGTAAGTAGAGTCAAATGCCTTAAGAATGGGTAACAATAAAATTTATTTGTAATACGAATCTGAGAATACACCACTTCTACAATCGATACAACTCAATACAAAACTCTTTCCATGTTCCATTTTGGTTAGATAATCATTTAATTTAATTTTAAAGACTGCAAAGTAAAATGTGGTAGTAAAAACAAACTTCAAATGCAATCAGGACTCGAAAATAATAAATTTGGAAAACAATTTTTTTTTTTTCCAGTGAATTGTTTTTGCGCAAAACAGGAAGAAGAATAAGTGATATTAATTAGAAACTTTTCTATATTTTATAGAGCAATGCGAGAAATTCGTGCCCACTCACAACGTCAGCGTATTAACACAAATCAGATCTCTTGTGGTCCAGCTACACCGGGCATACCATTACCACAAACATCTACGCTAAGATCAAGACGCCGCCTTGCCAATATGTTAATTGCATCAGCAGTGATCTTTATCGTTTGCTGGACACCACATGTTTTCTGTATATTCTATACAAATTTTGGCTATAAGCAATCCTGCTCGAAGACATTAACTTATTTCAATTTGCTTTTAGGTAAGTAGTACCTCAATGCATCTATGCGTTGGTTTTAACTTTAAACTATATACATATGTAATTCATATGTAGTTCTTACCATAACTATGAATTTTTGTTATTATTTTTATTTTTCAAAGGTTACATGTATTCAGCTATCAGCCCTATAATATATTGGGTTCTAAACCATAACACACTAAGACAATCGCCTTGTGCGCCTATTATACGCCTTCGCTCCGTGCAAAATTTTCTAAGAACACGCTTTCGCTCAAATACAGTACCGCCGCCGCCTTCCTCTACCAATGAAGCTGCACTCGGCGCCTTCAATCCGAAATTGATAAAGCTTACGCCAAAACAGTATAGAGCTCAGGCTTCTTCTCATTATCTCTACTAGTGTGATATTTTTCCAATTTAAACGACTATATGTAGATATACTCGTATGTACATATGTAACTAATATACATATATATGTGCATATATGTAGTATACGTATTTACGTGTAAGTACAAGTATGTATGTATGTATGCAAGTGGTACGGGCGGTATATGCGATATATTCACATAGCAATAAATTTGAAAATCTGATACTTAGTATGTACTCGTACTAAGAAGAAGAGACAGCAGCATCAAAACCAAGGCGAATTTATATACCATAAGGCGATAGCAGTAGTACAACAAAATTCACCGAGGCAATAACAGCAGAGCTTTGCTGTTGCGGCCATAATGGCGATATAACTAGAATGTAAAAATCAGCTGACGAAAGCAGTAGTAAAAAAAAGTACAAAAAACAATAACAACACATATTTCTTGTTGCGGCCATATTGGTGGTATAATTAAAATATCAACATCACCTTTTTTCACCACAAAGGAAGAAGACGCCATCTTATTGAATTCGCCTTGATCAAAACCATTTAGTAGAAATTGTGAAAATGATTTTTTTTTCTCTTTTGGATGGAATTATTATATTTTTTTTGGTGGTCATATATGCATATACACCCACCTACATATAAACATACATACGTATTTGATCCACTACTTTTTTATATGTGTGCATGTGTGCTATACTAAAAACTAGGTACTTGTTTTCTATTTACAAAAAAAAAATTATGCAATATAGTTCGAAATAGTCAAGATAAAAAAAACTTAAGAAAAACTAAACCGAAAAAAAAAACTAAAAAGAAATGTGTACTTTCTTGAAAACCAACAAAAAATACATATACTATCGAATGTTCAACTGTTGAATATTGATTAAGGTTTACTACAATTATATACATATATATATATATAAACTCTTAAAACGCGTTAAATGTTGACTTTTTTAAAAAATATTGAAAAATTAAACCAAAAAAATTAATATAAATGTAAGCTTAAGACTAACAATAAAATATACATATATAAAATGTATTGTAGTTTCTCACGACTCAGAATATACCTCATGATAATACATATGTATATATACATATGTATGTATTTATATATATATACATGTACTTAATAATATTATTGTTTATATGTACTCGTATATGTATGTATGTGTTACACGAACATTTTTCATTCATACAAACTATATATGAAAATCATTTTCATATCTATTGGGCTACAAAAATTTCTTTATAATCCGAATTTTTTCACTTACTTTTCTTTACTACATACTCCATTTTTCCTTATTTAAGTTTAAAAATCTCCAACTTGTGCATTGCTAAACCTTGTTTACAATGTTCTTATAATTCAACCAAAATTCTAAATTTCTTATTAAACATTTGACAAACCCCACTTTCAAAAACTCTGTTTTATTGGTTCTGTTGAATGGCTATTAACTATGAGTCTTTTTTTTACCTTTCGATCACTGCTAAAAGGAATTCATGATGTATCAATACTCGCAGATCTGAGAGTGGAAACACAGTGAAGTCCCACCGCTCAAAAACCCTTAATGAAAACAGTCTAAAAAACTATTAAATTTAATATTTCAGTCATATTTATGAAAACTGATGATTCCAACATAGAAATTCTGCCAATTTATTTATTTATTTTTTTTTGGCTAAAATCAAAAGTACCTTTAAGTTATATACTTACAATATGATACCGATCCATTGGACAACATGAGAGCAGGTGGCAGGAGCGGTAGAGACAAGTAATGCTGCATTTAGACCGCCCGAACGAATGGAGATTCTTTCGCATCGAAATTTTAGCTAGTAAATTCTCATTTGCGCAACCATTTACATCAAACGAACAAACATCAGAAACCATTTTGTTCACTCATCCAGGTAGATTATAATGTTCCCAAATGACACTTTCAATTTTTTAGTAAAATGCACAGAATATAGGCTTATGTTATCAGAGTATTACATTGCAATATGAGCCAACGATGCTTTTCCTTCTTATCCAGTTTTTATTACTTATTACTTTTTTATACTCCATACCATATTGACGGCGTGGTCCCACCTCTTGACAGGCAATGGCAAACCTACAAGAGTAAAAATTGTCTATGCAAAGTTTTTCACAAATTTAACACGCACAACATGAGTGGATGCGAAAAGCTCGGCTTAGGCCCTCCTTGGGCTGTTGTGCCATTAAAAGAAATATTACGAACAGACTGACGACAGCAGCTACACGAACACATGAATACGAATTGCCGTGGTCTTAAATTGTCGCTGTGTATTCAGTTGCTTAATCACAATGAACGCAATCATTTCTCTTCACTCTCTCTCTTCTTCTTCCTCTTGTTGCTTGTGAAATTAGAAATAATAATAATTTAAATTGGCAACAACCACAATTGTGGTTGGTGGTCACGTTGTTGTGTCGTCTTGTGTCCATAAGAACGTCTGTTGTTATAATTTGACAGATGTCGTCAGGTAGCTGCCGTCGTCAATGTGTATGGAGCATTACTTAATTTTCACAATTACATAACAATAGCAACATTGGATTCGCCAAAAAAATTTAGAAATCAGTTCGATCACCCCAAAAAAAAAAATGCATTCGGGGTGATGATTAAATTCGCCTACTGTATGGATTGTTTAATTTCTTACAATTATGGTTGAAAATGTAATTTGAATAGCTTTCAAATGGGACAACTTTAGATGCTGAAGAAATCAGACTAGAACAAGACCCACAAATTATTTACTCTCCTCTATATCTTGGAGTATATCTATTCAATATGGTGTTGAAATAACCCCACCCCCACCCATATGATTTTTTACACACTTTCCTCGAACTACTCTTTTCCTTTCCTTACTTTGCCCTATTTATAACGTATTTTTTATTGTTAGAAATATTGTATTATTAAAAAAAATAATTGATGGTTTCCCACAATTGGGATACACATATGTACATACATACATATGAAAATTATGAAAATCTAATTTTCGATGCTAATTTATCTGAAAATAAAACATGATTAACTAAAAATAAATGCACTAATATGCTGGAATTGATCATTATATGTACATATACATAAATGCAAATAACTATTACGTTTATTTTCTTCTTTTAAAATTATTGTATATATGTACTTGTGACTGCTTGTAAAATATTGAGCATTAATCAAGCATTGATCAAGTATCAGAGCTGAACTATATATTTCCTAAAGACATCGCTAAATAATAAAGATGAATATAAAAATGTACGATTATGATATAGTTGAGATCGTTGGATAGACGAAAAAAAAAAATACTTAAAAGAATTAATTAAAACAAAATTGAAACGTGTAGCCGCTAAAGTGTGTAAAGCTAAAGAGCATTCTTAGGGTTTTTATACCCACATTTTCTCTTTATCTTCTCTCTTCACCAGATCTGTTTTGCCATCGCATGCAACAACCTCTCGACACATACATGCAAACACTTACACTTCTATTGAAAGAGAACTAATATACTTATATATACATAGTATTTCTATTAGCATGCACTTCATCCGATTCTGAAAGCGTTTTCTATCCGCTAACTAGTTTTTATTCACTTATTATTGAGTTAAAACTTTATCGTTTCTAAGAACAACAGTTTTGATTTCGCAATTCCGTTTAATAATCGTTGTTCGAAAAATGGAAATGAAAATTTCGAAACTATTTGGATTATGTTATCGTTGTACGAAACTTGAAACCTTTTTTTTTTTGAATCAGCTAAACATGGTATTTTTTTGCTTTTGTTCCATGTAGGATTTCGTGAAGAAATTCTCATTTCCTGTTATCCTGCCCCAAACATTTGAGCCGCATACCGCGTGAAAAGTTACACTTTAAAAATGAAACGTATCGTTGATTATATTGTCATTCACATGGTATGGTAATACAGCTCAATAGCTTTGGCGGCTGGAGGTGATAATCGATTGGCTGATAAGTAAGCAAAATTCGCTTTGGGCAATTGGTTCAGACCTCGGATAAACCAGAACAATTACAATTATTGAATGGATTGGTATATACTCATTTATACTATAGCTGAACAAAAATTTGCATGACAGATTTACGAAAATAATGAATTTAATACAAATTTCCAGTTTTATACATAATTTTTCATTAAGTTCTCTCTCTTGTTGTTTTTTCGTTTCATGCTTCTTTTAATGATTTTCTTTTACTATCAACCATAATATACATAGTTATTGTTGTATTGACTTTATATGTATATTAAATTCAACTATTGTGATTCTTATCAAAGCATTTCAAATGCATCCAAAAATATAAAATTGAAACAAAAAAAAAAAGGAAAAAGTATAAATACCATACTTAAATGCAATTTATTGTTAAGTATATTTACGTACACTACATATATATTATCTACTATATATTAAATTATATTAAATGTTGTTAATTGTAAACTATTTCTTAACTTTTTAAAATTGATGAACTTCTACATATACTTACTTTATAAGATTTATAAAAACAGAAGAAAAAAATAGCATAAATACTTATTTATAACCCAAAAACTTGGAAAAAATACAGAGTGCGCCATCTTTTATCTCGGTATGTGAATATTGAATAACTTAAAAAAAACACCCGATTTTCATATATTAAGTAAATTCATTTAATTTGGTCCTTTGCAATTTATTTGGACTAGTTTTTGAATACAACATCAATCAAGTGGCCGCCGTTATTGACCAATGCAAAATGTGCCTGCCCTTTTTGCTGCGTTTTCCATCACTTTTTCGAGCATATCGAGCGGCATAGCGATGATTTCGGCACGAATGTTTGCCTTAGATCGTTAATGGTCTGAGGCTTGCTGGCGTACACTTTGCTTTTCAAATAACTCCAAAAAAATAAGTCCGGTGGGGTCAAATCTGAAGATCTGAGTGGCCAGTCAATGTCGAATTTTTTTGACATCACACATATTCCACATTTGAATTGCAATGTGGCATGGCACACCTTTTTGTTGAAACCAGTTAACCGTCCATACTTTTTTCACACATTTGTGGGCAGTCCTAATGAGCCAACCGTTATCCACCGCTATCGAAATGGCCCAATGATTTGGCGCAAACGCCGGCCCAAGTAATCACTTTTTTGGTCATACTATGGTGTTTCATGGATCTCGTGTGGATACTCCTTTCCCCAAATGCAGCAATTTTGCTTGTTAACGGCGCCGAGGGAGTGTGAAATGGACCTTGTCGGTCATCAAAATTTCTTTCCAAAAATCATTTCCTTTGTCGGCGACTTTTTGGCCGACCGTATTCCAAGTGACGTGGACCGATTCGTCGGCAATATTCTTTGAGTCAATTTCACTTTATAGGGGAACAAATGCAAATCATCGTACAAAATGCACCGCAAGGTGGTTCCACTGACGCCAAAATGCTGAGCGCGGTGACGATACGAAACACATTGGGTTCTCGGTAACACTCTCTCTCTTAACGCTGCAATCAGTTTATTGGAACGTCTTGAGTGTTGATGAACGGGATGGCTTCTGGAGGATCTCCCACTGTCCCGTGCTCAACAAAATGCTATAACAAACGACGAATAGTGTGGTCAGACAGTGCTTGTTTGCAACGATATTTTCGACGATATGCATGTTGAGTTAACATAACCGAACGACTATTTTCAAAGTTCAACGTCACTATTTCGGCGCATTGTTTCGGTGTGAAGCGATTCCGGGTTTAAATTATACTGAATTGACGTTTCAAAAACATATTTACTCTAGTCAATCGGTTAATAAATGTTAAAATTATTCAATGTTTACATACCGACATAAAAGATGGCGCACCTTGTAGATAAAACTATGGCAAATGCAATTGATAAAATAAAAGAAAAAGAATAACAAATTAAATATAAATTGCCTAATATTTAAAAAATAAAAACAAACAAAAAAAAAAAGTAAAAACAAAAACAAAACTTTCATACATTTTCATACAATTTATGTGCTAATAAATAAATAGAGCATAAACAAAAAACACGCATAAAATCAAATTAACGAAAAATCATAAAAACATATACATATGGTATATAGTATAACAAAATAAATATAAAAATGTTCCTTTCTGAAAATACTCGTAAGCAATAAAATTACGCTTTAACTGAATTTATATGAATGAGAAAGTGAAAATAAAAATGAAAACAAAACATATTGAAGTTACATTGGAAACAATTAAAACTGAACTCTCAGCATTAACTCTTGACACGAGCATACCATTCAGACATGGGCGTGGCACACATTACAATTAATAATATAAAAAAAAACAAAATCAAAAGCAAAAGCAAAAAGGTAGTAGTACATTTTTCATAGCGATGCTGTTTTTTGACTGCATTTATAAATTTAAAATCATTTCATCTTAAACTGAAACATGCGAAATTTTTATGAAAATCAAAAATCATTACATAATACTAGATGCAATTCATACATACGCTGTTTGCTAACTTATACATAATGTAGATGCGTAAAGTTATTTGTAAAACAATACGAACAACAGTAGTAGAAAACACTGCAGTTGGTGCCAGGTTTTTATATAATTCCAACTCTAGTCCCCTTTTCGGTATGAATTTATTGGTTCAATTATTTAAGCTAAGTTTCTTCTGATGGCTTTTGAAATGGGTAACAATTTCACCTTGATTCATTTTCCGGTCGAACTAATTAGTTTATGAAATTAAAACTTCTGAAAAAATCAAAATTATTTCGAATTCAGGAAATAATTTTATTCGAAATCTTATGTAACTCTAATTAGGATCTAAGGAACTCCTCCTCTATATCTTAAAATGTAACTCTAATTAGGATCTAACGAACTCCTCTATATTCTTAAGATTCAAAGCGAAAAGTAGTAAAATTTTCATCATTGCTGTTGCTGAAATGCCAAGAATCAAACGAAATTCCTTTCTAGTGATACTCAAATTCTATATTTGGAACCTGAAAAACGTGTAAAACTTCCAGACATTTCTCTTTTATACATAATAATTACTCAAATATGGAATCAAAAGCGATAAAACTTCTATCACGGAGCTGATAAAAACTTTTCCACCCCTTCGCTACGGCCTATTGCCAGATATTATCTAAATAGATAAATGGTTAGAGGTAATAAGATTCTATAAGAGATAAGCAGAGGCAATAAGAGAAAGTCTCTTATCAAACGCAATAAGAAATAAACTGATCAGATACAGGCCAGTTGTATTCATGTACGAATATAACGCGCAAAACATAAGTGGATGTGCGAAAAGCTCGGCTTATGCCTTCAATGTGCTATAGTGCCATTAGAAGAAGAAATAAGGTACAGGCCAAAGAAATAAGTAACAGTTCAAAACACTTCAAGTTTACTTCCGAGGCAATAAGGGGCAATAGAAGATATTTAGACACAATAAGGGCCCTCTCGGCATGAAGTAAGGGTCATTTAAAAGAATCTGGATGCAAAACTAAAATGTTAGAGATATTCTATAGCTAAAATAGAGTAGTCACAGAAAATATAAGCAGTCAGAGGAAATAAAAGGAGGTCAGAGGTAAGAAAACATGGTCAGAGGTAATAAAATACGGTCAGAGCTGGTAATAAAAGGCAGTCAGAGGTAATAAAATACGGTCAGAGGTAGTAAAATATGGTCAGAGGTGGTAATAAAAAGCAGTCAAAGATAATAAAAGGTAGTCAGAAGCAATAAAAGACATACATATAAAGTCAGAGGCATGCAGAGATAGCCGTCACTGAAAATGTATAAAAATGCTCTAAAAGACATTATATGTAAGTTAAGGACAATAAGAGTCAAAGACAATCAGAAGAAGTGGAAGGAAGTCGTATGAAAAAGAGAGTAGCAAGGACGTTCAGAGGCAGGAGAAACTAAAAAGTGGTATGAGTATTCAGGGTAAGTCACAGATAATAGTAAGCAGTTGTAAAAAGAAATATTCAAATGTAATGATAGATATTCCATGCTATATCAGAGCTAATAAGGATCTAACAAAGACAATCAAAGAAAGTTGGAGCAAGTCAAAGGGAATCAAGGAGACAGTCAATAGAGGAGAAAGGTAGTTCAAAGTACATATAAAGAAGTTTGAAACCTACTGGTTTTCTTTCAGGTACAGTTAGAGATAAGGCAACAAAAGGCAGTTAGCATGATACCTACATAGTTAGATATAGTAAGAGTATAACAAAGGCAGTCGAAGTCAGTTAGAGACAGACAAATATGTACTTCCAAAAGCAATAGAAAGAGTTATGGGCCTTTTGAATACAATCTAAACTGTGAAAACTATCTACATAGGTATTTGACCTTACCATTTACTTTAACGCTTTTTTTCTCTTTTGCAAATGTCTTCCATTGCTAATTGTATTATTTTCAATGCAATTTTAAGTGATATAAGTGCCAAGTTTTGTGTTGAGCTTCTTTATGTAAGCAAATTTTATAAAATGCTTTTAGGCTCTTATTGCATTGCATCGCAGAATGAATAATAACTCGTATACTTCCTATGGTAATTTTGTGGGTTTCATTGGCTGTAGTACCTACATAAGTATTTTGAAGTTGTTAATCTTTACGTTAATCTTTTAGCCCAGTGCCCACCTGGCACTCATTGTGAAATTTAGTAAAGCGCCGAGTTCGTCTGCCTACACTTTTTTGTAACTGTAATAGAGAAAGCCTTTTTAGTAATCTTCCAATACGGGTACATGTACGAACGTGCATATTTAAGGTTTGATTTCATTTTACAATATTGAACAATAAAACTAGGTTTCTAAAAATATGTTAAACTAATAGCCTCATACTATCGCGTTTCTTTTCATTTAAATGCATTTACGCATGCATTGTAAGCATACTCAAAATATGGTATAAGTTTTAAACAAAGAAAGAAAGGAAAATTTAAAATTGTTTTAAAAATACAAGATTTTAAACATTTTTGTGTAGCGCGTAGTGCAAAAGAAAAAAAACAAGTACTTATTTACAAAACGAACTATTATTAACAAAAAACAAAACAAAAACATCTACCTATATAACTCAAAAACTTATAAACAGAAACATGAATTTCTAAATTAAAAATGCCTATTGTACGTCTTTTAATAAAATATTTTATAAATTTAAGAAAATAAAAACTATGTTCTAGTATCTTTTGGTAGAGTCGACTTATGTTTCATATTATCTTTAAACAAAACTTTGAAAAAAAAATAATTTCCTAACAAAACCCAAAAATTTACAAATTGTTTTATTTGGAAATTTTTTTTTTTATCCTTTTTTTGTTTTTTGCTTTACATTCAACACACATGGTGTACTCTTCTGAATGCAGAGTATTGTGTTGATTGGATGGAAGATTAATAGGTGGCAGGAAGAAGGAAGGAGAATGAGAGAGGAAATGCAATCACAGGACACCGATAAAGAGATAGACAGCCATTGTGGCAAGTGTTATGCGGAGGATTCAAGGCATTTTTTGTGCTATTATTGGTTAAAAAACGAAAGTTATGTGTGATATGGTTGCGTGGTGATTTTCATTAACCACGGATGAAAAAATTTGGGGTGATAACGGATTTTTGATACAACTTTTTCCCAGTGCAACTTCAAGTGTACTTAAATCTGAATCTGGCAACCTTTTGTTTGGCACACTCCATGCACACATTAAAAGAAATTACCACAAACTAACTTCTCTCACTCTCTTCAGCTTCTCAAGCAATGTTGTTGTATGTTTATCAAACTACAGCTATGAAATTCACTTCTGTCGCCTGACTTCACGACGTTTTTCATGTTTTCATTATTGTAAATTGAAGATCGATTTTATGCTAAAATTTTTTTTTTTTTTTTTAATTTAATTTTATTATTAACAAAGATAATAATACAATAGATATATGTAATACTTTTAACTAGTAATTGAGATAGAGACATATTGGCTTGTCTGCAGGAAATAATACTTTTATTTTTATTTGGCAGTAACTATCGCGTCATTCTTCATTTTCATAAGAAAAATAAAAAAAGATTGAACTATAACTATAGCAATTGATTGTGTTGTGTTAAACAGGTAAAATGACTTATAATATACGAGTATATATATAATATAATCTAACTGAATCGGTTGTGATGTTTAGAAAATGTTCTACCCAGTCTGCGCATTGTATTGCAAGAAGCTATCACCATTGTTGCATTTGCAATATTGCAGACATATTGCTGCTGTTACATTGCTGATATATTTAAAAGTCAACTTTTTTCTTATTGTAGCATTTTAGCTGTGTTTTATTCACCAAGCACTTAAACATGTGCGAATAAAACGATCCAGTTGTTAAATATCTTCCTCATTGTATTGTCTGGCAGCTGGAAGAGATTTCAGCACTTAATCAATTCTCCTCTCATTTCTTGGGATTTATTCGTGTAAAAAAACAACAACAAAGACTCGTTCGTATATCAATTTCAATTAAATTTAAGTTCACTTTTTTTTTCTTCGGATGATATTTTGACATATAACCGTTTTTATTTTTTTACTCACGGTTCTTCTTCTTTCATTAGGCCTGTTCGTTTTCTTGCAACATTTTAGTATTTTTATTTGATTTATTAATTTTAATTCGCTTTCGACTTAAAAATGATAAAATGATTCAAATAAACGAAAAGACCTAGTATAATTTACTGTTCACTGGTAAAAATTACATTACACATATATATGTAGAAGATTGCGCATGTTCGCCGAAAAACATAACATAGACGATGCTGAATATACACAGAAAAATATTCTTAGTGGGAAGTTTTTCTTGTGTATGTTTGGAAGATTTTAAAAATTGAATGTCAAAAGTGTTTATTGAAAAAAGTTTAAATGCTACAATGGAAAAAGGAATGAGTGTAGTTAAAACTTTAAAGCAAATGCATTTTTTTTTAATATTACTTGCAGCACAACTTTTGTTTTGTTTATGTACAGTGTGCTGAAGGATTTTTTTTAAACTGATTCGACCAATCAGCGTTTGAGATGGTAATGACGTCGACGACAATGTGCAGAACGAAACATCTTGTATATGTAGGTGTTAACCGTAGTGTTGTTATAAAAACCAGAGATGTTAGCAAACGTGTTAGCTATACATAACAGCTATAAATGTTATTAAATCGCTCCGCTTCCCCCTTTAAAAGGGGTAAATTCAATTAACCTGACATTTTTTATAAGCGACCGAAAAGGTCAATAGTTTCATTTGGTAATGAGACGAGTCAGTCATGGAATTCCTGACTATAGATAGTCAGCTACGTCCTGAAATTTAATTGCTGTTTTTATTAAACATAATTAATAGGAAATAGATTAATATTTCATCATGAGAAACAGCAAATTTTTAGTATTCAGTTGTATACTCTACCCCCTTACTTTACTTTTAATGGCACAACAGCCCATGGAGGACCTAGGCCGAGCTTTTCGCATCCACTCATGTTGTGCGTGTTATATTTATACATGAATGGAAGGGACCTACAGTTTAATGCCGAATCCGAACGGCGAAGTGAAAAGCTTTTCATAGCAATTTTTACTCTTGCAGTTTTGCTATTGCCTGCCAAGAGGTGGTGCCGTGTTTAAAAATTATTTTCACTACTTTTTGATTTTGCCTATGCCGATATTCGAACCCTGGACACTCTGAGTAGCAGTCCAACGCACTATCACTACGCCACAGCGTCCACACTCTCCCTCCACTTTACTTCATTTAGGGGAATTTTTTTTATTTTTTTCAAATTTTTGTAACGATAAACCCCCAGATGTCTGAACTTACCTCTACAAATATGCAGTGCCGGAAGACGACTCAAGTTGCAAGCTTAATCAAATAATTCCATTTTTCTTCACTGCAAATTTCGACATTTGTTTACGAGAAATGAAAGAAAATTATGCGTTTTGTTTCAGTTACTTTCTAACAGTTTTTTGAGTTTACTTTATTTGCTGATTAAAATGCATAATTTAATTGTAAAATGAATATTGTTTGTTGTTGTTGATGAAATACTGAATATATTAAAGTGACAAAAATTATAAATATAGAAACGGTAGTAGTACAAAAAATATACGTAAAATATACGGGGGAATACTAAAATATAATGATGATTCGCTTACAACTACAAAAAAAAGAAGAGAATTAATTAAAATAAATGTATATGTATGTAATTATAAAAATTGGACAAATGCAGGCAAACGTAGACATATACATAATAATAATAAAAAGAAGTTTCATGAAATTGCAACAATCTGATCGCAGATAGTTGTGGGCTGCATTTATTTAATTTTTCCTTATTATCCTTTTCTTTCAATAAATACGTGCAGTATATATATGTATTTGCTAAAATGTTATTACTTTTAATTTTTGAAGATTGTAGCCAAATAGATTCTAATTGTTTTTGTTTATATAGTTAAATATTCGCCTTTAAGTATGTTTTTTTTTTCTGCTCCTTCTACAGTTCACTGAATTTTTGTTTGTATATTTCAGTCAGTCAAATGCTGAGTGTTTGTTGTATATGAATGAGTGTGTATGTAAATAACTTAATCGTCGATTGTATATTCGGGCAGTTTCTCATACTTGAGTTTGGTGTCTTCGTTATCGGTGTTCACCAACAATACACTGTGTGAGTAGCCCATAGTGACCTGAGGTATTTTAATGTTATCCAATTTGGGCACTTCCTTAGGAACAGTGGAAGACTTTTGGAACTCGCCAATGCCCAGTTCTCCATAGGTGGGTGAAGCGCCCCATGCAATGAGTGTGTCATCAGCGGAAATGACAATGGAAGTATTAGCGCACCCAATGTCAGTTATATTCCAACCTATAGTTTCAATTATAATTATGTACATAAGTTTCATATAGGCCAGTAGAGCAAAAAACGAAATTCATTTCATTTCGTCCATTATTTCTTCTTTCTTACCTGATAAATCTTGCACTGGCTTGGGATACATATTTGCCTCGCCCGATTTCTTATTCTGACCGAAGAGGAAGAGCACACCCAATTCATTCACAATCAAACTGAATGTGGAGCCACAATAGACATTGCGTGCACCGCGCCCTTGCGTATCAAAGAATTTAATGAGACGTGGCACCATTTCATCTTTCGGTTCAGCATGTCCCAAGCGGCCAAATCCACCGAAACCCCAACTGTAAACGCGTTTCTTGGAATCAATGGCAACCTGCAACATGTGAAGAAGAAAAAATATTCAGCAAAATTTAATCGTAACGTAAATTGCACGTAATATTTACACCGCTCTAACTTACCGTGTGATTATTTCCACATGCAAAGTCTACAATTTGCACATTATCAACAGGAATAACGTGGCCTTCCCTGTTCTTTTCGATATACAGCACAACCTTCTTCGGTGATGTCTCAAAATGGAATGACAACTTATTGGCATTAACAAAGTACTTGGCGTCTGTGTTGTGGCCCAATTGCCCAAACTCGGGCAATCCAAATGTATGCAGACTTCCTTTAATGTCGAGTATGACGGAAAACTCAGCACCGCAGCCAACGCGAATAATTGGAGGACCACGATAGTTAATCGGTGTTGGTGTAGTGATTGAGGGATGAGTGTTTCCAACACCACATTGCCCAGATTTGTTATCGCCACAAGCATATACGGTGCCCGTATCCGTAAGGAAGAGTGTATGATTGCGTCCACATGCTGCTTGTACAACATTGACCTTTTCCAAGGCTGGAATCAATGTTGGTTTCTCATACAATTTCGAATCGGACAAACCCAGCTGCCCGACTGGATTACGACCAAACGCAAGCGCTTTACGATCCATGTTAATGAGAATGGTGTGAGCGGCTGTGGGGCCACTAGCAACAAAACGATACTACAGATAAAGTGGAATAATAGATAATAATGGATATACAATAATATTTAAAAATGTAGACACGTAAATTGTAAATTGCGAAACCAGCTTCATAAATTAGAATATAGAACATTGAGAATGCGCAACTTAAATAGGTACAGAGGGTTAAATAACGGGTTGTAAAATGACGACAAGAACTTGATGATTTCAGGTGTTTGCTCACGTTATTACTCTCTTGCGGTTTGGCATTCTCTTATCTTTGTTCTTTTGTTTTCCAAAAATACGAAGCAAATTCCTTCTGAGAACAATGCAATTCTCTCACAACATCTCTCTCTCTCTCTGTCGTTTACTTCTTTACTTTAGATTATATGATACAATAGTCTCTATGTCCTTACCTTTTCTTCAGTGAATCGATGGAAGTTGTACAAATTTGGACGAACTTTGACCACATTCTTGCGATCACGTTTCCCTGTCAAATCCCATGTAACCATGCCGGCAATTAACATCTGGCCAGGAGTCTTTTCCATTGTTGACAAGAGATCGTCTGGCAGTTTACTCGGTGGATCTAAATCATCGTTTGGAATTAAGACTTCCACTTGATTGGATGAAGATTGCGCCTCGTCGCTTGAACCTTCACTAACTTCATCCTCACAATCTGACTCCTTCTTTTTGGGGCGACGCTTGGTCGGCCCATTACCATTTCCACCAGTTTTACGTTTGGCAGACATATCGTAGCGTTAAACTACAAAAACATGAAAGTTAAAAGAAATCAAACAAAGAACCAAGGCTTAATCATAAACGTAATTATAAAGCATAAAGAGTAGGTGGTGGTAGAGTACGCAAGAGATAGAGGCACAAATAATACAGAAACTGAAAATAATTAAAAAAAACAAATCTAATGTTCTACACTCTACTAAAGCAGCTCAGCGCACAAGAGTAATTCATTACAACAAACCATCAACTTCTTCCACCCTCATTCTTCTCCCCCGGCAAACAACAAACCCCAACAACTACACCACCTTAATATTTTTATGAGCATATAAAAAAAAACAAATTCCTAACCGAATCACTACAAAAGGTCATGCGAGAAGAGAAATGAACGAAGAGTTAATATGAAGAAGTGTGTGCGAATGAGTGGTTTAGCAAGAAAACAAAATGAATGGCGGCCGCATTAACAAAAACAAAAGTAGCAGCAGCGGCAGCAGCTGCAGTCGACAAATACGCTTAGCGCAGAGAAGCGAAAACATTTTTGAAGAATACATATGAAAACGTTATTTTTACAGTAAACTTTTATTAAATGTAAGTCTGCACCATAAATATTAAGAATTTATATTAACTTTAAACATTGGCCAATGATATTAAATACAAATGCTTTTTAACGATCCATTTTAAACAAAATGACTGCGATGTTAACGCTACGCCACTGACGCCACAAAATCTTTTTCTCTAAAGAAAACACTGTATACTTCAGTTTATTTATATTGTTATTACACTTTACTTATAAAAAGGTATGAATAACAGCTACGCCGTACATTTTGAAACATAAAACTTACATTTTATTTGAACTATTACTTTTCTCTAAATAATACCAAACAATACCAAACGAAGCGACGCGCGATATCAAAAACTTTTGTCAGTGAATTGCCGCATTCAGACAGTGTTGCATATTTCTTGTGCCATATACAGTGTTGCAGTTTTTTTTTATTCTAATTATTTACCCCGAGCAAGATTGGACAGAGTTGTATTTGAATTATTATTACAAAATTGTTATAAAAAATTACGAATTTTTCAAACATTATTTTCAAATGCTTTCAGTATTCAGGCTTCAATACAATATACGTATGATCAGAATTTGTGTACATGCTACAGCTACATACATGCTGGTCGCGGTGCTATGCAAGAGTGATAGAAAACAGATTGCGAATTTGCTTAGTCAAAAATTAAATCTACTACGCATGTACTTCATAGGCCGATATCACACTGGCAACAGTTGCAGCCGAGAAGACAAAGTCGTTGTTGTTGTTTCTTATGTAAAATGAAAAAACGAAAGAGAGAAATGAAGAGTAATTTTAGTCGTACACGTTCAGGGGTGCAGAACACATTTGCACACGCGGCAACTGCTGCCACTGTGACACCGACCATACCAACCCCTATACTGTGATCTGATTGTCACATCAGAGAGAAAAATAAGAACAAGAGATTCTGCTAAGGTGCTGGTTATATTGGTGTTCGTGTTCGCTGTTCGACGAACACATCATATTTTATTCTCGTGCTCGGTCTAGTGGTTACATTGGTGTTCGTTTTTTGTCGAAATTCAGTTTTTTTTTGTAATACTATAGTGCCCGCAACGGCAACACTAAATGGAATACCAAAAAACTTTAAACGATTTTATTAATATGGAGCGTGAAACTAACAATATAATTGAAAAACTATGAAAATAAAATAATTTTTATTCAATAGTTTTATGAATAATTTGTGAATTTAATATTCACTTTTAAAAACTAAAAACATTCGCAACTTCGCTTTTCTGCATATGAAAATAATGACGTATTGGTTTGCATTTTTTTTAAACTATTTTACATACTTTTTTGTTCTTTTTTTGTAGAATAACTCATTGATACCCTGAATACTCGGCGTGCTCGTTGTACATTTCACCCAGCATGTCGTGAGAGTGAGTAAAAGCTCTTTTTTCATGTTCGGGCAACAACAATTGCATGGTGTTCGCCGAGCAAAATCTGAATATAACCATGACTTGCCGCGTTGCATTTTTATCCCATTACGAGGGTGCACAGAAGGTTAATGTTAACAAAAGTAAAAGTCTGGTATGACGTAGCCGAAAAATGAATAACCTGTTCATTTTTTAATCTTGTATTCCATACCATACTTTGGGTGCTATGTTTTAAGTAAAAAATAATTTGGCTACGGGTGATAAATCTTGAAGATTTACAATTTTATTCGCTGTTCGGATACGGTATTCTCTTCCATTCATGTACATAAATAATACGCATAACTAAACTGGGGTTCAACTTAGGCCCTTAACAGCCTCGTTTGCAAAACTTTTATCACTTTTTTACTACTTTACTTTTTCTATCTGCCTCTCTTGCAGAGTCTTTCATGCTTGCGTCAGAGTAAATATCCACTAATAAGCTCTTGTTTCTCAATAGTAGCAATAATTACAACCCAGTCGGAAAAAGCTTTATCCAAGATATAATTATAGAATATTTCAATGTAATTCAATGTGTTCCATTATTTTCTTCTTTTCAGGAAGGCCTTTCATTAAATGCAAACACTTTTTATAATCTTTTTAAGAAAAATATTCGGCTACTCCTTCGGCGAACTTCAAGGGACTGGGCAAAATGGTTCGTTTTAACCGAAGTTCGCTTTAAATAAGCGAAACAAATGTTCTGGTTTATTAAAAATAAAGCGGGTACTTTTGAAATTAGTTTGATTTAGGCGGAAGTTCGTTTTAAGCGAAAAGTAGGGTAATTAAGTTGAAATCACTTTATTTCTTTCAGCAATAATTCAAACACTTTCAATTCGATTTGCATATCCCTTTTTCTTTTTTAGTTGGAAAATCAGCAAATCATAATCAATATTCATTAAAGTATATGAAATACTCAAAACTACAACAATTTACATGATATACTTTAAATGCATACATACATACATTTGCATGCATATACTATTTATGTGAAATTTATTTGTGCCTCGTTGTCGTTGCCGTAGTCTTATCAACAAAATGTAAGTAAATGAACATTATGATTTTTAGTAGAATTTAAATTAATGACATATTCTTTTATATAATGAATAGGTAGTAATAAAATTAAAGAAAATTTCAATTAAAATTATTTAAAATTTAAATAGAAAAACATTTTTTGTTTTGTTTTTTTGTTTATGCGCGCTTAAATGTTATTCAGGTGTGAATCACAATTCGATGAGTGGTCGCGCTTTAAGCTCCCGCGCCGAACGATACTCGACTACGTCCTTCATTACCAATTGACGAAACTTCTCATGGAACTGTTCAAAATTTACAGCACCCGCTCTGTTGTTATGATTTCGCAGATCACCTGCCGAACTCAATGAATGAAATACTGTAGCAGTTTCGGCACTTGTTTGCTGGTTTGGCGGTTGTGGTATTTGTTGATAGAATTCACTTTTTCCACTTGTTGTCGAAATACCCCTTGGTGGTGGTACCGGACTACTGTTGTTTGTATCGACGATACCTGGAATTTTATGAAATATTTTATATCCAGTTATTGGGAATATACAACAGAAATCCTCAATTGCCAGTTGTTCCCACATTGTGCACAATACATTAATAATCAAAATCTAAATATGACTGATAATGAAGAAAAGCGAACGGACGATTAATAAAATGTTCGCAATGGAGTACCAACAATTATACATTAGTGAAGTAAACAAATAATTTTATTTGTATGTAAATACTACATTGCAATGCACATAATCCCTCTCATCTTAGCACTAGCTGCTTCTTTTTTACATACATTGTGCATGTGCAAATAATCATGTTTATCTCTACAGAAATTGTAAAAAAAAAACTGAAACGGGATACTTTTTTTAACCTTTAGTAACGTTATTTGAGATTTTCTAAGTAGCATGAATGGCTTATTTTAAAAAGGTAATAAGTCATAAATAAAAAAAAATACACAAAATTTATTAATACTTTTGAAATTTTACTTTTGTACATTTTACATATAATGATGATAATGACAATGCATGCGTGTCTACATAGTGTCTGGACATTGTAGAAGGTTGTGACATTGTTAAAGGTATTGGCGAATAGTATCATATTTAGTATGATAGTATGTGCCTAATTGTGTTTTTAAAATAAGCCCCTTTGATTTGAAATTGGATGCATTTACAAGAACTTTCATTATTCAAATGTTTTAAATATTTGTGTTAAATCTTTAAGCCTAAAGTCTAAGTGATCGCTGTGGCGTAGATAGTGCGTAGGACTGTTACGCAGAGTGTCCGGGGTTCGAATCTCGACACAGCACGACCTCTTGGCAGGCAATGGCAAACATACAAGAGTAAAAATTGCCTACGAAAAGCTTTTCACTTTGCCGTGCGGATTCGACATAGCACCGTAGGTCTCTTTTTTTCATGTACAAATATAACACGCTGAATATGAATGGATGCGAAAAGCTTGGCCTAGGCCCTTCATGGGCTGTTGTGCCATTAAAAGGAGAAAAAAGAACAAGTTAAGTCTTTCACTATGACATGACAGTGTTTTGAAAAGTTTTAAGTTTATCTTTAATTTTAAGCTTTGACTTAGTAGTTCCATTTTCGAAGAATTTTATATGAAAACCTTTTCACGCAAATTTGTCATAACATCCAATTTTGAAGCTTGAACTTACTTCGGGTAAGTTATAATTGCTAGTTTATATTCTCTAATTATGAGATCTTGTAGGGCTTAAGTACAAATAAATAGGAGCTGATAACAAAACATAAGCAGCTAGTTTTAAAACAATGCATGTCTACCTGTTTCTCTGGAGTAGGCCAACTATCGTGAGCGACAATATAATTTGAATTTTACAGCATTAGGCTTTTTTGTACTTTTATTTTGTATGGTCTGGTCGCCGGGGCGTTGGTAGTGCGCTGGCGTGCTACGCAGAGTTCCAGGTTCAAATATCGACACAGTCGAAATCAAAACGTAGAAAGTAGTACTTAGTATGCAATGGCAAACCTACAAGAGTAAAAATTGCTTATGAAAAGCTTTTCACTTTGCCGTTCGGATTCGGCATAAAACTGTATGTCCCTACCATTCATATACAAATATAACACTTGGCATAGGCCCTCCAAGGCCTGACCCATTAAAAGAAAGGAAAAGTTATATAGAAAATAAAAAGTTCCCAACTGTTTGTCTTCAGAATTGTTAACAATGGACATGACTAAATTCGAAGAAAGATGCTAGAAAGATCTAGTTTTAAAATGTTGTGACATTTTTAATAATAAATTTGATGGTTATGATAATTTGGTGATCTTTCTTTCTCTCTTCTTTTAATGGTACAACAGCCCATGGAGGACCTAGGAAGAGCTTTTCGCATCCACTCATGTTGGCGCACCACACAGTACCAGTCTAAAGGTGGTGCCTAGTAGAAAAATGTTTTTTTTATACTTTTTGATATTGCCTATGTTAAGATTCAACCCACAGACACTCTGCGTAATAGTCCAACGCATTACCACTACGACACTGCGATCACTTTAGTGATCATGACTCGATAAACCAAGCATTTTTCAAACAACCTTCAGAAAATTCCATTCTGTTTCAATTTTTAATTATTTCAATTATTTCGATTGTACCAAATCCACTTCAGATTATTCGAATTTGATTCCAGAATATTCCAATTGTATATTGATACTTCAGTATATTTTTTTTGCTCTTTAAAAAATTACAAATATACTTCAGAAAATTACAAATTTGCTTCAGAAAACTTAACTTTATATATTAAAAAAAAGTGCATATGGAATTTGCTGAAGTACAAAAGATATTTTCTGAAATATATAATATTTAGAGGAGTCTGAAAATTTCTGGAATTTTATTGGAAATTGATTTATTAATTAATTAAGTATTGAATTTTTAAGTAATTTTTAGAATCCTTTTGTTAATTTGATTATTTTGAAGTACATTTGAAATGTCCTGAACTCAAGTAAATCGTGAAAACGTATTGCAATATTCTGAATTACATTTGATTGATGGATGGATGGATGGATGTGAAGAAGGCCGAGAACCTGTCCTACGAGTGCAGGACACTTCCTCAAGCACTCAGGCTATGTAGCCCATTGTACTTAAGGCCTAGAAAAAGAAGAAGGGGTGACAGCAAGTAAGGGGTTAGAGAAAAAGAGGGGAAAAAGGTGTTGTATACATTTGACTAATCTGAAGTACTTACAATTGAATTATTCTAAACAAAAATTGAATTTTTCGGAATTACTTTTGAAAAAGGTTCAGTGATCATTTTCTAGCATGTCTAAAAATGAAATAATGAAATTCAGAATATTTTTTCGCTTGTTTTTAACTTAGAAAAAACAAATCTCTTTAATTTTTAAAATTTAATGTCATGTTAAGCAAAAGTCTCGTGAATAATTTTGTTAATAATAAATTCTAAATTTGAACACATTTCAGTTTTATTCATCTACTGCTTATACGAATTGTTAAGTAATTTATTTGGACATTACAATCAGTCAGTCAGCGCAATCGTTCAATTTTCTCATCGTCGTTTCTGGAATTTTATTGGAAATCATTGAAAGAGTAAGAACTAAATGAATTTTTAAGTAATTTTTAGAATGCTTTAAAAGCTGCTGGTGTGTTTAGAATAAACAAAATCCAAAACAAAAAATTATGTATATGAACCAATCAAAGATAAAAATAAAGATAATTTAATTGTATTAAATCGTGGCACGATATGATCAACTAAATACCTGAGAGTGCATTGTTGGAACGTTGCGCCGTCGAACCGAAGTGACCATTTATGAAGGGTGTGATGTTATTTGTATTGGCACTATTGTTTCCATTCGAAGTAGGTAGTGGCGGTGCTGGTCGATTGAATGGATTCTGGCGACGTGGCGGTGGCCGGGGTGCAGATACTAGAGTGCTCGAGGTTTCGACGCCAAGCATTTCTGCGAGAAATTACAATAAATGGACTAAAGTATAAAGTTGAACAAACAATCAACTCACTATTGCGTGACCCTTCAATCTCTTCCAATTGTCGTTGCAGCTCAGCTACCATTAGCTTCTTATATTCATAGCCAGCGCATGTCAATGCTTTCATCCAAATTTCCATGCTATCTTGTGAATCAGCGGAGAGTACATATGAACGATTTCCATTAAATGCGATTTCAAAACAATACTGATCGCTTTCATCTGATAATTCTGCGCCAAAAAAGAAAATGCAAACAAAAGCATATAAACAAACAGACGCTAAAATGCCTAATGCTGACATAATATTTGAGGAATTCATGGTCGTCATTCGTTCGCTCTCCTAGTATGCATGATACTTACCAATTGTGCACCCCTCAACAATGATTAGGCCAAGCGGGTCCTTCTCACCTTTCTTCTCGAAATAAAATAGCAAATTTCCTTTTAAAACGAAATAGCGGCGCTGAAACGCCTTGTTGACCTCCCCCCGTTTATTTAGAAATCCATCGCAGTCAAAGGGTGGTGATGTCGCGAAAACACATAAATTTTTCTCATTGATTTTCATGATTTTCACCCGCGTGTGCTGCCCGATAAATTTGGCTTTTTTTTTAATTATTCACACTTTTCTCGTAGTTACTGCACGCATATTTTTTTTGTTTGGCACTATCTGAAATTCGTTAGGTAAAAGTGTAAAAATTTGCACAAATCAAAATATGTTAGCAGGAAAAATTTTGGAACAAATGAAAATAATTGGTCGCGTTTCGCAGTTGCGATTTGATTTGCCGCTGCTACATTTCTGTTACATTTGTGCTCCTGAGCTGTTTTTTCGTATGCGAAACGGCTTGATACATTTGAGCGGAAACATTTTTGACAATTGCGATTGTGAAATTTAAAATTATAAAAAAAATGAACATAATCATAAATGTAATTTAAGAGTGATAAAGTTATTATTCCCTTTTTTTTGTAACAATTTTAATTACTCATAAGTTATTATTTTTTCCAGGCAGCTGTTGTGAGCTAAAAAATTTATTCAAAAAACAAAAAAAAAAGTCACAATCTAAAATAGCAGAAAATAATGTCCACAAATAAATGGCGACCGCTCAAGCAAATTTTATTGATCAGAAACTGAGCAAGTTGCATTTCTATGACACTCATGTAGCAGTGGTGCAGTGGTAGTTGTGTGTTGTGAGCATAACTTGAGCTCTTGCGTCTGCTGAACGCGATCATTAATGAAAGTTTTTCTTGCTTTACAGCTGTTAAGCTGGGGTGTGTTCAATGCTTTGATGAAGTACTCTGCACTTTTACAGCATACGATGCAACCAGGCGATTTATTAGGGTGGTGTTATCAGCAACACCCTCCTCTTCTTCCTTTTTGGTGGTGAAAAGCTGATTTTGACATTCTACTTGTACTGTCATCATGGCCGTAACAACAAAAGATCTGTTGTTGTTGCCTTGGTTATTTTTGCTGAACTGCTGCTATCAAGAGGAATTTACATAAGGGATGTCGATGTTTCATCGGTAGGGTATCCAAATCGTAAAAGTTCCAGAGTTTTTATGGCAATTAGCAAGAAGTGACATTCTAGAATAACTTGACAATAATATTCAGCAAACCTATTGGCTGAGCTACAAGCGCCATCTACAGTTTCTACAGACTCGTCAAGCAGCTCTACTTCAAACGCAACTGATAAAAAATTAATTTACATTTGTTGTAAATCTTAGTCTGACATTAAGTGTGCGGCAGATTTATTTACTCAACAAATCGAAAAGTATATAGTTCCCCTTGTAATGACAGAAAATTTCAGCCAAATATCTGAAATTAAATTTATTGTAAACTACAAAAAAAAATGTTCTGTAATTTGGCTCTAGTCAATTTTAAATATACAAAGAACTAAATGGTCCCTTAAGCTAAGATTTTTAATTTTCTATTTTCCTTCCTCCCTCCCATTTTATGTTAGACACTAGTTTTTCTGAAAAAAAAATATTGTTTCATAGAAAGAACTTTTTAATATGAAACTGTTTCATCGCTTCAATTTACTATGAAATACAAAAAAAAAAAAAATAGTTAGTACTAAAATAATCAACTCTGAGTTAGACTCACTGAACACGTATTTTTGGAAATGCCGTATTTGTTTTGTGTTGGATTCGCGTGAGAAATTTAAATTTATTTAAAAATTCAATAAATAATAAAAAATCCAAAAAATATGTCGTATCTTTTAACGGAGATCGCATTAGAAATGCTGGGTTATAAATACTATGACGTTGATGGTGCTCCCGGGCAAACAAATTTCCAAAATGGTCCTCGAGCTGACAGTGCAGAGGCAGTCGATGAAACTTTGGAAGAATTACTTGAATTTGCACAAAAACAACCATCACAAAGGAACAAGATCAACGGTAATGGAACCCAAACAACAATGACAAAAACGATGACACCAGAAACTGTATCAGTCAACACAGAGCGCGAGTCAGTTCATACCAATGCACCACCTACAACTCATACCAATGCTCCGTCTACAACTCATGCCAATGCACCGCCTTCATCTCACAACAAAGGAAAAGCAGCTAGTCTCAAACTAACCCAAAGGCCAGATGAAGCATTTTTGAAACAGTTAGATATTGAATATAAACGTATTACCGATCAAATTCAACGTCACAGATTGCATTATACACAAGCAAATATACGATTTGCTAAGCGGATTGAGCGTGGTTCAGCAACAGGCCAAGAATTTCTTCAGCCATTCATTAGGCAGGAAAAAGAAAATTTGGAAAAGGAAGTGCAAGTTATGTGTGATTTTCGCAAACTTGTAGAAAGGGGTATAGCCAACATAAATCCGGTAGTTGTCGAGACTTATCATGGCGTCTTCAATCCAAATCATAGATCTACTAATGCAAATGATCAATAACAACCATCATAGCATTCATATGTACATATTTATATAGTCTAAGTACACTTTAACGTACAACGAAGTTTTATTCGGCGTGAAATGAATCTCAATGAATGGATAACTTGGAATATACATAAGTAATCCAAGTGGTACTTTAAAGTCATTCAGTAAGTTTAGTTTATTGTGGAAGAAATCTAAGAGATTACTCCTGTTCCAAGTCATTCAAGTAATGTTAAGTTTATAATATAAGTTTTTCTAGAAACATATTAATAATTTGTAAGGCCCACAACTGAGTTGTTAATATAGCATTTGATTCAAGAAAGTGTTTTAGTCGTCGTAGTTTTTATTTTTTGACTAATAATAATTTACTAACAAAATCTGGTATTTTTATTTAATGTAGTAAAATATTCATATGTATATTCCAAATTTTCATATTTCGAAATCTTTCTTTATAAAAGCAATAAACAATTTAAGCAAGCAGTCCGCTTATTGCATCTCTCCAGCAGAGATAAAATGCCCACATGCATCTAGTGGCACGTCCTTCGATTGAAGTAAGTGCTTATAGAATATATGTATAAGGAAACAAGCGTTGTTCCGAGAAATTTGTGAAATCTGTGAAAACAGACATCCGCTTGTGAGTTATTCACCAGTAAAACTTATGTAGTGAATCTTAAGGAGTTATATAAGTTTCTTCTCCGGAAAATTAACGATTGTTTTTATTGATTTTTTCTATGTATGTATTGAATCATAATTTTTTCTTGAAATGAACTACAAAGTATCAAATAACACCTAATTTTCCATTGTTTATCACAGAAATGGCGTTGATTTTCCCAATAAAAACTCAATATTTTATTACAAGTACCGTAACTAGTTGACAAAATAGTTGCTCTATTTTTGTTAGAAATTACACTGTGTACAGGGTACAATGGTTTTTATCGAGTAACGGTTGTTTGTAATGCCCATAATTAGGCGTCGTAGATATGAACCGAGTTAATTTAGCCATGTCCGTTTCTCTGTCTGTATGTGTAAATAACAGGAGTAAAATTTACGTTACTCAACCAAACTTGGAACAAACATTTGTAATTGCCAGGAAGAGATTAAGTTCTGAAATGGGCCAAATCGTTGTAGTGGGCGTAGTACTTCCCATACAAGTGAAATGTTCAAAGAGTGATATTGAAGGCAATTCTAATTCGAATTGAAAAAAACACATCATTGAAATAGTATTTCAAACAAGTGTTCTGAAAATTGTCAACATTGGGCCAAAGCGCGCCTACTTCTAATAAAAGTAAAATAACAAAGGCAAAAGTGAAGCAAATGAACCGAAATTTGGTATACACTTCAAGTTACGCTTACTTCCCATACAAAATTTTATATAGTGAGTCAGTAGTAAAACTTCTTTGGCCGCGTTAAGGATAAACTTAATCGGAAAGCAACCATTTTGCACCGTAAGCATTGAAACGAAAATATGTAGAAGGATGGGTTTGAATAAAGCTACGAACTAAATGGATAGCGAATATACGCCGCATATATTCGTCGTTACTATAATTCGGTTCATACTTAAGCCAGCTATTTTGAGTACTCCAAACGTATAATTTCTTCTCTGGCTACAGCGCTATTGTTATTAAGACGATGTGTTAGAAAAAGATGAATGTTTAGATATGAATAGCTATGAAATAATGTGTTAGAAAGATATAAATGTATACATACGACAAATTGTTAAAAACAATAGTGCATGTCAAAATCCGCTGAGACGGGGATTGTTAACAAACAATCAAACGTAAACCATGATTTTGACAATCACTCTTTTTTCACCACAAAGAAAGAAGAAGAGCGAGTTGGTGCTAACTTCACCTTGTTAAACTGTGGTAAAAATATATGTGTGGTAATAACTATAGCTACATTATATGGGTGAAAAATTAGATATATTATTCACTGCGTTTTTCTTTTCACATTTACACATAATGTACTCTCACATATATATATTGTAGAGGTGATAAGAATAGTTTATTGAGAACTTTCTACATATCTTCATACTGAAACATACCGCTGCCTTAATTTGCTAACGCCCTAACATAAAATTTTTTGAATTTTTGATAGATTATGATTTTGCATATCTATTAAAAATTTTAAAGCCATTCACCAAAAACTAACATACGTCCTTTCTTTAACTTTAAATTACGATCTTTTGAAATCGATACTAAAAATATCAAAATTAAAACTGTTTTTTGGTTATCCTGAAAAATTTGAAAAAAAAACGTATACGTTTTTCTTTTCTGTTACAAATATTCTTAAAAATTTATAATAGACATTACTAAAAGAGAAAATTTTCTTTTTAAATGAGGTGTATGATTCAATAAGATAAATATACCTGAGCAATTTTTGTTTTTTATATTTGACTGTATCACCTTAATTAAGAAAATTTTAGTACATTAGAAAATCAACTCTGTTAGTCAATTGTTGAAAATTCAATGACATGTATTTTTTTCCACCTCGTGATACGTTCAACGCTTTACAGCTGATATCGTACTGCTGTCACCATTTTTTTTTCACAAGTCTCGTTCTTTTTGTTAGCCACTCGTCTATTTCGCTGCTTATTTTTAGCTAAAAGGTTACGTGCAGCTAATTAAATTATAAAATTTTTATTCAACACTGAACGAAATAAAACAATTTCATTGTGTTAATTCTAGTTTTTAATTTAAATTTTTTTTCCAAAACAGGCTGCTGCAGCCAAACGACGAGCATTGGGTTCTTGAAACGCGGAAATCGATTGTTCTAATAATTGCGAAATAATTTCTCCCCCCACCCCCCGTAATACACAAACAGACTATCGTCACTTCCGCGCGGAATTAAAACACTTGCATAATGAAAATCTGGACGTCAGAACACACATTCAACCATCCCTGGGAGACAGTGACGCAGGCAGCATGGCGCAAGTATCCAAACCCGATGACTCCATCGATCATTGGCACCGATGTCGTTGAACGCAAAGTGGTTGATGGAGTGCTGCATTCGCATCGTCTCGTTCAGTCAAAATGGTATTTCCCCAAATGGACGCACACACTAATTGGAACTGCCAAGACGTGCCTAGCACACGAACGCTCCACTGTCGATCCTACGCGCAAACAAATGGTCCTGAAAACAATAAATCTAACATTCTGTAGACACATCTCCGTCGATGAGGTACTGCATTATGTGCCACATCCAACCGATCCCAGCAAGACACTGCTCAAACAGGAAGCATCCATAAAAGTACAAGGTGTACCGCTGTGCCATTACATGGAAGATATGCTCACATCATCGATAAGCATGAATGCTGGCAAGGGGCGACAAGGCCTTGAATGGGTTATTGGCCGCATCAATGCAGAGGTCAAGGGCATCGCTGAATCGGCTGATGAACTTCTAATGAAAACACGTCTCTCACTCGACGATATGACCGAGAGCGCGCGCAAGAGCATGGATGAAATTAGCGCGCAGGCAGCGAAACATATGCACATAAACTAAAACGGGGATATGTCACAAGGGCGGGACGTTTAGGGTGTGGAGGAGACTGTGCTTCTGAATAAATCTATCAAATTTACAATTTCTAGTTACATTATTACATTTAATTAAACACTTTTCGATGTGATGATGTTGTGTATGTTTTGAAAACGAAGAGTATGGATTGTTGAAATTCTCATAGGCAAACGAAAAAATTCAAATAAAACAAAAATTTCTTTATAAAAAAAAAAAACAAACAAAATAAAAGCGCTTGTGTTATGCATGGACGTCTGACTGTCTGTCTGATTAGGGCTTATGTTGTTATCACAACAATGCAGAAAACGACCAAAGTTCAATAGCGCCACACAATTTTGAATATCACTAGGAACTGGCATGCAGATAAAGCATTATGTTTCCAAGTGAAATAGTTTCGTTTTTGTTTAGCTAGCACTGAAAAATAGTCATACTTTTAGACTTGGAATATGATAAAAAAACGAAAAAGACAAAGAAAATCACAAACGATTATTACGACGCTCACAAAAAAGGTTCAAAGAAAGGAGAAAATGAAATGCAACAAAAATGCTATTTTAATACTACTGCGATGCAATACAATATACAAATATTTTTTTTTTAAATATAAATAGAACCAAGTTGGTGGAAAATAATACGAAGTACCATATTATTTACATGGTTTAAAAAATTGTCTCATATTCAACTAACTTGAAAGTATTTTACGTAACATTTTTATTTAAATATATTGACCTGAAATTGTAAAAGCTACAACTAAGTTGTTTTAATTATGTGAATGATTTATAGCTGACGCTTGGAATTGTTATTTAATTTCTGCCTGACTTTGAAATCTTTTTTACAGGATTTTAAAATAAAGTTATTCATGAAGTGTGGTCGCTGTGGCGTAGTGGTAGTGCGTTGGACTGCTACGCAGAGTGTCCGGGGTTCGAATCTCGGCACAGGCAAAATCAAAAAAAAAAAGTAGAAAAAATAATTTTTCTACACGGCACCACCTCTTGTCAGGCAATGGCAAACCTACAAGAGTAAAAATTGCTATGAAAAGCTTTTCCTTCGCCGTTCGGATTCGGCTTTAAACTGTAGGTCCCTTCCATTCATGTACAAATATAACACGCACAACATGAGTGGATGCGAAAAGCTCGGCCTAGGCCCTCCATGGGCTGTTGTGCCATCAAAAGTAAAAAGTAAAGTATTCATGAAGCTATCTCAACTACGAGTCAGAGAGTCAACAACACTAATCAGTATTCTAGACTATTTCTGGGTGAACCAGAAAATTTTTAAAATTCTTACGTAGACAACAGTCCGATTTCACTCAAATAAAGCTCAGTTTATTAAACAGTTTTTAAACTATAATTTACAAAAATTATTAGCGGTTTGCAAAATTGTTTAAAATTTTTCTTAACGTTCTTAGTTAGAGACTGGACAGTACGGTCGTTGTACGTTCTTTATTTTTCTTAGGGTTTGCTTCATTATAGTCCAATATCTTTCAATAGGCCGAAGTTCCGGGCAGTTGGGAGGATTTGGCTCTTTTGTGACATTGTGTGACATTATTTTCCTTATTTGGAGTGATGACTTGGCCGAAACAAAAAGGTTCCTTTGTGCTGTCCAGTAAATGGTTGAAGGGGCTTTTGCGTGCATTCTTCTTTATAAATTCTGCAGTTAATTGTTCCTGTCGTAATGAATGCCTTGCTCCGTAGACAGCAGGTGCAAATAGCTTTCCAAACCATGAAGCGTTTTGCAAATTTGGTATATTTTACTTCAGAGTATTTTCTGGGTTAGGAGCGTTCGAGAGGAAGATACTCCGTAAGATCTACGGTCCAGTATGCGTGGACGACGTGTATCGAATAAGATGGAACGATGAGCTGTATGAGCTGTACGCCGACACTGACATAGTCAAGCGTATAAAACTCCAGCGGCTTCGCTGGCTGGGTCATGTTGAGCGAATGGAAGAAAGCGCTTCGCTCCGGCTAGAAGGGTGTTTTATTCGAACCACGGTGGAGGAACACGCAGAAGGGGACGTCCTAATCTCCGTTGGAAAGACCAGGTGCAGGGCAACCTGACTGCACTTGGCCTTATCAACCGGCTCCAGCGCGCGCATAGCAGAAGTGACTGGCGGAGCTTTGTGGAGGCGGCCAAGACCGATCATCGGTTGTAGCGCCAGCTAAGTAAGTAAGTAAGTATTTTCTGGGTGTTGCATCCCTATTCTTTGTTGTGAAATAGGCATTCCCAGGCAACTCTGGTTGAAATCCGCCTTACAGTAGTTCTCATCAGCGAGAATCACGCAATAGAAATTGGTTAGTTAATCGTCATACAGCTTTCGGGTACGCGTCTTCGCTATTGTTTCCTTTGCTTCCGACTGGTCAGGTACTTTCTGATGTTTGTAGGTCCTTAATCCTTGATTTCGTTTATATCGTATTACAGTTGGTTGCGATGTACCTGTAGCTGTAGCTGCAACATCTCGAGTCGGGTTCGTGTACTAACAACCTTTTTCAGCACTTCTGGGTTATATGGAATCTTTTTTCTGCCTGGCTCTTCGGTTCCGCAGATGGAGTTTCCCGCGTTGTAGTTGTTTATGACGTTATAAACCTTCTCTAAATTTGCTGTGCGACGGTTATCAGTCAAGTCTTATCGTCTTATTATAAGTATGTAAATAAATGAATCAAGTAAATGTCCAGTATTAATTTGCGGCACTGCTCTTGTTGGCTCGACATATTGACACATGTAAATCCAAGATAAAAATGACTAATATAGAAAAAAAAAACTTCACTATTTATAGATACTTTCAGTTGAAGAGAACGGAGTCCTAACTCTTGACAATTGGGTATAATGGATTCGTAAAAATTCTAAAATTTTTCTGGCTCACACATTATTTTCTGTTCAAGATTTAAAGATAAAAGATAGATCTAAGTATTTCCATATTGTTGTAATACGTACGTTGCCCTAAACCAAATTGTTAAAAATAGCACCCTATACACGTGTCGCTGAAACTGAAATGTAAAATCATTCTTCCTATACTATACCATCCATCTCTCAGCAAATCAGTGCCAAAAACGCATTTACAATAAAATTCGATGCTAATTTCCCACAATTTAATCAATTTTTACTAACGACTGATGTTGTATTGTATAAGGTTGAATTGAATTCGCTAACCCCATCCGCCCACCCCCTATTAAAATATATCTCGTGAACATTTGATTGAAATGTTCTTCCATGGCTATTTTTATTCGATGCTCATACATAGTACATACCTACCTACGTACATATGAATGAATGGGGTGTAGTGGTTTTGTTTGGCTAACGGTTGTTTGTAGGCGGCAAAGTAGATATGAGCATATTATGGAAGAGCGAAAAGGCCAAAGAGCAAAGAGAAGGCACTCCTGCCAATGTAATACATATGGGATATTCGCGAGCAAGCGAATGCCCTATAATGACCTATGCAGATATAAATTAACAACCTATAAAAATTGAGTTGGTGCCTGTTTGTCTTTTTCAATCTCTGCTCTTCTCTATCTCCAATTCCAAGTTTTTTTCTCAACTTTCATGCTTATCTTCTTCACTTCTATTTTCATCTCACTTTCTTACTATCCCTTCCCCACTTCTTTTCACTACACCCGACACTATAACAATGTTCCTTCATCTACTTACACCCCTTTACCTTCACCCGTTTATCTACATTCTATTTACCTACACCCCTTTCCCCTGCATCACACTTTTCTCTTACCCCACTCCTTTTCCTAATTACCTATTTCACCACTCTTACACTCATCTCTCTTCTTTACCATTCTCTCTTCAACACCGTTCACCATTCACCCTTTACACAAACCTTTTTCCCCCTCAATACATTCTCTTCCCACTATGATTAATTTATTTCTTTTTTCACGTGACAAAGTCTAAATTCAGTATTGTAATTGTCACAGGAAATAGTTTAGTAATTACCCGACCTGCTGTTTCTTTTAGTCAATGACGCAAAAAAAGATTACTCCACAGTAATAAAACGCTAGACTGAAATAAAACGAGAAAGACAAACAAATGGCGACTGTGTTACGATAAAATCTACAGCAAAAACAGCGGCTGAGAGACAGCGAAAATTTAAACTTCGTCGAAAAATATAGGCCCAAAATAAAATCAGATTCTGCTATCGTGCAAAAAAAAAAAATCGAAAAACCAGCACCGAGAGATCGCGAGAGTGTACATAGACTTCGCAAGCAACTTGAGGAGCGCAACAGAATTCTAATTTCATTGAAAACAACTCGCAAAGACAAATGCAGGGAGACAGCATGAATGGCAAATGAGTTCATTAGAGCCAATAATTGCATCTCATATCATTGTGTCCCGGAGAAGGACCTCAGATTGCACAACACCAGGCAGTCATTGAGGTGGCCGAATTCCCACCGAAAGAGGAGTGCATAAGATTTACTTGAAAACTTGCCTGCCTCCGCGGAAAGAAAACAACTTGCATTAGCACAACAAAACATAGACGAGATTTGCCAAGTTTCTAGTCAACCTCTGAATGCATTTTTAGTTCTCAGACCGGCAAGTGGGAAATTTTCCACCAGTTGAGATCAGACAACCTGAACATTTTGATGATGATGATTATTACAATGACGATGATGGTAACATTATAATTAAGTATAATGATGTAGCAAATAACTTCGCATGCTTTGAGTATGAAAATTTTGAAGAAATTGATGATTTTGCAGAGGGCGTTGCATGAATTTCAAATGCAAACCATCAAAATGAAGTTAATCCAGATGGAGCCCACCTGTAATCAGAGAATCACCAAACGGAACTATACGAAGCTTATCGTTTGCATTAATCAGCACATCGTTAAAAATTCCTTCGGGCACACCTGTAATATCTGCAATGGTTTTGCTGGTTTTTTCAAGTTTACTAAATCTAATCTGAAAAACCAAAACGCAAACATTCTGAAGAAGTAAACTTTTGCAGGGCGTCCCACTGACGCACACAATATTTTTATTATAATTTTTTTAGGTCAATCAAGAATTTGAGAACTAGAGGATTAAGGGAATTTCTTACATTTCTTACACAATTAATTACAATGACAGACAACCGATGTCAGTGATGTATGACTAAAGAATAAGAAAACAAAACAAAAATAAGTAGAGCAATTAGTAGAGAAATTTAAAACCTACCAAATGGGAAACAAGAAAATAACATTCTCAAAGAACATTCAAAAAGAACCGGCAAGTCGCTGCAAAAACAATATAAATTGTTTAATGATTTTGGCCTTTAGTGTGGCAACTTGTTGATGAGACACTCATATTCATGCGTGTGCATATTAAGGGTTCATGCAAGAACGTTCTAAGTCGATTTACGGCATTTATTCAAGAAAAGCAATTATGTAAAGGTTAATAGTTTTATTTCAGTTTAACTATGTTCTTAGCATAAGTAATTATGAGTATTACTACTAGATATATTTAAAAATTTTCAAAATTTCATATGCTTAATTCTTTGAAATAAAAATATCTCAAAAACCTGCCAACTCGATTTAGTATACTATTGCATAGACCCATCGAAATGACAACAAAAAGGGAGCCATACATAAACTTATGTATTTTGTCTCTTTATGGTGGTACACACACTTGAATTTAGTTTTTTGTTTGCGCTGCGGAGTCAAGATCAGAAACAGAACAGAGCAGAACGGAAAGCACGTGTGTAGGTTGATCTTGTTGAAATAGTCGCTGTACACATAAAAATTAGAGCTTTTCCAGCTTAATCATGTGTTTTTAGTGGAAAATATTTTCATAGATTTTTCTTATCAATAGATTATACGCTTGACGCTTTACTCCTGCATACTGCATACGTTTGTTGGCTGCTGCTGCTGCTGCTGTTGTAATTTATGTAAATGCATTTTTGATCAGCATCCGATTACTGATAACCCCCAGCAAGGAACAACTGCATTGAATTGCTGACCTGTCGGGAGTGAAGTGAGTGTTTTTGTGATTTACTTATTTCGTGTTTTTGTTTTTAACCAATTTTGCAAAAAAAAAAAAGAAGAAAATAAATTCATGTAGGCAAATGACTTTGATTTGATTGTACACTTGAAGATCACATTACAACAGCACAAAAACAACATCGTAAGCTTGATTTCCCACTTTGCAAGAGCAGTGATCAGTTGCTGCTAGTCTTTGACGTTGATCAGTAGTTGCTTGTGTGTGTTTTAGTTAACTACGCCTTCTTCCTGCCTTCAAGTACCTACAAATTTTCTATACAACAAAAGCACCGACGATGGCAATTTTGCGTTTTTATACCACCGATGATTGTGACGAGGCTCACCGTCAGAAAATCTTAAAGCAATTGCAAACTGTAAGTCTAATCTTGCTTAAACTAACCTTAAATTTTTATCTCCGTTTAAACCACCACCATTTCCTTTTGCTTCTCAGATTTCACCAAACCTAATTGAATTGCAGCTGGAAAAATGCTACCACATAGAAACTGCTACACCGATTGCAAGTGCTTCCAAAGCGGAAACACTTTTACGTTGGCTACTCAAACGACCGCAAAGCGTTGATAGCTTACATAACACGAGCACATTGGCCGCCCACATGGATAAACATGCCATTCTAATTGAGATTGGTCCACGTTTTAATTTTTCCACTGCCTTTTCGACAAATTGCGTAAATATCTGTCAAAATGTTGGCCTCAAACAGGTTGTACGCCTTGAGGCATCCAAACGTTATCGGTTACAATTCAAGCGGCAGCCGGAACAAGTTGATGAAATTATTGATTTACTTGGCGATCGTATGACTGAGTGTCGTTATACCAGTGCTAATGTGCCAGTTGTTAGCTTCAATGAACAATTACCCAAATCACTGGAATCTTGGTATTATGTACCGATTTTGGAGGAAGGACGTAAGGCTCTGGATGCAGTTAATATAAAATTGGGCCTTGCCTTTGGCGATTGGGATCTTGATTACTATACAAAACTGTTTGTGAACATACTCAAGCGTAATCCCACCACCGTTGAATTGTTCGATTGTGCACAAAGTAATAGCGAACATTCACGGCATTGGTTCTTTCGCGGTAAAATGATTGTGGACGGTGAGGAGCAAGCCAAGTCATTGATACGCATGATTATGGATACACAGGCGAATTCAAATCCAAATAATACTATCAAATTTAGTGATAATAGTAGCGCGATACGTGGTTTCAAACATACCGCCATACGTCCGCAGTGTTTTGATGGACCGGGTGCTGTTGCATTGGACACGATCAATTCGGATTTGATTTTCACTGCAGAAACACATAATATGCCGACGGCAGTTGCACCGTTTAGTGGTGCCACTACGGGTACAGGTGGACGTTTGAGGTACGTTTACACGTAGGAGGGGCAAGGCCTTACCGTCCAGAAGGCAGAACAAGTAACCTTCGACTTTCTGCGAAAAATCTTCGTCAAGAAGAGGAGTACTCGTATATTTAATTAAATTGTTACGAAATAATTTTCATTCCATTTATAATGATTTATTCTATAGAGATGTTCAAGGCGTTGGACGTGGTGGTTTGCCAATTGCTGGTACCGCAGGTTATTGTGTTGGCTGCCTTAATATTCCAGGTTGGTATTGTAAACTGTTGCATCAATAAGTTGTAAGACCCTTTAATAGCAACTCCTTTGGAAAACTAAATTTTAAGTCTAGGCAAATAAACTCTATTCTTGCTATCTACTTGTATGTTTCAAGATTTTAACCAGCCTCGTCGAACTAATGGGAAAATAAATGTGAAGACGAACCGTACTTAGGAAAAGAGTAAGTCATATTTACTCTGCCTAGTCATATTTGCTCTGATTTAGGGCAATATTTGTCCTGATTATATCCATTTTTGGAATAGTACTTTTTGGAGACTATAGTATACAGTCGCTCCGAAGTTGCTAGGCTCTGAGCACAGCACCCCTTGCATTAGAGTATATGTATCATAATTTTGGCATTCCTATGGGAAGAAAGAGGCTTTGTCTTCATATTGTACTCATCAGTATATAAAATCAAACTTATAAACGTGTTTCCCTTATCTTTTCGTATGCTGGGTATAGAGGTCGGATATATTATAGCCTTTGATAAGGATAGGCCAACGTCCAAAGCTATGAGTTTTTTTAATCAAATCTCAAATTTAGCTGATATATTTTTTGGAAACCAGCATTTTTCTCTTCTTTCTTTCTTTTAATGGAACAACAGCCCACGGATGTTGTCCGCATTTGTACATGAATGCATTTTTCTCACAGTTTCTTGTAATTCCCAAAACTCAGTTCATTTTGCTTATTAGACCTTCTTAAACCAGCTCAGAAGGTTTATTATAACAAGAGCTTATATTTTTTTCCCCCTCCACTTTCCAGGATATGCCCAGCCATACGAGAATGCCAATTACGCATATCCATCATCATTTGCCAAACCGTTAAAAGTGCTGATTGAGGCCAGTAATGGAGCATCGGATTATGGTAATAAATTTGGTGAGCCAGTTATTACCGGATTTGTCAGCTCATACGGTTTGACTAATGCCCAAGGCGAACGTGATGAGTTTGTTAAGCCGATTATGTTTAGTGGAGGTCTAGGTACAATGGAAACTTCGATGCGTGCGAAAATTGATCCGCAACGCGGTAAGTAGCGCAGTAGTTAAACATTAATTGTAACTTCTGTAATGTCGACTTAAACCTTAAGGTATGTTGCTGGCGAAAATCGGAGGGCCTGTTTATCGTATTGGTGTAGGCGGTGGCGCTGCAAGCTCTGTCGAGGTACAAGGTTCGAATAATTCCGATTTGGATTTCAATGCAGTGCAGCGTGGTGATGCCGAAATGGAGAATAAATTAAATCGTGTAGTACGTGCGTGCATAGAAATGGGTGAAAACAATCCAATTTTGGCTATACATGATCAGGTAAGGAGTGAAGCTTTTTAGAAATTTGCACGTGATTCTATAGCTTTACTTCTCCTCCCAAAAACAAAAGGGCGCTGGTGGTAATGGAAATGTGCTGAAAGAATTGGTTGAACCTGGTTTTGCCGGTGCTGTTATCTTCTCCAAAGAATTTCAGTTGGGCGATCCTACAATAAATGCACTGGAACTTTGGGGCGCTGAATATCAGGAGAATAATGCAATACTTTGTAAAGTGGAAGATCGCAAGTTGCTGGAGAGTATTTGTGCACGTGAACGTTGTCCGATTAGTTTTGTGGGCATTGTCACAGGCAACGGGCGAGTGTCGTTAATTGAAGGCGATGCTAATTTTGAGGACGCCTTGAAACTAGAAGATCCCTCAAAGTTGGGACCCATGCCATTCGATTTACATCTGAAGCATGTGCTTGGTGAAATGCCAAAGCGTGAATATCAATTGAATCGTATGGCCGCTAAATTGTTACCTTTGAACTTGGAATCGCTATTAGATTATGGCAGCAGCGTGCAACGCGTTTTGAGCTTGGTGGCGGTGGGTAGTAAACGTTTTCTCACGAACAAGGTGGATCGTTGTGTTACGGGGCTGATAGCGCAGCAACAATGTGTGGGACCCTTGCACACACCATTGGCTGATTATGGTTTAGCGGCGGTATCGCTTTTCGGACTCGAAGGCATTGCTACGTCTATTGGGGCGCAGCCTATTAAAGGTATATTGAGTATGGTAGTAAAGAAGCTACATTCAAAACGTTTCTATTTATATATGCCCGATTTACAGGTCTCTTGAATGCTGCTTCAATGGCGCGCATGTGTGTAGCAGAGGCCCTCTCCAATCTCGTGTTTGTAAAAATCACCGAACTCGCCGACGTTAAATGTTCCGGCAATTGGATGTGGGCTGCCAAATTACCGGGTGAAGGTGCTAAAATGTATGATGCCTGCCGCGAGATGTGCCAAATTATGAAGGAGCTGCACATTGCCGTCGATGGTGGTAAAGATTCACTCTCTATGGCGGCCAAAATTGGTAAGGAGACAATAAAATCGCCCGGGACACTCGTCATTTCTACGTATGCGCCTTGCCCCGATGTCACGGTGAAAGTCACGCCCGATTTAAAGGGTCCAGCAATGGGTGTGGAAACTTCTTTAATTTGGATTAATATCGAGGGCAAATTCCGTTTGGGTGCATCCGCACTAGCGCAGGCATACGAACAGCAAGGCAGCGAATGCCCTACCGTCTTGCGTACTGAGGTGCTGGAAAATGCTTTTAATGCTACACAGCAGCTACTGCAGCAGGGCAAACTATTGGCGGGCCATGATATCAGTGATGGCGGTCTTCTGGTCTGCCTGCTGGAAATGGCATTTGGCGGCTTGGCCGGTTTGAAAGTAGATTTAACTATAATCGCTGAAAAGCTTAAAACTACAGATATCGATGCTGCTGCGGTGAATGCGGGTAAACCAGAGCTTGCTCTTCTATATGCTGAAGAATGTGGCTGGGTGCTTGAGGTACAACCAACGCTATTGGCTGACGTGCAGTCCACCTTCACACAAGCAGGCGTGCCAAATTACTTTATTGGTACAACGTGTGGTTATGGTCTTGAATCGAGTATCTCGTTAATGTCCAAAGGGAAAAAGCTTCTCCAGAGTAATGTGCAAGCATTGTTTAAGCAATGGGAACGCACTAGTTTCGAGCTGGAGAAGCTACAAGCAAATGTGGACTGTGCTATTGAAGAATACAATACGCTCAATTACCGCACGGGTCCCAAGTATAGTAGCTGCATAGATTTCAGCACTGAGGTAACGCTGACACGTGCCACTAAGCCAGTGAGTGTGGCTGTGCTGCGTGAAGAAGGAGTCAATAGCGATCGAGAAATGATGGCTTCATTGTTGAAGGCAAACTTTGAGGTGCACGATGTTACAATGTCGGATTTGTTGAGCCGTAAGTCGGATTTACTTCGCAATTAATTTCTTCGAACTCATTTGAATTGTTCACCATTTCATTGCAGGTAAAACCACTTTAGATCGTTATCGTGGTATTGTGTTTCCTGGTGGCTTCAGCTATGCCGACACTTTGGGCTCTGCAAAGGGCTGGGCCGCAAATATCATGTTTAGCGATTTGCTAGCACCACAATTTCAAGCATTCAAACAGCGCAAAGATGTTTTCTCGCTGGGCATTTGCAATGGCTGTCAGCTAATGAGCCTAATCGGTTGGGTGGGCAGCTCCGCCGACACCGGCGCCACTACGACGAACAACCAGGTTATTGACGTACCCGATGTTGCATTAGTACACAATAAATCTGAACGTTTCGAATGCCGTTGGACTACGGTGCGTATTGAACGCAGCAAGGCTATGATGTTGCGTAAATTGGAGGGCTCGGTGCTTGGCTGTTGGGTGTCGCATGGTGAAGGCAGATTCTCGTTCCGTAATGTTAACATTTTAGCTAATATCAAAGCGAAGCAATGCATTCCTCTGCATTATGTTGATGATACTAGCGTGCCAACCGAAACTTACCCCATGAATCCCAATGGCAGTGTCGAAGGTATTGCCGGTTTATGTTCAGAAGATGGACGTCATTTGGCTTTAATGCCACATCCGGAACGTTCCAGCGCTATGTTCCAATGGCCATATGTGCCACATGATTTTAAGGTCGCATCAAGAGCGAGTCCCTGGCAGATGATATTTAATACCGCTTATGAATGGTGCAGCAGCGATGGCGTAGAGAAAGCAATTTAATACTTTTTTTTTCAATAATACTTGTTTATATAAAATAAGTAAATAGTTATGAATAAATAATTACACTATATTCCACATAAAATTATCTAGCTTTTTTAAGAATTTGGAATTGTATTACAATTTTATATCTAATATCTACCGCACGGACGTAAACACTTTGAAAACATAACAACACAATAAGTATTAACATACGCAATAATTAACTTGGATCAATTCGTTATTTGCAATAAGCACTTGAGATAGTTCGCCTTCGCATCAGGTACATTCATATACTTTGAATTCCAGTCATGCTCGTTGATGTGCAGCACTTTGTAACCCATCATTTCTAAATGTTTGGTTTTCAAATATTCCGGACCACGTAACGCAGTTAAGTCATTCTCACAAAATGAATCCAATTTCAATAGTAAAATGGCCACTCTAGGAAAATATAGTAAAAAAGGAAATAAATTTAAGAGAGTATTGCAAAAATAAAACGAATAAACAAACTTGTATCTTTCGTTGCTGCAAGAATACCATAAATAAAAAACAAAACAAAAATGTTAAGTACTTAACTCAGAAATAACGCTTATTTAGATATTAATTCTTTTCTTTCTTTTAATGGCACAACAGCCCATAGACGGCCTAGGCCGAAGAGAGTATTTGTGGTTATCAATTGATAATTAAATTGAAAAGTTGAAATGCGTTTTTCTCAGAATTTATGATTTTTGAGATATGACAGTCTGGCAGCAAAGGAGCGATATACATATTTCAATCATAAAGAATGCCACTTTTGTAGAAAAGCGATAATTTTTCTTAGGTTGGGAAGCAACAAAAAGGAACAACAACAAAGAGAACAGTAATTAGAGCAACGAAATGAAGTTATTGAGTCTGACCACACGAGAGCAATTGCGCATGTATCACGTTGTGGTCTCTTTGCACCAGGTCACTGACGGGTATATAAAAAAATTTCACACACTTATAGCTCTCTCATCTAAGAAACTCGGTTTTGCGCAGCATATTTACTTCCGTGTAGCCAGGCTCATTGAGAACATTGCAATTTAGTAATTTAAAACACATGAGAGTAAAAAACAATATGAAAACCATAGTTGAATGCAAATTATACTATGACATGGCACAACAGCCCATGGAGTCCCTAGGCAGAGCTTACACATTAAATTAAACTGAGAGAACCAACATTGACGACTCTGCTTGTATTTTACGTAGCCCATCCCAAAAAATTACCTTCATTAGGAAAAGGCCGACTTCGGTTCTCTCAGTTTCATCTCATGTGCTATGGCCAAAACTGTTCATCAGAGATGTTAACAATGGAAACGAATGTAAAAGTCAGCAAAAATGTTTTCTAGTCAATTTTGCCAGCTAGAGCCTACTGTAAATTATAAACTATTCCTTCTTATTTGGTCCTGAGCTTATTTCTGCATAATCAAGTGACCTAAGGGTGATACAAAGTTTAGCAATAGTTCAAGACCCACCGAGGGCATTGTTGTCATTACTCTTATGATACAGACACTCGCACTAGTTTTGGTTGTTATTTTCTTTTTACGATATCTGCATTTAAGACACGCATTCTTTAAGTTTTATATTCCATTATAAACTAATTTACTTTGTAATGCGATCCAACATTGTAGTTTCGACAGGTGGTGCAGGAATTGGTTTTTTATTAGTATCAAAGTGTATCACAAAATCGATCTGTAAATTAAAATTGTATTGATATTATTGGACATGGGCATGAAACCATAGTTGATTAATTTACAATGAATTTAAATATTAAAATAATTCACTTACCTGATAGCCGTACGGCGTTGTATGATTACAGCGGAAATATGTTTCATCTTTTAGCACCAATTCCAGTAACTTCTGAACATCATTGTTGAATTTACTCTTCACAAAAGGTTCTTCAAATAAATAAAAGGAAAAGTGAAAGAAACAGGAATAACTGAACCATATATCAGATGAGAAAAATTTACAGCATTAATTACTTTTACTAAGTTGTGCTTCCAAATAGTTTTGCTGAAACCAAGGAACATTCGCCTCAGGGAAATCTAAGCATACTGTGCGATTTAATTGCATTACTAGATTAAGTACACGCTCTGGATATGTGGCCTGAAATTTCAATCGAATAATTATAACATAGAGGAGTTCTCGAAAATTAAATTACTCTTTTTTTACCTTAGAATAACACATTTGTATTTCTTCTTCGACGCGTTGTATAAACTTCACGCAAAATACTTTATTAATTAATTCTTCAGGAATTGTTTTGTAATAGCATAAAGCTAAACAGGCTTGTACCACTGCTAGACCACTCATATAATTAAAATCTCTAAAGAAAATAACAGAAAGAATTCATATAAAAATCATATTTGAAAACTTTTCAACTATTCAACAAACCTCATTAAAGTTATGGCAGCATATTCGAGCACATCCTGAGATTGTGGTGTGTAACCTAAATTGTAGGCACATGTCAACACCTTCTCCACAGTGTCACCCGTCACATAGCCATGATTATGTTCGATATAATTGAACATGGCATCCAATGCGTTGGGTACAATAAAATTCGATGCATTAAAATTGTAGGACATTTCGCGTATAAAACGTGAGTTGAGTTCTGTGTAATCGAGTTCTTTATATTTGTTGAGAGCATCATGGGAAATAGTTGAATTCCTGAGAGCTGTGTGAATAATATTTAAATATATGAAATATAAAGCTTCATTTAAATCTGCTTAAGCTAATTGAAAAGCAATTAATTGGCGTTAAGCGCATACAATGGCAATTGAATTCATTTATTAATAAATATTGAAGTCATCTTATACTTATCATTTAAATTTTTGGAAATTGCCATTAAATGACGTGATCACAAAATTGAAAGTTTTAAATAATTATTTTGGCCGTTTTGACCTAAATGAGCTACTGGACCGCCAATCAATCAATAAATCAATCAAGCAAATAACCAATTAATTTAATTCTTACATTTTCTGTGTGCGAGCGTACGCACAATTACATTTAATTCGGTTATTGGCAATGATTCCTTGCTGCTTAAATGCCGCTCTGCACAATTGATCAATACACTGTCGATTGTAGAGAACTGCATGCCGATTAGTGGAGGCGTGTGATAACGAAATCTGAAACATTTGAAGGAAAAATATCTAAAATCCGTAAAAGTAATTTTACCACTTGAAATTTACCGCATTTCCGAAGCGATTTGCATGCCTCGACTAATAAGAAAGCAAGCTGTAACATCAAATTGCTCTGACATATTGATAATTTTCGAAAGTATCACATTGGGAAACTTCTTCCAGGAGAATGGAGTATGCCCATAAGCTAAAACAAACGAAGCTAAACGTGCAAATTTCTCGGGAATACGCCCGGCGATATCATGCTCAATAGCACGCATTGCCATTTGGCTCAAACGACGCTCGAGCGGAAAAAAACGATATGTGCCGCCCAAATTATTATTGAAATTCATATAGCGATGACAGTGACGCAGGAAACGCAATTTTGTCGCCTCCTCGGGACATGAAGCAACCTCATTCATTACGTTCGCCCAGTAGGCATCACACATACGCACATCGGAAATTTTCAGACCACGCAGAATTGTAAACAAATTGCCGCTCGCATTTGGCGATTTCCAGCTATCATTGGCGAAGAGTAAACGTCTAAAGAGTGCCACCAAAGGTTCACGGCGACGCGGTTCGTCAAATGACATGAAGCAAGCCAAGTTGTCGGGTGTGGTGTGGTGCGTAAGCAGTTTTTCTGTTGCTTCAATGAGAGGTGCCACTATTGCCGCTGGCTCTAAATGATATTGAAAGATACGGCTAATGGTTTTCAAATCATGGCTATACAGTTGCGGAACATTAAGAAGCAGCAATAGTTCGCGAATGAGATGTGAATTTCTCTGCGACCATTTTGGTAAATTTAATAAATGCAACAATTTGAGTATAGCCTTGGATGAAGTTTCGCTGTTGCTAATGATGCCATCGTTGATTAACTGATGAATACGCACCTTGAAACTATGCAGAATATCTGGGCAGACAAGTGGTTGCAAGTTAATCAGACAGATGGCTAATAAACGAGCATTCTGCTCGCTGGCGCAGCTTTCGATGTGTGCAACAATATGCGGCATAAAATGCTGGCAAACAGTGGGCGTGTGAAAGACGCGATCAATATTAATGCCTACCACAAGTCGCGATAAAGCGGAAAGCGAAATTGGGTTGGATGCAATTTCCACTGCATGCAGAGCTTGTATTAATATTTCTTGCAGCACAGCGTGCGTATTGTCCACACCCATCTTACGCAGATACAGATAACAGCAACTAAGTTCGTTCGCATCCAATGCGGAGATGTGTGTAAGTAAACCTAGTACAGCACGATCAAGTGCTGCCAAAAGTTTGGCATTGGGATGTCCAATCTCATTGTGGTTGCAATAGAATATCCATAGGAGTACGATGCATTGCACACGATGTTGGGATTGCAGGGCACTGTCATAACGTGTCATTGTGTCCAAAAGCTACAAGTGGAATTAGAATTATTTGCCAGCTCATAATAGGAATGGTGTTGATGTTCCTCTCGCGCTCTCTCTTAATCTCACCTGTTCCTCATTTTGGCAACCGTTTAGCTGAATCATAATGTCATCCATTTCCTCATTGTATAGCATTGACTTTACCGGGAAATTCGTTAATTCTACATCAACATCTCCAAGTGCTATTTCCCCCTCTTCTTCTGAAGTCGTTGCTACTGTGCCTGCCGAGGTTTTATCCTTAGACGATGATGCCACATTGTCAGTTTCCATTGTGGTGTAAGCACGTTGTATTGCCCTAAACATTTTAGGTTCCGCCAGGTAGTTACGTTCTCCTTCGATGATTTCATTTGTCGCAACTTCTTCTGCTTTTCCACGATGCAAAAATTGGTTTGTACTCATTTGTATCACTTGGCGTTTTTGTAAAATTCGCGCCACATATTTTAATTGTTGTTTTGGTAGCAAATTGAAATACATTTTTCTTGTTTAGAATTTCATTTAATTATAATTACAAACTATTTGAATTTAATTGTGCGTTGTGATAAGAAAAATCAGCTGTTATTTTCATTGAAGCATTGCTAGTGCAGAGTTGCCAATTTAGTACGAGTGAGATTAGGTGTGTTCATAATTAAATGAATATTGTTAAATAGGAATAATCACGTATTATTCAATATATGTACAAAATTTGGAAGGCCACCAATATTTTGCGATTACCAGCGGTAATGTTGCCATGTGAATTGCTCATGATAACTAGAGTCATTATTGTTACAGATATTTTCGATCTTTTGCTCATATTTTGAATAAATTTAATTACACTGAAGCATGAATTAATTCTTCCCGATATTGTGGACGAGTGTATGCCAGAACCATGAATGGGCAAATAATTTTTTGATTGGAGTTTCCACTTTCTCGAAACCAAACTACGTACCCACATTTCAACCTCAATTAATCAATTTCAACTTATCTGTTCTTGCTTCTAGTTAACTAGAAGGCTGGTTATTCTCTAAAATTATAATAAAATGTCTCCTCTAAATAATTTAGTAATTAGCATTATAATTTTCAACTTTGATATTATAAATTAATATTATTATTACAAACATTTTAATGTTTTAACTATGTATGGATACAAAAATACTATGTATATATTTGCGCAAAACAATATCTATATAAAATGCGTATAATTAGTTTTGTATATAATATAAAATAAAAATGGAATAAAATTAATTAATTATTGTGTATGCCAAAGAAAAGCTTAGGCCCTCCATGGGCTGTTGTGCCAATAAACAGAGGAAGAAGTATGCCAATGAAAATATTTGCGAGTTCGCTGCAACAGCAGCAAACTACAATACTCTCAAAGAAGATTTTGTCAGTTCAATGCATGGGTGAGGCCAATCGTGTCGAAGTCTGCGCAGTCGGCCGTGAATTTGTTTTCATTCGCAGATCGCTGACCTGTTTGATCAATTGTTCCTGGAGTGCAAGCAGTTCACGTGTACGTTGATAAATTTTATTTTGCGGCCGCATACTAGGATTCCAGCGACAGTAAAGCCCCTTCCAAAGTTTAACAATACGCATGCTGGCAATGGGACGCAACACAGTTTGAGCGCCATGAGAAAATGCAAGCGGATTTAAATATTGATTCAGTGAAGAATTAATGTGCGTCCACAGGGAAACGGTCTTGTGTTTTAGATCTAAAAGGAAAAAGAAAGAATGCATAAAATTATACATTTATATTATGATAGAAGAATGTTTACCTTCAGCGACACGTTCCGCCTCAGTATTACAAAGAAATGTACCAAAGCGACACGAATACAGATGATCAATGATGGTGATGAGAAAGTGTTCATTAAACTGGAATGCATTGGGAAACTGTTGGCTCACCTGCCATACACAATCAATGAATTGCAAGAAAACCGGTGAGCGGTCAGCGTCCGAATGCCGATTATCACCATGGCCAATACGTTGCTGAAATTTGTGCCCAAACGAAAGCCATTCCTTCTCGATGAGCACCTCAAAACCACGCAGCGTACGATAATAAGGATCGAGCAGCAGCATAGCGAGCGCTGTTAGCTGAGCAGTACGATCCCAACCATCAGAGCAGTGCACCACCACCGAAGTGCTCATCGTCTCCACCTTGTCAACAATACGCACTGCACCCGCTAGTATGCATTTAATATGTTTCAACCAGAATGTGCTATCGATAGCGGATAACCATTTGGAGTCGTCTATGGTGGGGTAGCATGCCTCCTTCACCTTACGCAAACTTTCACGCATCACATGTATGTTGTGAATGTCCAGAAAATGTATTTCCACATTTTTATATGCTTCCTCTGATTCGTAGCCGCCACCCTTAGCCTTGTTGGCAATAGCATTAGCACTGGGCCTGGCATCAATGATTGCCAGCTTATCCGATTGCACATTCGCCTCCATAATATAACTCAAGTAGAGTTCATCATCTGCAGAGCGTTTACCGCCCACACCCACCAGTGGCTGGGAGCAGCGTGTGATGGTAGCCTGTGAACGTGGATGTATCCACGAGAGAACGGGCAGACGACAGCGTGAACGAAATTGTACGACACGACGCAGAAATTCATCGGAGGCAGCTTTTGGCACTGCCCACACAGCCGGATAGCTATCGCATACCGAATACGTTTCATTCAACTTGGTCACACGCCACATATCATTAGGCACGCCCAGCCGCCGCAACTCCGCCAACGGCTCATACACCGCCCAGCCATTGTCGGCGGCACATGGCGGTAGGCCAGACGCAGTAGCGTGTGCGAATGCAAATAAACGGCCACTGTACGAAAGGGGAAATGCATAAGACTGTAGTTTCTCGAAAACTGTGCGGCGCGAATGATTCTGCTGCTTATGGGCAAATCGCAAATTACGCATATCTTTGCAGAAGATTTCAATACCATACGAGTTTTCACCGCGTGACGTGGCACCACCTATCTTCTCGACACGTGCAATTACGCCCAGCGGCACATCTACCACTACTGGTGGTTCATGATCACGCAGCGGCAGCGACCGGAAGTATAAACGGAAGTTGGTTATTGTTAGTGCACCGAATGCCGGGCCGCGAAATGGGCACACGTAGGTGACGTCATTCTTTTGATCCTGATCCTCTTCGCCATCGAGATAAGCGAAGGGTGTGTCCCGTGAGTCTGTGTTGCCCTGCTTAGAGCCGATTGAACTGGATTTAGAATCAGCGGTATCCAGTGAGTTCGTGCTAGCATTCTTTGAAGTTATTTTGTCGGTGACGGACGCAACGGTATCCAACGCTTCATGCTTTTCCATTTTTTGTATAAGTTTTATTTGAGTTTTTTCGTGGTATTCGTTCGACAAACAATTTTTTTTTTCTCTCCTTTTATATTTTTGGTTTTGTTGGGAAAACACTATCACTTGGCAGGGTTGCCGAAAGCTGAAAAAGTTTTTAGAATTTTTGGATATTTAACATAAAAACGCTTTGGCAAAATATTACTTATTTTTGTATTAATACAAAAATGTATACAAACATTCAGCTACATTTTAACAGAAATTAAGTTCAATATTTTACGAAACCTATTCACTAATTTTAATAGTTAGTCATCCCTGTCAAAATAAAACGTATTCACTTTCTGAACATTTTCTAATCAGCTGACGGATTTTGTGATGTTTTTCGAAGCCGAGGAGGAGCGCCTACTATTGTATCAAACTAAAGAGAATTTAATAATGCCGATAAATACAAAATTGAATAAATCAACATCAAAGTATTTCATGCTTAAGAAAGGGATTCCTAAATTCGATACTTTGTTGCAGTAGTGTTGAAATTATTGGATTTGTTGCGGCATTTTTATCGACTGTATTCTGCGAATAAAGTTTTTATAAAAAATGCCAAGAAAAATCGAAGAAGATGAAATATTGGTTTTTTTAGCATACCAATCTATGTTGGATCTTTGTTTTACAGATTCAAGTATGAAAATGAACATGTTTGTTGTTGTAATAATTGATGATAATAAAGTATGCCCCTAGGTGATGAAGAAGAGCGAATAATGGAAGACTTCTCCGAAGATGCTTTAACACTTCTGTGCCATCGCGAGGCTACTCAGCTGTTCGATGTTACTAGAACAAGGTATAACCGGAACATGAATGGAAATGTGCTGCACAATTTTACAGATGCTCAATATAAGAAACTATTTGGCATGGATTTACTTAAATTTCACCAAATTTTAAACTTAGTCGCGCAAGATGTCAGCTTTAAAAACATGCGATCAAATCAAATGCCCATCAAATTGCAATTACAAATTACGCTCTTTCGCTTGGCTGGCGCTTCTATAAGAAAAACTGCTTTTACATTTGGCATTGGTGATGGTGGCACCATACATACGGTAACGCAACGCATATTCAACGCTATTTTGAAATTACGCAAAAAGTATATCAAATGGCCAAATACAAAGGAGAGAGCCACTATTGTGAATAAATCCATGAATGAGCTTCCTGGTTGCATTGGTTATCTTGGTTGTATGGAAATGAGATTGGATCTGACTCCTCTAAAAGATCGAGAAATATATTGGTCGAAGAAACGAAAACAATATTCACTTAAAGTACAAATAATTGCTGATTGCAATTTAAGAATACGACAAATATCTTTGGTCCATCCAGGCCGTGCGCAAGAAGCGAGCATATTTTCAACAAGTGCTATTGCAAAGCAATCTGACAAATATTTTTCAAATTTACAATGGTTAGCCGCAGGTACTGTGCATAAAACTACAAGCACGGTAATAACACCTTTTCCTACAAGAAGCACAGAATACCCAAAAGATGAACGTGCTAATTTCAATCGATGCTTTGCAAAATATCACGCTACTATTGGAAATTGTTACAAGCAACTGAAGCAAATGTTTCCCAGTTTAAAATGTTGGAAATATCGTTGTGGAAGAGCTGAGAACAATAAGCGGTGCTATGAATGGACTGTCGTTTGTTGCATTTTATATAATATACTGCAATTCAATGAAAATAACAATGAAATGGTTATTGAATCTCGATCGTTGCAGTATCCGAGCGAGATGACGGAATGCAATAACTTGAGACTTGGGCTTTGTTATTATTTAAATAGGAAGAATACACAATAACATATTAATATTATTTATCCAGATTTAATTTTTTACTATTAATCTTGAGTGTAACAATTATATTTTAACTCCAACTCTTTAATGGCGATTCTTTCTTTTGATTCTATTTCTAGAGTTTTTAGTCTCTCATCCTTTTCCATTTCTTTTTCGCGCAATTCTAATTCCCGTAGTGCTTTTTCTCGCTCAAACGCGAATCTTTTCTCCTCCAAACATATTTTAGGGTCAGGGCTGCGAGTCACTCTGCTGCTATAACTCATGTTATAATCCTCCTTCACTCTGATTCTTTTTATGGTGGTATGAATCTCATCGTCTGCATTTCTCTTATTGGTGTTATTAACCTCTTCCTCTCCGTCACCATACCCGTTCTTTTATAAAACGAAAATTATGATAAAATTAATTATAAATAAATATATTTTTGAATATCGCTTTCAACCAAACCTCTTCAAAACTTTGTAATCTCAGTTTTGCTTTCAATTCCGGTTCATAGACCTCGTCTTCCTCTTCAGCCTCCTCTTCGTCTATTAAATCTTGAGCGTTTATATTAGAGGTCTCATCTAAGGCGCTACAATTTCTCTGCTTGAAATTAATTTCGATAAAGCATTATTGAAATAGATAGAACTTTGGATGTATGCTCACACAAACCTCTTCAAATTCTGGCAATCTTCTATACTGAACTATTGCATCCAAAAAACAAAAATCGTTGTAGTAAAAGAGATTGGGCTCGTACACCTCGCCAATACTTTTCTTTTTGTCCACCTTTTTCTTCTCGGCCAGGTAGGCCGATCGCAGATATTTAACTTTCCTTTTAGCTTCTTCGACACTGCAATCCAATTGATAGGCTAATCTATCCCACGACTTCCTCCTCAAATCACTCCGATTATAATCAGCACTTCTAACATTCCATAAATTATCGTATTCGCGATACAATTTTATAAAGTTTTTCGTTTGGCTCCTGTTTAATTTAATTGCCGACATTTCTAATGGCGGACTATTTTATACTATACTTTATATTTCTTGATGGCGGACTTTATGGCATCTCAGCTGACATGGCGTGACGCTAGCCATAGTTGCCATACTGAATATCCGTACAAAATTACATTTTTTTCCCGTCACTCGATTTCTCAGTGGCTTTTTACACTGTCGCAAGCATGAAAGGCTGTGTAAAAGGGAAAAAATCGCTGCATTTTTCGTACTACTTTAAACCTACATAGTATACCATTCGGGGTTTGTTGTTGCAGAATTTTTTACATTCTGTCTTATATTCAATAATTTTTTGCTTTACGTTAGCTAGACGTGAAATTAACAACCTTTTTGTTTTGTTTTTTAATTTTATATGGACAAATTTGTGTGTGGTATGCTATAAACGATACCTTCCCCCCGTCAGGTTCAGCTTTCAGAATCCGTTGTGAACTTATGGGAAAAGTATACAACTGACATCAAGGAAATGAAGGGGAGAGGGGACACAATGCCTACGTTGTCAACGGATATTTTGCAAGTAACTTAATCGGCTGATATTTGTCACTCTCTTTCACACACTCTCAACGTACAGCAAAAGCTGAGAGTTGGCCAACTTCTTACGTTACTTCAACGTTTATGCTGTGAACGAGTATGTGCCACATCACATACGATTTCACTTAAGTTATCTTAGTTGTCAGTTGTATATGTACTTCGCTCTCAAGGTGGTAGCAAAATTACAGCACGACAAAAACAACACACTTCTTTGTTGTTGTAAAGCCTCAGAAATGCCAAAAACACAAGAACAAAAAGAAAAGATATACAGTTATGTCTTTTCTATCGCCCGTTATAACTTCGCCATGTGTCAACACTACTTTTAGTCAGTGTTCTCACATCGCTTATTAAAAATGACATATGCTACCGCCCGATTATAAATATTCCCATAAATTTTTCTCCCATACAATGATTTTCGTCCGGGAGAAAAATCCTCCCATTCCGAATCATCCGGGAGAATATTTTAACTTCGAATGAGAGTTCGAATCAGATGTTTAGTATTTGCGACATTTCGCAATTAAATAATAAAAAAAAAAATTATTTACGTAAAAAATACATAGCATTGCATTGCTTCTTGGCAGAGGTGCAGGATGCTCAGGATCAGCAATAATTAAAAAGTGTCTTGTGGGCATCTCAAACCTAGTCAATCTCTCCAATCTTCAATTGCAAAATTTAGTCTCTTATGTAAATTTAGTTTTAGTAAATTTATGTGGTTTTAGATTTAAAAAGTGCTGCTGCCTTCCAAAATTGTATGACACTCTTCTTCGTTTTATATAGAAGTCGCAAGCAATTTCGCGGTTAGGATCCATTAATTCCAGACTCTGAACTTCAGAGGGACCAACTATGGTAATAAAATTTACAGACATATAAATTAGTGTAATAAACTTAAAATTTTGAATTTTTCGTCAACTGCAGGAATATTTGGTGAAAAATCTTTTTGGAAATGAAATATTTCCTATTTCCAATGTGTTTAGAATCGGTAAATTATTAGCATGAGAGTTTTTCTCCTAAGTTCGAAAGAATTGCATGGGAGTTTTTTCTTCAGAATTGGGCTATAGGAAAATCTCCCAGGAGATTTTATTTAGAATTGAGATATCGTTTTTTTTCTCGAAAGAAAATTTTAAATGTTTTCTGTCCTCAGTCATATTTATTCTCAAAAACAATGTTGAGCCCAAAAATAAATCGTGTTCTATTCAAAAATGTTGAAAGCAAAAGTATAACAATTGCAGAATTTTACCAAATTGCAAGTAATACCAAAGTCTCCCCTAAGGGGAACTGTAATTTGGGGAGTACATGGACAACTTAGGCATTAGTCGGGAAAGCACCTGTAAGTTTTACCAAAGTAACGAAGAAATATCAGAACACATCCCAATACACTCCGTGGCAGTCATTCGCAGGAGGAAAAGATATTTGGGGCACTACCACCCAGAAAGTGGGGATATCACAGCCTTGAAACCACATCTACTACTTAGTTTCTCCGGCAAGATTTGCTTGTCTGACAGCTTGTTACCAAACTAATATCGGGGGCACAATAGGCCTTTAAGGTCGCAGTACACATTACACTTTCAATCAATCACTCAAACATCCATGTCAAGCTAACACAAAGCAAAAAATTCTTGAAAATAAATCAGTATCTAAAAAATTCTGCTTTCTATGAAAACACTTACCCGAAAACAACGGTAAAATTAATTATTTGTATTGTATTTCGTTGTATTGACTCCTAGTCAGAGCTGAAGGGAGGGAGAAATTAGGGGGTTTCCCCCAAGACCCGCAATTTTTATAGGTGCAATAATAGACCGCAGTGCAATAATAGACCGCTTTCTTTCAGCTAAATATCGAAAAGCGGATTTGAAATAAAAATTTTAAAGCTGAATAATAATCCTAAAAATACAAGGTGTTGCAAAAATAATATTATAATGTGAATATGTAGGCTGCCATTGTCTTAGAAATAAAAAAATTGTGCTCTGTTTTCACGAAACATTTATTTGAAGGTGTAAAATTGATGATATTAATGATATAGGTCATTTTGAATTGTTGTTCGCAAAATATCTGATTTCTTCTTCAATGTTGGCTTTCAAGCCCTGCATGATTTGTACATAGTTTGTTGTGGTACACGCGAGATTTTCAAAAGCCCCAATGGAAGAAGTCTGGCACTGAATCCACTAGTTTCCTGCAAATTCCTAATTTTTATGCTGTCTGTAACGCACGCCATAAATCGTTGACGTTTTTTGATTTTTCTTCGCGACCGCATCATTGACATCCGTCCAAAGGTTTTCCTGGCCGGCCCAGTCTCCTGACCTCAACCCCATTCACAGCAAACCAGTTTTTCACTATTTTGTTGATATGCTTTGGATTATTGTCCTGCGGTATCTTCCATTCAGCATAAGGCTACATAGTTCAACTAATTATGTCAACGTATAATTTGGCATTCATGTGGTTTTTAATTCAATGTATAGGGCCTGTGCCATTGTATGAGAAACAACACCAAACATAAATTTTTGCGCCACTGTGCTTCACTGTTTTGGAAACATATTTTGGGTCATGTGGAACTCCAATCGGTCTTCGAACATATTTTCTGTGTCATTTAGACCTGAATAATACAATTTTTGTATCATCGGACCATAAAATATAACGCCATTTATGAACTGGACAATTTAGGTGAAATTTTGCAAATTGTATGCTAGCCTTGGCTGTAAAAGCGGCACTCATCTTGGGCTTCTACGGTAAAGTTTAGCATCAATTATTCTTCTTCTGATTGTTGACGAGTCCACATTAAGGTTAAGCTCGGTTTTTATCTTTTGCGATGCTAGAAATTGGGTTTCTCGTGCCAAAGCTGTAACTTTTTTTTGTTCTCATGCTTGGAAAGTACCAGGCCTCTCTCTTACGACCTCTCGTTTCAGGATTTTCTTCCCATTTTTGGGCATTGCTTATCATTTTTGCAGAACAGCCAACAATATCTTGTACATATTTATAAGTTTTTCCATTGGAAAGCAGTTTTTTTTTTAAATAATTTTGCGTCTTGTGATAGTACAATGCTATTTCTCCAAAATTTAAGTCTATTGATTTCAGAAGAAAGTATCTGGATAGAAGCCACTTGTACTCTTCAAAATATACCATATTAAAATATGCTTCTTTCATACGACTAAGTGCAAAAACTTCGCCTTCTACCGTAATACTGCTATTATTTTGCACAGCTTAAAAATTGGAAACAAATTAATTTTTCAACTGCTAGCATTAAAGGAAACTTAAGAATGTTCAAACAAAAAAACTTCAGTAACAACTTTACCATAATTTAAAAATTGTGTTGATTAGTTTGCCTTAGGGCAGTGCTATTAATTTGCACATATCACATACTTGAACATACATAAGAACTCCAAGGTGATGTTCGACTTATTAACATTTGTTGGTTTCACTTCAAACGTCGAGTTACGTACATATACATATGTATATCGATAAATTGTATTTAGGGCCCTCATACTCAGAACATGACAGTTACGTTCTGGTATTAACGCTGGTACTTATGTCAAAATATTTTTTCTTTTTATTAAAAACAAATTGCACAAACTGGGCATGTACCATAATACTTATTTTAATCTTTATTTGAATATTTAATTTCTAGTTCTTTCATAGCAATTCTTTCTTTCGATTCAATTTCCAAGATTTTCAGTCGTTCATCTCTTTCGATTTCTTTGCCTCGTAATTCCAGTTCAAACTTAATTCTCTCCTTCTCAAAAGCGAATTTTCTTTCTTCCAAGTCTAATTTGGATTTTTGAATTTCTCTACGTTCTGTATGACAAAATAGTAAATCTTGCAGAGCTGCACGCGTGTAAACACTTGTTGACGTAGGCTGTGATCGCTTGGAATTATTAACTCTTTTGTTTCGCCGCTTACCTGTAATTTGACCAGCATCCATAGACGGCATTAGGTCATTGTTGCAGCTTTGTGATTCAGAAGGCGATATCGAAACAGCTTCCATTTTATTGACGGGGGCAAACTTAAATTCAATGCTTTGCCCTTCGTTGCCAATGGGCATTAAAAGACTATTACTGTTGGTATCGTCATAGTCAACATCATCGTCGTCCGATTGTTGACAATCGAATGACGACTGCTGGCTATTTGTTACTTCGATAAAGTTAACAGGTGCACTCTGCAATGACTTAAAGTGTGGCGATGAAGGTGGTGACATTAAGTTTTCACATAATGGTCCGATTTCAGATATATCCAATGCTGGTGTGGGACGCCGTAATTTACTGAAAACTTCATGCAAGCTATCGTAGTAGGGACAAACTCTTTTGGCAAGATCTAAATAAATGAAACTTTGTTATTATACTATTCTATTTCTAGTTTCTTTCTTTCCAACTACCAGCGGCATTTCTTCCTTCACTCAGTGAGTGGGCTTCCGCTGAGTTCTTCCAATCGGTCGCCTTGTAATACATGGTCTTCATGTTGCGCACTTTGTTTTTTGCCAGAGTCCAATCAACATCAATGTTGCACTCATCGATAAATTTATTGTAATATATTTTGGAAGTGGGTTTCTAGAAATGATATAATAATTCATTTTGCAAAATAATCATAATTATTCTTTTCGTTTTTTCTTTTAATGGCACAACTACAGGGGACCTACAGTTTTATGACAAATCCGAACGGCGAAGTTGAAAAGCTCTTCATAGGCAATTTTTACTCTTGTAGGTTTGCCATTGCCTGCCAAGAGGTTTTTCACTTTTTGATTTTAGCCTGTGCGGAGATTTGAACCATGGACACTCTGCGTAGCAGGCCAACTCACTACCAACTACAACACAGCGACCAAAATCATATTTATTAATTACCTCAAATTCATGTCCTTTTAAATACTCCACGAGCTGAGTGGTCTCCTGATCGGTCCATTTACGATTAGGCCTATACCGTTTTCTTTTGAAACACTTCTGAATGAAATTTTTACTATTTAAGTAAGTTGTTTTAAAAATATTTTTCTTTTAAGTTTACCTTCTCAGACATTTTACCGTTCCAACTTTTGTTAAAAATTGTTTATTTCTTAGCTGCTGCGTTTCTAAAATTGTTCCTACTGTGAAATGTCAAAACAGTAAATCAACGGTACCAGGTTGATAGATGATTATTTTTTATTTCAACCCTGCATCAAATGTTTACATATGATTTGGTGCTCATACAACTGCCTGGTTAAGTGTCAAACTAGACGTGTTCGTAACACAAGCATTGTCGTATGAATGGTATTAGGGGTATTCATTCACTTTATCCTGCAACGACATCCAATGCCATCATGAAGGTTGCTGATAATATGTTGCACTTTTAAAATACATAAATATTGCTATCCTCTTGGACAGTCGGACTGCAACATTTGCTCTTCGTTCAACGACCATTACAACATCTAATCTAATGCAACAAAACAGGTAAAGTCTTACCAGCGTAGCCCGCGTACATGACATTGCCCTCATTTGGGTCCTCCGACATCGGAACATATAAGGCAACGAAATGAATGCACTAAACTCACTTAAGAATAATATTTTAAAGAAATATCATGTGGTCGGCAATTGCATGTAGATGAAACAAACTACAATTGATATAAATCATTACATTATCTCAAGAAACAATTATTGAATTCTGGTAGACCGGAGTGCCAGATTTGATTCCGTACCGCGCGTAATGCGTAGTACGGTGGAATAAATAGCGTGCTAAATCCATTTGAACCACCCAGTTCTGGAGAGAACTGCTCTTAACCGAGAAACATCTGGTCTACTGTACGCTAGTAACTGTCTGGTTTTGGAAAAGTTCCACACAGGGAAAAAATTCATAAAAAATATGCAGAAATGATTCATAGACCGAAGGGCCAAAATGCGAATTTCGTAACACAAGCATTGTCGTACCTGCAAAAAATTGAGAGAAAAAACACTAATGCTTGGCTCTATAATGAACCATGGCGAAAACTTCAGGCGGAAAGTAATTTGAGGGAACTAGGCATCAACGAGCTTTAGGAAATTTAATAAATATGTGAGGATGGTTTTAATTCTACCGCATGGTCTACGCTAAAAACTGAGAGAGTGATATCAAAATGGTGGTACATCATTAATGGGGTTCGTGGCGCGAGCCACCAACAAACCAACCATAGTCTCTCAGCGTGTTCTACGGGTCACTTGAAAAGTTTCTAGCTTAAATATGAAAACACAGTTATCTTGGTTTGAGTTTTTGTTTTTTATTCAGTATAATCTCCTAACAGTTCAATACACTTAAACAAGCGCTCCTCCAATGAATCTATCCCATCATTAAAGTACGATTCCGGAAGGTCTGCAAAATAGGCCCCTACGGCTGCTATAGGGTCTTCATCCGATGAAAAACGCTTTCCGCGAAGGAACTGTTAAAGGTTTCGGAACAGGTAGTAGTCGCTGGAGTGTAGTGGTAGTGCGTTGGACTGCTACGCCGAGTGTCCGGGGTTCGAATCTCGGCACAGGCAAAATCAAAAAGTAGAAAAAATAATTTTTCTATACGGCACCACCTCTTGGCAGGCAATGGCAAACCTACAAGAGTAAAAATTGCTATGAAAAGCTTTTCACTTCGCCGTTCGGATTCGGCATTAAACTGTAGGTCCCTTCCATTCATGTACAAATATAATACGCACAACATGAGTGGATGCGAAAAGCTCGGCCTAGGCCCTCCATGGGCTGTTGTGCCATTAAAAGTAAGTAAGTAGTCGCTGGGAGACAAATCTGGTGAATACGGTGGATAGTCAAGTAATTCGTGCTTTAATTCCTTGAATGTAGCCATTGTGAAAACACTTGTGTGAGGACGTGCGTTGTCTTGATGATGCATCAAGTTTATCCAAAAGGTTACAATAGTATTCTGAGTTTATTGTTTTTACCTTTCTCAAGATAATCAATCAACAAAATCCCTTTTGCATCCCAGAAAACAGTAGCCATAACCTTTTTGCCGGTCGTTTGTGCTTTGTCTGCTTTGGCGCCGAACATCCAGCTTCAGCCCACTGTAAACGTTGCTGTTTCAATTTAGGATCATGATGGTGCACCCAAACTACTCTTAAAATCCGTTTTATTCTGCTTAAAACGTTCCAGATTGCACTGAGAAATTCGTTTTCGATCAAGTTTTTGTTGAATTTTTAACGTATGGGGCACAACTTTTTCATGTGAGGTTCTTCATGTAAAATGTGGTTTACTTGTTCCTCTCAGATGACTATGGTATCAGCTATTTCACACATAGTCGCACTTGGATTTTCACAAGCAATAACGTGTACTTTTTCAATGATTTCTGGTGTCGAGGCACTTTTTGGACGTTCAGTGCGTGCTTCATCTTCAATACTTGTACGACCACGTTTAAATTCAGCAATCCAATTTTTTACTGTTGCATATGAAGGAGCACATTCACCTAACACATTTACCATATCGATATGGAATTATTGTTCTTGTTTTTTTAAATAAATACTCAATAATGGCACGATTTTCCAATTTTTCCATTTTAAAAAACACTGTGACACTTCAACTTCCAGCAGCTGTTAAACAAATAATGGGTTGCCAGATTGAGTTGTGAAATTTTACATGGGTTCATACGAAAGATGAAATCATACATTAAACATAAATTCACTGCTCCACTAGTGCTATCTACCATATGGGTCGGGCTAGAAACTTTTCAAGTAACCTGTATTTAACCATTTGCATTATTTACATCTTTAATAGCGATATCGAAAGCATAAATACATGAATGTTATCTCTTTAGCTTTCCATTTATTCTAATCACTGAAATATATTCCTTTAAAGAAAATTTGAACATTACAGAAAATCATATTTCTTAGTACATACTTAAATCAAAAACACCCAACACCAAGTCGCCAACGGGAATAAATACAAAAGTTTTAAATTCCAAATCCAACTACAGACATATTTACACGATACTGTAAGTATGGTAAGTAAGTAAGTATGTATGTATGTATGTAAGATACCTACTTTGCATAATTTTGGCATTATGATTTTGCGTTGACCAAATGAAGCATATACAAAAATTACCAGCTGCAGGCTAAACGATTTCAAAGCGCACTTACTTCATCAGATAGCAGTGGAATTTCAAAAAAGTTGATTTTTTTTTAAAAATGTCACAAAACAAAATATATATGTACATATGTAATCAAAGAGAAGAGAAATGGAAAAATCATACCAAAATATTCACGTTTCAAATTATGAACTATAAAGGAGTGAGAGTATGCATGCTGCTAGTGTACAAGTTACAGTAGAAATAAAGACAAAAGTGAGATTATCGCTCGAGACGAATATGGAAAAGATGATGAAGCAGCAGAAGAAAAAGTAGAAAAAGTACAAAAAGAAGAAATGAAAGAACTTTTGTAAAAGTTCAAGAAGCAGAAACACTTGAAAGATTTCGTTTTCCAAATACACACACACACATACATCCATATATCCTTACTTATGTATGTATGTATGTGTGTAGTGAGTAATCCTGTGGGATGAGCATAAGCATGTTCATTTTTAGCAGATACTTTTCAACACACACACACACACACGCAAACATACCTATACGTATACACGTGTACGAGTATGTATGTGTCTGTTATTTTGTTTGTATGAGTATGTTTATTAGTGTGCGTGTGCTATGAGGAAAAGTTATCCCTGTGGAAAATTTGTATGAACAAATGCTCTTATGCTGGAGATACTTTGCATGAAAATAGAAAAACGAACGAGCAGAGAGAGAGAAGAAAACAGCAATTTTTAGATGAAAAGTTTAAAACCATTTTCATAAATTTCTTTCATCTCACACATTCATGCAAACATACTTACATACGTATGTATATCCAAAGGCATAAGTACACACACGCACACACACACACAAGCTCACACACACACATTGAAAGCATAAGTGTTGCTGTGTTGTGATTACCGGTATCCTGTTGCTTCTTCATTCGTTGCAATTTCGTGTCACCAAATATAAAACGAACAGAGCCAAACATAAATCCCTCGTTCGTTGCACAATCCCCAATGGAAAACACAGTTACATTTTCATAATTACACAAATACATACGCACGCATTCAAATGTAATAAGCCATACGTACATATGTATGCATGTATTTATGGAGCAGGTACGAGTATAAGTTCTTCGGTGGTGTATGCACACAAATGGAACATTTTTTTCAAGCTATACACATAGTCAGCACTTGAAAACAAAGCATACTCGTATTTCCGAAACAAATTATTTTCTTCTAGCCAAATTGTGATAAAATGAAATATTTCATCAGAGGAAATGAAAATATTTATTCCATTGTTCCATTATAATTATTTTTTTTTTATGTATTTCAGACACAAGCCTATAAATCATTTTGATACATACCATATTCATAAAATATCTGTTTTAATTTTAATATTAATATTTCACACAGATAAGATTGATTCATGGAAGAACTAAATTAGAGACTAATATTGTAAAGGGTTTTCCAATAGGGACATAACAAACATGATAATTGAGTTCTTCTTCTTTAAATGGTAGAACAGCCCATGGACGGCCTGGGTCGAGCTTTTCGCTTCCATTAATGTTGTGTGTGATATATTTGTACATGAATGGATAGGACCTAAAGTTTTAAGCCGAATACGACGAACGGTGAAATAAAAAGCCTTTCATAGGCAATTTTTACTCTTGTCGGTTTGCCATTGCCTGTTCCACTTTTTGATTTTTCCTGTGCCGAGATTTGAACCCCGGACACTGCCATCGCACAACCAACTATGCCACAGCGACCACATCTAATACACATATTGAATTTAAGTATGCAATTCGATGTCGCTCATATCACCACCGCGGCCTTTTTTGCTTTGATCGTTACCTTGTAGCCAATTTTCCACCACTCTTCCACCTCTTCCACCACAGATATCGGCTGGAACGTTGGAAATTTCACGTTAAATATTGTTTTTGAGCTTTGAGCTCTCCTCTAACGATGTTGGCTTGTTGGCATAAACCAACGACTTAGCGTGTCGCTATAAAAATAGTTCCAACGGCGTTAAATCGCATGAGCTATGTGGCCATTCAAACAGATTATATCTCGAGATTACCCCATTACCGAAGTTCCCCTTCAATCGATCAATTGTTTGACTAACTATGTCACCATCTTGTTTGAACCACATATCACTGATGTCAAGTTCAACCAATTCTGACCAAAAATAGTCTTACAACTTGGATGGTGAGCCTCCAATGGCAAAAAAAGGTCCAATTACACCTTCGACATGCGGAATCCACACCACACGGTCACTTTTTGTAGAGGCAATGTAGTCTCCTGAAGCAAATGTGTGCTTGTTGCTGTTCAACATTGCATATTTTTCTCATTGGCAAAGCCATTAAGCCAAAAGTTAGCTTCATCACTGAAATTCAGGATTGGGAAAATCACCAATTAAATTCCTTTTTATTTTAATGTCACAACAGCCCATGGAGGGCCTATGCCGGACTTTTCGTTATTTCCTATTAAATAAGTACTTCTAGAAAAAACATTTTGACCATTTTAATCAAATAAAAATTCGAATGTTCAACGGTCCGTATGAAGAATATTAAATTGATTAATCTTTAGAGAAACTATCTAGTAGAAATAACAGCATAATCGTCTTAAATTCGTCAAAAGAGTTTTATAGCTTCGATCGAAATATTAAGAAACTATGGTAAAATGACTGCCACCTCGTTAGTCGACTAGTTGCAACATACTAGAATATCATTTCATCGTGTCCCCAATTTAATATTTCATATATCACCAATGCCACAAATATCCCAAAAAACTATTCTATCTTTGAATAATCCCTTCTGTGTATTGCTAGTAGGCTGCCTAAGCAACACAAAATAAGTAACGATATGGCAATGTTAAGAAACTACGAAAATTTCCCCCATTCACTAACACAACTATAAATCGTTCTAAATCAGTGCCGGGTACACTAGTCCATAAACATGAATGCTTGTATGTGTATCTGATATAGCGACAGCGCTGCCGTTTTAAGAATTTGCGCAACAAAATCTTGCTTACATGACTGCTGAAAGTCAACTAAAATGATTTGCCTTAACAAAATTGCTTTCAAACTTCGCCTGAATTCCATTGTTCGTGAATAGTTCGTAAGGTATACGAAGAAGTTTATAGTGTACGTGCAACAGTATTGCGTCGGCAGAGAATGTGAGCCTAGTCACACGTGTATAGGAAAATCAAAATTGCCCGATACTGTTCTAAAGATTATTCTTGAAAAAAAGTAATGACAAATAAATTACTATTTGCGGTAGGCCAATCACTTACCCGGATGAAAAAAATAGCAGCTTAAGGAAATTAGTATTAGGAACAATGGTTTGTTGAAACCATACGCTTCCAAGAGCAGAAGGAAAAATAATAAAAATGGTAAAATTGCAGGAGACGATCTGGGGTCAGATCGAAAACCATACTTAAATTAAAAATAATATACAAATAATATCACATAATAGTCGTTTTCAATCAAACCAAATAAAAAAAAACTGTTTCTTTATAAGCTTAATCATCATCTTTATGAGGCGGTGAAATCAAAAACTTCCTCTTATGAAGGAAAATGTTTCCATTCGGAAGGAATTTTGATTCTTGCATATTGTATATGAGATTATAGAAAGTCGCTTATCGAAAGCTGAAAAATACCATAAAAACTAAGTGATGGGTTTGTCACTAAGCTTAAGCTCGTTATCAGGGACATTGTCATGGCGAATGGCGCGGAAACCTATTTACATACATACAATTTATTTAGTTCTACATCATTAATCAGTTTTGTCAGTTGCGTATTGTAAAAACGCTTACAATTTTCAAACCGGGGATGTGCATCGTTCGGTTAAAGTAACTCAAAGATCAAATGGTTCGGTTTAAAATCGGTTTGCATCCCTGCTGCAAATCGGTTTGCATCCCTGCTTGAAATTATCCTGAGTTTTAGTACAGCTTGACTATCACTGTAGACTTCGATATTTTTCCTCGTTACATGCATGCTAAAATCAATTTCAATTAGTGTTTTGGACCAATCTGTATAGAAAAGATGTGTAAGACCCTGAAGTACAATCTCTGGATCGCTCTAGTAGTGTCGATTATTTAGCTACTTAGCAACAATTAAAAATATGGCGAAAAATTGTCCAACCAGAACAGATTTGTTTTATGTTTTTAATTTGGAAAATTATTTTTCTGTATTTGGTAAGTTCATCTTGTGAAATTATATCTAGTGGATGTATTCATGATGGATAGCTTCATGAACGTTATGTTTGTCATAGAGAGAATAACAGGCTGACCAGGCGATCGTTTCGGAACTAAGCCTGGTTTCCTTATCAGTGATCTTACTGATTTTAATTACAATTTTGGAACTGCCTGTATAGAAAGCGACTCAGAAAGGTTCCAACTAAATCGTTCTGTTGCTCCCAGATTATGTATTATTTAAGTGCCTATTTACTCTAGCGCAAGCAAGAAAAACTGTTCGACAGAGACAGTTAGAAAAGTAAGGTAGTAATAAAGAAATATAAGTTTTACGCTCTTTTTGCTACTACCGTACTTTTCTGCCTAACTCTCTCGAACAACTTTCCATGATAGCGTCAGTGTAAACAACCACTAAAATTGATTGCAGGTACTACAAGTAGATATATGTGGTAAAATATTAGCAACTGTTGGTGAGTGCTGCTTCGAAATCAGAAGATGAATTTGTTTTCATTAACCTAGAATTCGTTTCAATTCAGTTAATTTCTTTTATTTAAGTGAATGTAAGTGAGTATTTTTTCAGTTTGCGCCATTGATAATTACCTACATATATATGTACATGGACTTATTCATAATTTCGTAATTTATAATTTTTAACAAAACTCGTACACGAACTTACTCGTACATTAGTTAGTCCCCATTTAAAGTTGAAAGGTAACTTTGTCATTAATAATTAAATTTAATAATAAACGACTATGCAAATAAAATACATTTTACTACTGGTAAAACAAATAAACAAATAAAAATTAAAAACTAACAAAATACGTTAAATACACACGCTATACGTTTGCGGGAAGACTGTCATAAATAAAGATAATTAAAAATTTTCGAGTTAAGTACATTCTTTCAGAAAAAGTAAATGATACTTTTTCTAAGCCAACTTAAAGGGATTGTAAAACTTTTGTCGCCAAGTTGGCACCACTATCCCTCTACCATGACGTGAGCACGCTCTGTTATTTAGTTTGTTTACAGTGCTATATTTTATCAGTTCATCTGTCTCAGTGTGTTTTGCAATTTTACAATGAATACAAATATTTAACAAAGAACTTGTCTAAAATTTTGTATTGCAAATGGAATTTTGTGAATGAATCAACTTTATCAAAAACATATGAGTGCATATGAGTGGTACAGTACATTTGAAAGCGGTCGAGATGCGGTGGATGATTTTCCTCGTTCTAGTCGGCAATTTTGACTGTTTTCTTTGATTATCGCGGTGTTGTGCATTCGGAAATCTTGTCAGAAGGTCAGACGTTAAATAAAAAATATTATCTAGTCGTTTGAGAGAGCAAATTCGTCGAAAAAGTCCAAGTTTGTGGAAAGAAAACTCTTGGATTTTGCACCACGGCAATGCACCATCCCGCAAGCCGAACGAATTTCTGGTCAAACACTCACCATATTCACCTGATATGGCTACGGCTTTTTCTTCTTTCCAAAACTCAAATTACCACTTTGAGGCACCAGTTTTCCGTTTTCAGTCGATAGAAGACATAAAAGAGAATTTGCGACGAGAACTGAAGTTACTGAGGCAAATTCGTTTGGAAAATGTTTTGATGATTGGATTATTTCGGAGGGGGTCTACATTGAAGGCGATACAAAAACTTTGAATAAATAATAAATATTTTGTGTGCTATTAATCAATTCATTTTCCTTTTTTGACAGAATGATGCAAGTCGCTGACAATATTATCGGCAGTGTGGGCGTCAGCACTTAACTTGCATACAAAAATAACTGTTATATACTGCTTTATATTGTGTAAAAAATCATAACTGTATCTTATGAACTCTGAACACGTGAGAAAGAGTATTTGTCGTTATCAATTGCATGAGCATGAAGTGATTGGGTAACCTGAAAAATGTAAATGCCATTTTCTTGACTTATGACAGTATTGCAGCAAACAAGCGATATGCATACACTCATGTACCTGTACCCGTATTTATGTGTTTAAGGATTTCTTTTTCAGGGAGAGATGCGCCAACGATATTATCAGCCATGGGAGACAGAACGGTGTTTTTGTTATTGTTGTTTTTAGGGATTGTGTATGGTGTGTTCCGTTGTCTTTTTCGTACGTGATGTTGTGGTCAGTTCCGGACCATAATTTTAATGCATGTATGCAGAGCATGAATCTCGAATTTTACCGTGTACGCTTGAAGCGATAAGAACCACAGCCATTTTCGGTTTTGGGTCCATTGCACTTTGCCATTCGTTCGTTTGTAGCATATGAATAAGATACATACGCACATATAAGATACATAATACATACATATGTATGTATGTATATATTTTTTAATTTGAAATAGAATTTGATGGTATGCGTGCAGCTGGTTTTCATTAAATAGAAGAAATGTAAATAGATGTAAAAGTTTTGTATTTGGCTTGAAAAGGATTTCATATGCAGATGTAGAATACGAACCTACTAGGTACATTTGAAAATTTTCTAACCATAACACGTGTGTGTATTGGCTGTTGCTGACTGAAGTAAGAAAGTATATAAGCAAGCATCCAATTCCCACACGTAGCGTTTTAATTAGTGGCGCAAATGTATTTATATTTTTCGTTTCTTTTTTCTTTGCTTCTGCTGCATTCGACATAGGGAGATAATTTGCAAACGAACATAGCCCAGCAAATACACTTAATTTGCATATTTTTAAATGAAATCAAAATAAATGTGTTAAATGTATGTGAGTCTTGATTTTTGTACATACATATGTATATGCTCGAACCTTTCTTCATTCCTTTATAAATACTTGGTACATTTCTTTTATATCATTCAACATGATACAACAGCACTCCTCAACTCTTCATCGTAGTGTACGATAATCCACAAATTTAATGAAGGCTTGACTTAGTTTTATGGTGTAAATATGTATGTTGTACACTGTAAATATTAGCGGTTCTGAAAATGCAGCGGAAATTGAAAAAATTTGTAGTATGGTATAAGAAAGTAATGATCATACAAAGGTTGTGCAGAAGTAATGTCGAAGTAAGAATCTTGCCAGAGTTGAGTTGATTTTATGTTCTAGTTGACGAAATAAAAGAATTCCATAATTATTCCCTTTGATTTTAATTCTTATTACTTCCAAACAAAATAATCACAACAGATTTTTGTGTTACATATTTATTTAATGAAAGATGAACACTGAATGAAAAACTACTTACATTCCATGTGGATCTTAACTTAAGTTCTAAAATATGAAATACATTAGAATTTACTGGGCTGCCAGACTTATGTATTTATATTCTACTGCAATTAATATTAATGTTAATAATAAAGAAATTTTTGTTAAACATATGTACTTCGTATATGTAACTCCTGGATTCGGAATTTTTGAAGGAGACAGTGCTTGAGTGCTAATGAAAGCAAAATTCGAAAAATTTTTTAAATAACTTCTATATTTTTTTGTTGTTGTTTTTTTTTTCTACAAAAACTGTAGTTTCTGAGAAATAGTTATAGGCGGAACTATCGGATCTGTGAGATATAATTTTTACAACAAGTTGGTAATTTTATCTTCTGAATGAATGTACTATTTTTTGTTGATTTTCGAAACTACCTTGCAAATAAGCATGTTGTTTACCTAGGAAAGCCAGACATAATTAATTTGAATTATTTAATTGTTAGTACTCGTATGTAATTTAAATGCCAGAACATGCAATGATAATGACGAGGTATACAAGCTGCGATGCCAAGCAGAACGACCAAGAAACCAGTGCTCAACAAAAAGACTTTATACGATGCAGTGAAACCAAATAAGGCAGAAAACTGGATGACTTAAGAGAAACATGGCACTAGAATGTGGAGACAGCTGGGAATAAACGGGTTGGAGGAGGTGGAGACTCTGGTGCGAAAAAAGGGGTTGATCGTTTATCAATAAGTGGAAATCATGTTTTCGTATATAAAATTAGACTCCATCAGATAAAGCCGAATTATAAGAATCTAATATAAAAGTAAATGAAAATTCAGCTTCTCTATCTACCATAGGCCAAATCAAAAATTGCTCCCGTGAGTTCTTCTTCTTCTTTTAATGACACAAAAACACATGGAAGGCCTAGGCTGAGCTTTTCGCATCCACCCATGTTGTGTGTGCTCTATTTGTACATGAATGGACCTATAGTTTTTTTATGCCGAATCCGAAAGGCGAAGTGCGAAGGTGCCTTAAAATTAGGAACATATAGAACTAAACGATCCATAGGGTAAACTTGACCTTTTTTTCATATATTGTTATGATATTAAAATTTCTATACACCGCTGAACAACATTTCGTAGTACTTAGTCGTCGTCGTCAGCCGCATGCTTGTGCATGCTGTTTTTATATAAACGAACAAAAAAGGCCTAGAATTCGAGGGATCCTCTGCAGAAAACTGTGTACTATAGTAAAACAAATAATTAATCACTTAAGCTGATCGGCTAAAGAAATAAATTATATACAAAAAAGAATTTGTCAATAAAACACAAAACCATTATTATTCACTCAAATTCATTGCACTTCTCAACATATATGTAATATAATTTCAAAAAAATCTTTTTCAAACGCATTTTTGGGAATCAACTTTAGAACCTCACCGCGAAATCTCTTTTATGTCTTCTATCGACTGAAAACGGAAAACTGGTGCCTCGAAGTGGTAATTTCAGTTTTGGAAAGAGAGGTAAAATGGTGGTTACGATGGTTGATATTTGTTGAGTTTTTGGCCAGAAATTCATTCACAATGATAGCCTTGTGAGATGGTGCGTTGTCGTGGTGCAAAATCCATGAGTTTTCTTTCCACAAACTTTGTATTGTTCGACGAATTTTCTCTCTCAAACATCGTATAACGCCGAGATAATATTATTTATTTACCGTCTGACCTTCTGGCAAGAATTCCGAGTGTACGACACCGCGATAATTAAAGCAAACATTCAACATTGCCAATCAGAGCAAAGAAAATCTTCCACCACATCTCGGCCTCTTTTAAATGCTCTGTATTACTCATATGCACTTGTTTTTGACAAAGCCGATTCACAGTAAGCCTTCTGTCTGATTTTCAGCAATTAGGCGCACGAAATTCCTTTTTGCAATACAAAATTTGTTCAATATTTTTCTTCATTGTAAAAATCGCAAACCACACTTGAGATGAACTGACAAATTCGAGCCGTGCTCAAACTTCACGTTAGGATAGAGAATAACGGTGCCAACTTAGCGAAAAACCGATTTTTTACAATCCCTTTAAGCGGTATTTTTAAATAAATGATCATGGTATCGGTACTTTTTTGATAGAATGTTAGATTACTTATCTTCCATGATTTTCAATTGTCTGCTGACAAAATTTAAATATCCAAATGCATTTCAAGAATGCCCTGAAGAGGCACGCCAAATATGTATGTCCTCGATGCAAGAACTCTTCGCGCTTTTATGAATATTTCTAACTGATTCTAACTCAGTTTCTATCCCTTCGTGTTTCTCTCAGTGCACTTATTTGTAAGCTCATTTTGTAAACTTTACACGTTTACAGATTAAAATATATACCAAGTTTTGTTCAGTATTTATTTTTTCGCATCCTTTTGAAATGTCCAACTAGGCAAGTGAGTTGCAGTACATTAGTATGTGTGTTTGTGTGTATATGATTCTATGTTTGTGCGTGTGAATGAACGTCAACGTATCCTTGCAGTAGTCGTAAGTTTTATCAGCATGAAGCAATGCAGATGCGCGTACTAATTAGTTTTTGAATTTCTAGAAGAAAATTTTAATTACTTAAATAGTACATACCCTACATACACTTAAATAAGACTTATGAATATACATTTGAAGTGAATGCACATACACATACACACACATAGAAACACATAAAATTCCGGATTACGGTGGATACGAGAATACACCCTTAGCCAATGAACAACTTTATTACGATAATACATCGCAAATGTAAGTTTAAAATTAAAATATAACAATTGCAATTGCAGCAAATTAATCACAATTTGTTGTTGTCGATGTACGAGAGAAGTTGTTTTCAGTTTAGTTGTTGATGAATTTCTATGCTGAAACTTTGACTCTGATTGCAGCACTCGCACGTATGTACGTGACATTCATCGAACATTTGCAGGTACACATTTGGTATGTAGCTACTACCAGCCAGATGGAAAATGGATGGTATTTGGCAAATTGTATGCTCATTGGCGTATAAATCAATTTGAGCAACGGTTTTGCAATTTAAAATGAAATCGGTGCAACATTTGCACATACAAACTCTCACACATACTCACATAGTGCATATATGGTACATATGTAAAGGTGCAACACTGGTGTATGGTATTTACTGGTATGGCAAAACGTATTCAAAAGGATTATAAAGTGTACTCGTACTCTTCTTGGATATGATTGTGCACCGACGGCTGCCCCAAGGTGATACACAAATGCACTTTCAAGAACAAACGCTTCACACTGCTTCAAAAGCCGACCCGCCCGTTCGCCCACCCGCTCGCACGGCACAGCAACACTTTTCTTACGTACCGCATGGAATAGAAAGATATGCACATGTACATATACGCAAGGAAAACTTTTGTTATTTTGTTATCAGATCACGTGCGCAACCACCATGTTCGACTGACTGTAAGGAATCCCAAGTATATTGCATTTGCAGCTAGCTACCCACCTACCCACCTGTCGCCTGTGTATCAGTAGTTCTCACAACCTAAACTCGTACTCGTTACAATAGTACGAGTAAATGAAATCACTGCTGCAGTCGCATAAAGAAAACGGAAACGGAAACGGAAACCTAAATGTTCTCGGGCGCTAACGTCGCGTTGCATCAGGCATGGCTGCACAACAATTGACGATGGCTTAGACAGTCGTAAAATGTGGCAACTACCAAAAGATTATCTCAATTGATAGGCGCACGAAAATTCGTTTGAACTCGTGGTCGTTTTTATACTCACTCTATTTGTTAAGTTGGCAGTTTAGTAAAGTTTAGTCCAAGTCAAGTTGCTGCCAGTAGCTGCTTACTCACAAATAAATCGCTCACGTGTGCGTTTAAACGTGATTTATTCCATTCGACATAGTTCGAGTGAACATGTGCAGAAAGAGAAAGGAAGACACTTTCCTTCTTCAAAAAAAAAAGAAAGGTAAAAAGGAATTCAGCAAAAGTTGAGTTGAAAGAGTTTTGCTTTGCAAGCCGCTGGCATACAAATTGAGGTATGTATCGACACAAAAACACATACACATGTCCTCATATATGTATGTACATATGTACATATTGGATGGAAGAGTCATTGGTACCGTTAGCAACATTTCATTGTTGACGCATTGTAAAATGCTTTAAATTGCAAAATGATAGCTGAAAATAGAAAATGAAGTAACAGTTCCCTGTAGGGTCAAACCGATCTAGTCCTGCAAAATTACTAGTTTTTCAAATAGTTATGCAACATCTGGTTTTTAAAGTGATTCTTAAAATTAACCAACATCTACTGGAAGCGTACCACAGTAAACCAGTTTATCGACTTACTTTGGACCAGTGGGTAAATCAGTATGCACACAAATTATCTTATTTTCTTCTTTTAATGGTACAACAGCTCGAGGAGGGCCTTATATATTTGTACATGATTGGAAGTGGCCTACAGTTTTATATCGAATCCGAACGGCAAAGTGAAAAGCCTTTAGGTAATTATTTCTCTTGTAGTTTTGCCATTGCCTGCCAAGATGTGGTGTCGTGTAAAAAAAATAGTTTTTCTTTTTTTTTTTGATTTAGCCTGTACCGAAATTTGAACCCCGGAAATTATGCGCAGCAGGCCACACAATCGTACGTACTGTATAAATCATGAATAGGTATGGAATTGTAAATTGATCTTACGCAAAATTGTGAAAAGCGCATTCAATATCCTATGATACACTTCATAGGCTTATAGTATTTAAAAATGCTAAAATATCCCAAAATTTACGTAGTCTAAGCCTTGTAAGCTTATCACAGTGTTCTGCTATTTCCTCGTTTTCGTCACAAAATCTATAGAATTCGTCCCGAGATATTCCCATGTTAGCAAGATGTTTCCTAACTGGGCAGTGTCCAGTAAGAAATCCTGTGACAGCTCGGATTCCGTTTCTGTTTAACATCAAGAGTTGTTTTGTTCTTAACTTTGATACACTTGGCATGAATGATTTTGCTTGTCTGTTGCCTGATATGTCGCCCAGGCAGCCTGGACCTTTCTGTTCAGCCATGTGTTAAGATTGAGCTTTACTAAACTCCATGGCGGGCCGCAGAATGGGCTTGGTCGAAACGTCAGTCATTTCATTGCCACTATGTCCAGGCACCCAAATTAGGTGGACTCTATTTTGTGATGCTGCCTGATCAGTAGTTGAAGGCACCTCCATATAAGTTTTGAACAGATTTGAAGGAGTTTAATGCCAGTAGTGCAGCCTTACTGTCCGAGAGAATATAAATGTTTTGTTAACACGACGGTCTTTCTTCATATTCTCGAAGACACAATTCAATTGCGTGTACTTCCGCCTGAAAAACTGATTTTTCTTGGCTCATACTAGCAATAATATCCTGGGACTACATGTTTTTTGCTTGAGGCAGACAAGTGATCCCGATATTAAAATATGGTACTTATTGTTGAGGATATTCAAGATTTATTTCATCCTTGGAGATTCTTTAGTATAGCTACAGATTTTTCAAGTCATTAAATTGAAAGAAATACTCATTTCTATCATCAAATATTATTGAAAAATTTGGAAATTTCAGTTGGATGTCAGCACTTATTCCCTTTTCCCATCATATCCGTGCTTTCTTGTAGGTATAAAATTTGGAATAGATACCACTTCATATCATTTATATGTATTAAGAGTTTATTTTAAAGAATTTGTTGTGCAGTAAGTTCCAGTGCCGACCCACAAGGGAAACCTCTACATGTATTAGTTTGTTCTCTAGCAAGTGGTGGATCAGTATCTAAGTAAAAGTTACCAGGAGAATCACGTGTGGCCACAGATTTTATCCTCTTTTTCCTATCATACTCAAATTTTATTTCATTTTGACTTCAGGATAGAAAATTGCCTCCATTAAAAGTAGAAAGAATTATGTTTTTTACTAGCGGTCTGTTTTCTATATTTAATTTCTGCCAACGCTGAGCTCCGAATTAAACCATTCCTTTGTTAGTTTTTTGACAAACCAGTCGGATACATTGCTCAGTAGAAATGTATGTGGCTATCTTAGGCGGCAGATATTGTCTAATTTATAGGGTCTCTGGTTTACTGTGAAAAGTTAAAGAATATTTATTTGAAACTCTTAATTTGTAATTTCATCTTATTTCGTTTTCTTTTCGTTTCTAAACAAAAATGTGCACCCCAAGAGTATCCCATTTTCTAAATGGGATACCATTTTGAAGAACAAACAAAATGTTGAGGTGAAGAATAAACGAAAGTTTGAGGTGAAGATCAAACTAAAGGTTACCATGCAAAATTAATCTGATGGCAACATTGTTTAGAAAATAATGCTAATCCGCATGAAAATGCTGCGTGTTTTTCAGAAAAGAACACAAAATTTGATAGCCCTCACACGAGGCAGAAAAAATTCAACATTTTATCGAGAAAAGAAAATACTATTACATAAAATCAATATTTACTAGAAAAAACAAGTTTCTTTATTAATTAAATACAAAAATCACATAAATAACGAAATGGTAGAATCATATTTTATAGATCAAGATGCTTTTCATTGGAGTGCTGAAGCGCCATCGCAGCTTGTGACAATGATAGGTCATTGTCGGAAGTAGCAGCAACAGCAACAGCAGCAGCAGCAATATTTTCTATGGATTTAGGCTGCCGCATTGTAGACTTTCTACAGTTTGCGACATCACTGTACTTCGAACGTCTGTTACTTTCATTATTTGAATACTGTATTTTAAGTTTCTCTGCACCAGTACCTAGCAGAGTGTGATGTAAATGTGCCATTTGACGATCAGCAGCAGCAAACCATTGTTCATAAATTCGTATAGGATCTAATTGCCAGAATTTATGAAATGATATGGGTGGATCAACGGTTAAGAGATCACTTGGGTAATCGTTAGGACGAGCCTTAAAAAAAGAGAGTGAGAGAGAGAGAGAGAGAAAGAGAAAGAGAAAGAGAGGGAGTGCAAAAGAGATATTACATGTACTCGTATATGAGAAATAGCTATTTTTTAACTCATATGATTCACTAACCTGATGAAACCTTGCAGAATGTATAGCCTTAACCTGCAGCGAATGCAAACATGAACCTAAAATCATATCATCTGGCGCAGATTCTGAGGTACAAGTGCAATGCTGCAATATAAGTTTAACAACACTTAAACTAAAGGCGATGCCACCGCCACCTGTAATGTAATTGAAGCCATCCTCTGCATGCAATCTATAGCCATAACGTTCACCCAGATAAATATCGTCGAGCGCGTTAAAGCAACCAAGTATTTCGCAAACTCCCGAAACGCTGATGATGGAAGAAGATTATTGAATTAAATGAAGCATAAAAAAAAGATAATTGTAGTTGACGCTGAAAGACATAAAAATAATAAAAAATAATATAAAAAAAAACATCTATAATTGAATTTGATCCCAGACGAATTGCTGCGGTTTATTGCGGCAGGCAGCAAACTACGAGTATGTACATTTGTAAGCATTGAATTGGATTGCATAGTACAAATGCGAAGGCGGCGTGTACATAATCCTTGTAATGAAACCCAATAGTGCAAATAAAATATAATCCTTGAACGAGTAAATGAAAATTGTAAATTGGAAAATGGAAATTGAAAATAGTTAACAGAAAAAATGAAACAAAAAAGAGAAGACATTTTATGAAACCCTAACCCAATGTACCACCCCGCCACCCGCCCATGTACATACATACATACATACGCACATATGTACTTCAACAACTTGCACCTTTGCTCATGCATGTTCTACGTACCTCAATAGCGTATCATCATCGGAGAGAAAGATCCAACGTACGACGTTGATATTTTGATTAAGATGCTGTTGCTGTTGTTGTTGTTGTTGTTGTCGTTGTCGTTTGTTCATTTGTTCTATGTCCTTTAAGGCTAATTTCAATATTGCCAAAGTTTTGGCACAATGTCCCATCTCAACATTGGGCACATCGACGCTGATGGTTGGTATGTCGTCATCTGCATAAAACATGAGCGCATCATGAAGCACACGTTGCAAACATTGAACAAGTACAAGTTTAGTTAGCAGCAGTAGTAGTTTAGTTTCGAAAGTACAAAGTCAAATCAATATGCTTTCAATGTTAACAGTAACAGATACTTGTAAATTCTGTGGCTATATACATGTGTGTGTGTGTTTGTGTGTGTGTGTATGTGTGTGTGTGTGTGTATCTGTGTGACATGCAGCATGCATGTATATGTGTTTGCAGATGCTTGTCGATTTGTAAGTTGAATTTCTTGTGGTAAATTGAACTAATTGTTCGTTTTATACTGAATTGAAAATTATATTAAAATATCTTGGATTTTTTTTTGGGAAAGTTTTTAAGTTTTATTTGTAAGATTTAAGCAAATTTACCTGCAACATCACTGAAATATCGCTTGTGTATAGCATAAGGTGCCCAAGTTGCTTCAATAATTTGTATACGTTCTTTGTGATAGATTTGGCATGTTTTGATTGCAAAGTAAATTTGATGTGGCTTAACGGGCAGCTTTAATTGGAGAGAAGGATAAGAACAAATATTTTAATTGTCTTTCAGCAAAATAAGTAATTGATATTTGAAGTAAACAGGAAAATGTTATCGTTAATTTAATTTAATAGTTATTTATCATTTTCAAAGCATAAATACTATTGTTATGAATTTGTAAAGCGTGTTTCAATAATACACAGAATAATTGAGATATATTGGGGGGCCTGGGGCGTAGAACACAAGGTAAAGTTCATGATAGTCGCACAATAACAGTGAGCCCATGTTCGATTCTTGCCCGTCAACGTCTCGAGTCAATACACAGCCTTTTCGTGGCATCCCCTTAATAGCGATCTGACACCCGTCAGAGAGCCGTCAGACTAATGTCTGTGGCGAGCTTCTTCATGACCCTGAACGCACGGTTGCGGGTTGGTCCTGGAACGCACCACGTTAAAAATATCTCCCAATGAATCCGCAGAAGAAGTTTCGGATAATGAAACCCCCTAATGTTGACGACTCCCGCAAACGCCCAAAGGACAACGATTTACGGATATGCACCTGAAATGTCCGAACCCTCTACAGGGAAGGTGCTTCTATCCAGCTTGTAGATACTGATATTAACTATTAATATATATTATATTTACTTTACTTTACTTTTAATGGCACCACAGCCCATGGAGGGCCTAGGCCGAGCTTTTCGAATCCACTCATGTTGTGCATGTTATATTTGTACATGAATGGAAGGGACCTACAGTTTAATGCCGAATCCGAACGGCGAAGTGAAAAGCTTTTCATAGCAATTTTTACTCTTGTAGGTTTGCCATTGCCTGCCAAGAGCTGGTGCCGTGTAGAAAAATTAAATCCAAGTCCAACACACTACCACTACACCACTGCGATATATATATATTATCTGGCCAACAGGTGTTACTACGGGCTCAGTAGGCAATTGAGAAGCATAGCTCTCCCTCGACCGACGAAAATAACGCTCTATAACGCTCGTGTGCGTAGCAGAGGCGACAGGCGAAGCTTTATCGATCACGTTTGCAGCGATAGATTCTATGGAACTAATTTGCCACCACTCTTAAACAAATATCAGCCCGAATGTTGCCAATATTGCGTTCAATATTGTTCCTGAGCTCCTCTAATGTTGTTGGCTTGTTAGCATAAACTTAACGTAATCCTAAAAAAGAAATTCAATGCTGTTAAATCCCCAAAAATTAGCTTAATCGCTGACGATGATTTTTTGATGAAATTCAGGATTTTCTTCAAACTTTTGCAGAGCCCAATCGGAAAAGTTTCGGCCCTTCAAATGAACACGAGGCTTCACTTCTTGTGTTAATTTGATCTAAGGGTGAGGGTGTAGGTCATGGTCTTTACGCAAAATTCGCCACAATATGCAATGTGGATTGAGAGATTCCCAATTCTTAGCTAATATTGAACTGAAGCAGTTACGGCTACGATATTTTCGTTACTTTGAACGGTGCGTTGTCTGACTGGAACAGGAACATTCAATAGTAAAATGTTGACTCGAATTTATAAACTATAGCACGCACAGCCTGACGATTATTACGTCCAAAATTTTTAAAAATTTCCAAACGTTACTCATTTGTGAACTTCACCATGATAAAAATGTAAACCCTGAATGACATTGCCAGATCAAAAAAAAAAAAAATTTTTAATTTAGGGTTATATTTAATTACAAAATTGTTGCGTCCCTATTGAAACCCCTTTATAAAGTAACTATGCTCTTCTGTGTAGATGTTTTATTTAGGTAGAGCTTAGAATAATACTGCCAATCGTCCCACCGGATAGGCTGTGCGTGCTTCTTCCTTCTTCTTTCCTATAGTCACAAAGACACCAAAAACGACGAACTTACGAATACAGTTTGATTTTCTGGCGTAGTGTAATTTGTGATTTCAGTTATTGAGAAACATATTACAATCCAGGAAACAAAATGAATAATGATTATTTATTTTGTAAAGTCTCGTTTGGAGTCTGGAATGGAAGTTTTTTTTAGAGATATAGGTATGCATAAGTTATGACATTATATAAGTAATCATAATTTTTTTGCAGTTCTTTGACGTGACATGAAGTCTCTTGGAATTAATTGGAATTTGAAGTCATTTGAAATCACTTGGATACACTTGGAGTCAAATGAAGTCACTTGAATTCCATTACAGAAAGTTACTTGCAGTCACTTCGAGTCAATTGGAATTTGAAGTTACCTAGAACCATTTGAATACAGTTGGAGTAATAATATAAAGCCACTTGACTCCAAAGTGGAACTTGAAAATAGTTAAGTCTTTTAAAGTCACATGAAGTCACTTAGAATTTGAAGTCGTTTGGAGTCATTTGAAATCACTTGGATACACTTGGAGTCAAGTGAAGCCACTTGAATTCAATTACATAAAGTTACTTGCAGTCACTTCGAGTAAATTGGAATTTAAAGTTACCTAGTGGTCGCTGTGGCGTAGTGGTAGTGCGTTGGACTGCTACGCAGAGTGTCCGGGGTTCGAATCTCGGCACAGGCAAAATCAAAAAAAAAAGTAGAAAAAATAATTTTTCTACACGGCACCACCTCTTGTCAGGCAATGGCAAACCTACAAGAGTAAAAATTGCTATGAAAAGCTTTTCCTTCGCCGTTCGGATTCGGCTTTAAACTGTAGGTCCCTTCCATTCATGTACAAATATAACACGCACAACATGAGTGGATGCGAAAAGCTCGGCCTAGGCCCTCCATGGGCTGTTGTGCCATCAAAAGTAAAGTAAAGTAGAACCATTTGAATACAGTTGGGGTAATAATATAAAGTCACTCTCTAAAGTGGAACTTGAATATAGTTTTAATATAAATACTTAATTTATGCGCTCTATGATTGCAATTCCAGCTAAATATTGTAAATGTAGATAGGAGGTTGAAATGCACTGCGTTTTGAAAGGTTAATTCTTCTGGACCATACACTTCTTATAATGAGATAGTTTGTGAAAAGGTGGAGAAAACAATCGGTAATTAACTCCATGTTACTTCAAGTGTCTCCAAGTGTATTCAAAAGCCTTTAAGTGAATGGATTGAAATGACTCTAGATTAGATTCGAGTGGCTGTCCTATAGTAGGATAACCTTAGGCCAGAACCGCCTATTGTGATACCACATGATTCGACGTACAGTTTGACGCCTGTTCTGCAAGTTGGGGTAGCAATTTATTATCACTCGGTGGTTTTGCCATTGGCTGCGAACACTTTCTTATAATTCTCATTCATTGCATATGTGAAGGAATGTAATAAGTTTATGAATGAGAATTAACCACCAGACCACGGTTGGAATCGAATTTAATTTAAGTGAAACCAAGTGACTTTAATTCACTCTAACTGAATTCAAACTCCAATTGAATTTATGTGACTTCAAAGCAGTCAAGACTGGAAGTCATAAGGTTTGCCTTCCTATGACTCCAAAAAAGACGTTACTAAGTGAATAATGAATCGGTGACTCGCAAAAAGACTTTTGACGTCATTTTGTATTTGCTTATACAATAATTGCAACTATAAATTTTGATTCATTTGTAACTTATGTATATCCCCTGTTCATGACACAGTATAACGAGTTACTATTCTGACGAAACATCCTCATTTCCGAGCTCATGAGAGTTGAAGACTGCATCAATCCAACACAAATCCTGTTCGGTTAACACTGTTGTTAATTAAATTGAGAACGTGCTAAAATTATAGACAGTTTTTCACGTAAATATTATTTCACTAAAATTACATCTATATCTTTATTGAATACGTGTAAACTTTATACATAATCTTTCCCCTTAACCTTAACCCATGGTTGCCTATTATAGCACTAAGGAGATACAAATTATACTACACATTGTCTGTTTTAAGCTGCATAATAATCAGGTATTAATGTAACAAACTCAAATTAATATACATAGTGTTTTAATAAAAGTGAGGATCAAAAGGAATTTTAAAATACCCTACAGCATTTTTATGTATGGATGTATGAAAGAATGAGTGAGTGTGTGTGTTTTTGTGTGCAAAAATGTAACACAAAATGACTACAACAAGAAAAACTTACACATGTCGACGTATCCGTTGATTTCGCGTACATAGAGCAATCCTTTTTTCCCGCAACCCTATACTCCTCCTTCTCCACCATCCAACTGCCGCTATCTCTTTTGCGTGTATATGCCGCCGCAGTTGACGATGGGCAAATATAAGAAGCTCTTTTCAAAATTATTTTCTGTACATTTTCCAAATGTTGTGTGTGTTGTCTTTGTGTGGTGATGCTACTGCTACTGCTGCTTGAAGAGGATGTGGAGGATTCATGTGAGTGTAGTGAAATCTCGTTACTGTCAACTTCATCATGTCCCTTAGCGACAGCTACAACTTCGCCAACGGCATCTTCTAAGCGGCGGCTCTGGTGGAGCTGGTGTTGTTTTTGGTGTTTCTGTTGACGATACTGTCGTTGCTGGTTGTTTTTACTGCCGCTGCTGCTGCTCGCCTCCACTCGTACATTATCCAAAATGAAACGAGCAAGCTCATGGGCAGCATCTATGGTGAAATCTGTGTGCCTTTTGGGTTTTGCTATTTTACTATTGTCGTTGCTGTCGTCATTGTTGTTGTTGTTGTTGTTGTTATTGTCAGCGGCAACTAATGCAGCCATCCTATGTTTGTACGTACGAACGAGTGAGTATGTATTATTTAAAATGAAAAGTGCGAAAAATCACTTTTTAGTGTTTTTGTTAGTGTTCGTTCATATACAAAACTAAGAAAAACAAACCACCAAAGGACTTTTGACTTTTGTCTCTTTGCCCTTTTGCATGGTAAATGTGAAATGTGAAATCTATTTCTTGTCGTTTTCATTCCCTCTCTCTTTCTCTATATCCGTTACCTCCTCTCACACTCACATGTTTTTTGTAGAGAGAACATATGAAGACATGCCAACGCTTTATACTCACCTTTTGAGCAAAACGGTTGTAAACACCACACCAGAGCGCAACATCGGGAAGGGGAACCATTTTGGATTCTCAAAGAAGGCGAAATGATGAATTATGGTTGCCTCTTGATCGTACAGAGGATGTCCTAGATAAAAGGCCTAGACGCACAAAGAATAAAGCAGAAACATTGTACATATGAGATTTTAAAATTTATAGATACACATTACCATATGCTAAAGGGGTTTTTAATTTACTTTGATTGAAAGGTTGGAATTTCATTTAAAGGGACTGCCTGGTGCATTCACATGTTTCAAGTTATGTCAACTATTTAATTTAGTACCTCAGTCATATAAAGTACTAATTTATAAGAAGGACAAAGAAGAATTTGTCATATCAAGCTTTGTGTATAATTTTTTTTTTAGACACATTCAACACACATGCAGAGCATTGTGTTCATTGGAAGGAAGATTGATAGGTGGGAGGAAGAAGGAGGGAGAAGTAGTTATGAGCGTTTTATTTAAATTTGCAAGGGTCATAATAATCGGGGAAAATATTTGAAGGGAGCTTATTTCAAATACACGCGGTACGACAGATAAAATAACTTTCTGTGTAACGCGTAGTGCGTAGTGGAACACCGTGTCTACGTAAAAGGCGTGAGTTCCGGTTGCTGTTCGTGTAGTTCTGGTGAACACACGAACCGGCGCCATCAGTTTGCTCATTTCAGCAGAACATCTACCGTGAAAGTACCGGTAAAACAGAGAGACGAAAACCACGTTTTGACGATGTTTCAAGGAGTCAATAGAGCTGAAATCTACTGCCTCCTATTAGCTCTATCGCTCGATGTTGGATATGGTCCAAGAGCTCCAGTTGCGTTCGTGAGGCTCCAGCCCATAGGTGCAAATTAAACTCCAATTTGGGCTGTATGTATATAGGTGGCGTAGATCATGCGGAGACCAGTCGGAGTGAAATATTTTTTACACATTGGATGGATATGCCCAGAACATCAAGAGCTGGAAACTCTACTGCCTTCTATTAGCTCTATGGCCCGATGTTGGATATGATCCCAGGGTCCCTTCTGAGATAACAGACATTCATAACATGCCCTTTCCTCTCAATCTCCCAAGAACAGGTACATGAATGAGAAATGATGTTGTCATCCGCAATAGCTACCCATATCTACGGAGTTAACGGGGGGGCTGGGATACTCGTTTCTGATATAACAGACAACATTAGGCCTTACGCACATTGAACTCAACTCTATTCGTGAGAACCCACTCGGAGATTAACTGGAGATCTTTATTGAGTGAGTCATTCATAACATGCTTTTTCCTCTCAATCTCCAAAGATTTAGGGCGCTTTGAACAGGTACATGAATGAGAAATGATGCTGTCATCTGCAAACTAGTAAATGGGATTCAGAAGGTCATTAATGAAGGCAAGGAAAAGGGTAGGGGAGAGGACCGAGCCCTGCGGCACTCCAACATTAATGGCAAGATCTTCCGAAACAATGCCGTCTATCCCAACATTGATAGAGCGGCCGATTAGAAAGTTCATGATCCATCGTTACTCTCGACCCCATACGCAATCAGTATTGACATCAGTGCTTTAGGCCACACTCTGTCAAAAGCCTTTGAAAAATCCAGAGCAACCGCTTTGCTCTTACCTAAGCCATGGACACTATGGTACCAGTGCTCGGTGAGGACCGAAATCGCACGTAGATCAATTTCGACAGAAACCGTATTGGCGATCAACAAGCAATTCATTTTTCTCATGATATTTGACCAAGTCTAAGTTAACTACACTTTCCATAACTTTGGATAGCGAAGAACCGATTGCGAAGGGGCGATAGTTCGCAGGCTACATAGTGTTGCCATTTTTAAGAACTGGTTGGATATTGGTAACCTTTCAACAAGACGGAAATGTAGAAGTTGTGTATGAAATGTTGAAAAGATTGTGCAACGGACGTACCAGCGTTGTCGCACAAGTTCATTGTGGTAAAGGCCTAACCCTTGCCACAATGGCTTTCTATCTCTTTATCGGTGTTCTGTGTGATTGCAATCCCTCTCTTATTCTCCCTCCTTCTTCCCCCCACCTATCTCCTTCCATTCAGCACAATGCTCTGCATTCGTAGTGGTACACCCTGCGTGTTGAATGTATCAATAACAAAAATAAAAATATTTGGGCTGGAATGCCATCGGGTCCTACAACAACAAATCAAAGGGTCAGACATTTGAATGGGTAGTGACTGAGTTGAGCGTATCCGGATCGTAACTACACATAATAAAAAAAGGTTGTTTTTCCCAAACCATAGTCGTAGATAGTGACTTATGTCTAGCTAAATATTATGTCTAAAATACTCTATGCATTCTTTTTGCTACTCAAACTTAATTTATTTTAATTTATTCTAATGAATTTTCTCTCGTTGACATATTCTATTTTAATCGCAAATACTTATTATATTTCAGATCTTCCAACCTTTTCGTTTACATCCATAAGGCCATAACCACCCCTTCCCCCCACCCCCGCGCCACTTAGGTTGACCTACCTTCGTATGGTTTTCATGAGATAAATTTTGCAATAGTGGTCGCAGCTCAACATGTGTGCTGTCTTCACACAAGATAATCCATTTTGTCTTGTCATTTATAATGTTCGGCGATGGCTCTGTCAGTAGTAGGTGCGGCAAGGCGGTTAGAATAGTCCAGTCTCCAGGGTGATTGAATATTTCATGCAATATTCGAACTTTGATAACATAATCTTGCGAGGATATTGCTTGCGATTGGTTAATAATGTCATTGCGTAGTTTTGTTGCTAATTGATGATGGTATGTGGTGTCTTGGCTTGATATTACAAAGAGCACTTCCGTTGGCGCTGCAAAACAAGTAAATATACATACATACATACTATACAAACAGGTGTACGAGTATGTGTTAGTTTATTTATGCAGCATGGTATGTGTGCGTGTGTGTGTGTGTAGAGTGCGTATCATATTAAATTGAATTTGCTATTGATTTTATTTTATTATATTTATTTTTTTTTTTTTGATTTTTTTTTGGGTTTCTATCTTTTGCATTAAATCCATGTCCGTGTGACACTACTGCACACACGTGACTTGTGAGCTAAAAACTGTTTCAATTTTGTCATTGCATCATTTATAACGAAGATACCCCTGGTCGTTGTTGGTTGCTAAAAATGCAAGATTGCAAGCAGGACACGTATCTGCAATGTTTGTATTTTTTTACAATAAGCTGAAATTTCAAATTGTTTTTGTTGTTGTTATATACATATGTAGGTACGTACGCACTTATGAATGAAAAAAAATTAAATTCTCTTCTTAATTAAGAATTTTAGTAAAGATTTATAATATAGTCAGATGAAGGCATACCAAGTGATTGGAACCTCAGCGTACTCTGCCCAATCCATAAGAAAGGTGATTCTACGATCTCGCATATAAGGCTCTATCGAGCGTAGTGTGTGAAAGAAGCCCATCGTCAACAAACTGATTGGATCTTATCAGTGTGGTTTCAGGCCATCATCAGGAAAATCCATCATCGACCAGATATTCCCACTATGCCAAAATCTGGAAAATACCCGAGAAAAACAGATCCGGCACCCACCATCTATTCGTCGATTATAAAGTCGCCTTCGACAACACGATTTGGGATCACTTGTACGCCGCAATCTCTGATTTTGGCATCCCTGCAAAGCTCATTCGTCGTTGCTAGATCTTACTGTACAAAGCCATACTAAAACCCATTTGGACCTATAGTATCCAACTCTGGGCACTACATCTCAAGTGACACTGACCGACTAAATCCTCACTAAACTAAATCCTTCATCCTTCCAGTCCTAATGCATGAGAGGCGTTCGAGGAGCGTTCGAGAGGAAGATACTCCGTAAGATCTACGGTCCAATATGAGTGGACGACGTGTCTCGAATAAGATGGAACCATGGGCTGTATGAGCCCATACGCCGACGCTGACATAGTCAAGCGTATAAAAATTCAACGGCTTCGCTGGATGTGTCATGTTGAGCTAATGGAAGACGACACTCTGGCTAGAAGTGGAGCCCCATTCGAGCCACAGTGGAGCAACACCCACAAAAGGAAATCCTAATCTCTGTTGAAAAGACCAGGTACAGGGGATCTTGAGTGCGCTTGGCCTTATCAACTGGCGGTAGCATAGCAGAGGTGACTCTAGAAGCTTTATCGAGACCAAGACCAAGACCAATCTTCGGTTGTAGTGCCAGCTAAGTATTACATATAAATATCTATAAATTTTAGAGGGTTTCACGTATCAAAACGCTTTCAGCTTTCATATTAAATGACGTTCTCACTCTAGCAGTCGACAACAGGTGCTAGTTTAAAAAGACAGTTGAAAGTAAAAATCTAACGAAAAAGCACTGGACATGAACAGTGCAAAACCAATGATATCCTGATGGCTAAGTTCAATGCGCTTGACGACGAAAAAAAATTGTGACACACTAAAATCAAACTGCAAACAACGATGTGTTGTAAGTACATAAGTACAATTGCTTATCTTCTGGACCTTGTGGAATTGTTGAAGATCTTACAATGATAACAGATCCGGGTTGAGGATAATTCTCTCCTATTTGTAGTCGTATGCCTGGCCGCAAAAAATCGGATTAGCTACATACTTATAATAGAATATAATGAAGTAACTAGGTGCATTAAAGTCATGTCCAATATCTAATACTTCTGTCTCTAGCATTTATAGCTAAGAGGTCTAATAGGATTAACAAAGGAATGGCAGGAATGGCAAGGATGGCAGGGGAAAACTACTCACAGGCAACGTAGAGTATGTTGCAGTTTTCTCTGCATTGATAAGCTTGGCTAACATTCCTTGAGATGAAATTTTTATACTTTAGCCAATACTTTCCGATGGAAACATAGAGCGGTTTTGGCTCGACAACAGGAGGAGGATCTGGCGCAGACGATAATGGCCAATAATTAGAGTACCTGGGAAATGTACATGCATACCACGCATCTTCTCAGATCCTTTAAGTAAGACTATGTGCACAATTCAACTGCTAACAAATCCTAACTATGTTTGTCATATTTTCAGGAGACCTGAAAAAACCCGCTTTCCAAAACCACCAACAATTACCGCGAGCAGAAGAATCTAAATACTTGGGCCATCATACACCATACTTGGCAGAAGCACGTAAATATGAAACGCAAACAGCTCGGCTTAAAACTCACGTCAATGTATTGGTTAATAGGCCCCAAATCAAACATATCCACAGAAATTAAGCTCACACTATTTGGACCCATTTGGACCTATGGTATCAAACTCTGGGGTACGACATCTCAAACTGTCGTCAGAGTACTTGACTCCTTCGATATATCATTAAAAATAGTAGGGGAACAACAAGCTGACCATATAATTAGTCATTGAGAACAATACTAATGGCACGGAAAGCAATGACCATGAAATGTATACATTCTGTATCAATGATTCAGATATATTCTGATACATTTGGATTAATTGACCTTTTCTAGGAATACGAACTTATTCTATAGGATATACCTTAGACCACAAGATTTAGGCAATCTAAAGTGATTGGTAACTTTAATTGAAAAAGAACATTCTCAACTAAGATAAATAAACGGAAATGTTTACGGTATTTTTCTCTGTGCTCAGTAGGTTCGGGTATAGGCATGGATCAGGACAGTCAGAGCAAGTTTTCATTAATTGTCACTATCAGAAGTAAACGATTTCTGAGCCATTATTGAATTCACTTTTTTACTTTCGGTCTAATTATATCCCAGTTATTATATTCTTTGGTCCACAGGATATACCGAGATTCCATAAGAAGACTAAAGCTTATAACTGAGTTTCAAGAAATAAGACTGTCATACTTTATTGGTCCCTAGAAGGTTTCTAGAAATTAGGCTTTTTTAACTTTATTGGTCCCAATAGGTACATAAGGGTACTTTTTTAATCAATAAAAAAAAAAATAATAATAATAATACTCTGCTACTTTGCCCTTATGCTGGTTCTTTTTAGTCGAGTTGGGTGGATGAAATAAGAAATGGGTCTATTGGTCTAGTGTATCTAGTATTTAGCCTGACCAAACTGAAAGAAGTTTATGAAAATTTTGTCTTCTTTAAATCCGGTATATGTAGATCAGCATTCAACCATTTTTACACAGAATGTCTATTGTTAGACATAGAGTGGTCGCTGTGGCGTAGTGGTAGAGCGTTGGACTGCTGCGCAGAGTGTCCGCGGTTCGAATCTCGGCACAGGCAAAATCAAAAAAGAGAAAAAATAATTTTTCTATACGGCACCACCTCTTGACAGGCAATGGCAAACCTACAAGAGTAAAAATTGCTATGAAAAGCTTTTCACTTCGTCGTTCGGATTCGGCATTAAACTGTAGGTCCCTTCCTTTCATGTACAAATATAACACGCACAACATGAGTGGATGCGAAAAGCTCGGCCTAGGCCCTCCATGGGCTGTTGTGCCATTAAAAGTAAAGTAAGTCTATTGTTAGATATGTACATTTGAGGATACTATACACTAGTGGATCCATAGGTTGAAGGGCGATAAGGGGATTAAAGTTTTTTAATTCACAATTAAAGATTATAGTTTACTATGCAACATGGATATTATTAATTATTTGTGATTGCTCTATTATTTGAGTTAATAATGTTATGTTTCTGAAGAAAGTTGTACGGTTTTTAATACTTACCAGAAGCCAACGTTAATTTTAATGTGAAAATAGTAATTATTATATTGATGATTTGTAGCATTACTGAAAACTAAGTGATGCATACACATAAATTAATTAATTAATTAAATGAAAATACATGTAGATATGTACAGTGGCGATCACGAATGGTGTGTACATGAGCGAACATTTTCGGTTTACGATAAAAAGCAAAGAATGTTGAGAAATCAAAGAGAAAAAGCACAGAAAATTTGTATACTCATTCCATTGAACATATGGAAAAAAATCGCATTATAATTAATAACCCCACGTGGGTCTTGAAATTCCGACATTTTGATTATAAGTTTTGATTTTCTAAAATTTTTCGGAGAGAAATTATTTCAAAGCCACCAGCTCTGTTACTGCCTTATGCCTCTTATAAAAACAACAAAAAAATACAAACGAAATTTTCATATTGAATAATGTAATAACCCCTTGAGGGTTTCAAATTTCTGCAAAAATTGTTTGAAAAGTATTAATTTTTTTAATGTGTTCAATGGAATTAGTCGCGGAGAGGTTTGTTTTTCTATTTTCCACAGGTGGCAACACTGTACCACCGGCAGCAAACGTCAAGAAAAGAATCGCCGTTAACTTTAATGAAGTCATTTTCGGGAAAATGTAACGTATTATAGTCATAGAAATATTGAAAGTGAATGTTTTATGTATTTGGTTGTGGAAATTGGTGAAATATTTAACAAAATTGTATAGTAGGTGCATGCATTTCTTCGTTTTAAACTAAAAATCAAGAATTTAAAGGCGATTGGGCAAAAATCGGAATTCAATTTTAACTTTTTGGACATCATAAGAAATGGCGGAGTAATTGTAAGTTGCCGAGAAAATTCGTGAATGCCTAGTTTGCGACATTTCGGTAAATGAGACGTTAATTTTGTTTTGTCATGACTTTTTATCTTAAGCAAAATTGTAGCTGAGACTTCCCTCTTTCCCAGGGTATAACCTAACTTTACATGTTTTCCTATTCAAATCCGAGTCATCAGCCTTATGTAATAATAAATATTGCGGCAACTTACAACTTGCCTCTCCTCAAAGTAGCCATTCGTGCTCGCCACTATAGGTATTTATGTACATAAATCGAAATAATTAACTAGAATATTTCATTTATTAAATTGCAAAACTCTTTTATTTGCTAAAAAATTTTATATGTAGATTTCCATGCAATTTAAATATTGTTTCAAAAGCACACACCAATGAGCAACATAAAATCAAATTGAATCATTTTACAAACAAAAGTTGCCAAATTTACAAATTGTCATTGTATTTACAAATCATTAATCATTAAGGTGTCCTTATCACGCCGATGTACGTACACAATAATATATCACCTCAAACTAAATCCCTCAAGGAAGTCATCTTGATTGACTCTAAATACGTAAACAATGCGATACTCAATCGAATTGATGACAACTGTAGTAGAGCAAATGTATGTACCGACGAGTATCTAAGTATGTACATATGTATTTACGTATGTATGTAAGTGTTTAAGCATTCATACATATATATGTACATATTGTATGCGATTCTATGTACAATATGTATGTATGTTGTTCAATATCTTGTATCTGCTTGTGTACGACGAGTAAATAATCGGTGAATATGATAAATTGATAAATGGAAAAGCAGGACAATGCAGCAACTTTGCAACAATGACTCCTGATTTCTGTATGCAGCAAAAACATTGTATTGTAGTTTGAGGTCTATCATGAGGTTTGCACCAGGCTGAGTGCCGCATGCAATTTCTTCTTATTGCAACAAAACTACAATCACTCGAATTCATTTTGTCGCTTGTGTTGTGTTTTGTGTTCAATGAATGAAACTGAATTGTTGCATTGATGAATTGGATACCCTTAGGAAAACGCACGACAATGTGTCCGATAATTAACTTGCAAATCAATTTCTGTGTATTTTCATAAAATCTTTTTTTTCTTTTATGTGTATACACTCGTCGGTAGAGGCACGTTGCCGCCCCGAAAGAAATAGACTAAAATTATTTAATTAAATTTTAGAAAATTTAATTAATTAGTAGGCATGTGTTTTGAAAATATTTTCACTGTGAAGAAAATGAAAAGAAAGTGCAAAGAAAGTGAGCGAGTATCGGTTACTTGTAACGACCATAATTAGGAAAAGTATAAATGATCAGCGACCATATCAGAGTGAATCCAGCTAAAGGTCCGGTTGACTCTTAATGCAATAAATGAAACACAATTTGACAAATCTGAACCTAGTCGTAGTCTTTATCACATAGGTGAAGGGGAAAAGTCCCAAATACGTATTCGTAACAAGGTAGTTAAGTAGGAATGCAATACTGGAGCGAATTGAATGAAAATTGGTACACTTCGTTGCATTATAATAAACAAGTACAATCGTCCGTCTGTCCGTGATTTTGATAACTAAAATAAACTTCAGCAAATTTAACTCGACATGGTAGATACATTTTTTATATTCAGAAACGAGTCAAATCCAAGTGGGATGCTGTTGTACCTTCCATAATAGTACTCTTGATACCCGCTTACCCGGATTGTACCCGCCTACTCAGTTTGTACCCGGGAACTCGGGCAGTTTCGGGTATTACCCTGACTTCTCTTGTCTACTTTTCCACTAGGAATGGCTTAGAGAGTTGATACTTAGTACAATGGATAAATAAAACTTAAAATTTTACTGAAGGGTCTAAAGCAAATTTACAAGTATTAATAGAGGCTGCCGCCAGAGTCTTCTAGCCTGAAGTTATAAGTAGTTATAAATTAGAATGTCTGTCGAACCAAATAAAGCATCACTATATTCTTCCGTCTAGAAGCGAGTAAACATTTGGACAGTAGGAACTTTTAACCAGGATATTACAGTTGTACCACAAGTAGGAATCCAAACCATGGAACACTTGTCAGGTACACACTAGATAAATTTAAAAGTGTATGCCGAAAAAGCAAATATAATTTTACCGCAACTGTCTAGAGTAGTGGTTTTATCTTTTTTAGTTAAGGTATTGCATATGGGATGCTAAAACACCGTTATGTACGCGTGCAAGAGACTACAATACACTTGCTGTAGAGTCACTGAAAGTTCCGAGCAACCTCTACAATTGATTTCAATTGGAAAGTACTCGCTGTTAATTTAAAATGTTTTAAGTAAGTCAAATTACAACTGGCTTAGTCCATTCAACGAAGTACTACATATCAATATTTCTTTGAGTACGTTACAGTTCCCGCATAGGTCGTTTTCTACCAGGCCAAAATTTTTTGGCATAATGCATTGCAGAACAATGCTCAGTTACCGCTGCAATCAGTAAATACATTCTTCATGGTGAAGTGTCTCAGTATTGGGAAGGAAAACCGAGTATTGAAAACTGAATGATAGTAAAATATTAAGCTTATGCGCCATCTGTTATGTTGGTATGTAAACATTGAATAATTTTATCATTTATCAACCGATTGACTGGAGTAAACTTGTTCTTGAAACGTCAATTCACTATAATTTTAAATATGAATCGCTTCAATCGAAAATCGAAAATATCGTGGCCAACAAGCACCGTCTCACAACACTATTCGTCGTTTGTGGAACCACCTTGCGGCGCAACAGATCACTTGGAATATGGCCTGATTTTTGGAAGGAAATTTTGATGACCGACGAGGCCCATTTCACACTGCCACGGCGCCACTTTTAGCGTTTGCGTCAAAACCATCATTGGGCCATTTTTCTTCAGAGAAGGCGAAACACTCGATGGGAATAGGTATCGGTGGATGTAGGTCTGCCCACAAATGTGTGAAAAAGGTCTGGACGGTTAACTGGTTTCAACGAGACGGTACGCCATGCGAATCAAATAATGCAATTTCTTCAACGAAAATTTCCTGGACGTCTGGTGTCAAAAAATTGCGACATTGACTGGCCACCCAGATCTTCAGATTTGACCCCTCTGGCCTTCTTTTTGTGGTGTTATTTGAAAAGCATAGTGTACGCCAGCAAGCCTCAGACCATAAACGAGCTCAAGGCAAACATTTGTGCCTAAATCATCGCTATACCGCCAAAGATGCTGGAAAAAGTGATGGAAAACGCATCAAAAAGGGAATTTTTGGCTTTGGTAAATAACGGTGGCCACTTGATTGATGCTGTATTCAAAAACTAGTCCAAATAAATTGTAAAGGACCAAATTAAATAAGAAATACCTCATATATGGAAATCGGTTGTTGTTTTTTTTTTAAATTATTCAATATACACATTTTTTTTCTTTTAGTGGCACAACAGCCCATGAGGGCCTAGGCCAAGCTTTCCGTATTCACTCATCTTGTGCGTGTTCTATTTATATTTTGCACACGCATGGAAGGGACCTACAATTTAGTGACGAATCCGAACGGCAAAGTGGAAAAGCTTTTCTTAGGCAATTTTTACTCTTATGTAGGTTCGACATTGCCTGCCATGAGGTGGTGCCGTGTGGAAAATTTGTTTTTTCTATAGTTTTATTTTATTTATGATGAGAATTGAACCTATGCCACTCAGTGTAACAGCCGACGCACTACCAACTACGCCACGGCTACCAATATTCAATATTCACATACCGACATAAAAGATGGCGAATCCTGTACATTCCCCCTGTACATTCCAAGCTTATACGTTCCTAGCTTGTATTTTCCAATTTTACACGTTACATGTTATTTCTTCTTTCTTTTAATGGCACAACAGACAACAGCCCATGGAGGGCCTAGGCCGAGCTTTTTGCATCCAGTCATGTTGTGCGTGTTATATTTGTATATGAATGAAAGGGACCTACAGTTTTATGCCAAATGGGAACGGCGAAGTGAAAACTTTACATAGGAAATTTTTACACTTGTAAGTTGTCGTGTAGAAAAATAGTTTTTTCTACTTTCTGATTTTGCCTGTCCCGAGATTCGAACCCCGGACACTCTGTGTAACAGTCCAACGCACTACCACTACGCTACAGCGACCACTATTATGTTATATAGTACTATTATACCAGAAGGCCTTGGGACTCAACTAAGTAGAGGTGAGGTTCATAGTTGGACTTTGAGATTCAATACTATTTAATTTAATATATTTTAATATTAATACATTTTGATAAGCTTTTCTTTAACCCTAAGGCTTTGGAGTGAGTTGAGGCAATTGAAAACCGATGATTTTGCAATATCTCCAATGCAGCTCATTTCCCCATTATTTCTTTCCTGAAAGTGTTGTCAGAAGATAGCTTCAGAGCATTTATCAAATTTCTAAAGCAAACCAAATGGTTTTAACTAAGATAGTAACTAACATTATAAAAATAACGTCAATCGCTGTGATTATGGCATCAAAGCCCTACTTGGTCCAGTTTTTCTGTGAAAAGTTACACGATCTTAAGAAACGAATCTTCAGTTTTACGTTTTTCTTCAATTCAAGAGTGAACATCCGTCCCCGTCAACTCTCACCCACTTAAATTTTATGCGCTTTGCCTAAGTCACGACAGACCCCATCCATTCCTGAAGGCCACATCTCATACAATGCCGACATTATTTTGGCATTGACATTGGCGTGCACATCTAAGTTAAATTTTCATTTCCATGATGTCAGTTGTAAAGAATACAAATTAAAATTATAAATGAAATTCATAATTAAACAAATTAATTGAATTTATGCAATTGTTTCAATGGAATATTATTTTCATTATGCATTTAAAATAAGTAAATAGTTAATTTTCTTTTTTATTTATTTTTTTTTTTTGCCCGTCATTTTTTTCCAATCTTTTGCGCAAATTATTTGTACAATTACAATCAATTAGCATAAAAAATGCACTACTTTACATTAGGCGACGCGGCGACAACAAATGAATGACGTCGACGGCAATATGACGTGGGCACATGTAAAATCGTACTATGAACGGACCAGCGCGGATGCAACGTTCTTAATGAAAGCGGTAAAACAGACTGACACTGAAAATCATGTGACGGCGGCATTTGTGATATGTTTTTGTGTTTTTAAAGTGTCGCACTGAAAGTTGATGCTTCTGATTGAGTTGCTGCTGTTGCTTGTTAGGTATATTGAACACATGCTGCTACTAGCTTATCACTATACTCACTCGTAGCAGCAACATGCAGCAGTAGTACTATGAAATGTTCACACTCAAATTGCTACGCTTCTGGGGTGGCATAGACGGCGGAGTTGAGGTGGTAGGGAGCTTTGCAATGCGCCGATGCGAAATTTGTGCAATTTTTATGAATGAATTTTTGAGTTTGTTTACAAAAATTTATTGAAATGGTTGAGTGAAATTTTTCGGATTTGCCGACACAAACACGTTGAGGGTCAGTGTAATTGTTGTGAGCTTTCAGGGAGGGTCGGTGTTGGGGAAATGTTTTCTTTTTGTTATTATTTTTGATATGATTTTTATTTCGAGAGTTAAAAAATAATTTTAAATTGCGAAGGGTGTGTGTGGGGGTGGTGGTGTGCAATGAAAATATAATATTTTCGGTACATATTCAAAATGAATTGTAAATTATGCTCACGTACAAATTTCGGGAAATTTGGCAAAAACCTCAATTTGTTGTGTGTTCGCCAATGATGGAGCAACATAATTGACTTGGTGAGTTAATGATGTTGATGATTTTTTTTCTCTTTTTTTGGCAGAGGGGTTTTGGGTATTATACTTTTTGAGGAGGATGACGAGGTGGTTGTTTACACGTTTGCTGCGTTGCATACCGCATTTCCTTTTACGTTTTACTTAAATCGTCAATGGAAAATGACGAAGTTTTATTAATGGTTTTTAGTTTGGGGGGAAAAAATAATTTTTTGTCGTTTTTGTTGTTGTGGTTAAGTATAAATGGAATTTGACATTTGAAAGACCTTCATTAAAAGTTTTTAATCATAAAGTTTAAAAAAGTTTAAAGTTTTTATATAATTTTTTTTTTTTGGCAGTTTTTATTGCCACGCATGAGTGCCAGCTTTTGTAGCTGAAGGTGCTCGTATCCTACCGCCAATTCTCATATAGAATAATTTGCATTTAATTTCAAAACTTTCATGCTAAAATCCCAATCAAACACTGTAAAAGTCAATTGAAATACGAACCAGAATAACAAAAAAAAAAAAAAATTGATTAAGATATCTATAAATTTATTTCAATCTTTCTCTTCAAAGTTAAACTTCATCTTCATATAATATATTCCGTCCGTATTTTTAATACACTTCGCCTTTGCTTTCCGTGTTGCTCTTCAGTTTTCTTCCTTTGCATGCTTTATACCTTCGCGCTATCGCTGCGTTTACTTACATAAGTAAGTACATAGTGTAAATTGTTGAATGATTCTTTTATGGTGTTCGAAAATGTACTTAAATCTCATCAAATGTAAATTTTTCCCAAAAGTATTCGCACGACACTCTCTCTGTTGCCGTATTGAAGTGGCTGAGGAGTTTTCTTTTAGCACCGAAGTGTGTCTCTTTATGCTTAAATGGATACAAATAGAAAGTAATTTAGTTTTAGCTTTAAGGATTTTTCTTCTTTTTTTTCGAATTGAAAATTGATCTGATCTGTTGCCCTCATGAAAAGTATAGGTAGGACACTTTGCCCTCCTGGGTTGACGCCGTTCTATTAAATGTAAATGGCACCACAGTCAAGAATATTTAGGAATTTAATGAAATTAAATTATGATGATGCGCATTGCGGCAAGAGTCGTGAATCACATTTTAGAGAAATATTGCATTTCCAATGTGGTTTCTTTTTTGAAAGCAGCGGGAAATAAGTCCCTAAAATTTAAAACAGGTGGCACCGCCACCTCAAATCCCAAATTTTGCTTGTCAAGAAGCAACATTTCAGACAGATCTGTCAAATAGATTTATGGTATTGCGGCAGCCATTTAAAAAAGATGCTTACGAGTATTTTTGTAAAAATGGAAAGACGTGACCCCGAACTTTCTGGTCGCCCAATTGAGGTCACCCACCACACCAGAAATGGTCGATAAAAGCCACGATATAATACTGACCGATCGGCGAGTGAAGGTGTGATAACTTTAAAAGGCTGCAAGCGGCTTATCACGTGGATCAGTGATTTCAGTTTTTGCATAAATATTTGGATGTGAAAAAGCTAACCGTAAAAAAGTGAAACTCCTTTATGTGCCTTAGGTTAAAAATGTGTTATATGGTACAAATACTCAGTCTGTCAAGTAAAGAGCGTGCGCGGCTAGATTTAAAATATCATACATAAATAATACCTACATACATACCTGGCATCTCCAAGGCATGGGTTCGAATAGATTTTCCGTGTCGTCACGCGGCGGAGACGTCCAAGTCCGTCCAACTTCTCGAGACTGTTGCTTCAAATCGAAGAATTTGTTGTTCAGCGGAGGTTCTGTTTGATGTATTCATATCCACACATTTTCGATTGGATTCGCATCTGTTAACTAAGATCAGAATAAAGGTTTCTTTATTGTAACGTGAAATTTCATGTCATGAGCTCGAAGATAGGTTCAAAGTCGGTCGTGCAATACATTGTGACCATTCTGCATAAATTTTGGCTAATTTTTCAGAATTTTGTGGTCATTTCACCAATTGAGCTGGGTGCAGTGAAATTATTAACATTTTTAGTCACCTTACCATATATCGCTGAACTCAAAGGAAATTAGTTATGACTTTCGCATATATTTGGCAACATCTAGATAAGATATTTGGGGACCTTTCGAGTGTGTACAGAGGAACACAGTCTAGGAACGTGAAGCATATGCGGAACTCAACTTGTATTTCGTTAAACTGACGATAACTGAGTAATGGTCCTTACTGCACGTTAGGCCGTACACGTTCTTACTTGAAAGACTGAAAGTACTCTTAAGACAATAGAAATATAATAGGTCTATCTCTATAGAAGTGTGCGTTTATGAAAGTGGGCATAGATAGGCTGTTAGATGCGATAGTGAGACGAAGCAAATGTAGAGAAAAGTAATAGAGAAAGTGCTGGCATGCAAGACCTTAAGAGGTTTATTTTCTGTTTTAGACAATCAAACACTTAAAATTAAAGCTACTTAGGTAAAGTTAAAGGTTTTTGCATACTTGTACATAGTTCATTGGCGATCGAAAATGGCGTTAACAGATCAAAAGTGAAAAATTGTCTTCATATACGACCTCGATTTTTTAGTGTGTAGCGCAATATACTCAATTCCCGTCTTAGTCCGGTGGTTAATTTTCATTCGTAACCTTCTTACATTTCTACCGATATGAAGTCAATGAGAATAATCAGAAAGGGTACAAGTGTGTACATCGCTTAGTACGCAATGTCAAAAACAGCAAATGATAGCAAATTGCCACCCCGTCGTTTGGAACCGGAGTAAAATTCTATGCCCAACCAGGTAAAGGTATGAACTGATTGCTATTGAAGATCTATGGCCCTCCTGTCCACATATAAAATAAATAAATAAATCATGAAACATCCATCACCGCTTTCGGTACCATGTCTTAGCAATAATAAGCCACTTTTCCCCTTGTAGCATAGGCTATTTAGGTCCATCATCGGATTAGCCTCCTGCTTGTTTTTTATATTCTCATAAGGAGTGCAGTAACTAAATAAAATAAAATTTACATTCTAAATGTTTTCCAAATACAATTAGACTATGCATATTTCATTTATTAACAAATACAACGCAAAAATAAAAGAAGAAAAAAGTACACAAATTTAAAGAAGCATTCTTGCGCCCATGTAATTGAACATTTCAGCATTTATTTAGTTTATTTAAGCTCCCGCAAACATAGCATTAAAAGTATATTAAATATCATTTTACCTTAACTTAACTTAAATACAAATAAATACCACCAACCACACCCAATTGTTGTAATAAAAATACGGGAGAAAAAACCACATTAAGCCAAACAGAATTGAAGACGCATAAACGACAGGAAAGGGAAGCGAAAAATAAAATGCCAACGAAATTAAGTATTTCGATATTAAAAAAAAAAAAAATATATATATGGTGGCGGGGCGCGCTGGGCAAAAAACTACGAGTATATCATTAACGGTAATAAAGGACGATTGTGTCGGTGGGTATATCGCGATAAGAAAGTTATTTACGCCAAATAGGAAATGGGATTGCACGCACACACACACACACACACACACACACACACACACACAATCACACACATAGAAATACATTTACTAAGGCTGTCCGAATTATATCGACAACTGAGGAGAATTGTTAACAAGAGCTGGTGCGAAAGGTTAAAAAGTTTCCTCATTAATTATGTCAGCAAATTGGTGCAGGGCTTAAAATAAGGATTTTCATGCCATCCATACACATTCACACACACACACACAGACTTGCATATATACATTGTACCCCCCACCCATATACACGTAAACTTTATGTATGAGGGTAGTAAGACACAGAGAGAGAGAGAGAGCAAGAGAGGGAAAAAGTATTGCAAGAGTTGAGAGCACACATTGTTGATAAATTATGCGAATTGCTTTAAAGTAGTTCATTTATTTATGTATTTTGAGTGTATAAATATTAAAATGCTTTGCATAATAAAGTATTTAATGTAATTAAATTTTAAATGCAATAAATACATTGCAACAACAATACAATCAACAATGCTGGCTGCTGTGAACCCTTAACGCACAAGCAACAACAGTGAAAAAAAGGTATTAAAAAAAAAAAAAAAATCAACGACACCACTTTAATTGAACAATTAATAAATTTTAATTGCACTGCGGCAATGTACACGTACAAAAGGAAAACCACAAAAAAGTTTTCCTGAAATTTGTCAACGCGTACACAGAGAAATAATTAAAAAAAAAAAAATATTCGTAGTTAAAAAATAAAAAATTAAAATAAAATGTGTGTGCTGCTTTGAGGTTAGTGTGCAAGTGGCACATTTTTCATTAGTAGCAGCAACAACAACTACAGTAGAGAAAAAACTAATAAAACTTTTCACACCTTTTTGTGGTCGTTGTTGTCGTCGTCGTCGTCGTCTTCTGTAGTTGCCACATTCAAAATTTATTGCACAATTTCGCAAATTAAAGGTCAGCAAAGGAAAATACTGTGCTGAGCTTTCTGCTGATTTCTTCTTGTGACTGTGAAATTCTAAAATTGGATTTTAATTAAGTTTATAAACTTTTCTTTTTTACTACCACTTATGTTATTCAACTTTAGATGCTTGTAAAAAGATTGCATGGAATGGGTCCAATTCTTTTGGGCACTGCAATTTTTAATATTTTTGATAATTCGGATTCCATTTAAATCCATTTCAAACTGAGGTTAACTCAATAAGACCGCGTTAAGTTATTTTGGTCAAATGCGTCCAGAGCAATTGAAGCAAGAATAAGAAGTGATTGTCAAGTAGAGGAACTTAAAGGTCAACGGTCGAGCTGGTGTGACTCAGGTCAATAAACATAAAGGAGAATATATGCAATGAATGTGTGTGTTTTAGAGCTTATAGTTCCCATTGAGTTATTGTCAACATCTCAACAATCCAATGTGGACTTGTAATAGGAGAAGCTGGTATCACCTCACGATCAACTCTACTTAAGTACATACGATCTTAAGGCGAGTCTTATACGCATCTCTGTCTTGGCATGCCACTGGCTACTTGCCATTTACTATATACGATTGTTGTCAGTGTTGCCAAATCCGTGCTTTTTACACCAGATCTAATAGATTTTAAAAAGTAAAAAGGTAAAGGAAAAATGTTTTTGTTTTTTTTTGAGTTCTCTTTTTCGATTTCGAAGACCATGTTTAATTTGATGGCAGTGAGTTTGTTCGAGTTGGCAACACTGTTTACGTAGCTCAGTAATATTTTTCTCTTATGGGCACTGAGCAAACGAGAAAATGATAATCTCAACTGTTCAGTGTTCATTTCTGAAAACAACAATTTCAGCGTGTAAAAGTGTCCAATTCGAATAGTTCACTTTTTAATAAATACTTTGGTCGATTTTTTTAATAAAGGTGTTTTTTTATTCAAATTGTATATAAAAAGCTGGTGTAAAAAATCTGGTAAGCTCGTATAAAAATATGCTAAACTGATATAAAACTATTATGGATTAAAAAAGATTCTGTTTTTTGGAGTTATGAACGATTCTGAAATCCAATGTTTGGCAAAACTGAGCATAAGTGATGATTTTCCCAAACTCTAATTTAAAAATTCGTCCAAAATATATTTTTCGGAAAGTAATCACTATTTAATATGTCTACACATTCTGGTTTTTAAATTGTATTTAAATAATCGAAAGGTAAAATGTTTCACCTTGCTACAAAGCCAGATATGATTGTTTGGAAAGTTAGTATATTTAAGCAGAAGATGATTTTAAAAACTTGAAGCTAGGGCCTGCTCAAGAGATCTCCCTCTCGTCAAGCCTGATAATATGAGAACTAAGTGAACATTGTACTATTGAATTAAACAGAAAAATACTGGGTCTATTAATACAAAAGACTTGTGATGAAGTTTCAAAGACAAGGTTGTAGTGGAACGGATTTTTATTTACGGACATTTATTTTCCAAAACTTCGAACAATGAAGCAGAGCTAGTATTTTTATTTTAAGCTTCATCAGAAGTTCTGAATTCTCTTCAATGTAAAAAGGGCGTAACTGGAAAAAACGGTACTAAAATTATACGCAATTTATGAATCAAGTAAGTCTAGATTGCGGGGTAACCGCTGTAAACTAATACGTGGGTAAGAGATTAATGAGCTGCAATTTCTCCATGGAATTCAAAAAAGTGCTTGAGTGACTTTATTCTATAGAGATCAGCTCTTGCTTGCCAACAGAGAAACTTCTTTTTCTTTATTTTAAGGGCACAAAAGCTTATGCAGGGCCTAGGACAAGCTTTTTCAGGAAAATGAATGGAGTAATATTCCGCTTCTCGCTGTTCTCTCTTACTCTTTGAGATACTGACATTTTTGCGAAACAAGTATACTACTGTCTGCACTCTAGATGATAAAATGTACAGGAGCTATACGAACCGTAAAAAACTTAAGTAAAATATCTGAATACAATCTTATCGCACTTTGCTTCACAGCGATAGTTCTCTGCTTTGTTGTAACGCACGCTTATGGTAAGGCTTGGCTTCCTGCTAATATTTACCTCGGCGAAAAGGACATTATTTCAAATCAAGTATTTTCCTACCATTACCAGAATGTGTAAACCTTTTAACTCCTCTTAATACCGGAGGCTGGACTTATGGAAGTACTAGAAGGGAAGGAACACAATAGATCTTAAAGGCAGTAGTGCATAAACACAATAATAATATTAATAATAACTTCTTTCATTTAACTCTACTTCTATCTGAATCAAGAAAATTCATATCTCTAGTTCCTTAGTGACGCCGTCCGCTCGTCTCAGTCTAGGATCTCTACATTTCTTATTTTACTTTCTATTCTAGTCAAAGTTTCTGCAGAGCATCTTAAGAAAATCAATTCTTCTAGAACTACTTATAACTTTATCAAGAACCCTGCATTAATACCCCATAACGAAGAAATCCTATACTCAATCAACGTAGGTGGCATCATTGTCTACACATGCATAAGTGCAACATACAAAGTTCTCCATTGACGTTTAGCAATTGCTTGTATTTGCATTGCTGCGTTGCTGGTTTCTTTGACTTCTGGACCACATTTAAATATTCTAATTGAGCTGACAAGAAGCTAAAGTTTCCACACAAACACCAACGACTCGAATTCAATTTGGAAAACGTTTGCATGTGTCACTTGCAGTTATGCCGTACTTTAATATTTCAACATTAATTCAGTTTTATGAGAATTTTTCATTTCATTTTTCATTTTTATGTTTTTTTTTTGCTTAACCTTTTGATGCAACATTTGTTGCATGCAACCAACCAACACGTCATATGTACGCATTTTGCAGGCCCAATCGAATTTAGCTGAATTTATGTATTTATGGTACGTTTTGAATCAAACTCTCCGACTGGCAGAAGATTGCAATAAAAATTCAGATTCAAATTTCACATATCGAATTGTTTGCGACACGATGCCGTGCAGGGCGACCCCTGAGGTTGTAATTCATGCTCGTATGTTGGTGGCAATCGCGGTTTGCCTATACCTAAATCTCATGCACTCCCCCTACCTTGCACTTACACTCACACTCCCACCCAAACACACACACACCAACCAGCATTGGAGTGGCATGGCATGGCAGGCATGGCGTGGACAGTGTTAATCCTCATAAATTCGTTGGGTCTGCGTTGCGTTGCGTTGCGTTGCGCTTCAATGGCGTTGCATTCGGTTAACCCATAAAATGAGTAATTGACACTATGGTTTAAGCCGCATGTCGTGCGAAAAAGGGCTTGTTTTTTTTTTGGTTATTGTTTGGATTTTGTGTGTGTGTGTGTGTATGTGTTTTTATGTTCAGGTATAATCCCTTTTTTGTTGTGTTTTCTTTTAATATTTTGACGAATTTGCTCCACACAAATGTAAATAAAATCTTAACATGCTCATGGCAAGTTTGTGTGTTTGTGTGTGTGTCTGGAAATGAATGTGGAAATATGTATGTGCTGCTGTAGCTCATTAAGACCATCATTATGACATCGATTTCTATTAAAATAATTAAAAGGGGTTGAAAACATTTTAATTATAAAATGCATCTTTAAAGAAAACATGCAAGCAAATTTTTCAAAATATTCCTAATAGTGATTAAAGAATCCGTTTGGTAGGCGTGGCGTAGTTGGTAGTGCGCTGGCCTGCTATGCCGACTGTCTTCTTCTTCTTCTTTTAATGGCACAACAACCCATGGAGGGCCTGGGTCGAGCTTTTCGCATCGATGTTATATTTGTACATGAATGGAAGGGACCTACCCAATCAGAACAGCGAATGAAAAGCTTTTCTTCGGCAATTTTTACACTTGTACACTTGTGCTGATTTTGCCTGTGCCGAGATTTGAACATCGATCACTCTGCGTAGCAGGCCAACGCACTATCAACTACACCACAGCGAACACTGGACTGAACGTAAACTGTAGATGTAGACAAAATCAAAAATTAGAAAACCAGTTTTTTACACAGCACCATCTCTTCACAGGCAATGGCAAATCTACAAGAGTAAAAATTCACTTCGCAGTTCTGTTCTGATTCGGCATAAAACTGTAGCTCGGCCTAGCTCCTCCATGGGCTGTTGTGCCAGTAAAAGAAGAAGAAGGTTAAAGAATCAAAAAATATACGTCGTGTAAATTTTATCGAACATTCAAAACTTAAATAAATCCCATATGCTCATGATACCCCACAGTTGTATGATGAATAAATTTCTTTCTTTAAATAGAGTGTTCAAGGGTGAC